>CM076999.1:63641388-64841388 GCA_039090855.1 Macrothele yani | reverse complement strand
AGCTCATAAGACAAACAAAATCTATTGACATAACCAACCTTAAAAAACACCATAATACCTTCAAGTTGGAATTGAAGAACATATTCTCTGCGTTAGAAGGCCTAACATCGGAAGAAGTGGATATTTCTGAAATTAACAGAAAAGTAACCAAAGCTCTTAAGGAAACAGCAAAACAATTAGCTGGGTCTAAGAACAAGGTGCATGTGAACACATTATCAGGAAAAACCAAAATGTTGATGCAAAAAAGAAGTGAGATGAGGACAACTAAAGAAGATGTGACTTCCAAAGTGGAATATATAGAGCTATGCAAGACAGTGCGAAAAAGTATCACTGAAGACGTAAGGAAATTCAACTGTGAACTAGTGAGGAAAGCAATTGAAAACAACCAAAGCCTAAAGATAGCAAAGGGACATCTCAGTAAGGGAAGAAAACAGATTATGGCACTGAGAAAAGAAGATGGTTCTATAACAAGAAATAGATGCGAAATTTTGACAAGAGTGAAAGATTTCTACTTCAAATTATGTGAAAGGGATGATACATGTACTCCAGACATCGTGAAAGGTACCAGTACCAGAGTTCTTCCAGTCCTCCCAGCACAAGTTGCACATGCAATCAAGAACATGAAGCGGGTGAAAGCTCCAGGAGAAGATGGAATTACTGTAGACATCATACAAGAAGCAAGTGGAGAAATCGAAACAGTACTCACCCAAATTTTCACTCGATGCCTTAATGAAGGGAAGATTCCTGAGGATTGGAACAACGCTACAATGATCCTACTACATAAAAATGGTGATATTGAGGATCTCAGGAACTACAGACCTATCAGCCTACTATCAGTGGTTTATAAAATCTTCACTAAAGTTCTTTCAAACCGCTTGAAGGTAACACTGGACATGGCTCAACCGAGAGAACAAGCTGGATTCAGGAGTGGCTACAGCACAATAGATCATATCCACGTACTGAGAGAACTAATTGAAACAGCGAGGGAATATGAACTTGAATTGTGCATGGCTTTTATCGATTATGAAAAAGCCTTTGATTCGGTGAAACCATCAGCAGTTACAATGGCTCTGAAATCCTGC
Source organism: Macrothele yani (assembly GCA_039090855.1). Classification (NCBI taxonomy): domain Eukaryota; kingdom Metazoa; phylum Arthropoda; class Arachnida; order Araneae; family Macrothelidae; genus Macrothele; species Macrothele yani. The sequence continues at coordinate 64,840,306 of CM076999.1, read as the reverse complement.
GGTATTGAAGATGCATACATTAATATTATTAATAACATCAATGAAAATGCAAGTGCAAAGATTCGGCTGTTTGAAAATACAACACACATAAAAATTGGAAAGGGAGTGAGACAAGGTAACACCATATTTCCGAAGCTCTTTAATGCCACATTGGAGGGTGTTTTTCAGTCACTGAGCTGGGAAAACAAGGGGATAAAGATTAATGGAGATTATCTAACCCACCTTCGTTTTGCTGATGACGTAGTAATTTTTGCAACTACCCCATCAGAGCTGCAGAGTATGATTCAGGAACTTGCTGACAAGAGTAAAAAAGTGGAATTAAAAATGTACTTTCAGAAGACAAAAGTAATGTTCAGTGTTTTTTCAAGAAATGAAGATTTAGCGATTGATGGAGAAAAGCTGGAGATAACAGACACATACGTTTCTCTTGGACAGCAGATATCAAGTGAGTGTCACATTGATGAAGAAATTAATTGGCGTACAAAACTTGCCTGGAGAGCTTTTGGAAGGAACAGCATAATTTTCAAGAGCAATATGCCATTATGCCTTAAAAGAAAAGTGTTTGATCAATGCCTCCTTCCAGTGTTTACGTATGGTGCAGTTACGTGGACCTTAACTAAAAGAGACATACAAAGGCTGCAGACAACTCAAACATGCATGGAGAGGTGCATGCTTGGTGTAACCAGGAGAGATAAGAAGAGGAACACGTGGATCCGAAAAATGACAAGAGTGGGAGAGATCATGATCAGAGTTAAATCCCTGAAATACTGCCAGAATGGGCTGGATATACTGCCAGAAGGACAGACCATCGATGGACAGCCGAAATTATAGAATGAATTCCAAGAAACAGGAAAAGACCCAGAAGAAGACCACATGGGAGATGGGTGGATGAAATTCGAAAGTATGCAGGAGTGACATGGAAGAGACTGGCACAAGACAGACCGTTGTGGAGGAAACTTGGGGAGACCTTCGTCCAGCAGTGGATTGATAATGGTTGACAATGATGATGATCATGATGATGATGTTATATTATCAAACAGCACAGTTGACAATAGCAGTCAGCATTTACATGAATTCCTCAGCTCTATCTTGAACCTACCATAGCGCACTTTTTTCCAATTTGAACGCTATGTAAATAGCAGCCTAACGTTTCATTTTGTTTTTAGCTTTTCCTTTTTAAAGCATATATCATTGTCAGTCATTGCAACCACAAAACGCATGTACTTCACTTTAGTCTATTACATATTTTACAGATATGCTTCTGCATCACCTCAACAATCAGTATGCAAAAGATCTGTGAAAATATCTATATCTAATCTTTCATCAACCTATGTTAATACTCAGTTGTAGTTTTGTCTTGTGTAGAAAGCATGTACACATGGCAGATAAAAAATAAAAACACCACGAGAACAAAACAATCGTGTGTAGTTTTGGGAAAATAATTCCTAGTGTTTACCATTCTGAACTATAGAAATTCAACAGTTCTCCCCTTTTTTTAAACTTTCCCCATTTTTAAGATGCAAAACACCTAAGAATATTTTAATAGAAAAACCATTTTCATCGTTTGAAAAATGTGCTTTCGTTCAACTCCTCCTCTTTCCCAAGAGTTTTTCGACCCTCTACCCCCAGAAAACAAAACAAAAAAAAAACTTTTTATCATATCTGTGTATTATCATACAGTAAACAACGTGACACTATAAATATCTGGGTCGAATTTCACGTCCAGCTCTTCTGTTCCAGAATTAAGTGAACAAATCAATCTTCCATGCATCCGAACAGATTGTCACGATGTGAAAACACAAATTCGTTCGTAACGAGGATCTATCCTCGTCACGCCCCCCACTGTAAGTTGCTTTCCCAACTAAGCTACACGGACGGAATGTACCGCTGCAGATTTGTTGTACTGACACGTGCTTTACTTCTGAAGTACGTCACAACGACAGTTGTTCTTATCCCACATTGCACACCAGAAATATAAACTAAGCAACCTGTACTAAATGCAATGGAATTCCACCCAAGAGTTCTGAAAAAAGTGATTAAAACTATTTTACGTAATGGTGGACCGACTGATGTGGACGCCACTATTAAAATGCTCTACAGAGAAAGATCTGAAAAATTTTTGATTCAAATACCATAAAATGTACTTGAAGTTGACAAAAGTTGATCGCAGATGATTTTCGTCGTATTTCTTCTAAAACACATAACACATGCACAGGCCCTGATTTACGGGAGGGCACACGGGGCACGTGCCCAGAGCCCCGATTTTGGGGGACCCCAAATTTGAATTAAATGTGTAGTTAGTTAATGGGAATTTTGTGTGTGTATATTCAAAATTTATTATTTTTACTTTTGCATGCTCATGAGTCATGTGTTTATAGATGTGGTACTTACACACAGTGAGTTTGAGTTTCGAAATTCACGTAAACACGTAGCCATTAATGAGTTTCAGTGGTTAAATAACCTTCTGGTGGCCATTGAGAAGGAGGATCGCTTCCATTGATTCACGTGCCTTTTCTTGCTTTTCCGAACGCACCTAAACTCAACTGATCCTTCAACTTCCTGCACATGGCTTGTCGTTGTCGTAACTGTAACCACGAAGGCTTGGTTGTATTTTGCGTTGCGTTTCTTATAGTCTGATGGAATGTTGAATATTTGTTAATTTTATATATAATCAAATTTAGTTAGTTGTAACAATATATTTAAGTTGAATTATTTAACAGTTAAATTATGTCAAACCGTACATATTTTTCAGGCAGTGCTAAACGGAAAGCCAAACAAATGAAACTGAAGGATGATGACCTGCAGCATGGTAGCATTGAGCGTTTTGCCATTAAAAAATTGGATATTTCACTTGGTCCCAAACGTTCTACAAATTCATCTAATTTTACTACTGGTGAGTCTCTTGAGCGTGATTTGTCTTTGGAAGCCTGTAATCTGACTTCAGAATCATCTAACATCACAGATGCTCCTAATTTGGGAAATCTTTTGAATTCATCTAATGAAGACAGCACAAGTTCCACAATGAATGCAGTGGATCCTGCCTTATATGGAGAAATTACAGAAGAAATGCACGAATGCTTTTTGAGCAATCCACCAGTCCAAGATTTGAAGTTACTGGCATTCACAGGGAAGGATATATGTGGTAAAAAACGTTTTCTAACAGAAGGTAATTTTTTCAGAATAAAAAAAAATAATGAGAAGGTAAAACGCGACTGGCTTCTTTTATCCCCATCAACTTGTTTACTATTCTGCTGGATATGCAAATTGTATGCTAGGAGCACTACAGCATTAGAATCCACAGGTTTTTCTGACTGGAAGCATGCAAGTGAACGTCTTACAGAGCATGAAAATTCACACATACTCAGGCAAGCAGTATGTGACTATTCATCACGCATGAATGCTTCTGCACGCATTGACTGTCAGATAGTTATGCAGTATCGGAATGAATCCCAGTACTGGCAAGATGTTTTACATAGAGTTGTTGCAACAGTTAAGTATCTCTCAGTTCGTGGGTTGCCAATATATGGTGATGATGAAACAATTGGATCAGTTCAGAATGGAAATTTCCTGGGCTGCTTAGAATTAATTGCAGAATTTGATCCATTCTTAGCTCAACACTTGGAAAAATGTGGGAATCCAGGAAGTGGTAACACCAGTTACTTATCTTCAACATGTGTGGATGAATTTGTTGAATTAATGGCTGTACGTGTTTTAAATGCAATCACTGATAAAATAAAAATGTCAAAATATTTTTCTGTCATAGTTGACTCAACTCCAGACATTACACATATAGATCAACTGTCTTTTATCATAAGGTATGTCAACAAAGATTGTGAAGCAAAAGAACGGTTTTTGACATTTATTTCATTCCATGGACATACTGCAGAAAACATTACAAATACCATGATATCTTTTCTACAGGAGGCTGGCCTGGATATTATGAATGTCAGAGGCCAAAGCTATGACAATGCCAGCAACATGCCTGGGAAGTATTCTGGTGTTTAAACACGCATTAGGGAAATCAATCCTCTAGCGGAATATGTGCCATGTTCTGCTCACACTTTAAATTCAGTTGGTGTGAATAGCATAGATAGTTGTGGTAAAGTTCTCTCTTTTTTCACATTTTTGCAAAAATTCTATACTTTTTTTCTGCATCAACTCACCGTTGGAAGATGCTTCAGGAGAAAGTCCAGGAAGAACATGGAAATTCATCACTCACACTGAAGAGTCGGTCAGTTACCAGATGGTGTGCAGATGCTGCAGCTACACGATCAGTGAGGAAAAATTATCGTGAAATAGAGAACGTTTTAGTATTTCTGTCAGAAAATGTAGATGATTCTCCACAGACAAGAGATGAAGCAAAATCACTGCTGAAGAAAATGAGAACAATGGAAATATCGATCAGCACAGTAGTTTGGGACACAATACTTCAGAGATTAAACTGTGCAAATCAAACTTGCCAGAATCCAAAAGGAAATATTTCTGAAGTACCTAAAATTTTCCAGTCGTTAATTGAATTCATTCAGTTCGTGAGGGAAAATTTTGAAATCTATGAAGAGGAAGCTAAAACATTAGTGTCTGAAAATGTGCAGTACCATGGTCATGATTCCCGAAGAAAGAAGGTGCCCAAGAATAAACACCTAGATGAATGTAACATTGAACATATAGAACTCAGTGCAAGGGATATATTTAGAACTCAAGTTTATTATGTGCTTTGTGATGCTTTAGTCACTCAGCTTTCAAGCAGAAAAAGTGCTTATGAAAATATAATGAGAAAATTTGAATGCTTTACAAAAAAATCAAGATCTGAAATTTTTGAAGGGGCAAAAGCATTGCAGGAATACTATAACAATGACCTTGACGACCAGTTTGCAGATGAGTTTTTGCAATTCTCCTCAATGATAGGGGAGCATGCAACCATTGCCCAGATGCTGCAAACTTTGAAGGTAAACAATTTAGAAGCCACATTTCCGAACAATGAGACTGCACTTAGAATGTTCATAACATTACCGATTTCTAATTGTACAAGTGAGAGATCATTTTCTTTGCTGAAAAGACTTAAAAATCCCTTACGATCAACCCTGCGACAAACGAAACCGGCATCATTAGCTCTGCTGTCTTTGGAGAGTGATGTGACACAGTCTTTAAATTATGATTCTCTGATACATGACTTTGCATCTAGGAAATGTAGAAGAAAAATATTCAACCCAACTGTTTCGTCCTGATATAGGAGGTAAATTTTCAATTGTTTTTATTCATTCCTAAAAATAAAAAATAATAACCGAGTTATTACAAAAAAAAAAGATCTGGTGCCCAAACACAGCACTTTGTCATCGTATTGTCAGTTTTGTTTGACATTGGACAATTTATACATTCATGTCATTATGTGCTCATTAGATTTTGGTAAAAATTGGGTAAATGTGTAGTTTAGCGTGGTAAATTATTTGGTCGGAAAAGTTGTAAAATTTCAAAAAAGTGTGACGTACAGATTCTAAAATATGCAATTTAAGGGGAAATGGTGAAAAAATTTCATCGTTAGAATGAATATTAAAGATGTTTACCGAAAAACTTGAACTCCAAGTATGACGAGTCAGCAGACACTGCGGGAGGCCTTAAACAACGCTGAGGCGTTGACATGAAGCTGTGCTCCGTTGAAAGGAAAGATCGCTGCAGCCAGGACATTCACGGGCGGAATAGTACAACAGGAACCGGGTACGCTGTTCTCAGGAAAGAGTGTAGTGCTACGCTACAGAAAATAGTTAATTTCGGTGTCAGTTCTTGACATCGCAATCGGACAGTTTCTTGTTTTTTTCACATGGGATTCTTTGATGCTGAATTTATGAACTCATTTCTCCGTGGAAGCTTTTTTTCTTTTTTAATTAGTAATCAAACTTTCACTTTCAGACTTGCCATCTAACTTCCGTTACAGAGAATGCGACACCTACTCTAACGCTTTTCTAGAAACAAGAAAGGCGTGTGCTTACTTACTATTTCGTATCACGGAATTACATGCCAAAGAACGAAGACAGTCTCTGCATGTTTTTTTTTTAAAAAGTGAGACAGAAATTACAAACTACATTCTTTAGCGTAGCAGTATATTCTGTTACTCTTTCCTGACAAGAGCTTGCCTGATTCCTGTTGCACTCTTCTGCTCATGAATTCCCAGCCGCAGCAAACCTTCCTTTCAACAGAGCAACGCTTCAGGTCGTCGCCGCAGCGTGTGTTTACTCATCCTACTTGGACTACTTGGAGGTAAGTTTTTCGGTAAACATCTTTAATATGCTTTTTTTTTAATTTTACAACTTTTCTGACCAAATAATTTAGGACGCCGAAGTACAACACATTTACCAAAAATTGAACCGGACTAGGTGTTCCTCTCAGCTTTTCAGATTATTATTATTATGTTTTTTGTTTTGTTATTATTTTTTTTTTGTGTGTGAAACTCAGACTCTTCCTCATCAACACACAATTTTATGTTTTGCAGTTTTCTGATATATTGATCATGATGCGCTGATTTGATCTTGGTAGAAACCGGGAAGCTGGAAGTAGGAGTTCCCATAGCACTTTTTCAATTGTTTATGCAGTTTCACATCTCTATTTATGAGGAAGTCCAGTGGAGGTCCCCATGGATTTTTTTTTCTTGTTTTAGTTCACATTTTTTGTTAGATGCATTGTACTCATGTTCTAGACGCAAGAATCAGTACATTGCAAGAACACAATATTCACTAAAATTAAGATGTCTATCCATTTTGTCATAGATATATTGTTATAGTTAGAGTCTATGGAGGTCATTAACACCACAAACTACTGATCAACCAGTTGTTCCCGCACAGCCAGAGTTGTATAAAAATAAAATGTATCTGCGTACACAGCTATTGAAACAGAAAACTCGCTGCCAACCAGCAAACCATGATAACAATAGAATAAGATAATTTAAAGGAAAATTATTAAAACAAGTAATTATTAGAACATTACAGATTCCAATGAGGACAAAATAGTACATTATAATTGAATGTGCAGCAATGTGTGTAAAATGGACTTTTATGGCAAAATAATAAAATATTGGACTACGAACCTCATAAAAACAAGAGATTAATTAAAGAAAGTTTTTATATCCAGAAAAACAGTTCTAGAACCTTCAAAAATTATAAATATTATTTTCAGCAAGTTAATTCAAAAGTACTGGACTTACAAAATGCATAAGGAAATATTTGTATTTAATTGGCAACTGAAAGAGGAACCTGGCAAAAAAATTTAAATTCTGTGTAAACAAAACTTTTAATACAGTTCGTATACATTGAGAACAGGCCTTGATAAAATCTAGAGGCCAGAAATGTCTGTAAAAACAAAAGAACTCAAAAGATGTGAAAAATAATTTTCTTCAGTTAAAATAGAATTAAGTACATTAATCTGAGTAAAGCGTTGAGTAAGTGTTTTAATTGCTGTATATAGGCCTAACATTTTTATTTTTTTAATCTACATGCAAAAACTATCTGCAAACCTGCTAATGATTTGGAAACTATCAGCGTACGCATGTACGTCTACATTCTGCTACTCTGCACACAGTGACTATTATTTAATCGATAGAGAATAAGGAGGGGGGCCCCGGAAATGTTTTGTGCCCTGGGCCTCGCATGTAGTAAATCGGGCCCTGCACATGCATGAACATCATATACACAATTCGCTTTTATGATGGGCACTGAAAACAACTAGAGTTGAAGAAAACAAGACTGACAAAGCAAATGTATGTCTATGCCATTCGTTCAAAGAGAAGGAAATCGTCTCACCCACACACATAAAGAAAACTTCGGTTTGTCTCTGCATTCTGCAATAACAGCCTCACTCCCTACCCCTTTCTCTTTCAGCCCACCCAAACTATTTAGGCATTTAGAAAACATAATGAGTTCAACTATATATGATTTTAGGAACATGTGGTTTTTATAAAGAATTTTAGGAACATGTGGTTTTTATAAAGAATTCTTTGGATTTGGAAAAAGTTGGAAAAACTGAGCATCTTCTTAAAAACGACAAATTAACGAAGAAATACTGTAGTTTTACCATCATCTTTATAACCCCTAAAGTCCGAAACGTGTCGTAAAGATAGGCACTGACAATTTACTATAGGCGAAGGGAATGTGACCTTTACACCTGATCAATTAGGATCGATCCGAGAGAATGTATCCATGTGTCGAAGCCATAAACAGCATATCAAATTTTCTTACGTAGTGAATAGTTATTTTGCTTTCTAAACATGGCCTTCTAAGTTGTGCCATATGTTTTTGGCCAACTCTCCTGCTCCAGTCCTTATTGCCGTTCAAATGGTTGTTATTACCTCTGTGGGTGGGAGAGTACGTTTATAGCAGGGCAGTAGTGGGGAAAGGTGTAGTAACTCAGATCAGCCCCGCAACTTTTTCTGAGGATATGCTCGTTTCTGCTGCGTTTTACCGCCCCCCCCCATCCCCTCGGAAATCATATTGTACAAAACTCAACCCATTTTCAGTTGATAATTTATTTTTTTCTTCCTATTTTTTTCTCTCATTTACTAATTCATTCGACTTTGTCAGCTGTAAATTTTGGCGCCCTCCCCTAAATTTGTGCGCCTGGGCAGCTCCCTAATTAGCCTAATGGTAGAGCTGGCCCTTCGCCTAGGCGGCAAGAACCCTGTCAAACTAGTTCACAAAATGTATATGACTTTCACAGTAACAAGATTTTCCTGTGTTTGAAGTAATTACCTTTCTGTGAAGCAAACAAGATTATCGCATCTACACTACATAAATGCAGAAAAAGTAATTATCAGTACTTATTTAGTATAACAAGATGATATGAGGTATTTCTTTTAAAAAACATACCAGCGTATTTCATTAGCGCTCATGTTACACAGAATATGTTTGAATTGTAGTATACCTCGTGAAAACGACAAATTACACAGTTTTTTTTATGTATTTACATGTATACAGGTACTGCTCTGAATTTCAGACTTACGAACTGCAAATCTAATCTTCTTTGTTAAATGATATTTTTCGACGACTTCATTAATCTTAACATTTAAATGACAATAGTTTAAGTGTTTACTGTTCACTAAAAGTTAATTCTTCCTGTCATTGCTTGAATACACGAAAAAACACGGCACGTTAGATTCAATCACTTTGGAAATACAGATTTGGTTATGACTAGACTTTACGTTGGTGTATTGTATTCAAAATAAGCAATACAGTTATTTTCTTTCATCCAAGCTGCACCAGCAGGACAATATATGTAACCAACACACTCCCGAGAGTTAAAATCACATTTCTCGTAATAACAAACATACCCAGTACCGTAAGACCCGAGTCTTCCAGGAGGAGGATCCTCATTTGCAAAGAACGTATATGCTTTTCCATCGGGGTATTGGAATACTTTACCACCAGCTGGTAGAAGTGTTTCATAACATTTCTGTTCTCTTCGTACAGGTGACAAGCAGACAGAAGCAGCAACAATGTAAAGCTTAAATTAATTGTCAGTCTCCAAATGTCGTACCACAGCCAAAAGTCTACTTTGTGTCTAAATGACTGTTGTATGGCAGCTATCGAAATTAAGGAGTAAAGGAGTTGTAAAGTCAGAATTAAAAACACTGGAGCAGATATCGCTGAATCAAGTTCTCCAATGAGACTGTAAATGGACTGGTTGGCTTCCAAGAGAAGTAACATACTACCAGTGTTGCTTGGCAGATATGCTTCGCGTGACAAACGATCCTTCAGAAAACGAATTGATCTCTTTATCTTGCAACAAAAGGTAGAAATTAATAGAGTCATGTAACACTTCTGGGTGCACGTCATGTGTAACTGACTACATAGAGAGAATATCATGTATAAATAATGAATATTACTCTGTGATTCCTTTATTAATCCAAAAGTGAATGTCGTCACTAGAGGGGAAATGTCGTCCTCGTTGCGTATGAGCGGCGCTACTATAAGTACAGAGCTGATGGGTACCATTAAAGAAACAACGTATGTTGCTAAACGCACTTTGTGTAGTTTAGAATCATCCCTGGCTATTTTCCAGTGTCTATTTTTCATTTCTCTCATTTCCATATTTCGTATGACTCTTTGCAATTGATTCCTTTTGTGAAGTACGGCGAACCACAGAAGGAACTCCAGAATCCATGCAATTAATAGGATTGAGTAGAGCAATATGTTTGCTTCATTTTGGAAGAAGTATATGTTCAAAGCTAAGTTGTATAATACTGAAAAAAATGAAGAATTTGGAAAATCCGAGAAAGAATTTTCTGCACGCGCTTTCGTTCATAAACATCATTTTTCCGAAAGAGGTTTATGCCAACATTAAACAGAGCTTGCAGTACTGTCTCCATTACTTTCTTCGTTTACTAGAATTGAGAAATGTTGGTTTCAGGCGTATGTTTAGAAGTTTTTGAAATAAATTTCATGGCTAAACAAACACGCTCAGCAAAACCATCAAATTTCTTAAAAAGTTGTTATTGCGTTGATAATGTACCGAATTCCAGATTATTGAGTCACAGTTTTAGTTGTGTAACGAAAGCCTCCCAGTGAAGTGCGAATGCTTGGTGGTATAAATATTGCATTACTCCACTAGAAAACGGATTTATACTATGCAATAAGTGTCTGAAACTTACGTAGCTAGTGTACACCTCACCGATACTTATGTAGCAAAGTCCACTAACGTCATCATGATCGAATGCCCAGTTAATCTCTTCCGTTGCCACGGTTATTATTCAATAACTTACCGTAACATGGAAACCAACATGCTTCTCAAACCTGTACAAAAATAAATGGCTTTTATTTATTATTACTTTTTCGTTTTAAGCATTTCCTTCTTTATTGAGAGGAGAAACAGAAATAACACGTTTTGTAAAGTTGATCCATATCTATTATCCTGAATAAAGACTCACTTTAAAGACAAAAGTCACAGATTTTTTATTCCACGTTCGCAATAATTCATACGCTGCACGTAAATAGGATAGGAATTTTTTTCCCTCTATAATATCGAGAATTTGAATGAACCCAAATTTAAATGCCAGACACTCAATATATCCCTTTCCATATGATTATCGATGCATACTAAATTTATGCACGAGTAGTGTTTTCTATTGTCAATCGAATATTGGGAATTTAGTTTTTTTAAATGTTGATATCCAGCCTTGGGCCGCTGTAACGGCATGTCGTGTATCACTATGATCACGCCAAACAAACTTTTGTTTACTCCCCATGAAATTTGCTTACGGCTTTGAGAAATGGAGAAGGAATTATTTTGTGTTGCATCATTTGGGTGAACCCAGGAGATCAGAAAAAAATCGGTTTTCGTTCGCAAAACCGGAAGAATATCCTTTCAGAAAATATTCGGGGGAGCTTTGTGGTATTATTTTTTGATCCATAATGAAGAGCTAATCTACCAAATAGATTTCCCTATCTGTTTTCAAGAAAAGACACTACCTTTGTTAACCTGAAGAACTTCTGTTGTTAATGCCATACGTAGTTTTAATTTGTTCTAACGGACCCTGTCATTTAATTTTTACAATAGAATATCTGTAGAAATGATGAAATTCTGTGGTTTTTCAATTCCTCCCTTCTTTAGCATGAAGCATGCTCTAAGGTTGAAGGTCAAATTTAACTGCAAGGAAAATTTGATCTTTTTCATCGCCTTTCCGTTGGATGAGATATTATAATTCAGAACTCCAGTTTGAATTTTGTCAAAGATTTTCGTAATGATTTTTCTCGAAGATCAACATTCTTAAAAATTCCTGTAGCACTCATCTAATACCATTCACCGCGGTATCTTACTATTTTAATCTCGGGAGCTAGGTGGCGCAGTGTTCTAAGCGATGGCTTCTGATCATTCGTCCGAAAGGGGTCAGGGTTCGAATCCGGGTGAGGCATGGATGTTGTGTTTGTCTTACGGAACTAGCTCTCTCCCTTCCCTGGAACCAGTGACCCTAAATTAGGGACGGGCGACTGCTTATAGCCCATTGAGTTGCTCACGGTGGTCGTTAAACCTCCAATCAAAAAAAAAAAAAAAAAAAAAAGTCATACATATGATACCCGAAAACTTGAACATTTCGTTGTCCTGCAGCGGGGATCGGACCCGCGTCTCCTGGATAGCGCCCGAGTATGCTAACCACCACACCACCCAGAACAACCAAGTTTCAAGTCCGATTAATTTGAATATAAGCATCACAGAATTCGCTAGTCGAAGCCACCGGCATTCATATATAGCGAATCTGAAGGTTATTCGACTAGCGAATCCTGTAATGGTTATATTCAAATTAATTGGAAACTTGAACCTTGGTCGTTCTTGGTGATTAGTGGTTAGCATACTCGGGCGCTATCCGCAAGACGCGGATTTAATTTCAGCTCCAGGACGACAAAATTTCAAGTTTTCAGATATTATCTGACTTAACATCCACGTGATGTGGACACCGAAAAACGGATTCACATCTTCCAGATTTTTTTTTTTTTTTTTTTTTTATGATTGGAGGTTTACGACCACCGTGAGCAACTCAATGGGCTATAAGCCGTCGCCCGTCCCTAATTTAGGGTCACTGGTTCCAGGGAAGGAAAAGAGCCAGTGCCGTAAGACAAACACAACATCCATGCCTCACCGGGATTCGAACCCGGACCCCTTTCGGACGAGTGATCATAAGCCAGCGCTTAGACCAATGCGCCACCGGGGCGGCCATCTACCAGATTCAGTGGACTTTCTTTTTATTTCTTCCGATTTTTTTCATTTTCTGTTACAAAAAAAAATCCACCAGAGGCAGTAGCATATTTAGAGAGGGGTCAGCGGGCCTTGGCCCCCAGAAAGGGTTTTATTTTGTTCGCCCCCCCCTTCCCCCCAACGAAATTCTGTATACGGCCCTGACCAGAGATATCGTTATTATTTTCCCGGAAAAAAACTCTTGAGTAGCTACTAAATTATTTAAAACATGCCAGTCTTTTCTTAATAAAGAATATGATGTAATATAATAACCACCGGCATGCTGCAGGTGGTTAAGTCGCTATTCACTGTGTTCCCACACAGGAGGACTGGTCTGCGGTTTTTTCGGGGGTTTCAGCAGACTCTCTGAATGCGTAGATGGTTTCCTCTGAAGACAGCCCCGGACGCGCTTTGTCCTTGGACCCCCTTTCCCAGGATGCCTGAGTTTACCAGATGAGTGTCGGTGCGTTTGTAGTAAAACAATGTAAATCGAATGCAATCTGATGCTCCATAGCAGCAACCTCGTATGGGACCCATGACTGATGTTGACAATGATGATAATATGCAGAAAGGACGAAGTATCGGAAGTTTGAGTATATACGTTTCAAAACAACTTTCAAAAACGCTATTTTTGAGATTTCGCATGCTATGGGATATTTTCACAACTAAATTATATTCATATAATAATGATAAAAGTGACTTTTCGAAAGTTTTCAGTGACGTAATTATAAATACACCACACTGTGAATACTCAAGAGACGCAAATAGCGTATTAAATCCGTTTATCTTTGCGGCGTAGTAAGTACAAATATTCGCCAAGCTTTCGTACTCCACTGGGAGGCTTTCTCAAGGCAATGGCAGACATAAAAATGCAAAGAATTGGAACACGTAAGGAACGAATACGATTTTTGAAATAACGCGGGTGACATCACGAGCGTATTATACGAATTTTCATCACGCAATTATACGGTGTGTCGCGATGTGTTTCTATCTTTCAATAATGCATGCCAAGCCTTGGCAGTTCAGTAGAAACTATATCATTGCACGCTAGTTTACTGGATAGGATTTCGACTTTTTCCCTGATGGCAGTCTCTTTAAAATTCGTGTAGGGGGCAATTCTTCTAATATTATTCCATTGTAGAGCAGCCGAGAAATGCATGACTTCTCTGGCAAGGGCTGTATTCTGCATGTCCTGGTTGACACTTCGCACGTGCTCTTTACACCTAGTGTCCAAGGATCGCTTTGTCATTCCGATATATACCTTTTCCGTGTTGTCAGGGTATACTAACGGCATAGCGTACACACCTGCCTTTTCTTTCTCACGCTGAATATCCTTGCAACTTGATATCATATGTGATAACGGAGTCGGGGAATTCAGTGCTATCAGTACGTGGTATTTACGTAATAAATTCTTTAACCAATATGTAAAACCTGGAACATATGTGATGGATCCTGTGAATCTCACCGTTTTCAGTGACTATTGAAGAGTAATGTTTCTGGAAAAGTATCTGGGCTAAAAAATGTGTTGCTCTTTGATTTGGTAGAAATTGCTTCACTATCTGCCTTTCTGCATCATACTGTAGTTTGAGTTTCCTGAAGAAATTCCAGTGAGACTGGTTCATAGATTAAAAATTAAACTTTTTTTTTATTGAAAGTTTAATGACCATTGTGAGCAACTCGATGGGCTATCAGCAGTCTCCCGTCCCCAATTTATGGCTACTCGTTCCGGGGAAGGGAGAGAGCCTATGCCGTAAGACAAACACAACATCCATGTCTCACTGGGATTCGAACCCGGACCCATCTCAGACAAATGATCAGAAGCCATCGCTTAGACCACTGCGCCACTGGAGCGGCAACTTTTTTTTTTTTTTATGTTTCGGAGTTTAATGACCACCATGAACAACTTTTAGAACTATAAGCAGTCGGCCATCTATAACGCTTTACGCGACCATGTACCTGAACCAAAGAAGGCGACCAAAATTTTCTGCACTCCCTAAAAGATATGTTTACATAGCAGCCAGATTTTACGAAAGCTATACGTCAGAATAATTGATTTCCCTGTGAAAGCTCAGTAGTTCCGACCACAATCTTGTCACTGCTGATAAGAGCTCCCTTTGACTGCTTTATGCTCTGCTCCATGGCTCAAGGCTTGAAGAGGGAAGGCTAGTCCTCTGATATGGACATCGTGTCACTGGGTAGAAACAAGTAACTGAAATACGAGGTCCAATCAAAACGTTCCGTGACTAGGACGATATACAACAAGGTATTTACGTTACTTAAGTCTGCCTACGGTCTCCCTCAAAATAGTCTCTTTGGGCAGCAATACATAGCTGCTAGCGTTTTTGTCACTGTTGGAATACTTCCTGGAAGTCCTGTTCGCGAATCGTGTCAAGCACCGCCTGCAATTCGTGCTGGATCTCGTCCACGATTTCAAAACGGCGATCCTTCAGCTTCATCTTCTGGAACAGAAAGAAGTCGCAGGGGGCCAAATCCGGAGAGTAAAGCGGGTGAGGAAAGGTAGTCATGCTGTTGCAGCTGCAAAACTGGCGTGTTGCTAACACCCTGTGGACTGCTGCATCGTCGTGATAGAGCAGGAAATCGCCCCTGCACCACACTTCAGGTCGTTTGCGGCGAATCTCCTCCCTAAGACGCCTCAGAACATCGCAGTAAAAAAGGGCGTTGACAGTCTGGCCCTGAGGGACGAATCCACGGAGCACAACCCCACGAATGTCGAAGAACATGATGAGCATGCTTTTGATTGCCCTCCGGACTTGTCGGGACTTCTTCGGTCGTGGAAATGCCGGGCCCTTCCACTGCGACGACTGTTGTTTGGTCTTTGGGTCGTAACCGTAGACCCAAGTCTCGTCCCCAGTGATGACCCTCGACAGGAACGTTGGTTCATTCACCACCTGCTGACGAAGATCTTGACAGAGTTTGACACGGCTCTAGTTTACAGTCCATACGGAAATCGCAGCTGTGCTCTGCACGTGGTCACTAAATAGCGTGTAGCTGAGCTCCCGATGCTCACAGGACGATGCCACTCGGCACAATGACTCACGAAGGTCACTGCCCTCGACCGCTGCTCGCGCATTCGCGTACTGCCATCGGTTGGCGCGCTAGGTACCTAGTCTCGGAAATTTTTGATCGCATTACGTACCTTCTCTCTCCTTTCTTAGATTACTGGCCATTGCTATAGCCCTTTCAGCAAGTAATCAGTCAGAAAGCATAGTTTCAATCATACCCATACATGATCACTGTGGTTTACAAATCTAAAAAGAAAGCAACGTTTTCTGATGCGTAGATACACTCGCTCCAGCGGCATTCGACAGACTCTTAGACAGGGAATATATTATTTGGAGTTTATTTCAGCCCACTTTGCCAACCCTGAGTAATTCGTTCCATCCGGTTAAAAGTTAACTTAAAGTCTGTACCAGAAAATGAACAGAGACAGTGCGATAAGACAAGCACACACCGGAATTCGATCCCGGGTGCCATCTCGGACAAACGGTCTTAAGTAAGTGTTTTGACCTGCACTACCGGAACAGCTTTCTATATTTCGAATTGCACCATGAAGCTGGTAAATGATTTTAATTGTAATGTTTAACATTTCAAATACGTGTACATACTGTATGTTTGCTTTTTGTTTGTATTATTTGCGTTCGGCAAATATTTGAGGTTAAGAGAAATTTGGCTAACTCATGATTGTCATTAGCGTCTCAATGCACACTTGTTTTGTTAAATGCGTATTATGCGTGTCGCCTGGCGTTAGAGACATGCTTCATTCCCCCTCCAACCATACCGTTTGGAGCTGTCGACAACTCACAGAACTATCCTATAGTCAGATTCATCCACCTATCTAATACATACATGACGCTTTTCCTTTCTTTCTTCTATCTTGCAGTGTAAAAGTAACCTAATTCTACTGCTGTGTCACATGTCAGAGGTGGATTACACAAAGCTATGTCTCATAGAATTCAGAATTTTTTTAATATGCTCATCATATGAGCAAGTGTATTAAATCCTGTGACTTCCTGCAAGAAAAATATACGGTATTAAAGCTTTCATTGCTGCCCCGGTGGCGCAGTGGTCTAAGCGATGGCCTCTGATCATTCGTCCGAAAGAGGTTCGGGTTCGAATCCCGGTGAGGCGTGGATGTTGTGTTTGTCTTACGGCACTGGCTCTCTCCCTTCCTGGAACCAGTGACCCTAAATTAGGGACGGACGACTGCTTATAGCCCATTGAGTTGCTCTCACGGTGGTCGTTAAACCTCCAATAAAAAAAAAAGCTTTTATTTTTTTTCTTCTTTAAATTGGACACTATAGAAAACGTTGTTTGCGATTTATCTTCAGGAGCCTATAGCGCTGATTAAGAAGCCGGGAAACATTATTATGAAAGCAGTTGTTCTTTGGGACTTCAAAAGGAAACAAAAGGATTCGCTGGAATAGTGATATGGTCATATCGCTAAAAGAATCAACAATTATTAGACAACAGAATAATTTGATTTAAAACCCTGAGAGCAGTACAACATCTGAGATGAAAAGAGAATGGTTAGCGTTAATTTGAAACCCTGAGGGTAGTACAACATCTCAGATGAAAATCTTAGGGCTAATTTGATTTCAAACCCTGAGGACAGCACATCTGAGATGAAAAGAGAACGGTTAGCGTTAATTTGATTTGAAACCCTGAGGGCAGTACAACATCTGAGATGAAAAGAGAATTCTTAGGGCTAATTTGATTTGAAATCCTGAAGGCAGTACAACATCTGAGATGAAAAAAGAATGGCTAGCGTTAATTTGATTTAAAACCCTGAGGGCAGCACATCTGAGATGAAAAGAGAACGGTTAGCGTTATTTTGATTTGAAACCCTGAGGGCAGTACGACATCTCAGATGAAAAGAGAATTCTTAGGGTTAATTAGATTTGAAATCCTGAGGACAGTACAACATCTGAGATGAAAAGATAATTCTTAGGGTTATATTACACAGCAGTGGAAAAAGGACGCGATCCATGCCTGCAAATTTCAACATGAATTATTTAGTAAATTTCAAGTACAGTTTCTTTCAGAATATATGAACCCTCTCGCATTGCAAATTTTCTAGTACTAGAAATGTACTAGCGACGTTGACAAATACTTCATGCTCGTTCTAACCGGTAACGCAAATTGGCGATTAATCAAAGGAGCAATTTTTTTAATGTTATGATGTGCATTAACGTGGTAATTATATTAATAATTATCACAAGCGCCGGAAAGGAGTTTTGTGGAAAGTTGGACCAAACTTTATTTTTGTTGGGGGAGATCAAAGTTATTTAAAACTACCCTTACGAAATTGATAAAGCATTAAATGCGTGACCTGAAGACTTTGAAAACATCAGCATTTTTTTAGATTAAGACAAAGAAAAGAAAAAAGCGACAACAAAACTTATTTTTTTATTTTCGCTAGCAAAAGAAAATAATACTTTTTATTTTATTAATGCAAGTAATATCCATTTTGTAAACTATTTCAACTTTTCTTACAAATAACAAAATTATATGTTGAATATCCGCGCGACTTTTGCTCTAACACCTCAATCATTTCTGCTAATATGCCGCTATCTGTTTCATCCTGCGATGGAGAGCGCCATACAAGTGCATTCATGGAATCGCATCTGTGCGTGGGTGTGTGTGTTGGAAAATATACTGAGAAGTAGTTATAAGAGCCACTCCTTTAGCGCAAAAGTCCTGGTGCTACACATGAGCATTCAGACCTCATGAGCACGTTGAAACTCTAGTCATCGTAGTACTATGTATTGCTACCAATGAAACAAAAGTGTTCGTACAGTAAAACTTCCCATAATGGGCACCTCTGAAAAACACCAAACCCCTTCTATTCTCGGGAGTTAACGACCACAGTGAGCAACTCAGTGGGTTATAAGCAGACGCCTGTCCCTAGTTTGGGGCCGCTGATCCCAGGAAAGCGAGAGAGCCAGGGCCGTGCAATAAACACAATATCCATGCCTCAGCAGGGTTCGAACCCATCTTGGACAAATGGTTAGGAGTCAGTGCTTAAATTCTGCGGCATTAGGACAACCCCTCCCCCCACTCTTATTTACTGCCAGAGCCTATGATTCAAGCGGAACAGCACGAATGGCTAAAACTCGAGTAATAATGGCCAAACTCCTTTCTTTTACGGAATCTCGAAATTGTTACGCGGACGTCGATTAGAACATCCCAAATGTGCAATGTATTTAAAACCACCCAGTTATGTCCAGGCAACGGTATTACGTATGTTTCATTTGCATGAGGCAGCAGGAATTCGTAAGACACAACGCCGGCGACAATTGCTTTCTCGCCAGGAAAGTAGCAAGGTAGAGAGTTCTAGGGATCCGTTTCCTTAAAGAAAGTTTTCGCCTGCAGTATTGCTATTACTCGTTTCATATAGTCATAGTTGGGGTGACTCTGCTCGTGCCAGTTTATCCGAAATACTTTTTACGTCATAATTATACACAGCTTGTACATTGTTTTTCTCATTAAATTACTAAGATTAATAAGATTAGTTGTATTTACTATAACTGAATTTGAATACAGATTATTACACGTTCAACAATTTCTCTTTAATCATTACACTATTTATGTGTATCGTGTATTCTCTCTCTCTCTCATTAGTGGCGTAACTTACACAAATTGCACCCCCCCCCCCCGCAAAATTTACTTCAGCGACCCTAAGCGCAGTAATTTTCCCAGGATTTCAAGCACGAGGGAAGAAGCATTTTTCGCGGTGTGTGTGTGGGGGGGGGGGGATGCGCAATTTGGTGACTGACTGACTGTGACTGACTGGTGACTGACTGACTGTTTTCCCACATCTCTGTGACTGACTGACTGTTTTCCCACATCTTTCACGGCGAATCCCATTGTGGCCTCGCGCTTTTCCTCAGCAGCGCAGAGGAGAGGGTGATTGGAGAGCGATCGTATTACAACTCGGAGCCAAAGTGCCGAATAGTTTCAACCTGTAGTACATCCATTGCTTTGAAAGTGAAACTTGACATTTATTTAGTCAAAGCTAACTAAATGTACCTTGAAAGAAAATATGAACCTTAGGGTTGATTTTTCGTTTTTTCGTCTTTGCGCGTGTTCGATTTTTTTCAAGAAAGTATCACTGGAAACTACGGTACGCCCCTTGGTTACTTGCCCCCTCCAGCTAAGGGGGCTGGCGAGGTGGAAGTTACGCCACCGTGGTAGTTACGGCATTTGCTCTCTCTCTCTCTCTCTCTCTCTCTCTCTCTCTCTCACACACACACACACACATACATTCACACACGCTTAAAAGTATTACACGGAAGAGCAATTGAATTAGATACAGCTAGCGTTATACAAATGTAGCGTTGTGGGCGGCCCTGTAAACAGAAACGAAATGACGTATGCAGTAATCCAACAATATAAGGAGTAATGCGACGGGAATCAATACGAGTCGGACGCAGTATGGGTAAGACGAAGGATCTAAGCGCATTTCATCATGGGAAAATTGTCGGGCCCGACGAATGGGTCACTCCATCTCGGAAGTCGTGCAGGCACTGGGATTTTCACGAGCCACTGTGTCACGGGTGCACCGTGAGTACATCGAATCCGGTAAAACCATCCCTGCAAGAGCCAACTGCCGTGGACAACAGCGTGTGGATGAGCGGGGTCATCATCGGCTAGCTCGCACTGTACAGAGGATATACAGGCCACAGTGCAAGAAATCACTCGGCAATTTAACGCTGGTGCACAAAAACGTGTAAGCAGCCACACCATCCAGAACCATCTCCTTGCTATGGGGTACAGAAGCCATCGTCCCACGAGGGTACCGCTGCAGACCGCACATCACAGGGTCCAAAGATTAGCATAGGCGCGGGAACATCGCCACTGGACCCTAAACATGTGGGAAAATGTTGCCTGGACTGATGAGTCGAGATTCACATTGGTACATGCGGATGGAAGGATACGAGTACGGCGCAAACCACATGAAGCGATGGATCCTTCTTGCCAGCAGGGAACTCTTCAAGCTGGTGCGGGTGGCATTCTCGTCTGGGGACTGTTTACGTGGATTGAAATGGGACCCCTGGTACGTGTGACATCGTCCCTCACAGGTCAATGTTACCGGGGTATCCTGGACGACCATTTGCTCCCATTTGTGAGTCTTCAACATCCCACTGGGGGCCTCATCCTGCAACAAGACAATGTACCGTACCATCGCTCCCGAATTGTATCCGAATGGTTGAATGAACACTCCACCTACGTGACCTCGCTGCCTTGGCCAGCTAAGTCACCTGACCTCAGTTCCATCGAGCACATCTGGGATGCCATCGAGAGAGGTGTTCGAGGCTCTGACCCCCTCCATCAAATCTTCGTGAACTGTAGGAGCTTGTTCAATGGTCGTGGATCCGTATGGCTTCCCAACGCTTCCGGTGTCTTGTCGAGGCTATGCCGAGACGAATCGCCGCCGTCATCAGAGCGAAAAGTGGTGCTACACGTTACTAGACAGGTATCTCAAATTCAATTGCTCTTCAGTGTAGAACGTAACCTATTCCTAACTGTTCGAGGACTACCATTTTCTCCCGTTTGTGCGTCTTCAACATCCCACTGGGGACCTCATCGTGCAACAAGACAATGCAGCTCCCGAATTGTATCCGAATGGTTGGATGAACACTCCACCGACGTGACCTCGCTTCCTTGGCCAGCTAGGTCAACTGACCTCATTCCCATCGAGAACTTCTGGGATGGCATCGTGAGAGATGTTCGAGGCTCTGAACCCCTCCATCAAATCTTCGTGAACTGTGGGAGCCTGTTCAAGGGTCTTGGATCCGTATGGCTTTCCAACGCTCCCGGTGTCTTGTCGAGTCCTTGCCGAGACAAATCGCCGCCGTCATCAAGATGAAAGGTGGTGCTACACGTTACTAGACAGGTATCTCTAATTCAATTGCGCTTCAGTGTAGAACGTAACCTATTCCACCCTGTTCGAGGACAAACAACATTACCACAGCTCTCCCGCAATTCTTTGGCAAGAACTGTTGATGAGACGAACCTGTTTCGCAGACATAACCGTTTCAACACGTTGTTACATCTAGGAGTTGTTTTCATTTTTCTGCCGCATTTACCCAGCCTGCCATTCTTGATTCCAAACATATCAGGGATATTCGCCAGCTGCCGTCCAACTGTACTCTTGTGCACCCCTGTTATTCGGGCAATTACAGTATTGCTTTTGCCGAATTCACTTTAAGTCACCATTCGCAAAGCTTTTCATGCTAAAATATCAGCTAATCTTCCCATAACTGCAACACAGTTTGCACAGAATAAACGATACGCACTCTAAACTTCAGATTTGCACTGCAGTCTACAGGAGTAACGACTACACACTTACCAGTGCAAACGAACTATACCTACGTGCACTGCAAAAACGTCTGGAATAACCACACGCACATCGCCTGCCCTTTATATCGTCTGTACGCGGACGTACAGGCATGCTCCGTCGGCTTGTAGTAAAGACGACTGCACTTGTGGTATGAGAAATCTAGTCAAAGTGTAGTATACTATACTTGTAGAGTGAGGAATCTAATCGAAGTGTACCTCGTACTACGCTACACATGCTCTATATAGAATCAAATTAAAGGGTAATTTTCTATTTTTTTGTATAATTTGAATCTAATTAAGTATAATTGTAATTTTCCTCAATTTTCTGTAATGCAGAAAATCACTATTTACTGCATTTTATTAGATTCTGTGTAGTATAGATTAGGTTCCTCGATTTTCGGTCGTATAGATTAGATTTCTCAATTCGAATCCTCACTTCGGTTAGATTCCTCAATTTTCTGTGATACAAAAAATCAATATTTACTACATTTGATTAGATTCTGGGAAGAACGCTACACAGAATCTAATCAAAGTTACACTTTGATAAGTGTAGTATTTTGGGAATCGAGGTACCCTCTCTCCGAGTTCCCACAATCTGTTCTTCTTCAAAGTCCGTTTACCCATCCCGCTAAGAATAGGCTTTGACATGGATGCCTTGTCGAAACCTGAGATCTCTTCTTCTACGAACTCTGAGGCTCGCTGAGGCCTCTTCGGGACGCCTCGCTGCCTCCGTTGAATACCTGTCTTGATGCTCCCGGTATTATGCTTCGTGTTATCTCCCGTCTACAGTGGGAACATTTTAGCTCAGTGACTTTCCGTATGTGCACCGCCATGTATTGTATCTGCCCCTTTGTATTTTTTCCACGACTTGCCTAGTGATGCCTAGTGCGCCCCGCCACTATTTGTTGTTTTATTGTACCCTGTGTTCCCCGTCCTTTGATGTAATGATCCCTGAGACCCATTAAAGCGATTGTGAAACGACAAATGCTCTATGGCAGGGGTTCCTAAAGTGTGCGCCGCGGCTTTCCTCACAGGAGCATCGCGAAATATTACAAAATGTTCTTAAATTTATTTTCATTTTCAATTCAATGTGATAGGACGCGACATCTAGCGGACCTGGTGCAAGCCAGTAACTCACTAATAACTGTTTGCAGAAGCCTCTACAAATGGTTACTAAATGGCGCTCTACAATAATGTTACAAGCGTAACCTTTTCTCCAGCACGATTGCCGCCCGACGGCCGTACGTGTGTGTTCCGCACCACCGCTACCGGAAGTAACCTGAGCTTTAGCACCAGCCTTTGTGCTTCTGATGAACATTTCTCCCTTGTTCTTCGAGCGTCTGGAAATGAGACTCTCAGTCCAGATTTTTCGAGAAGGTAACCAGATCCTTTAAATATGCTCATCCGTTGTCATTTGTGACTGATTTGGCGGTTAGCAGTCTGTTATGTTGATGCTCTGTCGCTGAGTTTTGGCGTTTGTAAGATTTCGGCGTATCAACTGAATATTGTTGTGATTAAGTGAAGTGAAGTTTTTCTTCTCGTATGTATTTTTAAAAACGGATCGGTTTTTACTAAACAGTAATAAGCGTTGTGAAAGTGAAAACAAAGAGGGCACACCGTCAAATAGCGGCAAGATTGTGAAGAAGCGTAAATATCGAAAATATGATGACAGTTATTTGAGCTTTGGTTTTACGTCGACAGAAGTCAATGGTGAAGAGAAGCCGCAGTGTGTACTGTGTATGAAAGTTTTGGCGCCAGAGTGCATACTACCAAGTAAGTTGAAACGCCATTTAGAAACCAATCATTCCAGCATGCATAATAAGCCTCGTGATTGCTTTACGAGAAAGTTACAAGAGTTAAATCAACAAAAAGGTAGTTTTTATAAGCAGGCATCAATACTAAGCAACTCTTTGCTAACATCTTACAAGGTGGCACATAGAATCGCAAAATGTAAAAAGCCTCATTCCATCGCATAAGAACCCATTCTACCGGCTGCTGAAGATAAGGTGAACATTTTGATCGGTGAGTCTGCTGTGAAGCTGCTTTCAAATATGCCTTTGTCCAATAACACCATTAGTCGCAGAATACATCATATAGCGGAGGACCTCAATGGTCAATTAGATGAAAAAAATGAAAGGTAAGGAATTTGGGTTGCAGCTGGATACAGATAATAATAATGATACTCACCTGATTTGCTATGTACGGTTCATAGATGGAAATAACATTGTAGAAGACCTTCTCTTTTGTAAAAGTATCACTAGTAGTGCTAAGGCACAAGACTTGCTCTAGATCCTTGATACTTTTATATCCGAAGATAATTTGGAGTGGTCAAAGCGCGTTGGTGTATGTATTGATGGTGTTCGTTCTATGTCCGGCTGTTATGGAGGATTGCAGGCACATATTCGAAGCAAAGCCCCTGATGCACTGTGGACCCATTGCGTTATTCACAAGGAAGCACTTGAGTCAAAATATCTGAGTTTTACATTGAACCAGGTCTTAGAATATGTAATGAATGTAGTAAACTTTATAAAAACTCGGCCGTTGAAGGCAAGGTTTTTGAAAAACCATGTGAGGATATGGGATCCGAGCAAACATCTTTGTTGTACTACAGCACTTCGCGATGGCTCTCTTGTGGTAATGTTTTGTCTCGTACTGTAACGTATACTCTATATTCACTTTCCTTTTGATTTTACTATCTCTGGTTATTTTATTTTACTATGTAAATTATCTTCCTACTGAACGAAATATTATTTCACCCGCTGAATGAGATCTGGCAATGAGTGTAAGTCATGACATGGTGGTAGCTAGTATATAGGCGCGTTCATCGAGACTTAGGGAGCTTGTGTGTTATTATGAGGAGAGCTTGTGGTCGTTAAGAGAGAGCGTGTATAAAACGAGGAAAGATTATTCATTATTGTTCTACAAGTGTGGTGTGTGCTTTAGTTGACCAAGAGTCGTTGAAATAAAGAAGTTTTCAGTAAGTCAGTCTTTCTCAATTCATAGTTTTTGTCAGACCTCTGTCTGGCTGTTAGGTTTATAACATTTATTTGATTCCTATAAATAACCAGCGTTGAGACTTTGTTTACGTTCGTAATTAACTAGTAACAACACCTTTTTGAATTCATCATTTTGAAGCTTAGTACAAGTATATCATTAGCTAGCTGGTAGGAAGAGAATCATTCATAATAATTAGCTTAGCGGAAAGTAAATAAAGCTAATTCATTATAATTGGCGCCCGAACTTTTCTCGAACACGAGATCTTGACGTTTATTACCCATGTCTTCCTTACCTGAGACAACTGCAAATTTCCACCCTCCGGCAAGTCTCGAGGGTAATGGTGTTTTTGTGGACAATTTGCACGAAGCCTGTGGCTCTGACTTTGATATGAATGATTTACACGCACCCAGGCATTCTTCACCATTTCGTAATGCACCAGCTTCTTATTACTCTGAGTCGCGGGTCGTACCTGAGGGAGTGCAATCCTCTCAGCAGAGCAGAATGCTTGCCCATTTCGTGCCGCATGCAGGAACAATTCATTTCAATGGTTTGGAGGGGTCCTTAAAATTCCTCGAAGATCTGGAAGATCATTTTGATCTATATAATATTCCTGAAGACTGCAAAGTCCAAATTGCCGGCACTTGCTTGAGGGATACCGCTAAGACCTGGTATCGGCAGTGGAGAGGGTCGAACCCGGATTCTCATTATGAGAATTTCCGTGCAGAATTCTTGGAGGTCTTTCCTTTCGGCCTCAGTCGAGCTAGCCTTGCTCAACAGCTTTTTTCGCGTCAGCAAGGTCCCAATGATAGCCCTGTTGCATTTGCGTTGGAAACTACACGCCTATATAACCTATGGGATCCACATGCCAGTCATGTTGACATGTTGGATACCCTCGTGCAGCAGCTCGACCCATTCTTACAAGATTTTCTGGAGGTTCGACACCCTGCCACAATTCATGAATGCCTTCGCCTCATACGCACATATGAAGAGCGACATGGCAAACATGGTTCGACTCACCATGCTCGGGCACCCCGCGAGGCTTATTACGAAAACCCTCAGCGGCATAATAGACATAATTTTCAGCGCGAGCATACACAAGTGCCCAGCCAAGTTTCATACGTTCCACCACACAGAAGAGTGGCAAACCACCAGCGAGTTTCTGCACAAGCTTCGGAATATCGTAATAATGCACAGTATGCTCGACCCCGTTTCACTCAGCAGCATTCGGAACGTTATCATGCTCAGGGCAATGATAATTTTTCTGCCCGTGCTGAGGGCCGACGTAACGGATATGAAAATGTCAACAGACACGCGGAGTTCCCGACGCAGGTTGCACGCAGTTTTCCTCATCGTGAAAATTTTCCCGATACCCGGCAGGGTCGAGGTTTCCGACCACATGATAACCCCACCAGGATTCCTTTAAACTTCCACAGGAAGTAGGCGAAGGGTCGGTCCTGCTTCCTGATACCAAACATTCTGACCCTAAAACAGTATTAGTAACTGTTCAAACTCCTCAGTTGCCTGATGTATTCTTGACACTTGAAGACATTATTGTCGAGACAAAGTTCGACACTGGGTCTGAAATATCAGCCCTAAATACAAAGTTTTGCACTGACACTTTTTCTGCAAGACACGTTCAGCCTGCAACGCAGTATTTGCGAGGTGCAAATAATGAAATCTTCAGTATCTCAGGAACTGTCACATTATCTTTAGGGCTGGGAAAAGCTCGTTTTACACATTCTTTCCTGCTTATAGACGAGCTACCCGTGAAATGTTTAATGGGTATGGACTTAATAAACAAGTTTCAAATAACTTTGAATTTTGTACAACATGTGATTTCCTTTCCGGAACCTGTCGAAATGATTCCGACGGTTCCTGTAGATATCACGAGTTTATTATTGAGTGACCAATTGAATGAGGGGCAACGAGACCAGCTTTCTCTCCTTTTACAGGAAAGCCCTGGTTTATTTTCGGATCAACCTGGTTTCACACAGGTGGTTTATCATGTTATTGACACTGATGGTTCGAAACCAATTGCGACGAAACCTTACCCTTGTGCTCCACATAAGAAACAGGAAATGCAACGTCAAATTGCTGAAATGATTAAGCAGGGCATAATCAGGGAATCAACAAGCGCCTGGGCTGCTCCTGCCTTTTTGGTTCCAAAGAAACAACCCAATGAATTTCGTTTCGTGACAGATTTTCGCAAGCTCAACCAAGTCACAAAAACGATCAATTATTCCCTACCTGTCATGTCACATATTTTAAATGACTTGTCTTCAACCAAATGGATGTCAACTTTGGATTTGGCGAGTGGATATTGGCAGGTGGCAGTACATCCGGACTCTGTCGATAAAACAGGCTTTGTGACTCCTTTTGGGGCCTATGAATATTTACGTATGCCTTTTGGACTAGCTTCTGCACCTGCTACTTTCCAAAAGCTTATGGACACGGTTCTCAGACCTGTCCTGGGTCCCCATGTGCATGTCTATTTGGATGACATTATTATCACATCAGAGACTTTTGACGAGCACCTTTCTCTGCTCAAACAGGTGTTCCAACTAATATACAATGCTGGCTTGACGTTAAAACCTAGTAAATGCCAGATAGCGAGGGACGAGATTGTATATCTGGGGTTGAAAATCACTCCCCACGGTTTATTTACTGATAATGAAAAAATTAGGCCTATTGTTGACTTTCCTCGGCCTAAAACAGCCAAAGCACTATCCCGCTTTCTGGGAATGACCGGATGGTATCAGCAGTTCGTCCCCGCTTATGCTACAATATGTGAGCCATTGTATGCTTTAAAACGTAAATACAAGAAGTTTATTTGGACACCTGAGGCTAACGCTGCATTCGAAACACTGAAGTCTGCATTGACTCAGCCTCCGGTGTTGGCTTTCCCGGATCATACTAAGGAATTTGATATTTATACTGATGCATCCGGAGTTGGTCTTGGTTGCGTTTTGTCACAAGCTGGACATCCAATAGCTTTTGCGTCTCGTACTTTAGCCAAAGCTGAACGCAATTATTCAGCTACGGAACGTGAATGTCTTGCTGTTGTGTATGCGCTGAATAAATTTCAATGTTATCTTAACGAATTGACAGTTAACATAATTACGGATCATTCTGCCCTTCAGTATTTGAATTCTGCTAAGCACCTATCTCAAAGACTTATGAAGTGGGCTCTGAAGTTACAAGAGAGCAATATTAAAATTTCATATCAGCCAGGTCATAAGAATCAATTACCGGACGCATTATCTCGCGTTCCGATTAGTGGGGTCCCCACAGGAACTACTCCTGGATGTCAGCCTTTACTTCTAATAGCTGATATAACATCCAGAAAGCAGATAATGGCAGAATTAATAAATGATCCAGATTTTGGGGATATCTACAATTTTTTGCTTGCGGGTTCGCCCCTACCAAGTGATCCTTCTCTGGCTGGAAGGTCACAACATTTTGAAGTAATAGAGGGTCTTCTTTATTATACAAAATCTCGGACTACTAGGGCAGAGTTTCGCCCATGTATTCCGCGAACTTTTAGAATGGCTCTTTTAAATGAATTTCATGACAAACCTCTTGCAGGCCATTTAGGTATTCGCAAGACCCGTTGTAAATTGCGGGAGGTTGCCTATTGGCCTGGCATGTACCAAAGTGTGCTCGCATACGTTCAATCATGTCACTTGTGTCAGATTAATAATTACCGTAATGTAAGACCGGCCGGTCACTTGAAATCTAGTTCAAGTTCTCATGTGTTTGATATTATTTCCATAGATTTATTGGGACCTTATCCATTATCTGTTAAAAATAAAGCTCGTTACGTTTTAGTACTAACTGATAATTTTTCTAAATGGGTTGAAGTTTTTCCCATTAAAGCCGCTACGGCTGAAGTTATTTGTAATGTCTTAGTTAATGAAGTATTTTCTAGATCTGGTGCACCTAATAAAGTAGTTTCGGATAATGGTCCTCAATTTATTTCTGACATTTTTGAAAGAATGTGTGCGAGACTACACATTAAACATACATTCATTTCCCCATATCATCCCCAGAGTAATCCTGCGGAACGTGTTAACCGAGCGCTAGTGAAAATGATTGCGACTTTTGTAATGGATCATCATGAAAGATGGGATGACCATTTAGAGCTTTTTGCGTTCGCCCTCCGCTCGTCTGTCCACGAGTCTACTAAAATTACTCCTGCAGAACTTTTTCTGGGTCGCAAAATTAAAACCCCTTTTGAAAATTTAACGGGGATTATCGACGAACTAAACCAGCGACCAACTCCGCAATCAGTCCGAATTATGGCAGAAAAAGCTCGTGTTGCAATGCTAGGAGCACAAGCGGCTCAAGCACGATATTATAATTCTAGGCGTAGGGAACCAGATCTTGTCGTTGGAGATCTCACTCTCGTGGAAACGCACTTCCAGTCTTCTGTTTCGCATACTTTAGTGAAGAAATTTGCACCCAGCTACGAAGGCAAATGTCTTTGAAAATAATATTGTTCTGGAGAAACCTGACAACCATTTTCAGTATGTACATGTTGATCAGTGTCGCAAGTATCATGAACGGAATATCGATTTCATTATCAATCCTACTCAACCTTCTGTTCCACAGACTCAAGAATCTATATCTCATGTTCAACCGCCAGAAATTTTGGACGAACCAACAAACATTTTTGAAGAATCTCCAGTGATTTTTCCTTCACCCTCCCCCTCCAGACGGGTTTCTACACACGCAACCTGATTCTCCCATGAGACCAAGGCTCGAATCGAGTTCGTCGAATACTAGTATCGTTCCTTTCCCTCCAACCATTGCCAAGACTATTGCTGCGCCGTTTCCGGATAACTCTGCACCAACGCGGGCTACTTCTTCTTTGAATACCTCGTCAGAAAGTATTCCTATAGGCAAATCTAAACATCGCCCTGCACGACCACTGAATTACAGCAGCGACTCAGAGGCTTCGGACATTTCTGACTTATCAGTTATGAATCCTACTTTTCATGTTCCAAACCGTCCAGCACTACCAAAGGCTGGGCGCAAACGTGACTTGTCTCCCCAATCTGCTTCGCCGCAACAGCGACGAAGGCAGAAATCTTTGCATCCTCCCGGGTTTCGCCCCTGGAACCTACGTTCAGGGCAAACAGGGCCGATGCCTGCTGCTACTCTCATGCCACGTGGGCGTAAGCGAAAGCAAACGATGTGGCCGGAGACACGTCCGTCCAAAAAGATACTGGAAGGACACAACGGGCCCCAGCACCAAAGGGACTTCATATCCAAAGCCTGGGGGAGCCAGTTCCTATCAGCCGCAAGGATTTCCGGACCACCAGACTTCTGACGTTCCTGACCGTTCCTATCAGCCGCAAGGGATTCCGGACCGCCAGACTTCTGACCATTCTTCTGAGCCGCAGGGATTTCCAGACCGCCAGACTCCTGACCGTTCTTCTCAGCCGCAGGGATTTCTGGACCCACAGACTTCAGCCGTTTCGGACCGAAGGATTTCCGCCATTCCTGACCGTTCCCGTCAGCCGCCGGGATTTCCTGACCGTCAGCAGACCGGTGTTCCAGTTCCATTCCAGTCCCTGAAGAGATCCAAGCCACCTGATTTTACCAGTCCAATTAGGCCTGGAAAACGTTATCGCACTAGAGTTTTTTATGCGTCCTCGAGATAAGTAAGCTCTCGTGGACAGGTTCTTTTCTCAGTTTGTTGTTTTTCCTGCACGACCAGTTGGCGTGTCAGAATTTCTTTTTTTCGTGTGGGCCTATGCATTCTTTTTTGTGTATATATGTGTGTTGTTTTTTTTTATATTTCTTCTATGTCCATCTACTAATCCACTTTTTTTATATATATCTATGTGCTTAGGGGTAAAATAATAAAATTGTTACTGTTAGGCAGCTCCAGGTAAATTTCGCTGCTGATACAGTTGGTATGTATTTCAACGAATACTGCGAACGTAATTTGAAATGAAAATAATAAAATTGTTACTGTTAGGTAGCTCCAGGCAATCTTCGCTGCTGATACAGTTGGTATGTATTCACCGAAATATGAGAACGTCATTTGAAATTAAAAAAGTGATTCCTGCTAGGCAGAATAAAAGGAAAGTATGCCGATGCAGGTTTGTCTTGTTCAACAATACAAATTTCACAGTCGAATACCGATTTCGAAAATTGTCATGCCAAGTTTGATAATGTAAATACGGCTACCACCAAACCACAAACCAAAAAAGAGATCGAGAAACGTCAACCAACGAAATGTAAGACTTACACTCCAAAATTGATAGGTTTTTCGGAAACAAAAAGAAAAGAAAAAGAAAAATTAAGGGGGAGATGATGTAACGTATACTCTATATTCACTTTCCTTTTGTTTTTACTATCTCTGGTTATTTTATTTTACTATGTAAATTATCTTCCTACTGAACGAAATATTATTTCACCCGCTGAATGAGATCTGGCAATGAGTGTAAGTCATGACGTGGTGGTAGCTAGTATATAGGCGCGTTCATCGAGACTTAGGGAGCTTGTGTGTTATTATGAGGAGAGCTTGTGGTCGTTAAGAGAGAGCGTGTATAAAACGAGGAAAGATTATTCATTATTGTTCTACAAGTGTGGTGTGTGCTTTAGTTGACCAAGAGTCGTTGAAATAAAGAAGTTTTCAGTAAGTCAGTCTTTCTCAATTCATAGTTTTTGTCAGACCTCTGTCTGGCTGTTAGGTTTATAACATTTATTTGATTCCTATAAATAACCAGCGTTGAGACTTTGTTTACGTTCGTAATTAACTAGTAACAACACCTTTTTGAATTCATCATTTTGAAGCTTAGTACAAGTATATCATTAGCTAGCTGGTAGGAAGAGAATCATTCATAATAATTAGCTTAGCGGAAAGTAAATAAAGCTAATTCATTATAGTACGTTTGAACTACTACAGGATATTTATGTTTTTCTTAAAGAAGACCAGAAGTGTACCGAAAATTTTGTGAATGAAGATTGTTTGGTAAAAATAGCATACTTATGTGATATTTTTGAAAAGATGAATGCTCTGAATCTCTCTCTGCAGGGAAGCAACATGCACCTTTTAAAGTCGATTGAAAAAATTTCAGCTTTTATAAAAAAACTAAAACTATTGAAATGAAAGATGAATGAAGACGGAGGTAAAGAATGTTACCCTTTGTTGCAGCAGTTTTTAGCCTCCAATGGAGTTGATTTATCTCGAGGCATGAAATCTATTTATGAAGACCAACACTTATCACAGATTATCCCCTGGTTTGAGAAATATTTTCAAAATGATAATATCGATAAATTTGTATGGATTCAAGAGCCATTTCATGCCACTGCTTCATCTGAATTTACTGCTGCAGAAGAGAATATTATAGATTTATCTTGCGACAATACGTTAAAAACAAAATTTAGCAGCATGGAGTTACCTGAATTTTAGATATCAGTAACGCTCAGAGAATTTTAATTCCATTTGCGACTTCTTATTTGTGTGAAGCTGGGTGTTTGGTGGTCGCTGTGATAAAAACTAAGTATCGTGCGAAAATCAATGTTGAGAAGTAAATGAGGATGGCTGTGTCCAGTTTGATTCCAAGATTTGAGAAAATGTGCGGTGACCAACAGGCTCATCAATCCCACTAATTATAATTAGTTGAATTTTTTCAATTACATTTTTTTGTGTGATCTTCAATACATGTTTTATTTATTTTTACCTAAGTGTACTTGTTAGAATTTGACATAGGCAAAGTGTACTTGTTAGAATTTGAAATAAGGCGCCTTGGGAAATCCTGGATTCAGCAAGGGCGCCGAGAATCGAAAAAGTTTGGGAACCACTGCTCTATGGGATTAATATCGGAGGAGTTCGGAGGCCAATCGATATGCTGGAAATCTGAACCGTGTTCCTCAAACCATTCCTGCACAACATTGGACTGGTGGTTCTGCGCATTGTCATCTTAGAAAACACCGTCGCCATTCGTGAAAAAGGGCAACGCTTTGCTGGGTGCACAGAGTCAGCAAGAAATTCATGTTAGTAGGCACTAGTCATACGTTGTTCCACACACATCAATGGTTCAAGTTTCTGCCAGGTAAAATCGACTTCTGAGCCCAAAATGTGCTCACAATACAAAAAACTTCCTATTTACAATATATAAATATAATGTTGCTTTTGATGAAATTTTTTTGCTGTTGTTTCTCAGTGTTGTTTCTCAGTGAGAAACAATATTTTACGTGTGGATACATACAGTACATGTACAGTATTTTCATTTTAAAAGCACATGTACAGTATTTTCATTTTAAAAGCACAGTACAGTATTTTCATTTTAAAAGCACATGTATTTCAATGCATGTTTAAACATAAGTACGTAACAAATAAATTATGTTACTTCATGAATTTGAAAACGCACGCACTGCTCATTATTTTATCACCCTATTAAACAGACTCTTCCGATTGCCAGCCCCGAAGGTACCATGCGTCCGTTTCTTAACTTTTATATATATATATAATTTTGTTAAGTTCCAAACAGCGGACCCTCCGAATTACTAACAAGATCTTGGTCATAAAACAGTTAAAAATGTGAAAGTTCAAAGAAAAAAAAAACTGGCGACTTTTTGTGGCAAAGGTTTTGTTAACTTCTTTGACAGTTAGAAAAAGTTTTGTGAGTATCTTTGGCTGCAAAAATTAAATTATAAAAGCATTTTTTTTTTTTGTAAATTCGTTGCATGTTTTCCAAATGTATTTCTAAATCC
This sequence comes from Macrothele yani, assembly GCA_039090855.1. NCBI lineage: Eukaryota > Metazoa > Arthropoda > Arachnida > Araneae > Macrothelidae > Macrothele > Macrothele yani. The sequence goes on along the minus strand of CM076999.1, from coordinate 64,806,508 downwards.
TTCAGTAGTGCGAATCCCCTTTATCACCTCACTCACAAAACTCTTTTCTAACTGTTACAATTTACAGCGTCTTTAAAAAATATATATATTCTTCTACAACTGCATCAGATGCTTCCTCAGTCAAATAATTTTCTTCTGATGTTTCCAAAGCAACAAACTCGAGCACACTGCGATGCCTCTTCGATACACAGATTTTCATCGACCTTAACGAAGTCTTTTCCCTTTCCTTCAACATTCAAACACGTAATTAGTTCTAAAATGCCTCAAAATCCTTTTCTTCTTGATTGATTTCTTCATTTGTTTGAAAAAAAAACTGTTTTTTTTCCACTGCTAAGAAAGTTCGGCCATATTGAAATAACAACCCAGTAGTTTTTGTAATGGGTATCTAAAGGACAAAAGGACAAATGGTACCCTGTTTGCGTCCAAAGAAGCTAAACAAAACCTTTGCCGCAAAAAGTCGCCAGTTTTTTTCCTTGAACTTTCACGTTTTTAACTGTTTTATGACCAAGATCTTGTTAGTTATTCGGAGGGTCCGCTGTTTGGAACTATACAAAATTATATATACTGTATAACAGTTAAGAAACGAACGCATGGTACCTTCGGGACTGGCAATCGGAAGAGGTTGTTAAGATCTGTAATAGTAATTTTAATATGATGATAAGATCCTTAATGATAATATTAATCGTGTGATAAGATCTTTAATAATAATTTGTATAGGATGATGAGATCCTTAATAATAATTTTAATGAAATAATGAGGTTTTTCATAACAATTTTAATAGTATAATAAGATATTTAATAACAATTTTAATGGGATGATAAGATCTTTGATACTGATCATTACGATACGCATATTATGTGATCTTTCAGGTGCATTGTTTTTTCATTAGGATATGTTGCCTGGTCTGAAAAATCTGCAACTAATTTCTGAAGCAGTGACCACCATTTCCAGCTCTTTTGTAATGTGAATTTTTTTCCATAAGGTGAAGTAAATATAAATTTTTTGTTCGCCGATGCCTTAAATCCTAAGCTCAGGATGGGGAAATTCTATTACCTTTGGATAGTAATAAGCGGTAGTTATTTCCCACAAGATGTTTTAATTTCCAAATGCGTTTTTTTTCCATTAGGGGTGCAACAATATATCTGCATTTGTCAGTATATCTTCTTCTTTTTTTCTTTTGGTTGTAATTTTAATAGCCACCGAGACTAACTCAACTGGATACAAGGAGCCGCCAGTTTTTAATTTCGGGCCACTGGTTCCAGGAAAGCAAGAAAGCCAATGCCGTAAAACGACCGCACAAACCATACCGGGATTCGAACCCAGATGCTTCTCGGACGAATGTTTAGAAGCCATAGCCTCTTCCACTCGGTCACTGGGTGGCTCGTATATCTTCACTTTTTTTATATAAAGATTTATTTTCTGTTTAATTGCTGTAACTACACTAAGGATTTCCTGAAATTCTTTCAGGCTTTCCGATGCAATAACTTCTCGTGACACGCAGATCGATTTTTAGAACTCTGCTACACAGTCAAGTAATATTATTGTGACCACTTCCCACTTTTGACGTGAACAGCGAATAACCAATGAAACAAAGCACGTGTCATGAGCTATATTGGAGGTATATAAAGTGTGTTCTAGGCAATCTGAAAACATATCACGTGTTGCTGTCATTAATAAAAGGAGCGATTTATCGGATTTTCAAAAAGGGATTGTTATCGACTTTCGGGCAAAGTGCAGCTGTATTTCTGAAACAGCGCAGTTTGTGAACTGTTCGCGTGCTGCTATGGTTAAAGTGTATCGTGATTGGAGAAATGGCACCATTGCAAATAAGCGACGTGCAAACTGCGAAACTACGTGCCATCGATATGACAGGGGAACGTCGGCTTCGAAGGTGCGTGAGGACGGATCGACACGCTACACTGGAGCAACTCACTGGCCTAATGAACCAGGGGGCTACCGGAAGTGTGTCTAAAACGACAGTTCAGAGAACCCTGCTGAGTATGGGGATCCGATGCAGAAGGATGGTCACTGCATCTATGCGAACGAAGGTGCATCGGCAGAAAAGGCTTACATTTGCACGGCAGTATCGGAATTGGACTTCTGCTGATTGGCAAAGGATTGCCTTCTCCGATGAGTCCCGTTTTCTGATTCATCGAACGGATGGACGTTGGCGTATAAAGCGAGAAACATGGGGGAACAAACACTTTTCAACCATTGCTGGAAGAACACCAGCAGGCGGGGGCAGCGTTATGGTTTGAGGAATGTTTTCGTGGCATTCCCTGGGTCCACTCATACCTGTGGAAGGCACTGTGGACCGAATTCTTTATGATGGTTGGTTGGCTGGTTAGTTGGTTGTTGATTTTTTATGACGCAAGGGCCATGCGTGGGAATTCTTTATGAATCCATCCCTGCAGATCAGGTACACCCATACACAGTGATGTAGTTCTAAATGAAAAAGTGCCTTAACGGTGAAAGTATTGGTAAAACACAACCCGAAAATAATTCCCTAAATTTTTTCAAAAGCCCTGTAAAACCATGCTTGCAATTTTTATTTAGCATTTTTATTGAATTTGTATTATTTACTAATTTTCTCAATTTATATTAAAATTGCTGAATTTGATCAATTTTAAATTAGCGCAAGAGTACGTGAAAGTTATACGCTGAAATATAAAATTTTTATTTTAATACCGCTCTCTCGTTCTACACGATTCCTCTACCAGGAATAATATATTAGTTACATTGAGCAGATACAACTAACATAGTCGCATCAATATAGTGACTAGCACGCAGTTTTAACTGAAATTAGGAGTTAGATTTAGGGAATTTCCTTGTGTTGCCGAAAAGAATTCTGAGAGTGAGCTCAGGGAATAACTTTTACTATAGTCGATAGTCGGTGGCGAGCAGTTTAGAAGGAATGCCCTTCACTTCTGTAAACGCTTATCACTCGGCCATCACGAATAGTTCATTTTTCACTGCTTTTTTTTTTTTTCTTGTGTGTGTGTGTGTGTTTCTTATTTTTTGGTTTGGCGGTTTAACGACCACCGTGAGCAACTCGATGAGCTATAAGCAGTCACCCGTCCCTAATTTAGGGCCACTGGTTCCAATGAAAGTATAGAGCTAGTACCGTAAGCCAAACACATCCATGTCTCAATGGGATTCGAATCCGGACCCATCTCGGACGAATGATCAGAAGCCTGCGCCACCGGGACGGAAATCGTTTATTTCTACGGAGTGGCCACTGCCTTAACTTTATTTTCACTGGCGTCAAGACAAAGAGTTCACATGCTGTCATTGCACTAGAACCCTTATGATTCTTGAGACGTTCTAGTGCGTGCATCGGCTCATCTGTACGTTTTACATTCATATAAATTTTGTTTCTGAGTTTAACGATTACACCATAAATAGCTTGCAAGACTATAAGCAGCCGCCCGTCTCTAGTTTGGGACACTGGTTCGAGACTAGACAGGTCGTCCCGGTGGTCAAGTGGACAAATCCTGCACTATTACTCAAGCATACCACTAACATCTCAAGCCGAGGCCAAGCTCGGACAAAAGATTAGAGTAGGGCGCCTCAGACGACTCTACCTCTGGGACGGCCATTTCTGTTTTACGAACATTCGGTTAAGATACTGGTATGCTTGCATGCAGAACACAGTCTTCTCTATTTTTGCTTCCATGATCGTTAAAACAATTAGTACTTTTCTTTTCCAGCCAAAAGCGCCCATAGGGAGGGGGGGCTCAAACCCCTCCCCACGCCGTTGGTATAGCCAAATGTTTGATAAATTTAAAACACTAAAATAGACGAAACCTCTTTTAAAGCAATTTTAAAAATAAGATATTAATGATTGATTGTATCAATTATTTTTGTTGTATTTTAGTATTTTGTACATTTACTAGAATTTTTGACAGCCTTGAAGGAGGTACGGATTTTTATTAGCCCCCCCCCCCCTAAAAGTATTCATATGGGCGCCACTATTTCCAGCTAACCACCAAAAGTGCCTTGGCGCCGCTAAGCCTAGAAATTTAGTGCCTTAGAGCCGCTAAGGCACGCTAAGCCTCTTCTACATCACTGCCCATACATGCTGATTGTCTTCCCTGGGGCAGATGATATCTTCCAGCACGACAATGCGACGTGTCACACAGCTGGAAATGTCCGAGCGTGGTTGGAAGAGCACGATGAAGACTTCAAAGTACGTACTTCCCTGGCCCCCTAGTTCCCCAGACTTAAACCAAATTGAGCATCGGTGGGATCACTTCGATCGTGTTGTTCGCTCTGTGGATCCTCCATCACGCACCCTCCAGTAGATGTAAGATGCATTGCAATCATCATGGCTCCACATACCTGTGAACACCTTTCAGCACCTTATTGAGTCACTCTTAGCCCGTCTAGCTGCTGTTCGCTCTGCATCCGGCGGTTACTCTGGATATTAGCTGGTGGTCACAATAATCTGACTCGATCGTGTGACAGAAGGAAAGAACTGCATATAATTTCAAATACGTAATGAAAAAGTTGGGTTATTTGTAGCAAATGGAAGCTATGAAAAAAATCAACCGGATTACTGCAATCGATAAATATCCAGAAATAGTAATACACTGCTGGAATATTGCTAAGGACGGATCATAAACGGCTATATAGTGCATAAAAAAGTAAGTGTGGTTGGATGCCAAGTGAAATAAAATAATGACAGAATGCCAGGACATTACAAGAAAGACAATTTATTGTGCTCTGAAATCCAGAAGGCTTTGGAACGTGTTCAAGGGACAAACAGGCCATTTTGTGCAGAATACGTAAACGTGAAAAAAAGCAATTACCGTCCGCAGGCGTTCCGGCGTAAGATTTCAATACGGGATATGGCTACCATGGAGGGCAATGCAAGATTCCACACGCCGTGTCATGCTTTGCACAACATTATCAAGCAGCTGTTGGGGTAATTTATCCCATTCCTCTGTCAGTGCACGGATGAGGGTGTCCTTGTTTATTGGAGGGCGTTGGCTACCAGCAAGACTCCTCCCCAAAACATCCCACACATTTTCAATGGGATTCAGATCTGGAGAACGTGCTGGCCATAAGAGGCGTTGAATATTCTCGCTCTCAAGACACATCTGGACAGCGACTGTTCGATGGCATGTTGCGTTGTCGTCCATGAAAAGGAATCTATCACCGACAGCAACACGGAACATGCAAACATGAGGTAGCAGAACAACATTAATGTATCGTTGGCCAGTCATAGTCCCAGTTGGAAGCACATAGAGGGACGTACTGCCATTGATCATGATGCTAGCCCATACCATGACACTACATGTCGGATATCGGTCCCTTTCCTGTATGTTTGCTGGACAATATGCAGTACCACTATCACGCCAGATCAGTTGTCGTCGACAATCAGACGATAGACTGTATCTACTCTCATCTGAGAAGAGGACAGCAGACCAGTCGTTATCAGTCCAATTGCGATGTTGATGGCACCATTGCAAACGGGCGGTTCGGTGGCGTCTGGATAATGGGATGCACACAACAGGACGGCGGGCGTATAATCCTCCTTCATGCAAACGTCTGGCGACAGTTTTTCGGGAGATCCGCTTGCCAGTAGCAGCCATAAACTGATTTGATACCTCACTAGCTGTGCTGCGCCGGTGTCTTTTTGTTGATAGCACTATGTACCGATCTTCTGCAGGTGTCGTACTGCGAACACGACCTCCCCCGTGACGTTTGCTACACTCTCCATTTGTTTGAAATGATTTCCAAAGCCTTGAAACAACACTGTGACTGACGTCGAACTCCCTGGCAACATCTGTTATTTTTCGCCCTTCTTCAATCTTGCCAATAATACGGCCACGCGTAAAATCATCTAGGTGATGTCGGGAAGACATACTGAAAATTGCAAGTTCGTCAATTGATTCTTTCCCTTTCAACTTTGCGTTTGAACAACAACGGTCAATACGCGTCAAATCCTTTATATCTCTTATCAGCGCTATGACGTCACGAACAAGTTCGGCAATCCAAAATTTGCATACGCACAACACGTCTTACTGTATCCCGCACATATGCTAATTTCCACATTTTCCTGCCTTCCATTTTATGGTTGCTGTCGTTGCTATTGTCATCCGTCCTTAGCAATTGTCCAGCAGTGTAAATGCTTGCATCCTGTTCCCACTAAAGGGGCTCTGACAACCGCCAATAGCGGCATAACTGCACCATCGAGATTAGAGGAAATGCTATCCCACACTCACCAACCCGCTTGGCCAGCGTGGTGAGTCACGGCCAAACCCCTCCAAAATGACTCCACAACTTAAATCTTGGCCCTCAGTCTCCGGCAGCTGGAATGTACTTGGCCAAGGCAGCGGCCAGTGCGACATGAAGGCAGAGGGTGCTAAGAATTCCTGGAGGACCGGACTAGGCTGCCATCTGATGCTGACCTTGGCTACGTATAATGGACGCTCCTTATCTTCTGATTCAAGGCTTCTTGAATTGGAAGAGGAACTACAAAGGATTAAGTGGGACATCGTCGGTCTAAGTGAGGTAAGGAGAAAAGGAGAAGATCTCATTGAACTGAAAAGCGGACATCGCTTCTACTATCGTGGGACAGATACTGACAGAACTAGTGGTGTTGGGTTTATAATAAACAGGAAACTGAAGGATAAAGTTGTAGAAGTTGAAAGTTCCTCTGACATAGCTGCAAGACTCGTTTTCCAACTCTCGAGAAGATACACGGTTCAGATTATTCAAGCTTATGCACCCACCGCAAGTCATCCTGAAGAAGAAATGGAAGAATTTTATGAGGAAATTCGTGATCTAAATAATAAAGGTAAGCAGCACTTGAAGATAATTATGGGATATTTCAATGCAAAAATAGGGCAACGGCAACAGAATGAAACTTCAGTAGGTAAATTCGGTCACGGCAACAGAAACCATCGTGGAAATACTCTCGTTGAGTTTGCAGAGGCAGAAGGGTTTTTATCTTGAACTCCTTTTTCAAGAAAAAGCCACACAGGAAATGGACATGGAGACATCCAAATAGGACAAGTGAAATTGATTTTATTATGTGTAACAAAAAATTCGTCATAGAAGACTGCAGTGTGCTAAACAAGGTCAACACAGGCAGTGACCATAGATTGGTGAGATGTAAGATGCACCTCAACACTAAACTTGAACGTGGCAAGCTCATAAGACAAACCAAATCTATTGACATAACCAACCTTAAAAAACACCATAATACCTTCAAGTTGGAACTGAAGAACAGATTCTCTGCTTTAGAAGGCCTAACATCGGAAGTGGATATTTCTGAAGTTAACAGAAAAGTAACCAAAGCTCTTATGGAAACAGCAACACAATTAGCTGGGTCTAAGAACAAGTTGCATGTGAAAAAATCATTAGGGAAAACCAAAATGTTGATGCAAAAAAGAAGAGAGCTGAGGACAACCAAAGAAGATGTGACTTCCAAAGTGGAATACATAGAGCTATGCAAGACAGTAAGAAAAAGTATCACTGAAGATGTAAGAAAATTCAACTGTGAACTAGTGAGGAAAGCAATTGAAAACAACCAAAGCCTAAAGATTGCAAAGGGATATTTCAGTAAGGGGAGAAAACAGATTATGGCACTGAGAAAAGAAGATGGTTCTGTAACAAGAAATAGAGGCGAAATTTTGACCAGAGTGAAAGATTTCTATTCCAAATTATATGAAAGGGATGATAAATGTACTCTAGACATCATGAAAGGTAGCAGTACCAGAGTTCTTCCAGTCCTCCCAGCACAAGTTGCACATGCAATCAAGAACATGGAGCGGGGAAAAGCTCCAGGAGAAGATGGAATTACTGTAGACATCATACAAGAAACAAGTGGAGAAATCGAAACAGTACTCGCCCAAATTTTCACTCGATGCCTTAATGAAGGGAAGATTCCTGAGGATTGGAACAACGCTACAATGATCCTGCTACATAAAAAAGGTGACATTGAGGATCTCAAGAACTACAGACCTATCAGCCTCCTATCAGTGGTTTATAAAATCTTCACTAAAGTTCTTTCACACCGCTTGAAGGTGACACTGGACATGGCTCAACCGAGAGAACAAGCTTAATTCAGGAGTGGCGACAGCACAATAGATCATATCCATGTACTGAGAGAACTAATTGAAAGAGCGAGGGAATATGAACTTCCATTATGCATGGCTTTTATTGATTATGAAAAAGCCTTTGATTCGGTGAAACCATCAGCTGTTACAATGGCTCTGAAATCCTGCGGTATTGAAGATGCATACATTAATATTATTAATAACATCTATGAAAATGCAAGTGCAAAGATTCGGCTGTTTGAAAATACAACACACATAAAAATTGTAAAGGGAGTGAGACAAGGTAACACCATATCTCCGAAGCTCTTTAATGCCGCATTGGAGGGCGTCTTTCAGTCGCTGAGTTGGGAAAACAAGGGGATAAAGAATAATGGAGATTATCTAACCCAACTTTGTTTTGCTGATGACGTAGTCATTTTTGCAACTACTCCATCAGAGCTGCAGAGTATGATTCAGGAACTTGCTGACAAGAGTAAAAAAGTGATATTAAAAACGAACTTTCAGAAGACAAAAGTGATGTTCAATGCTTTTACAAGAAATGAAGATTTAGCGATTGATGGAGAAAAGCTGGAGATAACAGGCACGCACGTTTATCTTGGACAGCAGATATCAAGTGAGGGTCACATTGATTAAGAAATTAATCGGCGTACAAAACTTGCCTGGAGAGCTTTTGGAAGGAACAGCATAATTTTCAAGAGCAATATGCCATTATGTCTTAAAAGAAAAGTGTTTGGTCGATGCATCCTTCCAGTGCTTACGTATGGTGCAGAGACGTGGACCTTAACTAAAAGAGACATACAAAGGCTGCAGACAACTCAAAGCAGCATGGAGAGGTGCATGCTTGGTGTAACCAAGAGTGATAAGAAGAGTAACTCGTGGATCCGAAAAATGACAAGAGTGGAAGACATCATGATCAGAGTTAAATTCCTGAAATGGCAATGGGCTGGACATACTGCCAGAAGGACAGATCATCGATGGACAGCCAAAATTTTAGATTGGATTCCAAGGGACAGGAAAAGACCCTGAAGAAGACCACATGGGAGATGGGTGGATGAAATTCTAAAGCATGCAGGAGTGACATGGAGGAAACTAGCACAAGACAGACCGTTGTGGATGAAAATTGGGGAGACCTTCGTTCAGCAGTGGATTGATAATGGTTGACAATGATGATGATGATGACTTACACCCACTACTGGCTGAAAAGCACGTTGCAAGAAATTGACAAATTATGCACGAAAAGTTTCTCATAATTGATGGGGGATATCATAGACAAAGGGGTTTTCAAATTGAACAGTTAGAAGAAGAGATATGTAGGAAAACAAAATATAACTTTAAGCCCCCTAACGGAAAACCCTTGTGTTACTTAAAGAAGAAAATGGGTTCAAAATACTCTTCATAATGAAGAGTACGGGGTCAAACACATAGTTTTCTAAGACATTCTTAGAACTGAATTACGTCTTTCGAGTAGAAATATACACTGGCTACCCGGCGGCAGAATTTTGAATAGTTAATAAGTAAAAAATATGCTAAAAGTATTCTTCACAGCAAAATTTATGCCAAGGAATTTTTTTCAAATACGTCTCTTGGAAACAGGGATAGCATGAAAGGAGTTTTGATATTTACACCATCTAGCGGGAAAATGTAAGTTACTTAAATATGACAATGTTCCCCATCTTTACTGTACCGAATGGCATACAGTACAAAAAGAAATTTTTCAGTACGATTTTTAGAAACGGAGATCCGGTTGCAAACGTAAATATACACTAACACCACATAGCGCCAGAACCATAGGCGTAACCACTGGGGGGAGGGAGGTCAGGATCCTCCAGATTTTCAGATTCGGGGATCCCCAATGTAAAGGACCCTCCAAAGTTTTCGGGAATATAATGATATAATGCACACTTTTTCATGATGTGAACAGAGTTAATTTAATAATATAAGATTGTGATTTTTCGTTGAATGCAAACACGTGTATAATGTGTATTTAATAAAACAGCGATATCGATTCCTAATAAACAACTTCAGCTCTACAACTTTGTAATTTACATTTCTGCCCTATGTATCCTAGTTTTACAGTTGTGTTCGCTAAGTTCCACAATTTGCCAACAGAAGCTCCTATGTCGTGCCTGTTAGATTGCGCTTCAGCAGCTACTTTGCTCCTGCGTGTGTGTGTAAACTATTTTATGCAGTATGTATATACTATTGTATAAATATGTATACAGATAATCTGGGGGATCCGATCAATGTGTATGTGTGTGTGATCGGAGTCCCCCAGATTTTAAAGCATGGTTACGCAACTGGCCAGAACTCTGAACTAAAAAACCCATTCGTTCGTGTAAAGTGGTTCACATGGTGAATGGTGTCCGGCGTTAAAATATTTTTTTGAATTGGACTTTTGAAGCAGAGATATCGAGAAAAACAACTTAAACATTTTCCACCCCTAGCGAGAAAGTTTTACATTATTTTGGGAAGAAAATGCTAACAAATAATTTTCGTAGTTAGCAGTATATGGTCGAAAAAGGATATTTTTCAATCGGGTTTTCTTCTCCTTCTTCTTAGCTTGTTGGCACCTACTGCAGGGTACAGGCCTCCTCCAGTCTTTTCCAACTTCCTCGATCCTTAGCCTCAGACCACCATTTAGCATCTCTAAGTCTCTGAAGGTCATCTCTCCATCTTATTCTCTGGGTTTTTAGACGCTCAGATATTGCTGTAAATAGGGTGTATACGGAAACGTGAGCTTATGCCCTCTAGTGGGGAAACTTGTGCATCGAGAAAAATTTGGCACTGTATTGAAATATTTCACACCAGAAAAGTTCGCCAAGAAAGAATTTTTCAGATCGGATTATAAAAAGCTGAGATACGAAGAAAAGTGAGATATACAACTACGCCCTCAGGTGAGAAAATATGCTTCATTTTAAACAAAAGATATTCTCAAGAGATTTTTCGTGGAGAGCGATATCTGATCACCCACCAACTCTTTCAACTGAATTTTCATATGCGAAGATGTTGGTGCAAATACTTCGAAAATGTAAATACACACTTACACCCCTAACGGCAAAGCCGTTTTTCTAAAATAATAGAAATATATGGAGAACATTTTCCACCAGGAGCTCTAACCGATTCAAAAAGAATTTTTCAAATCGGACATTTAGAAGCAGGTGCATTGGGAAAATAACAATTTAACTTTATGCCCCTAGCGAAAAAACTTGGCCTGGGCGGCATTACTTGAAATAGAAGATGTACTGAAAAATAGGTTTCGTTATAAATGATATCGAAAGGAGAAAATAATTTCCTTAATCGGGTATTTAGAGACAATTATGTGAAGTAAAATATGATTAAAATTCGACAGAAACTCCGTTTATGCACTCTGGCGGTGAATTTATGCATCGGAAAAAAACCGGAATGGAAAGAAAACCGTTCTCACATTTCAACTTGTTAATACAACAAGTTAGTAAAATCATGCAATGCATTAATTATGATACGCTTTCCAACATACCAGAAATTATTACTCAAGTTATGAGGATAATGGCTGTGCAATAAATCTCGCTCCTGTGTCCTGACCTTTGACCCCATTTTGATGATATTCAACAGAACCGGTTCACTATACCTCCGGAACAACATGACAAAGTTTTGTCACAATCAAAGCATTTTAGGTAAGTTATGATGCAAAAAGGCAATGGAATGGATCCCACTCCAGTGTCCTGACCTTTGACCCCATTTTGCCCATTTTCAATAGGGTTCGTCCCCAGTGGCTCTCCACCACATACTAAAATTTCATCGAAATCAAACCCTTTTTACGCAAGTTATAACGCATAAGGGCAATGGAATATATCCCGCTCTTATGCCCTGCCTGACCTTTGACCCCCGTTTCCCACATTTTAAATAGGGTTCGTGCTCAGCTACCACGTACTAAAATTTCATCGAAATCGAACCATTTTTACGCAAGTTATGACGCATAAAGGCAATGGAATGGATCCAGCTCCTATGTCCTGACCTTTGACCCAATTTCACCCATTTTCAACAGGGATCGTCCCCATGTGGTTCCTTACCACATACTAAAATTTCATCGAAATCGAACAATTTTCCTCAAGTTATGACGCATAAGAGCAATGGAATGGATCCCGCTCCTGTGTCCTGACCTTTGACTATGCTTCGCCCATTTTCAATAGGGTTCGTCCCCAGGTGTACCCCTACCACATACTAAAATTTCGTCGAAATCGAACCATTTTCACGTGAGTTATCGTGCGGACGGACGGACAAAGCTGGAGCATATACGCTTCTTCAACCTACGATTGGAAAGCGTAAAAAGAGTTTTTCGGATTAATAGTTGCATAGATATGGTGTCCACAGGTGGACTGGCAAAGTGATAATGTTTTTACAAAAGACCTGCTAAAAACAACAGTAGATAAATTATCATGGCGTCTATTATGGATTTCTAAAAGTTTTTAACTTACCGATGATACAGCTGTTGTTCATTTGATATGTAAAGCAAATGTGCATTTTCTGCGTCATTAATGATCATTTTACTCAGCAGTTGAAATATGAATTATAAATGCTTGTGACTTGATTAGGCCATTAAACGATTAGTTTCTCATCAGCTATACATAGAACATCAAAACAGTTTTGTCCATATGACTTTGCATTTTTAAACTAGCATGAAATCATGCATTTTATACGAGCAGACAACTGTGTGCAATTACTAATTATTTAGAATTTCTTTTAAGATTACGTTATGTTTTCATACATTAACGTGCAACATTTGATGTAAGAAATGTCCATAATTTACGGAAGGTGCAGTTTTTCTTCGTTTTTAGAGCTGCAAAGAAAGCAAGCAGTAACTGAAAGCCTTTTTAAACAACACAGTGCACAAACAAGTTAGTGAAATTATAATCAGTTCTTCTGTCAGTCATGTACAAATAGTCAATAAGGAAACTAAATATCCAATCGGTTATTGCACACAGCTACATATCCTTTGCATTAATAATGGTCTGCAATCCCTCTGAAGAGTGTGTAACTGTCTATTTAGAATTTAATAAACGAAATCATTCATTTTGCAGTGTGTTATGAAGCTGTAAGCGAAGTCTATAACTTGAGGAATGTTAGGTTTCTTTGGCTCAACGGTATATGGCCAAAAGAACACCGCGTCAGATATCCTTGATTTAACTAAATTTAAATACTTACTCGTTGCTTATTTCATTTCTCATTAGATTTCTGATGTAGGTTTTATTTTTTTACAGCTCTGATCAAGCGTTTGCTTTTATCCAAACTGTACAAGCAGGACTGCATATGTTATCAAGACGCTAGTCAGCGTTAAGATGACATTACGGGTAATGACAAACATTCCGAGTACCGTAAGTCCGCATTCTTCTGAGCAGAAGAGTTTCATCTGTAGAGAACGTAGGTGCTTATCTTTTGTGATGCCGAAATAATTCAAGTTAAGCTGATATAAATGCTTTAAAATCTTCCTATTTTGTTCGTAGAGGTAGGAGGCAGAAAGAAGTAGCAACAGTATGAAAAGAATATTTGCTCCTGAGCACCAAATGTTGTACCACAGCCAAAAACTTATTTGACCACGTCTCAGCATGTTTTGTACTGAAGATATCGAAAGCAGTAAATAAAGAAGCTGTGAAACTAAAATGAGGAACACAGGAAGCGATGTCGCTGAGTCTAGTTCTTCTACGAGGATCTGTATAGACTCGTTGATTTCAAACAAAAACACTATCCCACATGTATTGGTAGTTTTTGAGACTTCGTACGCTAGTTGGCTTTTCAAAACGTTGATTACTCTCCATACCCGGCAACAAAGAGCCGAAATCAGCACTGATGAATAACACTTCAGCGTGCAAAACATGTGCACGTAATTGGAGATAACGAAAATCAAGTACAAATAATAAACGTCACTCTGTAAGCCACTTAAAATTCCAAACACGAAATTGTTTAATGTCTTGGAAATATCACTCTTTTTATACATCAGCGGGAAAACTATAATTACGGAACTGAATGGTAAAATCAAAGAGATCCCGTACGTCGCTAATCGTATCTTCATGTTAAAGTAAGTTTTACTTCTATTCCAAAGTTTGATTTTATTTTCCACTGTTCGTAGGTTTCGCATAAAGTTTTTAAATTGCACATTTTTAAGGCGCAAGGAAAGCCACAGAGTAATCTCAAAAAACCATGTGATCAATACAAATGACTGTGTCAGTGTGCGCTGATGAATTTTTAATAAATACAAAGTCACAACCAGCTGGTATATTATTGCCGCTAAGTGAAGGATTTGGAAGGATCGTGAAACAACATTTTGCAAACAGTTTCTTTTCATGATAACTCTTTCTTCAAAAAAGTTGATGCCTATATTATTCAGGGCTTCTAAAATTGTCTTCATGATTTTTTCAGGGACTGAACTTTTGATATCAAGAACTACTCTGTCTGAGTTGCTTTATATGTTACCACAACTAGTAAAAGAGGAATTTCTTACCAAATATTCATGCATCTATAAACAGAAATCCCAGGAATTTTAATCACTATTACCATTAGAGCTGTTTTCATATTTTGCATCGCGGTTTCGAAAGCAAATTTCTACAAGCATTAATATCTCTTCCAACGTGTCTTTTCTAAATAACTTATCGAAATGCAAATACCATATTATTTGGCAACAGGTGTTCAAATATTTTTCTTTTTTGTTATTCTTCGGGTATGGTTTTTTGTGGTGAAAAAAGCAAACAGAATGTAGGTCGTGTTTTGGGAACTAGGACTTGGTGTCTCATCATTAATAAATATATCCGAGCTATTTAAAAAAAGCGACAGCGTGTTATGCGCAACTGTCGAAATGATCGATGTTTTCTGAAAAGCACGCAGGGAAAACACGAAAAAGGATTTCACAAATGTTTTAATAACAATTCTGTGCTTTCCGACTGCCTTTTCAGTTGATTAAAATTAAAAAGTAAATATATTACATTATACAGTCATTCATTATTAAACTAGAAGTTTTAGTTTTCAGTTTTGTGAGGTACATAAGCACAAGATCAATCTTTTATTTATTTAATATGAGGTTTTACATCGCCACAGAAAAAGAATAATCAGTTATTGACGCAAACATGCAAAATTATTTTTTCTCTGTGTTCATGGAATGAGGTTACATTTGTAAGAAAGTGGAAACACTCGACGATGCTGACCGAGAAAGGTATCAAGTCATCTGATAGCAAATATTAGAGTTTAGCTATACATCCTCCTTAAAAAACGAGAAATTCTTCGATGTAGAGTAATGTGAATTGTTCGATAAGTTCTTTTTCAGAACAGTATTGATATCTTCGAACATTTTATGACCCAGAAACAACTTCTTTTTCTCCTTTTCAAAAGCAATTTTCGTTTTTCTCCGAATAACGGATGTGCTTTTTCACATGCCGTTCCTTTAATATAGAAAATGGCTTCTTACAAACATTTAATAATAAATTCCCTTGTTACTTGTGTGTTCACTGATCTGTTAATAAAATTATTTCTACTTGAATTACACTGAAACAAAATTAGCTGGATGTTTGCATGTTTCCATTTTTGCGTAAAGCTAACATAAAAGTCCCTACAAAGAAAGACACTCAGTGATCCTACAAATGTACTCAGAAAACTCATAATTAACATGGTAGATGTCAACATGTATGTAACAAAAGGATCAAAAATATATTTTTTTTTTATTTCGTATTCAGTGTAAGATAATTGAGTACCGTGTGACTCCCGAAACATTCGAATAACATGATATTATCAAAATTCAATCCATGTTAGTTATATAACAATCATGTGATATATCATAGATCTAGTACCGACAATGGTTTCGCGATTTTAATCTAATAGCTTTACAAAAGTAGCATGAGTGATGCAGGGAAATGCTTTGCCTCAGTCTGAAAGGATGTATTCTGGATGTTTACCTGCCCTGTACACGCTGAAATAACAAGTTATTAAGAAAATCTACTTAATAATATGTTGGACAGCCCTTGGCCTTCAAAGCAACTTCGATTCAATGTGGCGGGGATTCACCGAGGTGCTGATATCGTTCTACAGGTACCTACGCTGAAGTATCAAATTATTAGGACTACCTATCAGCTAATGTGCTGTGCCGCCTTCGGCCTTCAAATAAGCCTCGATTCGATGCGGCGTGGATTCCCTGAGGTGCTCATATCGTTCTACAGATCTGTTTGGATGTGATGACGCTCATCAATTTCTCAGTGTTTGCTGTAGGAGGATCTCTGTTACGAATGGCTTTCTCAATCTCATTTCATAGGTGTTCAATTGGGTTACAATCTGAAGACAGTGAGTGCTATTTTAGCACTTTAAAGGCACTGTCATGCTCCTAGAATCACTGTGTGACGACGATCCGAGAATAGCACATCATTGTGCTAGAAGTAGCTCTCTCTGTCAGGAAAGAAACACCATGTATATCTACTGGAGTGCCTGGTCACCAATGATGTTAACATGTATCGAGGCATCCAAATGCTGTTCCAAAGTTATTAAGGAACCCAATGACTACCATGAAAATTGACCACAGATCATTATTCCAACTATGGTAGTTTGTGCAATTAACGCTAGAGAAGAACTGGTATCCATCTACTAAAGCTGTTTACGCGCCATTCTGTATCTTCTATCTGCATGTAACAACTAAAAACGTGATTGATAGGACCAGGCGATCTTTTTCAATTCCTTAAGCGTCCAGTTTTGGTCCTCCCGTGTCCTATGCTGAAGAATTTGTCTGCTTTTAACAAAAACGAGTGACACATGAAGGAGGTGTCTTCTGCTATATCCCATTCCTTCCAATATGCGGCAGGCTGCTTAAGTTTAATTTTTTTTTCGATACCACTGTTGTACTATGCGGTTACTTGGTGCAATGGAACTCGTCTGTTTCCTCGCACAATCCTCTCCAGCCCCGTTGCCCTCGAACATGGACCAGTCATTTCCGTCCACAGAAAGACCACTGACTGGTTGTTTTATTGTTTGGGCACTAGATATGAGTTCGGGCTCAATTTTAGGAGCTCGGGCCCAGCCCGCTTTCTTTTATTACATGTGTTTGCTGAGCCCGGGCCCGGATTCTTGGAAAATTTTGCTTATCAAGGCTTGCATTTATGCATTATACACTGGCCGAAGATATGGCCCAAACAAGGATTAGTTTAAAAGGTTTAGTTCAGTTAACCCACTTCACAATATTAATATGTTTTTAGAAATACTGCGCATAAAGTCAAATATTCTAAAATGTGGATTTGAAAATAAATAAATAATCAACGTGCCCTTTGACCGTATCAGGGGAATCAGTAATTTTGGTAAAAGCTGAAGAAAAGAAAATCGTTTAGAAACAAAAAATTCCATTCGTTATTTCTTTTTGATTTCTAAATTTACTTTTATTTTGAATAAATTGAATTATAAAACGTACAACGCTGTACAGACAGTTGCAAGTGTTTGAAATTTTGACTCTAGAAAACTAATCTTTGCAATATAATTTACATATATGCTAATTGGTAAAGGTAGTTTAGAGTGATGTAGTAGAATATAAAAAAAAGCATGTAGAGAAATTTCCAAAATTAAGAAAAAGAACGTAAAAGCATTCCAGACCTGATTATTCTGCATTTTGTAACATTAACAAAGCTTTGCGCTTAATAGTATAATAATCACAATATTATCATATGTGTGTGCAATTTCCAGATCAAGTTCATCATCGAAAAAAGAGAGAGAGAACTGCACCTAATGCCTCAGCGCTTCAACTTGATCTTCTTTTTCTAAAACTTGACCTGCTGCACTAAAAACCAACGTCACCCCAAAAATCGCGGGAGTGAGGAAAGTTTAAAAAATAAATAACAATAGTTCTAACTGCACAATTTTGGAAATTAATACATCATTTTAAAGATAAGATTCTTGATTTTTAATAAAATACAAAAAATGGGAATGTGATTTTTTCCCAGTTTTTCGATACCAGATAATAAACTAATCCTTGCTTGGGACATAGCTTTGGACAATGCATAATGCAAGTCTTGCTAAGCAAAATCTGCCTTGCAATGGCTGCTAGCTTAAAAAATTGAAAATCCTTCCACCACGGTAACAAATCCACAATGAAATTCAACACATGTAATTCAACCTGGCTCGGCATAACACGTGTTGAATTAATTACAGTAATGAAATTGAAGACGTGTAATTCCGAACCCGAGCCAGAGTTTTTCGGTAGTTAATGAATTCTGAGCCCGTCCGAGCCCGGGCCGGGCCAGTGCCCGAGCTCATCTCTATTGTGCACCACTTATTGTATAGCCTCAATGCAGTTGCTCTTGCACAGCTAAAAGGTTTGCTGTTTCTGAGTGCTTGCACCTTTCTACCTAACCTCCACTATCACGCCTTTTTCAAAGTCGTTTAAATCACGAGTCTTTCTCATATTGTTGCTATCTACACTTCGTGCATATCTGAAGCCTTTGTCCTGTGAGCTGTTTATAAAACAATCTCGGCGTCATAGTTGAAGTAAGTGGGGATGTACGTGTCTGATTGCTATTGCATGTTCCTAATAATACGCTATTTGAGTGTATAGTATGTTGATATTCCCATGCATTTTAAAATAAATTGTGTAATGGTAAAATGCTTTGTTGTTTGACGTATATTCTAATTTAACTTTCATTTTTAGTTTGTTTCCTTGTGTAAATTTTGAGTTCATTCTCTTTAAGCGTTTCAACCAGAGGTGTAACTGTCCGGGGCGCAGCTCAAAAGATGGCGCAAAAATCACTGGAATCTGATTACAATTGGAACTGAAACTTTTATACAAGTTTTTTGGCATACTTAAAATTGGAATTTCTTCCTCAGTGTTAAGGAGTTGTTGTTGCTCACATTAAATAATGAAGTCATCTTTGTATAATCCGGCGAAATGAAGAGTCACCACAGCCCTCTTCCACAACAATAAAGCCCGCAGCACTTATTCTGTTGGATGCACTATACGTACGTTGCAAGATGGGGATGTTGTTTACATTTCTGAAGATTTTTTGAAGGTTATTCGATCTTTTTTGTGGCTTCACGCTACGACTGACAGCTACATTCGGTTCGTTTAAAGGTCTGAATTTCGAAGCAGTTGCGAAAAGTTTTAAAAGCAGCCAAATTTTGATTGTTTCTTTCTACGCCTAGTTTAGTTAGAAAATAGAAATACATTTTTATACATAGTTTCGTTGAAAGTATTTTTGGCACTGTTATATTTGAAAATTTTTCTGCTTTTTTCTGTCTTTGATTTAAATCTATTTATCTATTTGTCTTGAAAATTCTTCTCTACAGCTTGCGCTCGTTTAGATTTTCAATGATGTTGTTCTTTTTAACATACACCTGTATGTGATAAAAAGTCAAATGGGGGCGCAATATTTTGTGGCTTGCCTAGGGCGCAGAAATACTAGTTATGCTTCTGGTTTTAACCTTAAAGTTATATTTTATCACTCACTGAATATCATGCTGCAGCAGTCTTGAGGTCAAGCTGAATGACGTGTGTACGTTTTGATAAGATAACAACGACGTATATCACATTACATGCATCGTTTTTTTCTTGTTGTGTGGAGCGAACAGCGTAAAAGTGTGGATAGATTACTGCAGCCTTGCGTGGCACCTTAAGAACTATATCTTTGATGAAATTGGGTTGTATGTGCACCACTTATTGTATATTTTAAGCCTCATGGTTTTGAGTGAAATAGCGTTATGCACTTTAAACCTTATGTTATAAAGATTCAGTTTGTTGAGACTACTGAAGTACGTTGAAGCCCAGTTCTGATATTCTTGGAAGACCAAAAACGACGATTTATACAGATAAGTAATTAAAGACTTTTTCTCTTTCGACAGTTAGAAAGATTGCTTATTGTATAATTAAGGATAATGTGCTAATTATCCGGAGCATAACGTTAAGCTCCAGTGATACAAGAACCGCCGAAAGTACGATAAGTAATGTTATAAGTGAAGAGTAATTTATATTGTTATAAGTGAAGAGTAATTTATATTGTTATAAGTGAAGAGTAATTTATATTGTTATAAGTGAAGAGTAATGTACAGTATATTCCCATTTTGGAATAAATTGTGAAATGGTAAAAATGCATGCATCTGAAATAGTTTAGGTAGTGAACAGAGAATAGAGGGTGCCAAATAGATTTTAGTTAATTTTCAACATTTATCGACATTTATTGAAAAACCTGTAAAATTGTTGGGAGATTTTTGTACAACCATTGATTTTTTTTTTCATGGAGCTATTTTATTTCAAAACTCTTTATTTTACTATTGCCTGTGAGAAAATAAACTTCAAGTAAAATTTTAATCAGTGCCTTATGGAGTAGTAAATTCTGCATGAAAGTGTTTCTAAAGGTTTTGTTTTTATAATCCTAAGTGTCTGATTATTGCAACCTTCAGAAGTGCGTTTTTATCACTTGCTTAGGCAAAACTGTGTGCTGTGTTGATAACCCATTCTTTCTTTCAGGCAAATCTCCACTGGCTGAATGCTCACCCAGGCTCACTTTTTCAGTGCTAGTAGTAAGTTTTCATCACCAACTCAAAAGCTAAACTGTGCTAAGCAGATAACTAAATCTTTCTATAAGGTAATGTAAACTGTTCTGCAGATCCACCATTCATGAACGTGCTTCGCAGAAGAGTGCTACTTCTCATCTATGAACATAAAGCTGAGCAGCGGAAAAAAACTCACTATTTCCCACCCACTGTGCTGTGCGAAAGATTCACTGAGCCGGTAAAGCTGTGCCGATTGAAACGATTCAAGGCTGCTCACCAGGAAAAGGAGTTTTGCTCAGAGACCTCACCTACTCAGGTAAAGATGCGATTCATAGTCGACTCAATGTTTTTTTATTTGCTTAGGTAGAGCTGTTCTCTGAAAACTCGAGAATACTACTACTACTAGCACTGTCTGCACGATTTCTACAGCGGAAAAACTCTTCCTGATTCTGAACGGAAAAACTATCATTAGAATAAAAAGTTTATTCTCTTCTGTGTTGGGTCAAAATGAAACGTAAATTTGCCATGCTCTTAGTTTATTCAGTATCTTTTCTTAGGTCATATACAAGATTCATTAATTATTCACTTTGCATCCACTCCCAGCCGATTGTCTCACTATAATGATGGCATAAGTCATTCCTTCTTGAAAGTCCGTTCATCATTCACGCGAAAGAGATTCCATTGAAATGATTGGTCATTCGTTATCCACTCCTGGTTGCGTCATCATACTCACTGAGCAAATAATTCTTTGCTATGATCCCAGATATCAAGCAATAACACTGAAAACATTACAGAGTTCATTCACAGTCAACTCAAAACAGTCATTCATGAATAATGATTCAAATGAATTTTTCCACTGCCGGTTGTCATACTACACTCACTTAACATTCTTTGACAAATCATTCTTCGACTTTTGAAGAGATCCCTGTGTTTACGACAAAAGCGCCGGAGAGGCCATAGCGAATGTTGGAAAACTGCCTAAAAGAGCAGAAGCTTAGGAGACAGATTCACCGTAGGCGATGAATCTTCAGCCCGTAGCGAACAATTCGCTTACTCCATTGAAATGAATGGCGTTCACGTTTCATTCCCATTTTTAAATTGAGCCATATTTCCTAGCTGTCTGTTCGTTACTCACACACATAACGTTTGGAACTTTTCGTTTCCCAACATTACTTTTTTTATCGTTTTCGAACTCATGGGGCGGAAGAAATATAACTGGCTGATTGGCGGTTGAATTATCATTTACAACGGTAAGAACGAACCGTTGAAGGGGAATAATCAACGAATCGTTCACAAATGGTCGGAATGAAAAATTGAAACGCTGTTGTGAACTGACTAATAAAAAGACCTGAAGTTCTGTATATTTCCCCACAAAAGTATCTTTGGCATGTGGAAGGAATCAGTGGCGTTGGCTTATTGCTTATGCTTACTAAAACAACGAACATATGCACCTGCTTTTAATATCCCCGAGAAACACCGTTCTGGGAGTAATTAGTGCAGAAGTCGATATTTTCTTCTTTTCGGGTTAGTTGAGTATCGTAAAGAGTTGTGTTACGAAGACGGTGACGCTGATTTTAGCTGAAAGAGAGAGAGAGAGAGAGCGAGAGAGAAACAAAATTAATATTATTGAAAAACACTAATTCTTCGGTTTAATAGTAAATCAACGTTTAATTAATAAAACAAGGCATACGAAAATAAGGTTATCAAACAGTGAAGCTAACCAAATTGTTGATATTCGTGCCATAATAAACAAATGCGGACATGCATGAACCGTAAAACACATTACTTACGGGGAGAAAAAGACACTTCAAAATGACAGCAGTAACACATACTTATGATTGCTTGCGTAATGCCGTTGTGTCTAGTATTATATTCTACTATGCTGTAATCAGTATTTTACAAAACCTTCTTTCTCCTTCAAACATAATGATGTGTTAAATCTGCTTTTGCCACTTTTAGCTCGTCCTTTATAATACAAAAACTCCAAACTTCATGGAATATACATCAGAATGTTTACCAAAATTTTGAAGATGGCAATTCGATTTTTGGCGTAAATGTGACAAGGATGGTAAGTCAGATAATATTCGAAAACTTGAAAATTTTTTCATCGTCCTGGAGCTGGACTAGAACCCTCGTCTCCCAGAAAACGCCCGGGTATGCTAACCACTACACCACCCAGAACGACCAAGTTTCAAGTTTCCGATCAATTTGAATATAACCATCACAGGATTCACTAGTCGAAGCAACCGGCATTCATCTTTAGCGAATCTGGAGGTTAAGAATCTTATCCCGTGTTTGCCCGGAGAAGCAGATAAATCATGAAAGAAATACGGGATTACGCCATATCATACAAATTTTGAAGATGGAAATCTGATTTTTGGCGTAAATGTGACAAGGATGGTACGTCAGATAATATTCGAAAACTTGGAAATGTTCATCGTCTTGGAGCGGGACTCTAACCCATATATCAGCACAACATCACTCCACCTATTGTCCAATTTAAAAAAATGTCTCCTGGATGGGTACCTTCGAAAATGAGAATAAGTTCCTTTTCGATGCGCAGTGTTGCTGTCAGGGAGAGTAAGTCAGATAATAGGTATTTAGGTCAAAAAATATCTTATTCCATATCACTGCTTCTAAAACTCCGATGTCAAAAACAATGACACTTTTGAAGGATACCTTTCAATATATCAAGAACATTTTATGTATAATTTCTTATTCATATATTGCACACTTTTCCTCCTAGAGGAACACAAATGCATATTGTTTGTCCCTTTGCTATTTATTCTTCAAAAGTCCCATTTTAAAATTTCTGTTTGGCGTCGAACATCATCTTCAGTGAGGAATCCTTTGCGCACATTTTGCAATTGTTCATGGAGTACAATTCCGGCGTTCGGTGGAGTTAGTGTATGTTTTCATTTACAATCTATCTCTGTTTTAAAAGTCAATTTGGGAAAAAATATTTTTGCACATCTGTTTCGGCATTTTTGTAGATATCTTAAATGTTTCTTTATGACATGTTTTGTGCCAAAAATATTTCATAGTTAGTACACTTTATATTGTCACGTGTGAAAACCCAAGTTTGTCCGTGTCCTCTCACTCTGGAGTAACTCGCTCTCCCAACTGAGCTACACGAACAGAATGTTTCGCTGTACAGTTGTCGTCTTGACGCATGTTTTCCCCTTTGTAGTACGTCACACACACACACATTTTTGGGATCAAAAGGTGTTGTTATACCAAACAAATCTGTGGATTCTTTTGCGCAGCGAAAATGGATTCTTATGCCGTCACAGGGTATGTAAAATGTATTAAATGATTTGGTCCAGGATAGCGCCGTATGAAAGAATGACTGCAAGAGCTTTGAACAAAGTGTCTCCTTTTAATTGCACAATTTCCCATGCCGTGAAGACCAAGGGTTGCCTAAAAAAGAAACTCAAAAGTAATGACGAGGCGGGTGGAGACGATGAAATATTGGCCGAACTCTCAAATGTATTGATAAAGGTATTCCTTAGATGTGCGTCTATTTTCGCAACTTTTGCTGCTGAAATGGACACAAATGCCCAGTTCAGAACAGAACTCATTGCATAAGGCAGCGATCTCAAGAATGAGAAAATATCCATTTTTCTGTTCATAGCCACATTGAGGGCTTGAAACAAAACCAAATACTCGTGGGCCAGAAGAAGAAATACTGGAAAAGATACAACACTTTCAATTTGTTCGAAAATGTGATAAATCTTTTTGTATGCATAAGCAAGAGAAATAAGAGAGGAAGGTGAAATTGACTCAGTGTACAGACGTCTTACGTCATCACTGAGACTTCTCAGGGCATAAAACATGTTCAGGTAAAATAACGCAAAAAGCAATGAAACGGCATTCAGGAATGCATTTGTAGAATAAATGTCAACAGCCATGACTAGAAACCAAAGAAAGTTTCTCAAACCATGATCGTCATCTAGTTTGAAACCGAACAGCCCACGGTATAAAATAGGGTACTTTTCCATTTCGTAGATGGTTGCTAATATTGTGTTCAAGATACTCCATACCAATGGAATACCAAAAGCTGCCATACAGCCAACTCTGGCGATGGAATGCAGACACCTAGCATCAGAATTCCTCAGATGAGGGCAGAAGTGATCAAAATCATGCAAAATTTTGGACAGTGCTTTTGCTCTAAGAGCAACCACTATCCAAAGAAACAATATGCACACTTGAGAAATAACAGAAGAAAGAAATAAGCTGAACGTGAAGTTACTGGTGATCCAACCGAAAAGGACGTGCGCAGAAATATATGTTAGAGACAAAAGAAAACATGTAGTTTGAAAAAATGTGGGACAAGATAACACTGAAGTTTGAATTTCTACAGAGTTTAGCAAAGATATCCCGAAAATCTTCAGAAAATGCAGTGATGGATATATAACATTTCTTAATGAGCGAAATTCAATTCCGTATGAGGGCTCGTGAATTACATGTTTAGGGACAGAACTTTTGGGGGAAACAGATCGAATTTCTGTCTTAGTTGTTCTAAAGCTGACGAATAGGCTTTTTGCAGTGTAGAACTTCTTCCTAACTGTATTTTCTACTCTTCTAACGGTTAAATGGATTTTACTTGATGCAGATATTGGAAACCACTTCATGTTTCTTTGTCAGTAACCATGCAGTGGACATTCACATGTAAAATAAGTTTTGCTTGAGTGATAGAAGTTGTTTTTTGTACCCACTAATCCAACTTTTGTTTGAAGGTGCCACTGAGAATATTTTTTGAAATCAAATACCCATGAAAGGACGAAATAGTACGAAAGCTATATTTTTCTTTGAGGAACGTATGTTAAAATATTTGTTTAAAAATCGAAGCAAGCATCACACCATTTGTTTATCCCGCCACATTTTGCATAGGACACATATTTCAGAATTAGTTGTTTTACGCGTTGTTCGAAAGAAATGGTCGTAAAACTCATTTATACGCTTACAATGTGTATCTTTCAGAAGATATTCAAATGACAAGATCTCTCTGCAAAGCTGCATTCGAATTTTGCCAAATATCGGAATGTATTTAGAAGATGACTTTCCATGAAAAAGATGAGACATCTTTCTCTCAGAATAAACTTACCAATATTTTGTCATGTAAACATCTACCAATTTGCTGTTTACACATTTTAAGAGTTAAAAGATTAATTTCTCTTTTGTAAAACTTTTTTTGACCGACATATAGTGTGCATTTACTTGAGTTCAGTTGCTGTACCGACTTCCAGTAATCAGCGGATTT
The DNA here is from genome assembly GCA_039090855.1 of Macrothele yani. Lineage (NCBI taxonomy): Eukaryota > Metazoa > Arthropoda > Arachnida > Araneae > Macrothelidae > Macrothele > Macrothele yani. Next base: position 64,780,699 of record CM076999.1, on the reverse strand, counting down.
TCTGTAATCTATTTCTGTAGTTTTTTCTATCAGTAGGCCTTCTTTTATCAGACGAAACGTTTTTTCACTTTGTATTGCTCCATACGTTGTAATTCATTTCTGGAAAGCCTTGTATTCCTTGTTACCCGTTATTTGTCCGGTTCACTGCACAAAAACTAGAGATCCGAATACGCAAACTTTTGGATAGGAGTTTCACAGAAACATATATCATAGTTTCCTAGCACCAGCATATCCCTCATTAGAAATGCAGAAGCACCATTTTCTTCACCTGCTATGCTTAGATTCCGCATGTTTAGGAACAAAATTAATGAAACCTAAGTGGTTCTTCTATCTCTTTTCATTCTTGAAAGAGTATGTTTCCAGGAAATGGCCAACAGGCTATTAAATAATCTGAGAAAATGGCTCCCGATTGGTCGAGCCAAAGTGTTGAGCTCTTTTGTGTAGCATACAGTGTTTTGATTGATCGAATGTGCAAGAAGAAAACCAAGTTTTAAGAACATGAATATGCCTTTAAAACAAATACCTTTGAAGATGGGGAAATCGCTGCTATAAGTGATAAACCCAGCACTTTAAAGTAATTACTCACGATATTTGTGTTCTAAACGTAAACACACCGCGTTGCCGAGAGACCAACTAAAACATGCTTTTGTTGTCCCATCTTTATTCTCAGCAAGTGGTCAATATAGTGGGTCTTTACAATGATGTTTTCTAAAATAATAATCCACTCAAACATGCGTTATGCGTGTTTCCGATGATTACAAATAGAGTATGATGAAAAAAGGTTGCAAATCATGCATGGACGCATTGTGTTCAAACTCCCTTACCTTTTACCTTCTAGCAGTAATGTGTTGTATATACATTTAGAAACATTGTAATGTCTCGCATGTAACATTTGAATTTAGAGTTAGATATAACTGGAGATATAACTATAACATGGAAGTGTGAAGAAATATCCCTCAAGTGATGATGCCACAAAAGTATGTGCAGTGGATAATAGATAATTGCGGAGATTCCAGTACATGTGTCTGAAGTAGCAGACAGGAAAATTTGAAGCATGAGTTGGAGTACTCCAAGGATCGACATTAAGCCCATATAGCCCAGTAAATAAAGGACTTGACCCAGAACAAATTAGGTAAAAGTTGAATTTTTGCATGCTGGTAGAACTCCTCGGGCTAGACATTTTCACAAAAGTCCCCACCCCTCCCCCGCTTGCTCCCCCCCCCCCCCTACACCCCCATAAAGGGGGGAAATTTGGTCTAATACTAATCCACTCGTAACTCCCGAAATAATTGGCGTACTGCGATAATTTTTTTTTACTTTATTCCTCTTGATACGGTCTATAAATTTTGTTCTATTCATTTTTACTATATCTCCTATAGTTTTGCTGCAATTTTTGAAAACCCACAAAATAGCACCTTTTTTTCTCGACATTTTACCCAATATAACGAAGTAAATTTCTCCGTCATTTTTGGTCTACGCCGGGATTTGAACCCGAGGCCGCTTATTCCGGAACAAGTCGCTCTACCAACTGAGCTACGCAGACATTTGTTCTGATTGCTATGTGCCACATGCAAAATCAAATCACCCATGGAAACAAAAAATATCTGCCTTCTACAGATACGTATATCTTGCAATTCATATATGCTCAACTGAGGATTCTTTGGCAGAAAGAGCTTGATCACAAAGGATATACCCATTTCGTTATAGACAATGCTGTCCAAAAATTTAGGAAACCGAATTCTGTCTGCTCGCTCACGCAAATAGACTACCCAATACGACAGAATTGGGAGGTTATCCCATTTGCTATTCAGATTTGCTTCGGAATTTCAAAAATTCTCAAGAGTTTTAATTTCAAAGTTATTTTAAAACCCATAAACAAGATAATTTTTTACTAATCAAAAGACTACGTCGAAGACATAAATTCCTAGATAATTTATCAGATACCTTGTGTTTGCGGACTTTCATATATAGGACAGACCCTCAGGGCTTTAAGTTTCCGTGTGAATGAATACATGAACTACGTACGGAACTATGAACTGAAGACGCCGTCTACAGCCCAACATTGTCACGAAAATAACCATAAACTTTTGTTTGGAAACGCTACGCTCATTGATAAACCTCATTCGACTATTAGGTTGAATGTATTAGAAGCTTTCCACATATTCCGCTACACTTCACGGCTTGTCAACGACATGAAGTCGACTCCATTTCCTTCAAGCGCGTGGAAACAACTCCCCTGCCGCCCTGGTGGTGCATTGGTTTAAGCGATGGCCTCTGATCATTCATCCGAAAGGGGTTCGGGTTCGAATCCCGGTGAGGCACGGATGTTGTGTTTGTCTTTCGGCACTGGCTCTCTCCCTTCCCTGGAACCAGTGACCCTAAATTAGGGACGGGCGACTGCTTATAGCCAATTAAGTTGTTCACGGTGGTCGTTAAACCTCCTATCGAAAACAAAACAAAACAACTCCCCCCAAAACCGTGACCGTCAAAACTCTGATGGTGTTACAACGATTTGAATGTTTACGCTTCATTCATCCTGATAATACCGAACCAAACACGCTATGCAAAACTATAGTCGATGTAAAATAAACCTCTGATTGTGGTAAACGTTGGTATTTTTATTTTATTTTAACAAAAATGGATATGATCTTACTTTTTAGAATTCTAATTTACGCAGTGAGCTCTGTTCTGAACTGGGCATCTGTTTCTATTTCGGCAGTAAAAACCGCAAAGTATTCCGGATGTCTTAGGAATACTTTCGTCAACACGTTTGAGAGTTCAACCATTATTTCATCTTCGCTTTTAGCACCATTACCTTTGAGTTTCTTTTTTGGACAACCCGTGATTTTTACGGCATGAGAAACAGTGCAACTGAAAGGTGACGCTTTGTTTAAAGCATCTACAATCATTCTTCCATCCGGCGCAGTCCTGGACCAAATCATGTAATAGAGTGATTCCCAATCTTTTGTAGGTCGTGGCCCGTTTAATACCTACGCTCTTCATTTGCGGCCCCATAAGATAACCAAAATTTTCACGATTGGCTTTTACCCAGGTATAACGTGAACATATTATATTAGCATAATAATGTGAGCATTTATTACAGATCACACAGTAAAACGAAATGTGCATTTATTAAAAGTCCTCTAAAACTGTGACTTAGTAAAGGACATTTTATTTTAAATTCTCCAGTAATAAAATTGGAACAGTTAGTAGTTCAACGGGGTTGTTGTTGCTGTTTAGCAGCCATAAGCTTCGTAATGTCTGACCACAAAGACGAAATAGCTAGCTCCTAATTCTTTTCCCCAGTACGGCGAGAGCTGTAAGAGTGGATTTACTCAGGTATATGGTGGCAAAAGAAATGAAGTATTCTCTTGTTTTTCCAAAAATATCAGAATACAATAGGATGCGCGTGTAACCAATAGTTTATGAAAGCCCCGTAGAAAACATAACCTTCGAAGAGAAATTGCAAGATAACTCAAGAAGCTGGTCTTCTTTCTTAGGCGGCATTTCATTCTGTTTCCACGAGTGGGTTTTCCACTCAACCATTGTTCATTGGAGGACGGGAATTAGTCTAGTAAGAGGGCTCACAATTACGTAATATGTTTCTCCAGTCACTGAACAGTATTCTTTTGAAACTGTTGCAAAGAAGTCACTGAGAGTAGAGAAAGCATAATACTCTTTGTGCTCAATGCGGCAAGTCCATAACTTCAATTTCTTAATCGCTTCAATCATGTCCTGCGCAGAAAAATTTAGTTGCATTGGAACCTTGAAAAATGGAGTTTAGGGCATCAAAGGTGGTAATCAATATCTGCTAAAATAATAAAAGAGTATTGTGAGACATCATTCAAACGGAATTTTAACTAAAATTTTAAACCGATGAGAAAGAACCTCACTTCGTCACGTAGCTCAGAGAGATGAGTCAGACCTTTACTTCGAAGCAACCAGCAGACCTTTTAGCATAACAGTAAATCTCTGTGGTCGCTGCATAATGCTGTGGAGATACGGCAATTAACAGCACGAGAATTAATGGAATTTACAATTTTCACTGATTCGTCCAAGCAAATTTCCACGCCCATCCACTCTTCGCGATAAATGGTGCAATATGTCCACTTAGCAGAGACTGCAAAAGAGAGGATTCGCGACGTTGCCCAAGCACCATCTATACAGATGTCAACACGATTTAGCTTATTCCATTTTGTCCTGGAGAACCAAGTCACTGAGAACTAATACATACATTTGACGTGGGCCAGGAACATCAAATATAGGTCATCGCTCTTTCCACGTTTTATAAGTGAGTCACGGGAAAATTCTCATTAGCCGCCACGGGAATCGAACACAGGGCCTACCAGTGACGCGCCGTATAGGCTTCCACTGCACCACAGTGGCCTCGAATTCCTCCAGACTCACACACACTAACTGCCAAGCCAATTTGGAAGGTTGCTTCTTGGAACCCCGCACAATACTGGGGATTCACCAAAGATGTTAAGCACCAACTGAACATTAATTAGAATCCAAATCGGCTTGCCAGTTAGTGTGTGTGAGTCTGGAGGAATTTGAGGCTGCTGTGGTGCAGTGGAAGCAAATCCGGCTCGCAGCTGGAAGGCCTGGGTTCGATTCCTGGTGGCAGCCAATGTGAATTTTTCCGTGACTCACTTATAAAACGTGGAAAGAGCAATGACCCCTGTTTGATGTTCCTGGCCCGCGTCAAATGTCTGTATTAATTATTCATTCGCCTTTCTCACTTATAAAACGCAGAAAGAGCAATGACCTCTGTTTGATGTTCCTGGCCCACGTCAAATGTCTGTATTAATTATTCATTCGCCTTCGAATTATTTGTTCAGTTGCTGCTTAACATCTTTGGTGAATCCCCAGCGTTGTGCGGGGCTCAAAGAAGAAACCTTTCAAATTGGCTTGGCAGTTAGTGTGTGTGAGTCTGGAGGAATTCAAAGCTGTTGTGGTGCAGTGAAAGCATATCAGGCGCGTAACTGGAAGGCCTGGGTTCGATTGCCGGTGGCGGCCAATGAGAATTTTCCCGTGACTCACTTATAAAACGTGGAAAGAGCGATGGCCTCTGTTTGATGTCACTGATAACTTCAAACAGAGCTTCTGTATAGATGTGTGGAAGGGCAGTGTTTAACAAAACAAGAAGTTTTCATTAACAATTTTATTTTGTTCATATCTAACAAATGCAATCAAATTATGATAGTATTGTCTGCAATGCCAGTACTTTCATCTAGTTCTATCGTAAAGCACTGATTGTGATTAATTCTCATCAAAATTTCCTTCATATTTTCGGCCATATAAAATGATTCTTCTTTCAACAGTGTTGTCAGACAATGCTATTGCAAGCAATTCTTTGAAATATTTACCACCAACCATAATAGATTTTATGATGTCAGCTGCGGAAATAATCAACTGCATGAAGTTGGTTTTTATGTTTTAGGAAGTCAAAACATCCATTTCGTTGTGAGAACCGAAAAAAGTCCCTAACACACTGTTTGTGATTTGTGAGTACTATACGTTTATGTATGAAAACTTATCTTGCTTTGTTCACTGCATAACTATGTTTACTTTCAAGATGTTTTCGCAATTTTGAAGGATTCTTTTAACAAAACTTCACCATAAACAGCACACTGGGGTTTCTTCTCACCATCTCCGTGAGTAACCATTAACCCAATCCCTAAATATTTAGGAAAATATTGATGGACCATTTTCTGGGACACCTCTATTCCTTCTTCAAATGAGAACACATTCGAAGAAGGAATAGAGGTGTTGTTATTTCTAACTCTACTCATTCGTAACGATGGTTTAAATAAACTTGATTTCATGGCCACAGATCCTTTAAAAAACACACACAGAATTGATTTATTTTTGATTGGAGGTTTAACGACCACCGTGAGCAACTCAATGGGCTATAAGCAGTCGCCCGTCCCTAATTTAGGGTCACTGGTTCCAGGGAAAGGAGAGAGCCATTGCTGTAAGACAAACACAAAATCCATGCCTCACCGGGATTCGAAACCGGACCCCTTTTGGATGAATGATCAGAGACCACCGGGCCGGCGCACACAGAATTCAAAGTTAGTGTAGTACAATTTACCTTATTAGGTTTGTGCAAAAGTTCTACCCGTTTTTGTAGATGAGAAACAAAACAATTAATTGTTTTAATGAATTACATCTTTATGCTTTTACATAATTGCCATTATTATCTATGACCTCTTGCCGTCTTTCTGGTAGTATTCGAATTCCCTTTCTCTACAACTCCTCTGTTTTGGAGTCAAAAACTAACGCAGTTTCGACGTCTTCAACTTTTTCATGAGGTAACACTTCCCATCCAATGTCCAGTAATTTTCTCTGAGTGGCTAAAGCTTAAGGAGACTTGCGTTGACATGTTGCAACATGACGCTTTTGCGATCAACTGCTTCTTGACACTTAGATTTCAAGTTTTCTTTCAGCCTTTCCAATTGTTGGCAGTACAGGTCAACATTTATCTAACTGGCATTATTATCTATGACCTCTTGCCATCTTTCTGGTAGTAATCGAATTCCTTTCTCTACAACTCCTCTGTTTTGGAGTCAAAAACTAACGCAGTTTCGACGTCTTCAACTTCTTCGAATTTTTTTTTTCCACCGAAGCTGTTCTGATGAGATGGGAAAAGATGGAAGTCCATAGGTGCAAAGTCTGGGAAATACGGGGGGAGGTGGGGGGAGGTGGGGGGAGGTGGGGGAGGTGGGGGAGGTAAAACTTCCCATCCAATGTCCAGTAATTTTCTCTGAGTGGCTGAAGCTGTAAGGGGACTTGCGTTGTCACATTGCAACATGACGCTTTTGCGGTTAACCGTTGCTTGATACTTAGATTTCAATTTTTCTTTGCCGCCCAGGTGGCGCAGTGGTCTAAGCGATGGCCTCTGATCATTCGTTCGAATGGGGTTCGGGTTCGAATCCCGGTGAGGCATGGATGTTGTGTTTGTCTTACGGCACTGGATCTCTCCCTTCCCTGGAACCAGTGACCCTAAATTAGGGACGGGTGACTGCTTATAGCCCATTGAGTTGCTCACGGTGGTCGTTAAACCTTCAATCAAAAAAAAAAAAAAAAAATTCTTTCAGCCTTTCCAGTTGTTGGCAGTACAGGTCAGCATTTATCTTATCATGTTAGGTGCAAGCAGCTCCCAGTGAGCTACACTCTTGATATCCCACCATACACTTAATAAGGTCTTTCTTGGATGCAGTCCTCCTCTTGAAGTCTAAGGAGCAGACTTTCTAACTCGGCTTAAAGCCCTTTCACATTTTAAATTTCTGTAAAGGATCCACTTTACATCACCCATAACTTATCGTTCCAAGAACTCTTGTAACGAGAGATTTCTTAGAGATGTCTGTCAAGCTCAAGCAAAGAAAGGCAGGTGATCATACGGTCCGATCGTATTTTTGCGGATAGGTCATGTGGTACCCATTGGTCTAACTTTGTGATAAATCCATACGCATGCACCTTTCTTTCTATTGTTGTTCTGTGTACAAAACACTTTCTTGATAATTTTTCAACAGGTCATTTATTTGGTCATTTGATATGGGTTGGTTGAGATCCTCTTCAGAAACCACTTATGGACGTCCAGAACGGGGTTGATCTCTGCAGCTTCTGGCTCTACAGAATTTTGGGAACCAAAGGTGACGTGTGCTTTCGTATCTACGGCATCCTCGCCATATACCTCACAAATTTTGCGGCGGACTTCAGCTGCATGGATGCCTTTGTCGAACTTATTAAGCAAACAATGTCTAATGTGATCCTTATTGCTTGACATGTTAACCCTTGTGTTACTTGTTTACAAATGAGATGCACCTGCATACTTGGTGCCATTTTACAGCCTACCCTCGAAGCATTTTGGCCATTACATGCGCTATCTGGTATTTCACTTGTTACTTAAATGCTTTACTTGGAATTTACATTATGAAAAACGGGTAGAACTTTTGCACATACCTAACAGGTCTGAATTAAAAATAATCCACTGATGTCAATATTTTATATATCACAACTGATGTTCAGTTCCTCTACGGAGGCTGCCGGGATAACGACTTGCGTTTACTGTTCCTATACAGTCAAATGAGGTAGGCAGGGAAAAGGATCAGGTGGTATTTGTGGAGCATGCGCAGTGTGGCATTGAAATCCCACTTCCACTCTGGCACTAACAGCGGAAATGGTCTGCTTCCATAGAGGAGGGTTACCTTAAGCAACATATTGTATCGTGTATGATCTTAATTCTTTCAATCATTGAAACAACAACCAAACCTAGCTTCAGGATCTTCAGTTCGTGGAATTTATTTTATTATCACCTATCTTTAAGAACTAAATAATTTTATTTTTAATATTTCTTTAGTACAGTGCGAACTCCTTCGGTCCATGTCACTGACCGCAGTTTGAGAACCACTGATGTACGTAGTACATCTCATATATCCTGTACAGGCGTGCGAATTCATTTTCTCGGAGCGAAAAAGATAAGTACAGATTTGTCTGCTATAACAAAAACAAACCCCATCTTTTGACCCCCGAAAAAGTGTGACAGTATAAAGTGTAGTAAGCATCAAATATTTTTGCGCAGAAAGCATTTTACAACATAGGATTTAAGATAACTGACATAATGCCTATACAGATTTATACACAAGCTGTTTTCCAAACTGCCTGATTGCAAAGGAAAATACACACTGATTCATCTTAAGGCCGGAATTATGCGCCATGAACAATTGTAAAATTTTTCAAGGGTTGTTCCCTGTTGTGAGAGTTGTTCGATTCGATACGAAAAAGAAATTTTCAAATGGCATTCTTTGAAGGTAAAATAACATGGCTCATACGATATTCACTTATACCTCTGGAAGGAAAACTGTGAAACATTTTAAGCAAAATATGTACACATTGAAAGGTATCCTACAAAAGGACATAGCTTTTTCTATCGAACTTCTAGAAGCAATGATATCCAATAAAAAAAATACCAGAGGCGTAACTAGGCATTTCTAGGCCAGGTGCAAACCACAAAATATTGCCCCTTCCCCCTCCTCCCACCGAAGTCGTTAAGACGAAAAAGCTTTACCGCTTAAAATATTACTAGACGAAAACCGTCGGAAACGACGGTTAGTTTGTTTGTTTGAGTTTAGAAAGGAATAAGCTCATATGAAACAACAAATGTAAATTTATTTGATTGACAAATTCATTCAACCACTTAAGTAAAGACAATAGTCCAGGTTCGTGTTTTTTTTTTTTTGTTGACTGGAAGTTTAACGACCACCATGAGCAACTCAATGGGCTATAAGCAGACGTCCGTAATATTTTCACTAACAATGGTCGACGGAATGTTTATTTACATCTTTACATAATGGGAAACGTCTTACCTACGTGAATAAACTTTATCGAATGAATATTAAATTGTATATATGCATCACACAGTCTAACGGCATAACACAATCAGGTCTTCGAGAGTGTTCGCTGTTCCGATGAGAAGAACTTTAATACAAAGGCCTGCTAGCGTTGCTTTGCGCAAAGGTTCGCTCAGAAAAGAGACTTTGGACTATCTCAGTCCCTCCATGATTCCGCTTTCAACAGCGCGTGGGTCAACCGCACTCTTCTCCCATAGACTTTACATGGGAACTCCCCCCCCAAGCACGCCCGAACCGTTGCCCCAATCTCATTTTTCTCTTCGACTGGCACATCTACTTGGTAAGACCTTTATTTTGATACCTCAAACATATCTTTACGTTCAGCCGTTCTCTCAAAATAGGACTCACAGCAAAAAATCCTTATAGAATTAATATATAGATAATCCTGCTTCTTTTATGAGTTTTTAGGATAGTAAAAGTGGTCTTGTGTTTTGATTACGCACAGATTTTCCTTATTTAGTACCCACACGCATATCCAATTACAAGTTTTCATTGAAAAAAAAAACACTGCCTACAGAGTCAGTTGCTTCTGACATTTCGCTTCACACCGAATTGCATACTTTCTCTTTGTATCCTATTTTCTTGTAGTTGATTGATTACTAATAATCACTAAAGGTTGTGCAATAGATTTTGAGAACGAGCTAGTTTTTCGGTGGACCAGAGGAAGGCTTTTGCGAAGTTATTGCCATTTTAATAGTAGTTTAACAAACTAGCATTTAAATATTTTTATTTGGGTATGATACTGCAAATAGGGTATTAGGGAACTAGGCATTATTTTTTATCCCAAACGGGAACGGCATTCAATCCTCATCAATTGCATAGGAAAAAAATTAGGAAATAGGGGACAGCCCTCATCAGAAGGATTTCTTGCATTTCTCTTACCCTTACTTAGATCAAAGATGTTCTGGGTAGTGAAACTGAACTGGACGCTGAGCTCCATTTAGGTCTGTGAAACACGAAATGGGAAAAGAGCGGTGAGTTTCCCAACTGCTCCGGAGTTCCGAATTCTGGTACCACATCAGACGTACCGAATGCTGATTTCACTAGTGGCAGTAATAATGGAATTTCCCCAAAGAATCTTCAAAAATGTGAACGACATACTTATCTTGTTACGTACGAAAAACCTCGCCGTCAGTTCTGGTTGTGATCATACAAATCCCCTGCACATTTTGAGGGGGAAATACGAATTTTAAGCTGCCAAGCTACCGCAACAGGTGATAGAAATTATAGGTAAATTCTATTCCAGAAACTGATGCAAAGGTTTCAATTCGGATTTTAATCAGATTGTAATGATTTTTGCGCACTGTCTTGAGCTGCGCCCGGAGCAACCACCCCGTACGCCCCGACCTAGTTACGCCTCTGAAAGATATTTTACGTAAATGCTTATCTGCATTTACTCTTCCTGACGGTAAGACTGCGCATCAAAATATAATTCATTTTCATTGTTTAATATTGGAGGACATAAATTTCTAAGCATTCCCATTTCTGGTGCCCTGAACAAAGATGCCACGAGTTACCAAAACAGCAAGCTGTAGCCGCTTTTTTCTTCCTTGTTTTCGCTTTTTGTGATCGACATAAATGAATTTAGTTACACTGTTTCCAGAAAGGGAAGGAGCAGAACAGGCAGCGGAGGACAAACACACCGTACAGGACTCATTTCTGATATGAACCTGTCCCCAGCTCGGATGGATAGCCAGAAGCCCTGATCTGCCAAATTCGAGGTACGAGTGTCTTAGTCTCTAAGATATGCATCCGCCAGTCAAATTCGTGATATTTTAGTCCATGTGATATGCATAGTTTGTAAGCACAGGTGAAAAAGAAGCTGTAAAATCAGCTATTTCAAGCTTGAATTCGACGTGGAAGCAGGGACGGACTGGCCTGGAGTGCTAGGGTGCGATTGAACCCTGGGGCTTTATGTCCACTGGCCCTAGAAAATAAAAATAAGAAAGATGACACCGAATCTCCGGGTGTAATAAGCACGTCTTTTGAATCCGTTCTGACGCAAATTCAATTTATCAAAGCTATTCAAAGTCAATGGAACCGGTATGAAAAACAATAGTATCTGACGGAAGAAAGAAGTTTTTCAATCGGGTTTTTAATCCCTCAGATTTTGCTGTAAACGGAATTGAGAGCTTACGCCTTTTGGTTGCAGACTTGTGCGTTAAGAAAATGAATTTATATGAGAAACATTTCGCGCCGGAAATGCTCTCCAACATAGAAATAATTTTTCAAATCGGACTCTTAGGAACAGATATATCGACAAAAATAAGATGTGACTTTAGGTCCCCTGGTGGGAAAACCATACATTATTTTAGGAAGAAAGTATTCTCAAAAAGGTTTTTCCATATGAGCACTATGGGTCCAAGAAAAAAAAAATTAGACGAGTTTTCAGGAGCCCAGATTTTGTTACAAATACATCAGAAGCTGAAATTAATACTTATGCACCCTGGTAGCCAGACTATTCTTTACCGAACATTAGAAATTATGTGAAAAATATTTTCCATCAGGTCTTGTATGCGATACAGGAAGAATTTTTCAAATCGGAGTTTTAGAAGCAGAAATAACGCAGAAAACGCAATTTACCATTGTGCCCCCTAACGGAAAGTCTATAATTTACTTGAAAATTTTGAATTTATAGGAAAAACATTTCGCATCGGAAACACTATCTAACAAAGAAGGAATTTTTCAAATCGGACTCCTAGAAGTAGAGATATTGACAAAAATAAGATATACATCTACGCCCCCTGGCGTAGAGGCCATGCATTATTTCAGGAATAAAATGTTCCTAAAAGGTTTGTCGACATGAGTAGTATCGGTGAACAAACCACTTTTTTTTCAATCGAGATTTTAGAAGCTCATATTTTGCGGCAAATACGTCAGAAGCGGAAATTGAAACTTACGCCACCTTGTGGCCAAGCAATTTTTTTAAAAAAATTAGAAATTATGTGCAAAGGATTTCCTATCAGGAGCTGTATCCGGTGCAGAAAGAATTTTTCAAATCGGAGATTTAGAAGCAGAGATATAGGGGGGAAAGCAATTTAACCTTTACGCCCCCTAGCGGAAAGTTAACGAATTAATTGAAAATTTTGAAATTATATGTAAAACATGTCACACTGGAAACGCTACCTAACAAAGAAGGAATTTTTCAAATCGGACTCCTGGAAGTAGAGATATTGACAAAAATAAGATATACATCTATGCCCCCTGGCGTAGTAACCATGGATTATTTTAAAAAGAAAATGTTTCTAAAAGGTTTGTCGACATGAGTACTATGTGTCTACAAACGACGAATTTTTTCAGTCAAGAATTTAGAAGCTCATATTTAGCTGCAAATACATCTGAAGCGCAAATTAAGATTTACGCCCCCTGGTGGCCCAACCATTTTTTACAAAAATTAGAAGTTATGTGCAAACGATTTCCCATCAGGAGCTGTATCCGGTGCAGAAAGGATTTTTCAAATCGGAGATTTAGAAGCAGAGATATAGGGAGAAATACAATTTACCTCTACGCCAGCTAGCGGAATGTCTATGAATTATTTGAAATTTTTGAAATTATATGAAAAACATGTCACACTGGAAACACTATCCAACGAAGAAGGAATTTTTTAAATCGGACTCTTAGAAGTAGAGATATTGACAAATATAGGATATAAATTTACGCCCCATGGCGGAGAAACTGTGGAATATTTTAAGAAGAAAATATTTCTAAAATGTTTATCGATGTGAGTGGCATTAGTCCACGAAAGAATACATCAGAAGCAAAAATTAACACTTACACCCATTGTGGCTAAAGTATTCTTTACCAAAAATTTGAAATTATATGCAAAAGGTTTTCCGTCAGGAGACGTGTCCGCTGAAGAAAAAAATTTCAAATCGGAGTTTTAGAAGAAGAGTTATCGTAAAAAATGTAATTTACTTTTACGCCCCTAGCGGAAAATCTATGCGTAATTTGAAAAAGTAACTATATCTAAAAACCCTTCGACGTAATAGAATCGGAAGATAAAATATTGTTTTCAATCGGATGTTTAGAAGCAAATATGTGGAATAAAACGTATTTTTGAATTCGACATCATCTGCATTTACGCCCTCTAGCGGCGAAATTGTACATCGTAAAGAAAAACGAAATAAAGTATTATCATTCTCATATTTCAAGCTCCCCAATGCAAAATGAATTTTTCAATCGGACTAATAGTGGCAGAGATATCGTGGTTACAGACGGGCTGACGGACGGACGGACAAACCGGTAACATAAGCACGATTTTTTTCTCAAAAGACGTGCTAAAAAACAGAAAAACCGCACCTAAAATATGTATTCGGTAAGTTTATATGTTAAAAAAGGTTGAAAATTGATAAAACGTACAGCAACTCCCCCAAAGGTCCCAAATAATTGGCCTAATTGTGTCTCCTCCTTGGCTATGTATGAATCCACCTCCTTCAGAACTCGTCATATCACTCGTATCGCGTGTACGAAATGGAACTCCTCTCAACCTCGACTACCACTGTTTCTCTTTGTTTTTCCACCCTTACCTCCGTATTCCCAAAGAATGCAGTCCAAACTGTACCAAAAATGGAAAAACACGCTGAGAAAACATTCTTACCATAACTTGAAACAGCAGTTCCCAACCTTTTTTGATCCGCGAATCTCTCACAACATTATATTGTTATCGCGAATCCTTTCAACATTATATTGTTATCGCGAACACGAGGACTTCTCCGCAAATGATACGTTGTGTGCGTGGATGGTTCTCACCTCCCGTAAATGAAAACCCAAATTTAATATAGTCTTTACTGTATCTCTCCTTTTTTTTTTTTTTTTTTTTTGTACTAGATGTAATGTCAATACTTTGAACATTTTAAAGCAATGGTCCGGATTTTTGACAGTTGAATACCATTTACGGAATTTCAGAAGATCATCTTGCGGCACATTTGAAGAGAGAATTGCATTCATTTGCTCCTCCAGCCTTCACCCAGTGATCCACGATCTCACAGTAAAAAATAACTAATAGCAGGTATTTCCACCTTGAAGTTCAAAATATTCACAAGCTCTACAACCCCAATGCTACCTTAACAATGCACTGACTTTCGATGCTCTGAGAGTACCAGTGAACAACAGCAGCACATGCGCACCCTGCAAGGTCATCCCACAAGCTAAAAACTAACCGATTTCTTTCTACGTTAGAGTCAGGTAGAACGAATTATTCCGTGATCTTGTGATGCCATGGAATAGTCTTTCCTTCGCTGCTGGTGTCAGTCGTACACGGAAGTTTTTAAAACGTAATACAACACCGAGCACGCTCTCATGCACGCTGGCTATGTAAATACGCGTGTCCCAAACATCTGCAAAAAATAATTAAGCTGTTAATACACTGCAAATTTTTGCGGTTTAAAAAATACCTTTATTGTAATTTTGTGGTGATGCCATCACAGAATTTTTACTGCGAACCTCTCGGAATGCCTTAATCCCCGATGCAACATCAATGAGGAATTCATAAAGTCCGAGTAAAGTTAAATGACTAATATGCCAGGAAGGGACGGCGCGACTCTCTGCGACTCCGTAAGCCGCATAGCATAAAAAATTACACCGCCAGACGTCAGCTCATTAAAAGTCTCCTCAGAAGTTGCACCGCGAGCGGACGTCGGGCCTCCTCGTGAGGCGTCGCCCCCATTTTTTTGTTTTGACTTGTGTTCTGCCAACATTTCAAGGGATTCGGGGAACGATGAGTACAGAGTCGACTTCAGAGAGAATCCTCGTATTCACTATATATATATATATATATACACACGGTCGAGTCACAATATTGTGACCACCAGCTAATATTCAGAGTAACCACCGTGTGCAGCGCGGACAGCAGCTAGACGGGCTGGGAGTGACTCAATAAGGTGCTGGAAGGTGATCACAGGTATGTGGAGCTATGCTGATTGCAGTGCATTTGACAGCTGCTGGGGGGTGCGTGGTGGAGGATCCATAGAGCGAACAACACGATCTAGGTGCTCCCGCAGATGCTCAATTGGGTTTAAGCCTCAGGAATTAGGGGCTGCCGGGGAAGTACTTTGAAGTCTTCATCGTGCTCTTCCAACCACTCTCGGACATTTCTAGCTGTGTGACACATCGCATTGTCGCTCTGGAAGATCCCGTCCGCCACAGGGAAGACGATCAGCATGTATGGGTGTACGTGGTCTGCAAGGATGGATTCATAACGAATTCGGTCCATAGTGCCTTCCACAGGTATGAGTGGAATCAGGAATTGCCACGAAAACATTCCCTAGACCATACTGCCCACACCAGCTTGTGTTCTTCCAGCAATGGTTGATGCGTGTTTGTTCTCCGATGTTTCTCGCCTTATACGCCAACGTCCATCCTTTCCATGAAGCAGAAAACGTGACTCATCGGAGAAGGCAATCCTTTGCCAATCAGTGGAGGTCCAATTCCGATACTGCCGTGCAAATATAAGCCTTTTATGCCGATGCACCGTCGTCAGCATAGGTTGAGTGACCATCCGTCTGCATCGGAGCCCCATACTCAGCAGGGTTCGCTGAACTGCCGTATTAGACACACTTCCGGTAGCCACCTGGTTCGTTCGGTCAGTGAGTTGCTGAACGTAGCGTGCCAATCGGCCCTCACGTACCTGTGAAGCCGACGTTCACCTCTCACATCAATGGCATGTGGTGTTCCGCAGTCTACCTCGCTTATTCGGAATGGTGTCATTTCTCCAATCACGATGCACTTTAACCACCGCAGCACTGAACAGTTCACGAACTACGTTGTTTCAGAAATACTGCCACCCTGTTCCAGAAAGCCGGTAATCATCCTTTTTTGCAAATCCGATAAATCGCTGTTTTTATCCATGACAGCAACGAGTGATATGCTTTCAGATTGCCTACAGCACACCTTATGTGGCCTCCAATCCAGCTCACGCCGTTCCGGTGGCGCAATGGTCTAAGCGATGGCCTCTGATCATTCGTTCGAAAGGGGTCCGGGTTCGAATCCCGGTGAGGCTTGGATGTTGTGTTTGTCTTACGGCACTGACTCTCTCCCTTTCCTGGAACCAGTGACCCTAAATTAGGGACGGGCGACTGCTTATAGCCCATTGAGTTGCTCACGGTGGTCGTTAAACCTCCAATCAAACAAACAAACAAGCCAGCTCACGTGACGTGCCTTCTTTCACTGGCTACGCGCTGTTGACGTCAAAAGTAGGAAGTGGTCACAATAATGTGACTCGACTGTGTATGTATATAGTTAGTTAGGTAGTCCGGGCCCCTAGTAGTAAGCAACACCCCGGGCCTTTTTGTCCCAGTCTGCCACTGCGTGGAAGTAAAACACTGTGTTGCAAGATATTTTCCTTATTCTGATTAAACATAAATACCAGCCTGCGGTTCTATCCTGTCTATGAAGATAAATTTACTGCAATGCATGATATAAATGAAAGCAAGTAAAAAATTAGAAGCTCTTTATATTATTGTTATCTGTTTTTCTGAGCTGAATGAATTTTGATAAAAAAAAAATTATGTATGAGACCTGGTATTCTAGCATACATTCAGTTCTTCAACGTAAATATTCTTCACCCCACTGCAATATCATATACCCCAGCCTTGTAATATGTTTCTCAATTTTCGCTAAACTTAGATTTCAGCAATTACTCTTTCATTTAGCTGTTAATGCTATTCGAAACATTCCGCAATATATACGGATGAAAGAAGACAATAAAACAGTACAGGAAATGTGAAAAGCACTCTGAATTACAGAAAAAAAAACTAGGTTATAACATCAACTAGGTAAATACCGCTTTATGATGTTATATCCGATAATCGTAATAAAAAGAAGTTGACGATTAAGCTGCGTAAATACGTAATACAGAGTGTTTCCAAAAGGTTCAACCAAACTTTGAAATTTTGCTTTCCTACGAACTTATCACTATGTTCCTTCCCTTTGGATTTATAGCATATTTTGAGGGTGCATATCCATTTATGCGATATCTTTATTTTCCCCCTTTGGTTCACGTACTGCTTTTGATGTATAATACTGTTCCTGTATGACATGCCAAATAAGGGGAACGACACATTAATGTACAATGAGGTGCCAAAAAAACTAGGAAGGGCACTACTGTTTCCATTACATGCCATCGCACCCATGCGGCAAATGGCATCGTCCGCAACGACGTATATATAGAGGCAGATATCTCCACAAGCTCAAGTGGTAGCATTCATAGTTCATGTGACAGCTTATCATGATTTAAGGGATTTCGAACGTGGTATGATAGGTAGCGTCCGGGAGATGGACCACTCCATCTTGGAAAGTACCACGAAATTTGGATTTACGTGGTCAACAATTGCAAGGGTGTATCTGAGCTACATAAACTCAGGGAAAGCGTCCAGAGTTTGAAATCGCTATGGCAGTAGAAAAGCCTTGAGCGATCGTGGAGAACGGCGCGCCTCACGCAACGTAACATCCGCCCGGTGCGCAATATTGCCGCATATCGCAGCGTAAATCAATGTTTGGGCCAGTAGTACCATGAGATTTCGGACAGTACACCGTTTCCTGTGTTCTATGAGGTAGCAGAGCCGATGGTCCACCCGGGTGCCATTGCTGACCTGACAGCCCACCCGGGTGCCATTGCTGACCTAGCGGTCCACCCGGGTGGCATTGCTGACCTAGCGGTCCACCCGGTTATCATTGCTGACCTGACGGTCCACCCGGACGTCATTGCTTACCTGACGGTCCACCCGGGTACCATTGCTGATCCGATGGTCCACCCGGGTGCCATTGCTGACCCGACGGTCCACCCGGGTGCCATTGCTTAGCTGACGGTCCACCCGGGTGCAATTGCTGACCTGACGGTCCACCCGGGTGCAATTGCTGATCCGACGGTTCACCCGAGTGCCATTGCTGACCCTACGGTCCGCCCTGGTGTCATTGCTGAGCTGACGGTCCACCCGGGTGGCATTGCTGACCTGATTTTTCACCCGGTTGCCATTGCTTAGCTGACGGTCCACCCGGGTGCCATTGCTGACCTGACGGTCCACCCGGGTGTCATTGCTGATCCGACGGTCCACCCGGGTGCCATTGCTGACCTGATTTTTCACCCGGGTGCCATTGCTGACCTGACAGCCCACCCGGGTGGCATTGCTGACCTAACGGTCCACCCGGTTATCATTGCTGACCTGACGGTACACCCGGGTACCATTGCTGATCCGATGGTCCACCCGGGTGCCATTGCTGACCCGACGGTCCACCCGGGTGCCATTGCTTAGCTGACGGTCCACCCGGGTGCCATTGCTGACCTGACGGTCCACCCGGGTGTCATTGCTGATCCGACGGTCCACCCGAGTGCCATTGCTGACCCTACGGTCCGCCCTGGTGTCATTGCTGAGCTGACGGTACACCCGGGTGCCATTGCTGACCTGATTTTTCACCCGGGTGTCATTGCTGACCTGACGGTCCACCCGGGTGCAATTGCTGACCAGACGGTCCACCAGGGTGCCGTTGCTGATCTTACTGTACCCCGGGTGTCATTTCTGAGATGATGGTCCACCCGGGTGTCATTGCTGACCCGACGGTCCACCCGGGTGTCATTGCTGAACCGACGGTCCACCCAGGTGTCATTGCTGACCTGACGGTCCACCCGAATGCCATTGCTGACCCTACAGTACAAGGCTGTGCGCCTCGCCTGGGCTCAGGAAACCCGCCAAGATGACTGGAAACATGTAGTCTTGTCCGACGAATCGCGATACCAACCGTTTGTTTCGAGCAGATGGCCGACTCCGGAAATAGCGGCAACCCCACAAGGCATAGGATCCCGCATACCTACAAGAGACAGTGCATGCCGGCGGTGGCTTTGTTATGGTGTGGGGTATTTTCAGCTGGCACGCAGTAGGATTTCTCATACGTCTGCAGACCACTCTGATCGGTGCATGCTACCTTGGCGGTCATTTCTACCTGGTCATATCATGCAACAGCAGGTGCGACATCTTTTAACACGACAATACGCCATCGCACAAGTTCGCAGTCGCCCGATTAGCGCTGGAGGAACATTCCGCGGAGTTTGGCATCCTAAGTTTGCCCCCTCGATCGGCGGATTTAAACGCCATTGAACATATTTGGAATGCTGTTCAAAGAGCCGTCAATGTCAAGAATCCTCCACCGGCGAATATTATGGAAATGTTGGACGCTGTTAATACATCAACATATACACTGAAGTGCAACTGAATTAGAGATACCTGTCTAGTAATGAGTAGCACCACCTTTCGCCCTGACGACGGCGGCGATTCGTCTCGGCATGGACTTGACGAGACACCGGAAGCGTTGGAAAGCCATACGGATCCACGACCCCTGAACAAGCTCATACAGTTCACGAAGATTTGATGGAGGGGGGTCAGAGCCTCGAACATCTCTCTCGATGGCATCCCAGATGTGCTCGAATGGATTGAGGTCATGTGACCTTGCTGGCCAGGGAAGCGAGATCACGTCGGTGGAGTGTTCATCCAACCATTCCGATATAATTCGGGAGCGATGGCACGGTGCATTGTCTTGTTGCAGGATGAGGTCTCCATTGGGGTGTTGAAAACGCACAAACGGGAGCAAACGGTTGTCCAGGATATCCCGGTAACGTTGACCTGTGAGGGACGATATCACACGTACCAGGGATCCGATTTCAGTCCACGTAAACAGTCCCCAGACGAGAATGCCACCCCCATCAGCTTGAAGAGTCCCTGCTGGCAAGAAGGATCCATAGCTTCATGTGGTTTGCGCCGTACTCGTATCCTGCCATCCGCATGCACCAACGCGAATCTCGACTCATCAGTCCAGGCAACATTTTTCCACATGTCTAGGGCCAGTGGCGATGTTCCCGCGCTCATGCTGATATTTGCACCCTCTGATGTGCGGTCAGCAGCGGTACCCTCGTGGGACGATGGCTTCTGTACCCATAGCGAGCAAATGGTTCTGGATCGTGTGACTGCTTACACGTTTTTGTGCACCAGCGTTAAATTGCCGAGTGATTTCTTGTACTGGGGCCTGTCTATCCGCTGTTACAGTGCGAGCTAGCCGACGATGACCCCGCTCATCCACACGCTGTTGTCCACGGCAGTTGGCCCTTGCAGGGATGGTTTTACCGGATCGATGTACTCCTGGTGCACCCGTGACACAGTGGCTCGTGAAAATCCCAGTGCCTGCACGACTTCCGAGATGGAGTGACCCATTCGTCGGGCCTTGGCAATTTGCCCACGATCAAATACGCTTAGATCCTTCGTCTTAATCATACTGCTTCAGACTCTTACTGATTCCCGTCGCATCACTCTTTATATTGTCGGATCGCTGCCTACGTCATGTCGCTTTCGTTTTCAGGGATCCCACAGCGCCACATTTGCATAACGCCAGCTGTCTCTAATTCAATTGCTCTTCAGTGTACATCAATATGTTGATGTATGCTCTGTCTCAACAGTATTACAGAGAGCTGCCCCATCAAGTAGCTGCGTTATCCGATCGCGAGGAGGACCCACGCGGCATTACAGAGGTATCACACAGTTTTTTGGCACTTCAGTGTGTATAAAAAGAAAACTCTTCTCAGCTAATAACCAAAAAATTTGATCGTTGATTCCATTCATTTTGTACAAAGTGCGAACAAAACTATCTCTCTCCGACAAAACTGTGAAATTTTAGCTAAAATGAATTGTATATACTGTATAACAGCAACAGAACAAATAGCATTTATCCACTAAAAGACAAGCGACCTTGCAACACATACGAGTGTTTTCATCCATAAAGGATAATCTCCAATATTACAGAAAGCACACTTTTGGCTTTTGGCATTAACAATGAAGGGGTAAACAGTTTACCGTCATTGCCTTGTGTGTGCCTGACCCATATACATGCTGTAATAATGTAACATTTGCAGATGACGAAAGTAATAAACCAGCTGGTATTTTCTGTCATAAGGAGAAGCTATTGTTTTTCATTGAAGTAGATCTTTTGAATAGATTTGCTTCATTTGAAGAGTGTATCCGGAAATGTTAAAAAAAAAACGGAGAAAAAAACATGAAGGTTTATTGCCAGCAGTGAATTTCAGTTCCTTCAATCGATTTATTAGCTGACACCTACTTTCGTTTTTTGCTATACTAACTGCATTATTGCGTGCATATGTCTGAAACTGTTAGAAATGCTGAAGTCAGTGTTTAGATTATACTAACATAGTATTTCACCTCACTCACGGAAGGCGCTTGGCTTTCTTTAGAGCCTCTGATAGGATACATATTAATAAAGTTCTGAGCATGACGCTCAAGGGATTTAATAAACCAGCTGGAGTTATTAAATCATAAGATGGTCGGATGATCCTTAGCAGTATCATCCGACCATTTTCGTTTAAAACGATATGCAGAACATATTTGCATCGTCTTCTCGCCGATGCAAATCACTAGTTCTTTCGTGGCTAAAGCATATGTGACAATCGTATGCTGCTTTAGTCTTATACTAAGAACGTATGCTAAAATACAATGATCATTTAGTTTGCTTCTTATGCTGACACGCAGAAAACTTATGTTGATGTATTTCATATCATGGAAACAAAACTACCTAAAGAACGACAAACGTCAGATTTGCGTGTGCTTTTTTTTAAAAGGTATTTGGGATATTTCTTAAAATTCTGCAGAGCAAGAGCAAGACTTCAACGGAAAATATCAGATAGGACGGATTATTGCAGCTAAAATTGTGGACTTCAAGGTACGCTATTAACCCTCACTTGGTTTGACGTTTCGCTGCGAAAGAAAGAATATGTTTATGCATCCTTGTTTGTACCTTTATAAAGATTTGAATAATTGATCACGCTGAAAGAACTTATAGCAAATAAAATCAGAATGTTTTGCAAATACTAAGAAAGTATGAATTACAAAGAGGCTTTTACGCGATAGAACTTCACATTATGCTATACAAACGTGGAATAGAACTTAATAGATATTCATAATTTGAATTTTCGAACTGCTTCAATTAAATTTAATATTGGTTTAGGCTTTAGATGCCACTCAAAAGATAAAAATAATTCAATTGAAGGACACAATAAGTAGATAAATCATGGAGATCTATTTTAAGAGCTTTGCTCAACGTGGAAATTTATTTCGACGAAATGACCTGCAGCAGGAAAAGTAACTGTTTTCAGAAAGCTCTACTTCGAGTTGTTCCGATTCTTTATTCAGTCGTAATGGCATACATACTAGCTTTGAATTTTTACATTATTCGCACCCACGGATTTCGAGTGGTGGATTCATTTTGAATGATTTTATGGATTTCTAAGGTTTTATTATGGCTGTCATTTCGCTGTAAAAGGAGAACGTTTGAAAGAATAGCGCGAAATCTACAGACAAAAGGACTGAAAGTCAAACACTGTGATACGAAAGCGACTTCTTTGAACATGTACAAAATAAAAATCGCACTGTATGCAGCATCCACTTGTCCAACCAATAATGTCGCTGTTAATATTAGTTTCGGAAAAAGATGCTTCAAGGATAGCAAATTTTCATGCATTTGGTATCATGAAAGATAATCACAACTATTTCAACTACGCTTTAGTGGTCTTCATATTTTTTTGCAAACACAAGTTTTCCTTTGCTTTGAAATGCCACGCATCTGTATATACACTATCTACCAACAAGTAATTGGACACCCTTGCAATCGACGATATCTGCGGTCCTGAAACACGTCACGGCCGCCGCCGTTATATATCGTGTAGGAAACAACAACGCAACCAGTCGCATGCAAGATGATAAGCAGTTCGGAGATCTCTGATTTCGAGAAAGGTGTAATCGTCGGGTACCAGAGAAATGGCCGATGCATACGTGACATATCCAACGAGTTGAAGTACCGAAAATCGACAGTGGCCTACGTGATTGGCAAGTGGAAGATTAGAGGTGACTGTCGGAATTCGGAAGAACCGCACCAAATCGATGGGCCACATCCGCGAGGTGTTTCAATAGGCATCCGGGAGTGTTCTTTCGATGAATACCATCCGTAAGGAAGCCCATCTGCTCGGTTATCATGGACGTGCTGCCGTCCACAAGCCTTTGATCACCAAGTCCAATAGCGCTGCTCGGCTAACGTGGTGCAAGGAACGTCGACAGTGGACCGTTGAACAGTGGAAACAGGTTCTCTGGAGCGACGAATCAAGGTTCACCCTCTACCGTTCGGATGGCAGGGTCTGGGTTTGGCGTCTGCCTGGAGAACGCCTCCTGCCGGAATGTATTGTGCCAACTGTGAAGTTCGGCGGAGGTGGAATTATGCTATGGGGGTGTTTCTCCTGGTATGGCACGTGACCCTTGGTCGCAATTCCTGGTAGACTTAACGCCGAGACCTACTGTACCATTTTGGATTACCATACGCTTCCTACGTTGTGGCAGTTTTACGGGGTGGACCCATGTTACTTTCAGGATGACAATGCCACCTTTCTTGTTGCGAGGTCCACCATGGCTTGGTATGGTGATAATGGGGTTAATCGAATGGACTGGCCTGCGCAGAGCCCGGACCTTAACCCTATCGAGCACCTCTGGGACGAGTTGGAGCGTCGATTTAAGGGGTGGCCCCACCGTCCGAAATCGGTGAAGGAACTGACCTGTCTTCTCCAAGCCTAGTGGAAGAAAATACCGCTAGCCGTCGTACAACGCCTAGTTGAGAGTATGCCCCGGAGGGTCGCAGCTATAATCGCTGTTCGTGGGGGCTCCACCAACTATTGAAGGTGAATAAACTTCGTTTTCCTTTGCTATCACAGGTGTCCAATTACTTTTTGGTAGATAGTGTATTTCTGCACTCTGTTCTCGGATTTCTGGACTTATCGCCACTTCGAGAAAATATCTTATATCCGAAACAAAAGATGTCGTGTAGTACTGCGTTCTACACATCTTTTAAAATTCAAAGAATGTTTACAAGTGAACGTTGAAAAACTGGACTCCTCGTCATAGGTTTCTGTGTTCCATATTTTGGTTTCCGTAGCAATGCAAGTATACATTTCAATAGCTTCAGTTCAGTTCACGTCGAAAGCCCCAGTTCGGATTGTTTGGCTTTGGCTCAACGTTTTCACTTTGAGCGTTAGTTTTACTTAAACCTTTTTTCTGGCTCTGTGTGCATCTCAGGTTGATGAACAAAACAGGAAACTTTCAAAACAACTCTACCTGCTCAACGCGAACTTTTCCAACATCTCAATGTCAAAACACCTACGTTATTTGCTAACTACATTGTTTTGTTCGGAAGAACCGGGACTCACTGTACTTGGCATATTTCTCATCATACCGAAAACGATCATAAATGTTGTTAGCTTTTTAGTTACGTATGCAGTGTTACTGGTGCAGTTTGCATAAATATAATTTATGACACTTTATGCGATAAGTACCATATAAACAGAATATCTCACGCTTAAACAGCAGGATGATCCCAGAATAATGTCACAGAATGAAATAAATATTTTTAAAACGCAGTTCTTTTCATGCTGTTTTTGCAAACGGGTAGGAAGCAGGGTGTTTTGTATGAAATCAATTGACGCAACAATGTACCCACGCGAAAGAAAAGAGGCGTCGTTGTGCGAGTGAATTAAAGGAAATGGGGAAGAAAGGAAATGGCGTCGTGGTGCGAGAGGAGGCATGGCCATGGGTTCGTATAAAGGCTAATTTACCCCAAATAAGCAATACGCACATACCGAAATTCTGCAAACTGTGTGATGCACATACTTCACCATCAAGGCGTGAAATGAAATTTTGGAGGAAGCAGTTTATGATCACAAGCAGTGTTTTGGAGAAATCTCAACCACAACGTCATCGTTTACATTTTGCACTAAGGTTCAACTTTTCAGGGAAGAAAATCTACCACAGCACAGGAAAGTCGACAAGACGTGTTAATTTCTGATGCCACGATCAATTATACACTGTTGGCCACCCAAAATGTAACACCAAGAAGGAAGCATCCGATTGGCCTGAAATTCGCAGCATGCGTCGCCCGCGAGAGGACATGCGAACGATTATCATTGCAGGGCATATGCAAATGATGTGCGCCCCCACGCCACCGAGAAGCACTTTAAGAAGGGTGCACACAAGGCGGGGTGTAAGTAGTGGAAGTGTGTTGTGCTGCCGAACCTGTGTGTGGGAAGCTTCCTGATGCCTCGTCGCAGAATACGGCAGTCATTC
Organism: Macrothele yani; assembly: GCA_039090855.1. Lineage (NCBI taxonomy): Eukaryota > Metazoa > Arthropoda > Arachnida > Araneae > Macrothelidae > Macrothele > Macrothele yani. Next base: position 64,755,132 of record CM076999.1, on the reverse strand, counting down.
CAGCACGTTTCGGAGTTCGACAGAGGACGAATCGTGGCTTATCGCGACAGCGGTTTATCGTACCGTGACATCGTCGCCCGTGTGGGAAGACATTCAGCCACAGTAAGGCGAGTATGGATTCGGTGGGTGCAGGAGGGACGGACGGACCGACTTAAGCGATTGCCGCAGCCGTGGCACACCACCGAACGAGAGGACCGGCATGTGTGCGGCGAATATTGACGGCTCGCACCGCCCCATCACGAATGTTAGCGCAGGAATTAAGGTGTGTTACGCAACAACCTGTGCAGCACGTACCGTTCGACGTCGTCTGCAGGAACGGGCACTTGTCGCACGGCGCCCATTGCTCCGATTACCATTAGCGTTACACCACCGGCGAGTGCGGCGGCAGTGGGCCGTTGAACGCCGCACCTGGACTACGGAATGGCACGACATTGTCTTCTCCGATGAATCCCGCTTCTACCTGCAACACCACGATGGTAGGATCCGCGTGTGGCGGCACGGCGGCGAGAGACTGTATGACGCCTGCATTATGCATGGCCATACCAGTTCGTCGCCTGGCGTTATGGTTTGGTGCGCAATTGGATATGACACCCGCACCCCTGTGGTACGCATCACCGGTACACTCCACAGCCACCACACCATCTTCGTCGTTTTGGAGCCTGTAGTCCTTTCTTACTTGCAGGACCTGCCAGCGGCCACGTTTCAACAGGACAATGCGCGCCCGCACGTGGCACGCATTGTGCAACAATTCTTCACGGCCCGCCAGGTGTCACTGCTGCTGTGGCCTGCCTGTTCTCCCGATATGTCGCCCATCGAACACGTCTGGTCGCTGATCGGCAACCGAGTGGCCCGGCAAGCACTACCCGCGGCTACGCCTGATGAACTGTGGCAACGTGTGGAAGCATCCTGGACCGACAAACCCCAAGGTCACATCCAAAGCCTCTTTCGTTTGATGCCGCGGCGTGCAGCGGCCGTTATTGCCAGCCATGGGGGCCACATGAACTATTGATGTCTGCGTGTTTCGCAAGTCGCACGGGCCTGTAAGCTCAATCTTTTCATCTTTGTATGTGTTGTTATGTGTCCAGTAAATCTGGCTTTGCTATCGTATGTGTTGGTGTTGCACTTTGGGTGGTCAGCAGTGTATAAAGAGGGCGATGCCGAATAACATACAGAATGCAAACTGTGTGGGTTTTCCAAGATGATAAATCAAAACGAATGAAATTTACATTTGAGCTGTCGGCTAAAATGGACGAAGGAATTCCTTTGTGCAAAATTAGATGTTTTCGTGAAAGATGACTGTTCATGTAATATTATGCCATATCAACCGATCAAACATTCCGTTATATAAATCTGACTCCCACGTGTTGCAGATGAGCACAAGAGAAGCAATGCTGATGTCATGACTGATTTTAACACATAACCTCATAATCGTATCTTTCGATTTCATTGGAGCAGTTCATATTTTCACAGATTCTGAAAACATAATCAGATATCATGTTCCGCAAGATGGGGCTCCACCGCATTGGTTCCTTTAAGTGAAAGAGTTTCTTTACAATCAGTTTCCTGATAGATCAGTTGGCTCGGAGGACTGACGTTTTGACCACCACATTCTCTACATTTACCTTCGTTGGTTTTTTCTTAAGGGGAATGACATTTGCTGTACTACTCCGATGAAAGAAATTTCAGAAACTGCTTATGAGAATCAGCAGCACCATTTCAGGATCCTGGATATCTAATGACGCGCAATGACTGAATTTAACTATCGTTTAGGTGTCGTTTGCACAAATAGAGTACTTGTGCACAAATATGTCAAGTTGCAGAACAAAAACCCCTTTTATTGTACGTTGGTAATAAAGCCAAGTACAGGTACGCACATTATTTTATATAACGTTAGAGTTTTATTTTGTGACAAAATATGTGGCGCTCGATGTAATCAATTGCACTGAGTCATTATATTTCCACATAAACACGAGTTCCTACTTTATGTGATTTCATTCTTATACTGCATTGTTCCAGAACGCTGAAACATCCAGAAGCAATCGGATCAGAAAATGTTAGATTTCAGAATTCAACCGTCTATTTTCCAATGGTTTTCGCCTCCTTAAGTAAAACTTGTACTTTCCTTTTCACAATCTTTCATGTCCACAAACTCCTTTAAGAGATTGCATTTCTTTGCAAACTTTGGCGAAATTATTATTTTTCTCACCGAAGGGAACTTTATTTAAAAATTGCAATTGTAGGGAGTTAATCCAAACATACTCGTACGTTTCTAGGTAAGGGAAAGAACATAGCAAGAGGTGTAGAGTTTGACGTTATATACGAAGAATACCTCAAGCCGCAAAGTGACGGATCTCAACCGTAATCTTTCGTACACTGGTGTCCGAAAAAACATTAAGACTTTTTTTTTTAATTTGTGAAGGTTCAGCGACCACCTTGAGCATTTCGATGGACTATGGGCATTGCCTGTCCCTAATTTAGAGCCACTGGTTCCAGGGAAGACAGAGAGCCAGCGCCCTAAGGCAAACACAACTCATAGCTCATATGTAGAGGATTTTTAGGAAGGGAGGGTCTGACCCCAGGTCTTAAACAACCCTTAGAAATAGGAAGCTAGGAGATTTGGGCTACAGTACCCGAAAGGAAGTGACACGGAAGCGAGGTAGAAAGAGGGAAAGAGACGCCCTTATTTATTACCGGGAGGCCAATACCCGGGGTCCGGTGGCTTAATGTGCCCATCCGACGAACGGCGGGTATTTATTGGTTCGAACGCTCGTACCTGCCCAGGATCGAACCTGAGGCTATCTCCATGACAGTCACGAACGCTGACCACTAGGCCACCCTCGGCCCCAACAAACACAACATCCAGGCTTCACGGGATTTGAACCCTGACATTTCTGGGACGAATGGACACAAGCCATCGCTTAGACCACTGCGCCACTTGGGCAGCGTGAAGAGGATTACATTTGTTTCGTGAGACTTTACTATACATCTTTTGGAAAAAGAACGTATTTATATTAACATACCCCGTTGTAACGCAGGTTTGCGGGGTAGGAATCCTCCCAGCGTTATAAGACAACCACGTATAACCGACGGCTACAGTTATTCTCTAATGCTACTTAATGGTATACGACTTTCTTTTATTAATCTTTGCCTTTGCCCATTAAATAAATTAAATATTATTAAGAACAATAACTACGTCCGTAAGAATCGCTGAAATGTAAACCGTCATAGAATCACATAAATACCCACAAAAAACACAACCATAACAGATACGTTCTCACACTACGGAACTTTTCCCATTTGCTCTGATAAAACCTTTACTCAAGCAAGAAAGCGACTCTCGATGCTTTACGGTAAAAAAATAAGTGGTGTGAATTTACGGAAACTTCCTGAAAATAACGAGCAGCAAAGTTACCGTAGGTGTCCGTCCTTTAACGTAACTGCCATTTTTAAAAGCTTCCGTTTCTTTTAACTTCCGTATTTTGACAGATTTCCCGTATTCCGTTTATTTCAGAAAAATCCGTTTTTAGGGTTTTCCTTGTTTATACGAAAGTTTCGTTAAATCAAAGACCCTGAATTTTTCAGCCCTTGAACTAGAAGATCCTTCCGCCCCGGTGTGATTCGAACCGATGCCGTTTGGGTTGGGTCAACAGGAACCGCTCGTTTTAACCACTGAGCCAGAAAGACTCAGAAGCCTTAGTCACATTCAAAGTAAAACTCTAATTGCGCGGTGATGAATATTTTTTTGTCATTAATGCAAGTAAAGTAGTCACTTTATTTTCTGTTGGAGCTTATTTTTTTGTAGGAGAACTTGGCACAAATTAAATATTTTTTTTAGCGTGATTTTTCGAAGCAACAGAATGCTTTGGTACTTGAGAACTTTTTTAAGTGACAATGGCTTTCAATTATGTTTAACAAAAGGAGAAATGTTCTGCTTGTAGTATTATTTCACAAAACTCCTTGATATAAAATTTGCTCTTGACAGCTATAATAGCTTTTTCCTAAAGGATTTTGATCGTGATTTTTCGAAGCAACAGAATGCTTTGAAACTTGAGAACTCTTTTAAGTGACAATGGCTTTCAATTATGTTTAACAAAATGAGAAATGTCCTGTTTGTAGTATTATTTCACAAAACTCCTATATATAAAATTTGCTCTTGACAGCTATAAAATAGTTTTTTACTAAAGGACTCCACAGACTGATATATAGACATCATAAAATCACATGTACAATCTTTCTTAAGTACCCGGTTTCTTACGGTGACACAATTATAATAGCTGGAGCACAAAATGGGTGAGTGGAGAAGGAATATCCGGGGCCTCAATAACCAACATTTCATGTCATATGCTATCGACAATATCCGATCGCGCTGCAGAACTTCAAAATAAGATCATTCGACAGACGATTGAAATTTTACAGTTAAACAAACCTCAAGTATTCCCACGAATCGCCCCTGTTATCGGAAATTTTTCGTCATGTGGATACCTAAAATGTGAGAACAGAATTTTTCTGTCATATGGATACCTAAAATGTGAGAACATAATTTTTCCCTCATATGGATACCTGAAATGTGAGAACAGAATGTTTCCGTCATATGGATACCTGAAATGTGAGAACAGAATGTTTCCGTCCTATGGATACCTAAAATGTGAGAACAGAATTTTTCCGTCATATGGATACCGAAAATGTGAGAACAGAATTTTTCCCTCATATGGATACCTGAAATGTGAGAACAGAATGTTTCCGTCCTATGGATACCTAAAATGTGAGAACAGAATTTTTCCGTCATATGGATACCTAAAATGTGAGAACAGAATTTTTCCGTCATATGGATACCTAAAATGTGAGAACAGAATTTTTCCGTCATATGGATACCTAAAATGTGAGAACAGAATGTTTCCGTCCTATGGATACCTAAAATGTGAGAACAGAATTTTTCCGTCATATGGATACCAAAATGTGAGAACAGAATTGTTCCGTCATATGGATACTTAAAAAGTAAGAACAGAGTTTTTCCGTTAATATGCGAAAGAAATTGCCGAAAGGTTTCTGGGTCCCGGTGGCGCAGTGTGGTCTAAGCAATGGCTTCTGATCATTCGTCCAAAGGGGTCCGGGTTCGAATCCCGGTGAGCCATGGATGTTGTGTTTGTCTTACAGAACTGGCTCTCTCTCCTTCCCTGGAACCAGTGACCCTAAATTAGGGACGGGCGACTGCTTATAGCCCATTGAGTTGCTCGCGGTGGTCGTTAAACCTTCAATAAAAAATGTTTCTGAAAATTCAGAATTTTCCGTTAACACATCTTAAAAACGGCAATTTACTGTCAATACAAGAATGGAATTGAGTAAAGATTTCTGAAAATTCAGAATTTTCTGTTAACACATCTTAGAAACTGCAATTTACCGTCAACATAAGAAAGGAATTGCTGAAAAGTTTCTAAAAATTCAGGGTTTTCCTGTTGTACAAGAAATCGGTAAAATTCAGGGTTTTTTTGGTTTTTTTTTTTTGTCATTTCACGGAAAAGGTTGTATCAGAAATATACTTCGTTAATTTACAATTGAATCACGGAAAGTGACCCGGGAATTTAAAAGAAATTTTTACAGTGTGACTGCAGTGCTTAAAACCTATACGCATCTTACGAAATGTGCTGTTACTCACTTTCTCTTTCTCTCTCTCTCTCTCTCTCTAACGTTGAGGAAAGCCCAATCCATTTCTTTTGTAGCATTTGCAAGGTAAAAGAAATCATGTTACTGTGTAGTGGTGAGTGCACTTGAACGAGATTAGTAAACCCTGTCAGTCATTGAAAGGGCAATGTAGGAGAAGAGATCATCGCACTACTAGAAAACTCTAAAAAGTGCTTTACCCAGTAAGCGTCCGTTTTGGTTTTATCGTGGGTCCTTTGATTTCCGAGAAACATTGCTTACTGCATGTATTGCTCGTTAAGACGGCTTATTTGAGTGCGAGGTTTGCAGCACAGCAACGTCCATAGTTTTCTCAGAATCTCATTCAAAGGCACTGGGAACAGGAAATACCGGCGGTATATCAGAATCGGAAATATAAACGACGGCATTATGTCCGGGAAGCACTATATCTGCACCTAGTAGCCCCAATTGAAAATTATTTTCTCCCTTAGAAAGCTTGGATTGTGGAACGATGATACATATCATTTCGTCTTTTTCCAATTCATTATTTAATCACTGAGATGAGTAGATGCAAATGATATGCACCTTAATATGCTATTTACCCCATATCATTGTTCGTAAAAATCCGATGAAGGAGAGCCTTTTGTTTAGGTACCATTCAACACGAGAAACACTGTACTTTCATTTTTTAACACAAAACAATACGCAATTTTCCTTAGGAAGCGTAGACTGATCTTCAATTTTCTTTATATCTCTGCTTCTAAAATCCAACTTGAAAAATTCTTTTTGTGTTGCGTATCTTTCACTATGAGCATCATTCTCCATGTAATTTCTTATTTGTCATGGCAAACAGTTTTTCCGTTAAGTGACATAACTGTGCAGTTCTGTCATTTACTGTTCCTCTGCTTTTAAAATTCGATTTAAGAAATTACTTCTTCACTGTCTGCCATTCTGTATGATAATCCCTGTGCACATTGTTAATCCACATAATGTCCATTTTCCCCGCTAGGAAGAAATGTATTTTGTGTTTTCCCTGCCATTTCTGCTTTTAACGTTGTATTTCAAAAATTCCATTTTCCATGGCATGGAGACATTCTATACATTTTCTGCTGATTCGCAATGCATAGTTCTTTCGCTAGATCGGGTAAACGCATATTTTGATTTGCAACGATACCTTCGCTTTCAAAATTTCGATTAAACTTTCATTTTATTCAGATAACGTTCACCATACGAAACATTTTAAAATTTTACCTCACGTAGCTCATAGTTTTCCTTCTAGGAGGCATGAACACACGTTTTTATTCCTAAGTACCTGTTGTTAAAAAAGTTCGATTTTAAAAATATCTTTTGTTTCGGATATCTTCCACAAAGAAAAACATTTTTGTGTATTTCAAGTTTTCATGATGCACATTTCCGCCACTAAATGGCGTTGGTGTGCATTTCTATTTGTCACTGTATATCTGCTTCTAAAAATGTCGCTGAAACCATTATTTTTGCAGCAGATACATTGATAGTGGAGTACTACGGGTATAAATTTAAATATTTCAGATTTTCCTCGCTAAGGCGGTGAAGGTATATAATATTTTCTTAAATGCTTTAGCTCTAAGAGTTCGATTTTTAAAAAATGCATCGTATTTCTTCTTTTATGAAGAATCTTCAGAATACAATTTTTACCTTCACATAGTATATATCTGTCGCTAGAAAGTGTAAGTATTCAGAAGTTTAAGCTAGGAAGTCTAAGCATTCAAACGTGTAAGCTAGGAAGTGTAATTATTTCTGTTTGAGACCGTATCAGTGCTTCGAAAAGACTGCCTGAAAAAATTATTTTTGAATCTGACTGCTTTTGTTAGCTTCCATAAACTTTTAGTTATGAGATTTGATATGGCAACAAATATTCCATTGCTATTTCAATTTACATTACCTCACATTCATTTGAGTCAAAATATTTACTTACTACGCCCGAAAATCCAGTGGATCCTTTTTCGCGGCGATTCTTGGTAAAGACCATTCGGTTTATTTCAAAACAGACAGAACAATCAGTTTCAAATTCGTTTCCATCAAAGGGGCTCCGAAATCAAAACATCGACTTCAGGACGCTGATTCCATTGGTCAGTTCAAATTGCCGAATGTCCGCCTTAAATTGAAACACACATTATTTGCAGTAATCTCAGGCCATGTATGAAATTTTGTTGAAATCATTTTGGTTTTCTTGAATGAGAATTTGCTACATGCTGGTTCCAGTGTTGTTTCATTTAATTGTAAGAGAACAGATTTTTCATGTGACTCGGTAAATCAACTGCCCTTAGTTCTTTTGCTAAATTGCAACGTTAACTTGGGATTTCTTCAGACAGATTTCATGCCATATAAGGATGTAATCCACATTCTTGTTCAATGATTCATTGATAGTAACCAAAACGTGTCCAGCTAAAGTTAATAAAATTAGCAAATGCACTCTTGAGTTAAAGTGTGCAGTGGTTAAGAGCAGAATACGATCACGTTTTGTTAAAGTTTTTTCGCCGAACAACTTTGCAGACAAAAGACCATGAACAAATCAACACCAAAATTTGAAAGCATTGTAACTTAACCATAAGAAGGTATTGTATTTTAAATAGTAATATAGGCCTCTTTACATGTTGAACATATAACTTTCTAAGAAACGGAGTGATGGAGATACACACGGTCGAGTCACATTATTGTGACCACCAGCTAATATCCAGAGCAACCACCGTGTGCAGCGCGGACAGCAACTAGACGGCTGGGAGTGACTTAGTAAGGTGCTGGAAGGTGTTCACAGGTATGTGGAACCATGCTGACTGCAGTGCATCTGACAACTGCTGGAGGGTGCGTGCTGGAGGATCCATAGAGCGAACAACACGATCGAGGTGGTCCCACAGATGCTCAATTGGGTTTAAGACTGGGGAATTAGGGAGGTGCCAGGGACGTACTTTGAAGTTTTCATTGTGCTCTTCCAACCACTCTGGAACATTTCTAGCTGCGTGACACGTCGCATTGTCGTGCTGGAAGATCCCGCCTGCCCCAGGGAAGACATTCAGCATGTATGGGTGTACGTGATCTGCAAGGATGACCTCATAACAAATTTGGTTCATAGAACCTTCCGCAGGTATGTGTGGACTCAGAGTATGCCACAAAAACATTCCCCAGACCATAGCGCTGCCCCCACCAGCTTGTGTTCTTCCACCAATGATTGAAGAATGTTTGTTCTCCGATGTTTCCCGCCTTAAACGCCAAAGTCCATCCGTTCGATGAGGTAGTAAACGTGACTCATCGGAGAAGGCAATCCTTTGCCAATCAGCGGAGGTTCAGTTCTGATACTGCTGTGAAAATATAACCATTTTCAACCGATGCGCCTTCGTTAGCATAAGCGCAGTGATCATCCGTCTGCATCGGAGCCCCATACGCAGCAGGGTTCGCTGAACGGTCGTTTTAGACCCACTTCTGGTAGACCCTTGGTTCATTCGGCCAGTGAGTTGCTCCACTGTAGCATGTCGATCGGCCATCACGCACCTTCGAAGTCGACGTTCACCTCTGACCACAGTGTCACGCGGTGCTTCTTGGTTTCCACGTCGCTTGTTCGCAATGGTGCCTTTCTTCAATCACGATACACTTTAACCACAGCAGCACGCGATCAGTTCACAAACTGCGCTGATTCAGAAATACTGCCACCCTTGGCCCGAAAGCTGATAATCATCCCTTTTTGCAAGTCTGATAAATCGCTCCTTTTATCCATGACAGCAACGAGTGATATGTTTTCAGAATGCCTGCAGCACACTTTATATGCCCTCCAAGGCAGCAAACGACAGATGTCTTCTTTCATTGGCTACTGTCTGTTGACGTCAAAAGTAGGGTGGTGGTCACAATAGTGTGACTCGACTGCATGTGTATATGACACAAAAAAATTCAATGCAGAGTGGGTGCAGAGTGCGAAAATACTGGTGACCTCGTACCATTCCTTGAGGATTTTGCAGTATGAGTAACGCTTCCAAAAAAAACTGCATTTTTTGTTGGAGCTTGCCTTATGAAATGTATATTGTCCATCTGCGTTTCAAACGTGTTCAGAAACGGATGGCATGGGTGATGCCACATATTTGAGAAAATCAGGCATAGATGCATTTCTACTAAAGACTGTAATGCACTGATGAGTCATTACATTATGACCACCTTTTTGGGCCGCAAAACAGCGGTCACTCGGCGAGGCATCTATTCGATGAGCTGGCGTTAGGTATCCTTGGGTATCTTGTACCATAATGTCAACAGCAGGACCTCCAGTACCCGTACATTTCGTGGTGGTGGTGATTTAGCGAGATCCCGCTTTTCCAAGTCGAGCCACAAACGTTCGATTGGGTTCATGTCAGGTGAATTTGAAGGCCGTGGCATTAAGAGAAAGTCACCAGCATGTTCCTTGAACCACTCCTTGACGATTCTAGCAGTGTGGTATGGCGCGTCATCCTGTTGGTAATGGCCATAACCAACAGGGAACACAGTTGACATGAATGGGTGAATTTGGTCCGCAACGATGTTCAGATACCTGACAGCTGTCACGAATTGTGCTATTGGGATAATGGGGTCTAAAGTGTCCCAAGAAAGCGACGTCGACCACAGCATAACACCACCGCTGCTGGTATGTTTCCGCCCAACAGTGCATCCAGGTGCCATAGCCTCCGTTGATAATCAGCGTATCCGCGCTCGGCTGTCTACGTAATGCACCAAGAATCTTGATTTGTCTGACCTGGCCACTTTTTTCCAATCATCCACGGGCCAATTTCGATTATCTTGGGCCCAATTCATGCATTGTTGGCGATTACGTGCAGTGTGCATGGGAACCTTGCTGGGTCTTCGGCTACGCAGGTCCATGCGCAGAAGGCTGCGATGAACTGTGTGCTGTGACACATTGCCCTGATCACCACTGTTGTAGCTGCGGGTGATTTGTCACACTGTGGTCGCTGTGAACAATGAACGACAGTCTCCTCTCCTCTCTGGCATCAATGAGCTACGAACGACACACGGCTGGAGTACGGTTCGTCGTTTGGCCGTCTGTGCACCACTTTTAATATGTACTCACTACAGCGGCACGTGAACAACCCACAAGGCCAGCCGTGCCGTCACAGTTTGTCCTTTATCTAACTCCGATAAATCGGCAGCTTTTCCCATTCTGACTCCGAACACTCTACTAACCGAAAGCCGGTCCTGGGATATATAATACTGCTCTGTGAACTTGACCTGCGCCACCGTTCGGTCTTCAGGCACGCTCATTTCTCTAGGCTGGGGATGGTCATAATGAAATGGCTCGTCTGTGTATATATGAAAGCGTTTGCTACTTGCCGGTTCTCCAAATACCTTTAAAACAAGAAACTGGTGAACCAATAATAAGATTGCTTAAATTTCAAGCATATCCCTTTGGTCCATTGGAGACAAACAATGAAGAAGAAAACGGAGTTTATTTCTCAAAGCTCATCGCAGTGGTTTGTTTCACAAGCAACAGAAGCCTGTAGAGAAGAGTTTTAAGTCACAGAACAGCTGGAGTCACTTGACTGCGGAATCCAGTTATTCTGCTAAAGGACCATTGGATGTTCTACGCCTGGCTGAACGTCCAATAGTGTTTTAAAGAGGAATATAATGCCCCCCCCATCCATTATTAATCCAGCACTGATCTCTGTTAACTTTTAATTGAACAACTAACTTTTCACTCCTAACGTCACCGCCGCAACTCAGTTAATTCATTCAATCTCTCTGCGCACGGGAATCTGGATCAAAAAATATGTATCTCAGTTTAGATCCGGAAACATGTTCGTTCTTTTACGCAACAAACCTTCTTTTTCATTAGTATCTTCTTACAGAAAAATAGTGGTTGGTATTTTTCAAAAACTGGCAGTTGGTATTTTCCAAAAGTCATGAATTCCATAAAATTCTCTCAACTCATTTTTAATTTGTCACCACTGCTTACTGTAAAATTCATTAATTATTTCCCTTCTGTTTATATTTTTTTTGCTCTTATAGTTATATGAAGATTTATTATGCATGCTTATTAAAAAAAATTTCCAATATTTCGCTCATCCAGAAGTTCCTATTGGCTCTTTAATTAATAATGTCGTACATGTAGCAATTGAAAAAACTCATTAGGAAATCCAGTTTAATACAGGTTTCTGTTCTTGATTAAACGAAAAATGATTTTTGGTCACAACCTTAGTCAACATATATTGATTTCCTTAACTGTGCCTCTACGTACAAAAAAAATTGGATTTCCAAGTGACTTTTTTTTCATATAGCAACAGTATTCCTAGTCTCAGCACAAATATGTGTGTGTGTGTGTGTGTGTGTGTGTGTGTGTGTGCGCGCGCGCGCAAGGAAACATTTGAAAAAAATTCATTATGACAGAAGCAAGTTAAAATAAGACAGAAGTGGAAAACTTTAACACTTACGTTCGTTTTTTGCTTTAACTTATTTTATCAGCGCGTTTGGGAATTTTCTTGGTTTGCCCAACAAAAGCAAATTGAAACTCTCAAAGAGGATATTTTAAAAGGAAGTTATATGCTCTTGAAGAAAGCAAAACGCGATATTGGTTTTTACACAAAATACATCCCGGTTTGAAGACGGATCAACATTGTGCATGAATTCTCTGGAATTCATTCATGGTGGCAAATGCACTCGGTATCAGGAGATACACGAACTGTGTGAAACTGTGTCAATCTGCGCCGATAAGCCGTTCCATTATGACCACTACTAGCCTAGAGAGAAGAGCGCGCCTGGAGACCAAACGGTGGCGCAGGTGAACTTCACACTGCAGTATATGCACAACCCGAGGACCGGCTTTCGGTTAGTATAGTGTTCGGAGTCAGAATGGGAAAAGTTGCCGATTTATCGGAGTTAGATAAAGGACAAATTGTGATGGCACGACACTTCGGAACTACAATCTTGGAAACGGTGCGGCTTGTTTGGTGTTCCCGTGCAGCTGTAGTAAGTACCTATCAAAAGATGGCCAAACAATGAACCATCATCCAACGGTTGGTTGTCCACAGCTCATTGATGCCAGACGGAAGCGAAGACTGTCGTACATTGTTCACAGGGCCACAGCGCGACAAATCACCCACAGCTACAACAGTGGTGATCAGGGCAATGAGTCATAGCACACAGTTCATTGCAGCCATGCGCATGGGCCTTCGTAGCCGAAGATCCGACTAGGTCCCTATGCTTACTGCACATCATCTCCAACAACGCATGAAATGAGCCCAAGATCATCGAGATTAGATCGTGGATGGTTGGAAGAAAAGTGGCCTGGCTGACGAATCAAGATTCCTGGTGCATCACGTAGACGGCTGAGCGCAGATATACCGATTACCAACGGAGGCTATGGCACCTGGCTACACATACTTTCGACTCAATGTCGGCTCTTCACTGATTACAACATTTCGTTTGACACCCAAGACCAGACAGTTTAGAGAGAGCTGCTCCGAAACCGAAAGCGTATTTTCACAGACACGCATATCCTGTAAGTTTCGAGCTGATACCAGGAGTCCTTCATGGTGTTGTAATTTTCAGAAACTGCACTGTAATTTGACTGCAGACTTTGCACTTGTAAGAGATAATCATTTGGCTGCAGTCCTTGCACTCGTTGAAGGTAGTAGGAATACAGGAGCTGTGAGTGCAGATATCGTCAAACTATGTTTTGTGACACTCATTGACCTATTTTATTCGTCTTCTGCCCAGAGACGTCGCTAGTCTTCGAAATCAGAATGGACGACGGGTGGTCGAGAATTATTTTAAGTGGGGCAACGTTTTTTTTTTTTTTCCGAAACACTGAAAGAACGAATTTTTAATGATCTGTTTTTAATTGAAGGTTTAACGACCGCCGTGAGCACCTCAATGGGCTATAAGCTGTCGCTTGTACCTAATTTGAGAGAGCTCGTACCGTACGACAAACGCAGCATCCATTCCTCACCGGGATTTGAACCCGGACCCTTCTCGGATGAATGGTCAGAAACCAGCGCCACTGTTATGGCTTTAATGCTTTTCTCTATTCGTGCAATCCATACCCCCTCCACCTGGACACATACATTCCCGGATCTGATCAGTTAAGCCACTGGTGTAAGATAGAAGTGTTGGTAGAATGTCACCTACAACTTTTTGTTTGCTATGAATGCAGCATTGTCCTAAACTGGTTTTCAAAATTTTGCATTTTTGCTTACGAAAGTAGTACAGTACTTGAACAGTTTAAAGGAAAATGTCGCTTTTGTTTATCTAAATGAAACTTTAACGTCCTGCCACGCAGACACAATACCTCCTCCCTCCTTAACTCCTACCCTTCAAGCCAGCGACTTTGCCTTGCACTCCTCTCCTACAAAGCAGTCGTCAGCCACTTGCTGCACTTTCACTGTTCCCGGAGCAGTCTGAAGAGCGCTAGGGTAGCTTTAGACTTCACTTTCCGGTTTGGAATCCACGATTTTGTAAAGAAAACAAACAGAGCAATTAGTAGTGACCCTCTCAGTGAATTCCTATCCACCCTCGTAAATAGCCCTTGGCCATACAAACATGAAGTAGGCGATTAAACAAAAAATTGGAAGAGTGGAGAACAATTGAATTTTCATGGAGATGCAAATGCTTTTTTGATAACATTTTTTTGGCGACGTAAACAACGGACTTCCTAGGGGGAAATGCGTAGAGTTACATGAAATAAAACACAAGACTTATTACTTGGAAAAATACAAATTATATTTTAAAGTTAAATATACTGTGAAAATCCTCCAAATACGTGGCGTCAGTAAATAAACAAATACATCGCTCTTTCCACGTTCCAGAAACACATAGCAACCAAAAAAGTGTTATTCGGTCGCCGCCGGGGAATTGAATCCACGGATCCCTCAATATCTAGCCGAGCGCGTTAGCCTTTACACTGATCTCTCGATATCTAGCCGAGCGCGTTAGCCTTACACGGATCTCTTCATATCTAGCCAAGCGCGTTAGCCTTACATGGATCTCTTGATATCTAGCCGAGCGCGCTCGCCTTACACGGATCTCTTGATATCCGAGCGCATCAGCCTTACACGAATCTCTCGATATCTAGCCGAACGCGTTAGCCTTACACTGATCTCTCGATATCTAGCCGGACGCGTTAACCTTGCACTGATCACTCGATATCTAGCCGAGCGCGTTAGCCTTACACGGATCTCTCGATATCTAGCCGAGTGCGTTAGCCTTACACGGATCTCTCGATATCTAGCCGAGCGCGCTAGCCTTACACGGATCTCTCGATATCTAGCCGAGCGCGTTAGCCTTACACGGATCTCTCGATATCTAGCCGAGCGCGTTAGCCTTACACGGATCTCTGGATATCTAGCCGAACGCGTTAGCCTTACACGGATCTCTCGATATCTAGCCGAACGCATTAGCCTTACAGCGTTAGCCTTACACCACGGTGTAAGGCTAACACGCTCGGCTAGATATCGAGAATTCCGTGGATTCATTTCCCCGGCGGTGACTGAATAACAATTTTTCGGTTGCTATGTGTTTCCGGAACGTGGAAAGAGCGATGTATTTGTTTATTTAAATATACTGAAAATGGCCCATTTTGAACTGGGTGAGCGGCAGGGTGGGCAAGATAAATTTCAGGATGTGCTCAAGCACACCCTCGCACGCCCTTGGCGACGTCGCTGCTTGTGCCAATCCTTAAATCTTCTGCTATTTCATGAAGAATTCTATGCACTTATTGATTTGTTAACACTCATTGTGGTTTTCCAAGGTCATTTGCTCTGACAATAACGAAACCAGTTTTGCGTAACCCTAATAAATGGTGGAAAAGCTTTTACCCTTTTTCAGCCTAAAATTGGTCACTCTGGGAAATATTTTTGTGCAGATTGCATTGCCAATATCTTTCCCATACATCAGATAACGTAAATTGACGTCGTAGCCGAAAACTTGCTATATCACGCATTCTGGGACAGTGTTAGTTATTTACGTTCAGATTGCCTATTGCTTTGTGGCGGTGATACAGTACCAGTCTAAAAGACTACCGCGAACTGCATATCCAAAGTGACTTGCTCCAGCAGCCACAGAAAGCAGTTTAAGCGGACTGACTTCTTTTTTAGGCTCTATTGATAGGTCAATGTGGCACAGCTACTGGATTTTGAAGGGGTTTTTTATTTTTTGAGTTCCGCTTTTTTGCCTTTTATCCATCTGTCAAGATCCACGATGTTCCTGGAAGATGTTACCAGATATTTGTGTTTCTTCTGTTATCGGTATTAAAAGTTCACACCATTCGGTTGTTTGAGTAAGGAAGGCCATTTTTATCCTGGTAATGCACACTTATATCCTGTGCTGCGTAGATTTTAATGCCTCAGCCTGGATTCCAGCAGGAGCCAAACTCGGACGAATGTTGAGAGACCGGAGCTGCATTCTCAAAAATACAGAGTCATTAGGAAAATCGTTCCCTGAGATTTCAGTTAAAAGAATTTTACTTGAAAAGAGCAGGTTGATAGATTTTTCCTGTGTAACTCGAGATAACAAGCATTCTGCATATGTACACATACCACGGAAAATAACATTGTACTGAAGATATACCTGGTTATGTGAATCAGTTGAAACTCTTCTTTGTATACTCACATAAGATAATGACGCAACTGCAAGGAATTTGAAAAGATGATTAAAATGTCTGTCATTCTACATCAAGGACTCAGATACTGAGCAATCATAAATCTGATTTTCATCATAACTAACTACAGCTTTAGATAGTGTGCTAAACAATGGGAAAATATGTTGGTCTACAAAAAATATGAGCAGTACCATTAGCTTATAATTTTACAGTGCATCAGGAAACGAATGTCTCAAATCTTAGCAGTTCCAAAAGAAATTGTGCCTGGCTCTATAACATTCTACCTAGCAACAAAGCATCCACACTTGTGCTGGTGTAGCATTTGCTTTGCATCACAGAATATGTGAAAAAGTCCATGCAAGTGAATGGAGTCGTTTCTTGTTTGTAACTTTTAATTGTATGAGAACTTCTTTATATGTGTTGTGAAAACACAAGTTTGTCCGTGTCCCCTTACTGCGGAATAAGTCGTTCTTCCAACTGATCTACGCTGACAGAATGTCTCGCTGCTGATTTGTCGTCTTGACACGTGTTTCACCTCCGCAGTACGCTACACTGTTAAATGTCCATATCAGCAACTTAAAAAAGAAAGCATTGTTTCCACTGAGTCGAATTGCATATGAGATATTCTTCAACCACAAGATTATATCATATGTTGCGGAGATTTTAATGCACACTGGAACCAAAATTCGACCATCCTAGTGGTGCAGTGATCAAAGCACTGGCTTCTAAGCACTCTTCCGGATGTGCATGGGTTCGAGTCCCTGATGTAGCATGAGTGGTGTGCTTGTCTTCCAGCACTATCTCTCTCTCTCTCTCTCTCTTCCTTGCAGTCAGTGGTTTCAAATTTATTTCCTTTAGATTTGCTTATGGTGGTCGTAAAACCAGGAAACGAAAAAATAGTTAAGATGCGTAACCTGTGTGTAACTTTTCGACCGTTAAGTACATAATTATTATTATGTCATCATCACCATTATCAATTCACCGCTGGACGAAAGTCTAATAAAATTTCTTCCACAACTTTCTGTCTTGAGCCAGTCTCCTCCACGTTACTCCGACATGCTTTTGAATTTTATCTACCCATCTGCTACATGGTCTTCTTCTGCGTCTCAAGACAGAAAGTTTTGGAAGAAATTTGAAGAACAAAACGTGCTACAACCGCAAAACTTTGCAGATAGCTGGAGAGCGTACTGGTATGAAAATGATCCACATTTGGTGTGATTGCGCATTACCGCCTTCCCTGTGCTGGCGCTGCAAGCACGAACCAGCAGCCTTATAAACCGGTGTGTAGTCGATGCCCCATGAAAACGAAAAGCACAAACCGACGCAAGCAAGAGTACATTTACGCAACTTTCGGAATTTGAGAGAGGCCGGATCATCAGGCTGAAAACCGCATGGTGATCGGCGCGACGTATGGCCCGCCACGTGGATCGTTCTGACCATACCATTCGACTGTGTTGGGAGCAGTGGACACGTGACGGCACTGCCACACGGTGGAGCGGCTCCGGAGGGACCGAAGTATCGTGCGCCAGGCACGAACGGATCCCACGGGGACGCGGTCCACTATTCGGGCAGATGTAGCTGCTCCTGTGTGCCCACAAACCATTTCCCGACGCCTCGCGGGAGAGCATCTGCGATCCCAACGCCGCTTACGTCTGCTGCCATCAAAACCGGAACATCGCCAGCTTCGTGTGCAGTGGTGCCATGGCCACAGCGACATGGAACGCCATAGACTGGCGACGTGTGGTGTTTAGCGATGAGTGCCGTTTCGTTTTGGGGATAGATGATCATCGTGCCCGGGTGTGGAGGTCCCCGGGTCAACGGCACAATCCTAACCTCGCTAATCCTAACCTCACCCCCCCCTACACTGCAGGCATTATGGTCTGGGAAGCCATAGCCTACGATAGCGATCAGCTCTTGTAGTGGTACGTGGGTACTTGACAGGTCAGTTGATGAGATCCTAAAGCCCCATGTGCTCCCATTCTTGGCCGGGATTCCAGGTGAGCTATACCAGCAGGATAATGCCCACCCGCACACGGCTCGGGTTGACCAGAACTGCCTACGCCATGTCCAGACACTTCCATGGCCTGCCCGCTCCCCGGACATGTCCCCTATCGAGCATGTGTGGGATCAGTTGAAACGCTAGCTGCCTCCGTGCCACACTATCCGGATTTGGAGCACACTGTCAAACACGTGCAGGCCTGTCAGTCGCAGGACAACATCAGGCGTCTGTTCGCCTTCATGCTGTCCTTTTGTTCAATCAATCATGTAACGCTGCACGAGGCGGTGCGACCCGCTTTTGAGGATGGCCGGACTGTGTGTCACAGATCCCTCTGTAATTGTCCTGCAGCTCTGTTTTTGCCATCATGTGTATCATTACGTCGATAAAATTTCAGTTCAATCGGATGCTTCTTTCTTGGTGGGCAAATTTCATTGTCCGTGAGTGGATTTCAGTTGATCAACGGTGGTCAGATCTTCTTGCAGCATTTCCAGCCAATTGCCATTTCAGGAATTTTTATGTAGATCGTGATGTCATCAACTCCCGTCATTTTCCTGATCCGTACGTAAGTTCCTTTTCTGTGTTTCCTGGTTAAATCAAGAATGCACATCACCATGCTTCTTTAAGTAGTTTTCAACATCTGAGTGCCTTATTTGAATGTCTCTCATCCATAAAGGAGAACAGAAAGGATGCACTGATTTATCACTTTTCTTTCAAGATATAATAGTAAATTGCTCTTGAAAATTGCACTGTTTCTTCCAAATGCTCTTTCAAATGCGCCTTTTAATTTCTTCTTCGATGAGGTCCTTACTTGATATCTATTGTACAAGGTAAATGCAGGCATCGGTTACTTCTAGAATCGTTCCACCAATTGCTAAATCATCAGTTCTTCAAAAACATTGCATATCGATTTTGTTTTCTGTAAGTTCATTTTTAAGACCACTTCTTTACTCCTGCCAGCAAGTTCTTTGACCATATACTGTGGCACTGAGGCGGAACTTGCAAAAATGACCATTTTGTCAGCAAAACGAGAATGAGTTAAATAATCCATTATTATTTTTTATTGGGAGTTTAACGACCACCGCGAGCTATTCAATGGGCTGTAAGAAATCTCCCGTCTCTAATGGTGGGCCGCTGGCTCCAGTGAAGGAAGATAGCCAGTGCCGTGAGATAAGCACACCCTCCATGCCTCTTTTTTATCCCCATAGCTTCTCAGTTCAGTGATTGAAAAACATTCTGCAGTGTAACATGGAAGACCGTGGGAGGTGTGATGTCACCTTGTCTCACTCCTTTTCTAATGTTTATAAGTGCTGTGTCCCCGAACAGTAGAACTTTTGCACTTGCATTTCAATAGATGTTATTAATAATGATATTAATGTATGCATCTTCAATACCGCAGGATTTCAAAGGCATTATAACTGCAGATGGTTTCACGGAATCGAAAGCTTTTTTATAATCAATAAAAGCCATTCATAATGGGAGTTCATACTCGTTCGCTCTTTCAATTAATTCTCTGGGTAATGGACATGTGTAAGGCGGAAACCACTCCTGGATCCACCTTGTTGTCCTGGTTACCTATATACTTGACATAAGTACATGTCAATTATTAAGAAACAGCTGCATTCAATCGAATATGTAGTTCTTAGAACTTCAGGAATTTAATTGTTGCCGCTGGTCGTTATCTAACCCTATTGTTCAATCATATCATTGTACATATAGGAATTCATTATGCCGCTGAGAATAAAACATGGGTTTGCGATGAAAGACGTCTTGATGACAATGAATATCCCCAACTCCTGTGTAGCATTGTACTGGAACCAGAGTTACACGGAACAAATTTCTCCGGTGCAATGGAACGTTGACTGTCAGTTTACTTAACGATTATTTTACAAACTGGGGAATATTTCTGTCAATATCCTACAAGAATTAACACGAAAGTGCAACTGACAGCAGACATTGCCAATCTCCAGCATAGTTCAGTGGAACGAGATAGGAAATCAATAATTAAACTGCAGCAAAACAATATTTTCTTCGTTTACTATACGCAAAAATATGAGTAAGATGGAGCGTCGAAATCAGTCTTTACTCTCCAAAAAAAACAAAAAAAAACATCGGAAGTCAGTTCAAAGTTTCCATACACCGCGAAATAACATACTACTGCTTCTAATGAAATCGAACTAGGTAAACAAACATGGGGCAGAATTCTGCACGCGTAACAACACAGATGATATAATGACTTTTACGTTTGTTCAGAAACTTTTCCGAAACTTACTATCAGTTCCGCTTCAGCTAGTGTCATCACTGAAACAGATTTTACCCCGACAAAAGTTGAAAATGCATGTAAAGGTTTAAACTCTAAAGATGTGCTTGGATTTGACGGTCTAGCAGTGGCTTTTACGCTACTTTTTCTTTTATGTACTAACCAGAGCCTGATTTACGCAAGGGCACACGGGGCCAGTGCCCAGGGCCCTCATTGAATGGGGGCCCCTAATTTGAGCACTAACATTTAATTTTTATTATTATGGGCAGCAAAAAGAGCGACGGTGGTGTGCAGCAGTTAATTTTCACCGAGCGTAAATATGCATCGATATGTTGCTTCAAAAAAATCGATTATTAATATCCATTTGAAAGATGGAGATAAAATGTTTACTTTTAATTTACAATTTTTGAACATTTATTGTTTCTTGCATTTATTAAAGTAGATAGTACCGGTGTCGCACGATTGGTCGAATAACGATTGGTTGACATAACGATCAGTCGACCGTAACGACTAGTCGACAGCACGATTGGTCGAGATAACCATTAATTCAGATGATTATGGTTTACATTCGCAGCGGTACCTCTCAGAACGTACTGAGCTCTCAAAACGTAACTTTCCTTTTTGGAAATAATATCTTTTAGAATGTAGTCATCAGAACGTACAGCATTAAAACATATTATTTCCAAATAGGCCCCCGTGTCATCTTCTGTACTCTAAGTGAAATCTATATAGAATGCCTTCTGAACGATGT
The DNA here is from genome assembly GCA_039090855.1 of Macrothele yani. Classification (NCBI taxonomy): domain Eukaryota; kingdom Metazoa; phylum Arthropoda; class Arachnida; order Araneae; family Macrothelidae; genus Macrothele; species Macrothele yani. The sequence goes on along the minus strand of CM076999.1, from coordinate 64,733,888 downwards.
AATTTCCGAAAGGGCCTCGGGACACTTTACGTATAGGCACCTTGGGGAAACTGCCACACATAATTCGGAAACTCGGAAAATTGACCCAGCGGAAAATTGCCACACATTCAAAGCGTTTCTCAGACGAACGGCGATGTGTGCTCGTCCCCTTAATGAAAACCGTGTGGCAATTTTCCGGCGGGGCAATTTTTCTGTGTGTGGCAATTTTCCGGGTTGCTGAAAGATGTGTAGTAATCTTCCGGTGGGGAAATTTACCGCCAAACTGTTTACACTTATTGACCATTTTATGTCGACCAATGTCGACTAATCGTTATATCGACCAGTCGTTACTGTCGACCAATCGTTGTGCCGATCAAACGTGCTGTCGACCAATCGTTACGGTCGACTAATTATTACTGTCGACCAATCGTTATGTCGACTAATCATTTCTGTCGACCAATCTTTATGCCGACCAATCCTTATGCCGACCAATCGTTACATACCCGATATTACTTGTGTATTATGGCAGCACTTCTTGTGCTTTATACAATTATACGCGTAATTATAAAATAATTACGCGAAGCACCACGAGTGCTACCTTAATACGCAAGTACCATTTTTAATTTATTAAGAATACGATTTATGCCCGGAGATGGGGGGACCCGAAGTTGTTTTTGCCCAGGGCCCCACTTGTCTTAAGTTGGTCTCTGGTACTAACGGTGGTGGTTTGGTATAATCACCTCAAATACATACCGATCTTTTTGGACAGGCATCATTACAGCAAATATTCGTACACATCTCATACTTAAGGCAGAAAGATACCAAATTGCTTCTGAATTAGAGACATTTGAACCTTTTGCTGTAAAATATTGGCGCAATTTCTTTCGAAAAGGCTTAGTTCCTATTAATGTTATCTGTCTCGCAAAGCAAAAACTCAGAATTGTTCACATAAATGTAAATGAGGACGTTCCCTTTGTTTGGGGACATGTGCGGCTCCGATGCTGACAATGTTGCCATCGAATCTACCTTTACTTTCCACCGAAAAAAAAAGAAACAAAAAACATGAGAATTCATTATGCACCACAGGCTCCCAAAAATATATAAAAATATTTTTCAAAAATGCTTCTCGATAAAGAAAATTGAGACCATTTTTAGTTAGACATCAGTGAATTTGAAACAAAAGTTACGTTATTATAATCATACAGTCCACAGGATTAACTTACGGAAGCAAAAATGCGAACATTGGGTTGGTGCGAATGAAATGTCCGGCGTGAACGAGCAGTGGAGAAAGGGCCCCACCACAGCGGAATGGAACCACCCACAGGTGTTGCAGATATTACGTCACAGAGTTACTATAAAAGCTAGCATGTGTGTGAAGAACAAGGTTCAGGTGGGGTTTGTTTGGACGTAACGTGGCTTCCAAAAGAAACATGCAGGAATTTAAACTGGGCCATTCTGCAGGGATTGATGCTAGAAACGTTAACAAAGCATTTAGGGAGAATACAGCCAACGAACGAACCATTCGACGATGGTTTGTGAAGTTTCAAAGCGGAGATACGGACCTACAAAACGAAGCACGTGGTCACGACCTGTTGCTGTTTCTGACGATGTTCTGTTACGTGTGGTTGGAGAGGACCCCTGGAAAATGTGTCATCAGATAGCGGCGAAGGTAGGTGTCCACCACACGACAGTTATTCGGCGTCTGGCTGCGCTGGGTAAGGCCAAAAAGCTGGACATGTGGCCGCCGCATGAGTTGACAACTGCCAACAAGACTAGGCGTTTGGAAGTCTGCACGTCGCTGCTTGCCAGGAATAAACAGAAACCTGTACTACATCGAATCGTCACCTGCGACAACAAGTGGGTTCCTTTATGATAATCAGAAACGACCTACACAATGGTTAAGAAAGGCACAGCCTGCTGGAAGGCATCGTAAGCCACTGCTACACACCAAAAAAATGATGCTCCTTGTCTGGTGTCTGGTAGCCCACAGCCGGGATAATTCATCGGAGGTTTTTGTCAAGAAGTCAAACCATCACTGCAGAACGCTATTGTGCTGAATTACACCAGACGCACTGGAAATTGCTGCAGAAACAACCAGCTTTGGTCAGCAGACATGGTGTTCTTCTGCTCCAGGACAACTTCCGCCCTCATGTCACACAACGAACGATGCTGACACTAAGTGCCTTGGGCTATGAAGCGCTGCCTCAGACTATCATCTGTTTCGTCGCCTGGATCACTTCCTGTCCAGGAAGCAGTTCACTACAGACAACGAGATTCACCATGCAGTTGATGACTTCTTCTGGTCTTATCATGCCCTTGCCGGACAGATGGCAACTATGTGTTGATGCCGATGGGGATCAGTGTCGATGCCGATGGGGTTGTCTTATCATGGCCTTGCCGATGGCAACTATGTGCCGATGCCGATGGGGTTGTCCTACTTTTCCGTTCTGGCCGTCCACCTGTGCTGATCCTTTGCCTGACATTTCATTCGCACCAACGCAATATGATGTTTCTCAGCAACTTAGTAATTATATTGATAAAATGCCACTTGTCGGTCGTCTAGAGAGGAAACTACTGAACGTAGAAACTTGAAATTTGGTATGCACACATTGGTTAAGGGAACATAATGAACTTCGGGGCCTTTTATGTGTATATCATCATCATTGTTAACCATTATCAATCCACTGCTGGATGAAGGTCTCACCAAGTTTCTTTCACAACGGTTTGTTTTGCGCCAGTCTCATCCATGTCACTCCCACATGCTATTTTATCCACCCATCTCCCATGTGGTCTTCTTCTTGGTCTTTTCCTGTCCCTTGAAATCCAGTCTAGAATTTCGGTTGTGTACCGGTGGTCCGATCTTATGGCGTCATGTCCAGCCCATTGCCATTTCAGGGATTTTATTCTGATCATGTTTTCTTTCACCCTTGTCATGTATATGCACTGCTGTTAATAGAAATTGCAACACCATGAAGAAATGCTCGGATTTGCACAAAATTTGCAGGGTGGATAGGACACCATGAGAGATGTAAATGATTACAATGCAGAGCACATGCAAATATGAAACGCGCGCAACGCCATCGGAAACGTCACACCAGGGGAATATAAAATAAGGCGTACAGAGAGCAGGTTTTTGAACTTGCTATCGCTAAACTCGACCGTACGCAGTTGTTAACTTGTAAACGTGCCGCGCTGGAGAACGGCACATCCATATGAACACTTGACGGAGTTTGAAGGAAGTAGAATCGTTGGACTCAGAGAAGGTGGTTTATCACACGGTGATATTGCTGCACGCGTTAGGTGTAAGGCAACTACCGTTATGCGTACATGGTGTTAATGGACAGGAGAAGATTCTACACATCGTCTCTCAGGGTTTGGAGTTCGAAATCGCACGACCTAGCGGGAAGACAGGCGCTTACACTGTATGGCAGTGACGTCGCACACAACACCATACACTACAGTTGCGTAGCAATGGAGAATGATCACACATCGTTCGATGTCTGTAACACTGTTTGTCACCGATTGCTGCAGAGAGACTTCGACGCTTCACCGATTGCTGCAGAGAGACTTCGACGCTTCACCGATTGCTGCAGAGAGACTTCGACGCTTCACCGATTGCTGCAGAGAGACTTCGACGCTTCACCGATTGCTGCAGAGAGACTTCGACTTTTCACCGATTCCTGTAGAGATACTTTAACGCTTCACCGATTGCTGCAGAGAGAATTCGACGCTTCACCGATTGCTGCAGAGAGACTTCGACGTTTCACCGATTGCTGTAGAGAGACTTTAACGCTTCACCGATTGCTTCAGAGAGACTTCGACGCTTCGCCGATTGCTGCAGAGAGATTTCGACGCCTCAGCGATTGCTGCACAAAGACTTCGACGCTTCACCTATTGCTGCACAGAGACTTCGACGCTTCACCGATTGCTGCACAGAGACTTCGACGCTTCACCGATTGCAGCACAGAGACTTCGACGCTTCACCGATTGCTGCACAGAGACTTCGACGCTTCACCGATTGCTGCACAGAGACTTCGATGCTTCACCGATTGCTGCAGAGACTTCAACACTTCACCGATTGCTGCAGAGACTTCGACGCTTCACCGATTGCTGCAGAGACTTCAACACTTCACCGAATGCTGCAGAGACTTCAACGCTTCACCGATTGCTGCAGAAAGACTTCGACGCTTCACCGATTGCTGCCAGAAACTTCGACGCTTCACCGATTGCTGCAGAGAAACTTCGACACTTCACCGATTGCTTCAGAGAGACTTCGACTCTCACCGTCCATTGCTGTTACTCCCCTTGACTCTGAATCATAGACGTCAACGATTGCAGTGGTGCCGCGAACGTCGAAACTGGAGTGTTGAGTGGGAGCATATTGTGTTTATGGACGAGTCCAGATTCAATCTAATGCATTACGATGGGCGAATGCTTGTACGCAGATACAGTGGTGAACGGCATCTGGAAGGCTGCATTGTGCAGCGCTATACATGTCCCACGCCAAGCGTGATGGTCTGGGGCGTTATCGGGTTTCATTCACGCACTCGCCTAGTACGCATCACAGGCACATTGAACAGCCAACGCAGCATCACGAAAGTATTGGAAGCTGAACTTCTACCCTTCCTTCAGACGATCTCACGAGCCGTCTTCCAACAAGACAATGCCCGACCCCATGTTGCTTGTGCTGTCCAAGATGTACTCTGTGTGCATCAAGTCGCTCGTCATTGCTGGCCTGCTCACTCGCCAGATTTGTCAACCTATGGCAACGTCTGGGGTGTCATCGCGTAATGACTCGCTTGCATGGCCCCGCCGCCTGTCTCAACCAACGTATTGTGGATTCATATAGAGGCAGAAGGGAATGCAAAACCGCAGACGACCATCCAAACTCTGTTTCATTCGATCCCACGGCGTATGGGGTCGGTTATTAACACCCTTGGTGAATTTACTTATTACTAATATTTTGGCCTTCCTCATCACCAACCGGTATGTAATTGTGATCGTTTGAAGTTTGTACCATAACTAATCACTCTTTCATGTGATTTCTTGTTTCTTTCTTGGTGTTGCAATTTATATTAACAGCAGTGTATGTTCCAGTTTACTCCTTTTTAATTAATTTATTAATTTTTGAAGAATTTAACCATTGTTGAAATCTGAGTGTGCTGCATTCTGTCCGATAACGTGACGCAACAATCGTTGATTTCATTGTTACGCAATGACATATTTTATTAAACTATAGCCGAACAATATCTTATTGCAATCTTGTGCAAATTACGAGACCTGATGCTATACGTGATAAAAGCCATTACAAAAATGCGTTTTTTATTGGCGTAGCAACTTATATGTATCAAACTTTGACACATTTACGAGTGGTTTATCGAGGCAGACTAATACCAGAATCCTATGCAGCAAAACTCCTACGGGAGACCAGAAGCGACGATATTAATACGTTGCGTCAAGATTTTTTGGGGATTCACTTCCGAAGTCTGAAGTATAGGATTTCGCCTCAGTTGCAGTCGAGTTTGTTTACGTTTTTGACTGATGCTGTATACGCACTATAAGAAATTTCAAGCTATTGTGCGAGAAGATTTTGACTAGGTTTCTTCAACCATTGTTTTGCATTTGACATAACCCCCGCGATTTAAAATTTGAAATTTAATCTTGCTGTTTACTGTGTTAGACTTCCGAAGTGTGTTGTTTCATACCATTACTGCCATTGTGTAACTACACACTACATGCAGTTCCTAGTTATTTTTACGGAAAACGTTTGACTAGATCGCTTCAACTTTTGTTTCCAATTTGACATAACGCGCGCGATTTAAAATAAGGAATTTTATCTTTCTGTTTATTGTGAGTTAGTTTTCTTAAGTGTTACGTGCATCCTTTCTCCGAAGTTACCGGCAGATTTGTTTACGTTTCAGACCACGACTCTCCGTGTGTTACTACTCGCCATAAATAGTTCCAAGTTGTTTCGTCGGGATGATTTTGACTAAATGTTTTGCATTTCACATAACACGCACGATTTACAGATTAAAATTTTATTTTGTTGCTGACTGTCTTTGACTTCTGAAATGGCGCATGTATCCTTTCGCCGTAGTTGACATAGGGTTCGCTTACGTTTCACACCGCGGTTCTCTATGTATTACTACACGTTTTAAATAGTTCTATTATTTATAAAACAGCAGTTCTGCGATTTTTTTAGAGAGGAAATATATTTTAATTGAATACATGAAACAAAATGAGAGGAAAATATGAATTTTCTCGCATTTCATTTTTCCAAAGCTAAATATTGCTATTTATCCGTTAGTGCGTTCTCCCACATCATCTTAAGGTTTCATTTATTGTATCGTAATGAAATATGGATCTCCTTGTACTCTAAAGTGTAACACAACTGACTATCAAGAAACTCATGTCAAATATCATCGGAGCTACTATCAGATTGGCCATGCGTCATAGTAGATCATAATTTCAATCCAAGCATTCCAATTGTCCCATCTGACCGTCCATTTCAGTTTAAACGCCTACAATTCCCTTTTGTTCTTAATTTTATCATAAGTATCAATAAGACATAGGCTCACCTGTCGAAAGTTTTTTTACTTAACCTGCAAAATTCAGGCTTTTTCAATACCCAGCTATGTTGGTTACTCCCGAGTTGGTAAAAACAAAAACCTCTTCATCTTGGATCCAGGTAAAAGAACACTTAACGTCATTTACCCGGAGACTCTTAAAGGACAAACATACTTGCACTTCGAAGTAACTGTACATTACTTTGATGACAACTAGCAACCCGGCCCGGCTTTTTTTTTTTTTTTTTTTTTTTTTTTTTGATTGGAGGTTTAACGACCACCGTGAGCAACTCAATGGGCTATAAGCAGTCGCCCGTCCCTAATTTAGGGTCACTGGTTCCAGGGAAGGGAGGGAGCCAGTGCCGTAAGACAAACACAACATTCATGCCTCACCGGGATTCGAACCCGGACCCCTTTCGGACGAATGATCAGAGGCCAGCGTCTTAGACCACTGCGCCACCAGGGCGGCCCCGGCCCGGCTTCGTAGGTAGCAATTTAGAATTTACAGCGAATCTGAAGAGAGACGATTATTACGTTCAACAGGTCATTTGCCAATCGAGATTCTGTTTCTTGCAAAGTTTCATTATGGCGGGATAAACAAATTCTTTTAGCGTCCGATGTACTACGACCTGTATTCGATTTTCGTATCGGCACAATGTTAATAAAATATTTAATTTTTAATTAAAGAGCTACTCAAAGAGATACATACGTGTAGACGAAAACAACTGCGCATTTAGTCTGTGCAAGCGCCGATAAACCAATTCTTTCAGCGTCCGATCACGCATTTAGTCTGTGGCCTTACATGCTGTCAGACCGGCCGCCGCGCATGCGCCTCGCGTCTTTTTCCCAATGGAAACCGGTCGCCGGGCATCGTTGGAAACCACGAAAAAATACGAACGACGGTTTTGTCTCTTTGACTTGTCACTAAAATCGTTACTGATGGGCTCCCTTTTGTCATAGATTAAATGTTTCATACACCTAAACCTTCCTCGACAAATGCTCTATGGAATGGTAAAAACCGCATTAAAATCCGTGCAGCGATTCTCGAGATTAGGCCGAACAAACAGACAGACGCCTGCCGAGGACTTTATTTTATACTATGTATAGATACGATAGAAAAATGTAGATGTTTCAGATATCAAATTTCTTATGTTCGCAGTCAATAAAGACTGCTGTCTTAAGCCAATTGTGCTGGCACAAGCATAGATTTGTTCATTTTTTAATCCTTTTCCTTTCATTACCGGAACACATTTCAGATGAATATTTTCGTGCGACATGTTCCATTCATAAATTTCGGAAAGCTCAGAAAATACTGACCCAGAAGCTGATTCTAGCATTTTTGTTAAACCCGGGCAACGCCGGGAACCTTCTCTAGTGAGGCAATAAAGCAAAAGTTCTTGTTTGTGTTAGCATTTTTGGTGAGTCTTAGTCTCATTCTGCAAATCAAAACTCCCAAAGTAACAATTCCATTTAGAGTTTTCGATGCGATGCATCTTTCCCGATAGAAGTACAGTAAACCCCACATAAGAATTTGGATTTAACGAAAATGGGTAAGGGAAGTAGTCAAAACGTTTGTTGAAATCTGATTTTTCAACGCTGTCCCGTGAATTGATGCAACACTAGTTACTATTACTGTTACTCAACAATATGTTTTACGAAACTATCGCCGAACATGACGTTTCATGACGTTTTACATAAACGTAACAATATCTCATTGCAATCTGTGTAAATTACGAGAACCTGGTGTTAAATGTGACAAAGCCAATTCAACAATGCATCTTTCCCGACAGTAGTAAAATATGCGTCGTAGTGAAATTTAGCTTCCTCTCGACTTCCAAAATGGGGTTGGTTACCTGCTGCTGAGGAGAGCTTTAAGATGATGTATAACACAATGGGATGTAACCTGTACATATTCTAGACCAAAAGTTACCAATTCCCCCCCCCTGCCACCACCACCATCACTATCACTAACACAGTTGCAATTCAGCTTTTTTTCTATCTTGAACTCAGATTTTAACTTGCGCATGCGCAGATGGAATTTTGTAGCTACATCACATTTCATCGGTGCCAGGGTCATTTCTTACGTTAATCTAAATCTGAATATAATAATAATAGTAATAAGAATAAGAATACGAGACAAGAAATATTTGCGCGGGAATTTACACGTATGTACGAACCTGAACTACATATGGCTGTACATATGGCTTAATTTATAAGCTTGGATTCAATAGTTTACATAAGTTTGATTTTAATTTATCATTGATTTTATAATATCATTGATTATATAATAATTTGGGTTTGACTTTTAACTTAATTCACACTGCTGGCCACCCAAAATGCAACACCAAGAAGGAAGCATCCGATTGGCCTGAAATTCGCAGCATGCGTCGCCCACGAGAAGACATGCAAACGATTAGCATTGCAGGGCATATGCAAATCATGTGCGCCCGGCACGCCACCGAGAAGCACTATAAGAAGGGTGCACAGAAGGCGGGGTGTAAGTAGTGGAAGTGTGTTGTGCTGCTGGACCTGTGCGTGGGAAGCTTCCTGATGCCTCGTCGAAGAATACGACAGTCATTCCAGCACGTTTCGGAGTTCGACAGAGGACAAATAGTGGCTTATCGCGACAGCGGTTTATCCTACCGAGACATCGGCGCCCGTGTGGGACGACATCCGGACACAGTGAGGCGAGTATGTATTCGATGGGTGCAGGAGGGACGGGCGGACCGACGTGAGCGATTGCCGCAGCCGCGGCACACCATCGGACGAGAGGACCGGCATGTTGTGCGGCGGGCATTGACGGCTCGCACCGCCACATCACGAAAGTTAGCACAGGAATTAGGGTGTGTTGCGCAACAACCTGTGTCAGGACGAACGGTTCGACGTCGTCTGCAGGAGCGGGGACTTGTCGCACGGCGCCCGTCCAGGCATTGCAGCTTCTTCAGGATCATCGCACGTGTCCGTACGCCGACGATTGATTACATTCATTTCGCCGTACTCCTTAAATACCACCGACGATAATCTGCATATTATGCTGTGCTGTGGCGTAAGCGGTCACCTGTTGGTCCCGAAATTAACATCACACCTACGTAAACTCGACCCAATTAACATATATAAATTTCATGATCGTCTGCCAATTCCTTCTTGGTGTTTTTTTTTCACTTTCCGCCAGTGCATTTTGGACATATATATATCATCATCATCATCATCATTGTCAACCATTATCAATCCACTGCTGGACGAAGGTCTCCCCAAGTTTCCTCCACAACGGTCTGTCTTGTACCAGTCTCCTCCATGTCACCCCTGCATACTTTCGAATTTCATCCACCCATCTCCCATGTGGTCTTCTTCTGGGTCTTTTCCTGTCCCTTGGGATCCAATCTAAAATTTCGGCTGTCCATCGATGATCTGTCCTTCTGGCAGTATGTCCAGCCCATTGCCATTTCAGGGATTTAACTCTGATCATGATGTCTTCCACTCTTGTCATTTTTCGGATCCACGAGTTCCTCTTCTTATCTCTCCTGGTTACACCAAGTATGCACCTCTCCATGCTTCTTTGAGTTGTCTGCAGCCTTTGTATGTCTCTTTTAGTTAAGGTCCACGTCTCTGCACCATACGTAAGCACTGGAAGGATGCATTGATCAAACACTTTTCTTTTAAGACATAATGGCATATTGCTCTTGAAAATTATGCTGTTTCTTCCAAAAGCTCTCCAGGCAAGTTTTGTACGCCGATTAATTTCTTCATCAATGTGACCCTCACTTGATATCTGCTGTCCAAGATAAACGTACGTATCTGTTATCTCAAGCTTTTCTCCATCAATCGATAAATCTTCATTTCTTGTAAAAGCATTGAACATCACTTTTGTCTTCTGAAAGTTCATTTTTAATCCCACTTCTTTACTCTTGTCAGCAAGTTGCTGGATCATACTCTGCAGCTCTGATGGGCTAGTTGCAAAAATGACTACGTCATCAGCAAAACGAAGGTGGGTTAGATAATCTCCATTAATCTTTATCCCCTTGTTTTCCCAGCTCAGTGACTGAAAAACACCCTCCAATGTGGCATTAAAGAGCTTCGGAGATATGGTGTCACCTTGTCTCACTCCCTTTCCAATTTTTATGTGTGTTGTATTTTCAAACAGCCTAATCTTTGCACTTGCATTTTCATAGATGTTATTAATAATATTAATGTATGCATCTTCAATACCGCAGGTTTTCAGAGCCATTGTAACTGCTGATGGTTTCACCGAATCAAAGGCTTTTTCATAATCGATAAAAGCCATGCACAATGGAAGTTCATATTCCCTCGCTCTTTCAATTAGTTCTCTCAGCACATGGATATGATCTATTGTGCTGTAGCCACTCCTGAATCCAGCTTGTTCTCTCGGTTGAGCCATGTCCAGTGTTACCTTCAAGCGGTGTGAAAGAACTTTAGTGAAGATTTTATAAACTACTGATAGGAGGCTGATAGGTCTGTAGTTTCCGAGATCCTCAATGTCACCTTTCTTATGTAGCAGGATCATTGTAGCGGTGTTCCAATCCTCAGGAATCTTTCCTTCATTAAGGCATCGAGTGAAAATTTGGGCGAGTACTGTTTCGATATCTCCACTTGCTTCTTGTATGATGTCTACAGTAATTCCATCTTCTCCTGGAGCTTTCACCCGCTTCATGTTCTTGATTGCATGTGCAACTTGTGCTGGGAGGACTGGAAGAACTCTGGTACTGGTACCTTTCACGATGTCTGGAGTACATGTATCATCCCTTTCACATAATTTGAAGTAGAAATCTTTCACTCTTGTCAAAATTTCGCCTCTATTTCTTGTTACAGAACCATCTTCTTTTCTCAGTGCCATAATCTGTTTTCTTCCCTTACTGAGATGTCCCTTTGCTATCTTTAGGCTTTGGTTGTTTTCAATTGCTTTCCTCACTAGTTCACAGTTGAATTTTCTTACGTCTTCAGTGATACTTTTTCGTACTGTCTTGCATAGCTCTATATATTCCACTTTGGAAATCACATCTTCTTTAGTTGTCCTCATCTCTCTTCTTTTTTGCATCAACATTTTCGTTTTTCCTGATAATTTATTTACATGCAACTTGTTCTTAGACCCAGCTAATATATATATATATATATATATGATACATTTTTATTTTAAACGTAAAATAATTTTATCTTATAAAATAAATAACATTTTAAATTAAATAAATAATACTAATATTTATCCTATAAATAATAACTATGAATAAAAATAACATCTTTATCCTATGATGTAAAAATAACCTTAAGAAATAAAAATCCTGGATCTTCTTCCAATGTTAAAAATGCGCACTTTAAAAAAAAGAACACTTTCAGGTTTTATTCATAGATTGACTGTTGCGTGGAAATTATGGCATCATTGAGGAAATGCCTTTCTTCCTCGTGCTTCTGATCAGCCTCTTTTTCAACTAAATCGACGTCTTCTTTTATAACATTGTTAAATTTATCTTTGGTTTTGGATATTTTTAAGTGTTTCATTTTCTGACCATTTTCATCAACATCATCGTTGTCAAATTTCATGTGATCGTCCATAGGTTTTTTGCTATTCACAGAAGAGTCTGCCGACAACAGTTCCTCGTCTCCAGTGAAAGATCCCTGAGCTGTACGTTGGTTTTCCTCATTTTCATCTTCTTCGTCTGAGGCTACAACAAAAAAAGTATGCTATTATTATTATTGCCGTCATACAGTCTTTACAGTGAAATAAATACAATCACATGACAAACGCGGGCAGTTTAACATAGTAAGTTAAAGCTTTAAATATTCACAGTCACGATTTCTGAGTTCAACAAAAGAAAAATCGCGCTGTTTTTGAAACATATTCACTGCATTTTTTCCATTAAAAATGTAACAAACATTTCTTGTACAAGACAATTCTCTTTTCATCCTTTATTTTTAGGGGAAGGGGGATTAGACGTCTATAAAGAACAACTCGCATTGCTTGGGGGTGCTCAGTCGCCAGTACCTTTTTCCATGCAATTGGCTCAAAGGAGAAAACAGGCACCCATCAGGGATTCCAACCTGGAGCAACTTTCGGGAGTTCAAGAGGCTTTCAATGGTCACCTTTTAACTTTATTTCAAGAGTTTTGTGTATTACATCGTAATTCAGGCTTGCGTTTACCAAGATTCATTAGGGTGACATTTTTTTTCTTCTTGCTTCCTGAGCTATCACCTAACACTTCGTCGATTTCCGAAATTCCCTAACAATTAATTTCGTAATCAATCTGCCACTATTTACATAAGCACCTAATTTCCTTGATTAATTCGATATGGGTGTAAATAAATATCATTTTATTTATTTATTTACACCTATCTATATATAAATTGCTTACAGCCCAACCTCACGGTTAATTAATTTAGTAACCCCCCAAATTATGCAGCAGTATTTTCCTGTAGATCGAATATTTTATATAGCCATGTTCTGATGAAATAGCACAGATGATTGGTAGTCCAAAAAATTGTTCGACTTCTCAAGGTGGATCAGTCGGAACATCTGTACCAGTAATTATCTATCGCATAGCCACAGGACTTGTTAGTGTTAAGGGTCACATGAGCATGGAACTTCATAAGGTAAATCAGTCGGAACAGTAGTACCACCGATTCTCTGCTTCATGAGCACAGGGCTTGTTGGAGCTAAGGGTCACGGAAGGAAGGAATTTTCTCTTCTTAAGGTAAATTTGTACTTTCCTACTCCCAAAGGAATTTGACTTCTTCAGGTGAATCATTACTTCCCTATTCCATAAGGTGATAAGAAAGAGCAGTTGTACTAGTTGAACCTTAAGGCGAATCAGTAAGACCCGTTGCTTCCGTAATTCTCTGCCACTGGGCTTGTGGGTGTTAAGGGTTAAGGGGGAAAAAAGCTTCGACTTCCTTTTTTATTTGTTTGTTTATTTGTTTAACGAGCACCCTGAGAAACTGAATGGGACCCGTCCCCATTCAGGGCCACTGGTTCCAGGGAAGGGAGAGAGCCATAGTCGTAAGACAAACACAACACCCATGCCTCACCAGGGATTCAAACCCAGAACCATATCGCATGCATGATTAGAGGCCCACGCTTCGTACCGCTCGGCCACAGAGGTGGCCATCGACTTCTCATAATGAATTTTAGACGAAATCACATTTGGCGTTCTTTACCAAACACAGCTGAAACAATGAGATGCATTATGCCTGGAGTTAGGCATGACTTCATCAGCAAGTGCTATAGGAATTACAGAAGTGGAATAAATTTCAAACTGACCTCAATTTTCTTTTTCAAATTTCTGCAGAGAAGCAAACAGGTTTTTAAAAAATAGTTAATTTGAGCTGGTTATTATATACACTGAGTGGCGAAATTATCATGGCCACCAAGGTGGGCCAGTGGTCTAAGCGATGGCTTCTGATCATTCGTCCGAGATGGGTCCGGGTTCGAATCCCGGTGAGGCATGGATGTTGTGTGTGTCTTACGGCACTGGCTCTCTCCCTTCCCTGGAACCAGTGGCCCAAAATTAGGGACGGAAGACTGCTTACAGCCCACTGAGTTGCTCACGGCGGTCGTTAAACCTCCAATCAAAATATATATCATGATCTCCTGGTTAGTACTTTGTTGGGTCACCTTTACCCTTAATACTGCTGGAATTCGTGTTGGTACGGATTCTACTAAATGTCGGTAAGTGGATTGGGGTATATCAGTCCAAATGTGATGACCTGCACCCTCCAGCTGTTGAAGACTCCTTAATAATACTTAAATTCGTCTTTACATAGACTCCATTAAATGTCGTTAAGTGTCTAAATGCGATGAACTGCACCCTTCAGTTCTTGAATACCCCTTAATACTGCTTGAATTCCATGTCGATAAGTGGCTTGGGGTACATCAGTCCAAATGCGATTAATTGCACCCTGCAGCTCTTGAACCTTTGATGGTAGCGGATTCGGCTGCCAATGCTCCTTTCGACCTCATCCCGCAAATGCTCCATTAGATTGAGATCTCGTGATATGGAGTAAAATGTAGCAGGAAGTCTCTGTAATGCTTCTCAAACCATTCGCGTACAATGTGAGAATTATGACATGCAACATTGTCCTGCTGGAAATATACACTACATTGACAATAGGCATTGGATACCTAAAAGAGAAACACAACATAGCATTTATTGACATACATTAGTACGTTGTCGCTCCACCTTTGGCCTAAATGCATGAACTGACCCTTCGAGACATGCTTTCGACAAGGTTTTGGAACACAGCGACAGGTATGAGCTTCAATTCAATACATAATGCTGCCGCTAACTGTTGCTTAGTAGTAGGCCTTGGTTCCAAACTTCTTATGCGGTGCTCTAATTCATCCCATATGTGCTCTATGGGATTAAGATCAGGGCTCTGTGCTGGCCAGTACACACACGATACAGAATTATCGTCAAACAACGCCCTAACAATGCTTGCTGTATGGCTCGGCGCATTATCCTGCTGGTACCAACAAGACTCGGTTCCATAGTATTGCCACAGAGTTGATATTGCATAATTGTCCAGAATATCGAGGTAGACCTGCTGGTCAACAGGTTTGTCCACGATAACCAATGGCCCGGGACCATACCACGAAAAATACCCCCACACGAGTAAACAGCCAGCTCCAAACTTGACCGTAGGAACAGTACACTGTGGTAAATAGCGTTCCCCCGGCAGCCGCCATACTCGCACGCGGCCATCAGACTGATGGATCGTGTATCTGGATTCATCAGTCCATATGACGCGTTTCCGTTCATCTACCGTCTACGATAAATGTTCTTTACACCATGCTAAACGACGAGTAGCATTCTGAGTGGAGATGAAAGTCTTATGAGCAGCCGCACGACCACGGTATCCCATGGAATGAAATTCTCTGCGAATGGTACGTGTACATAACGGGGTTTCAACATTTTTACTCACCTGTACACTGAGGTCTTGTGCAGTACTCCGTCGATTAGTTGTAACGACTCTCCTGAGGCTTCGACGTCCTCTATCACTGATTTTCTTTGGTATGCCGGTACGTTTTGCTGCTTTAGGCACGCCATGTGTCTTCTACTTATTCAGTACATCCAAAACAGTTGACTTGGGTATGTTTAAACGCCTCTCGGTTTCTCTTATGGACAACCCACTAATATAACATCCAACAATCTTTCCTTTCTCAAAGTCAGTTCTCTCCCGCCACGACATTTGCACTCAACCTTATAGTGCGATATGATCTCTGTCAGCTGCAGGCTTTTTATACCGTTTGTAGGTGTACCGCGCATGTTAACAACGCAGCGGGTCAGTTCGATTGCTTTTGAAGGGGTGTCAGGTGACTTTTGTCAATATAGTGTTTATCTCTATTGGAATAAACCATCTATGTAAGCGGTGGACCTGGTCGGCACCGATATTTAAGTACCTTTGGGTGGTACGACGTTGCTTCAGATGTTGCTCCACATGAATCAAAGGGCCCAAATACTCTCACGAAAACATGTCCTGGTCCTTAGCATTG
Source organism: Macrothele yani (assembly GCA_039090855.1). Classification (NCBI taxonomy): domain Eukaryota; kingdom Metazoa; phylum Arthropoda; class Arachnida; order Araneae; family Macrothelidae; genus Macrothele; species Macrothele yani. The sequence goes on along the minus strand of CM076999.1, from coordinate 64,717,844 downwards.
CCTCTGCCAGCTTTAAGATCAGTGACGATGCAACATTGGTCCACGCTTTCGTGATGCTTTCTCCATACCCTCACCTTTCTATCTGCATGGTGTAGTTGAAACATGATTCGCCGCATCGTACTTCCGTTTTCCACTCATTTACTATCCAATCATGTGTTTCAGAGCGAATTGGAGGCGTTTCTTTTTGTTGGCTGTAGACAGCAATGGCTTCCGGACAGGTCGTCTGCTTCTGCAGCTCATACGATGTAATGTGCGGCGAACGGTACGTTGATAGGCCATCGAAATTGGTCCCTGATTCAGATTATCTGTAATCTGACGAAGTGATCCCCGTCTGTTGGACTGAACAAGTCTGCTTACTCTCCGCTCAGCTCCAGCATCTGGTAGCCGTTGACGATAGCACGTCTTGCCGCCATACCCGGTTTTTTGACTGGTGGTCCACTCTCTGTACACTTTAACAAAATTCTTGAATTCAGAGTCCAATACACACTATTTACCGAACATAATCCACTCGTGGTCGATTTTGTGGTCCACTCTCTGCATTAAGAATAAACATTAAATTTTGTGGTCCAGTCTCATCATGGTCCAATCGTGGTCTTATTTTGTGGTACACTCTCTTCCCTTGAACATTTCACAAGTGCAGCTGTTTTGCTAATGCTCGCACCAATGCTTCGAGTACCCACATTCATTCCACATTCAAAGTCCGTCAGATCGCGTCATTTGCCCATTATTTCTTGCGCAATACACTTCATTAGCCATTGCATGCCTTCAGCGTTCTCTTTTTATACCAATTCAGGCATCATGCGTTTAAGGGATAGCTGCTTTTCATAAAATTGTAGGGTGGTCATAATAATTTGGCCACTCAGTGTATATTTTCAGTGAATACAACATTACTGAATTTACAACGTAAACCTTCTCCTATAGAATATCAAGAACTTCAGATGTTTAAGTGGGAGAAAAAAGTTTTAGGAGAGAACTTGATTTTAGATCAAGTCCTCAACTAAAACTTTATAAATGAAAATCCTTTATTTAACGCCTTATTAAAATTCGCATGATGCTTCTAAATACACTCATCATCAAAAAAATTGTTGCACCCAGAAGGACGTGTCGGATTGCAAATCTATTCGGGAGAAAGGTAAAGGTTACGAGGAACAATAAATGATTAAGCATGGAGACTGATATGGGCAATATTTATTGACCTACACGCCAATACGTAGTGTCAGCATGGCGTCGAGCTGCGATGTTTGCTTACACAACATGTCAGACGTCTCGGCATGGAGATGTACAGGTTCCTGCGATTAGCCATCCCATGCAGCTTGAATCTTCTCACGTAGTTACTGCAGATTGTGCGGTACAGGTGGATAACGCGTCCAATAGCATCCCACACATTTTCAACCGGCGATAGGTCTGGCGATGCAGCTGGGCATGACAGAGTGTCAGTGCCTTGAATGGAAGCTCTCGAGACAGCAGCAGTATGCGGACGAGCGTTGTCTTGTTGGAAAATCGCACCGGAGTGAGCGTTCAGAAAAGGTACGGCCACTGGTTGCAGGACCTCGTTAACGTAACGTTGGGTTGTCAAAGTGCCTGTAATGAACACCAGAGGTGATCTGGCATCCTAGGCAATTGCACCCCACACCGTGCCTTCTGGATGTGTGACGCTCAATGACAAACCGTTCATCTTGGCGCTGACCACGTTGCCTCTACACACGGATTCGCTCGTCGTGTGCTCCAAGACAAAAGCGGGACTCGTCACTGAAGATTACCCGCTGCCATTCTGAGTGTTTCCTTGACAGCCTGGCACGACACCATTGCAGTCTTTGGCGACGATGCAATGGTGTTAAGGGCAGTCGTCGTAACGGTCTGCCTGCGTGTAGGTCCTACGTCGTGCAGCCTTCTGCCAATGGTGCTGGCACTAATTGGACGGTGCATGGAGGACACCACTGCTCGCTGAATATCCGCAATCGTAGCTGTTGGGTCACTCTGCGCATGTCGGATAGCCCGTTGGTCCTCTCTCTCCGTGTTTCGTCTAGGTCTTCCAGACCTGTCGTTGTTGCATGCCTCGTTCTATCCATTGCCGTCAACGGGGTGCAACGGTGATATCCGCACTACCGGTATGGCCCGCAATACGGCGATAAGATCATTCCGCTTGCCGGAGCCCGACGATGCGGCCCCTCTCGAACTCCTCCAACTGCTCGAAATGCTTCCGAACTTTTCTGCGAGGCATACTTCACTTGCAGAGGATGCAACCAATAAACAGCACGAGTCAGAATGGCAAGCACGCGCAACGGGACGACCCTATATAGCCGGTCAGGCACAACGCTACGACCCCTCCTTGTTGGCGTCACATGCACGGCCGAGCGTATTGAAGCATTTGCATATCTCACGATGTCAAACCTACTCACCTAATTTCATTCCTGTCGGTTGCTTCCTTCTGGGTGTAACTAATTTTTTGACGATGAGTGTATATCAGCTATTCATTGGTGTTTCTAGTTCCCCTATAACTGAAAATGTAGCCGTCAAGCTTTATTACATTTTTGACACATTTGTGTGTTTTGGTTACAAATTTCAAATCAAACACTGCATTCTAATATTTTTTTCCTGTTGAAGTACTGTGATCGAAAAATGAATTTCCAATGGGTCATTACACCAAGTATTACATCCTAGTAATCATGGCTCTCACAAAACAATCTGCGTAAAGAAATACACTATATACATGCAAGAAATCTAGTCATCCATAGCACCTAGCTGTGGGATTGGAACTCTAAACTACTCACTCGTCACCATGGAGTTGTCTACTGTTAGCCAGCACCACGTAATCAGGAGACGCCGTGCAGTCATAGTTTCAGTTATTTATAAAAGTTAAGTTGCATATTAACTTGTCAAAAGTCCTCTGATATTACCTGCACGTTTGTTGGCATGAAGGCTGCTGTCGATATCTGAAGGGTGCACTCTGTCTTTTGAAACTGTTCGCTTTGCACTAGAAGAAGAAAATGGAGCTTGCCCATATTTCTCATTGAATTTAGGCCTTATAAATTTTTTCACGCCCCTCTTAGTGTCGCTACTTTTCTTTCTATGAATCTTTCCCTCTTCAAGATCACTTCCAGCATCTTCATCACCGTAAATTTCGTCCTCCGAGTATTCAATATCAGGTTTTGCTGTTATTTTACTACTTTCTTCCACATCGTAGTAATTATCGTCATCATCATCATCTCGTTCATTCGTTTCTGTAAAACGGTTGAAGAGTTTTATTTTTGAAAAACCTCATTTTAATTTATTCAAGCAATGGAAAGAAGCACAAAAGCTTACCTTTTAACGTCGTTCTATTTCGCAGTGTCGCAAAACATGAATAAAAAAGTGAAATATGTTCCACTGCAACTTAATTATCACACTTTCGAAAATTTTGACACATATGACTCTCAAAAGAAGTTCGTGTTCTCCGTCGTTGCGATACTTTAGCAATTTTATTTCATCCACAATAGCTCCCATTTCAGCACTCCGCCTACCTGACAAGCAATCTCTTCCCCACGGAACTACTCACACGTCCAGCCTTTTCTTCCTCACATGCACTTGTACATGTATAAACTCACAAACGTGCGGTTCTGGATATAAATTTTAGGCACATTTTTAAACACTATTACTTACGATTACTAATTTTGTGCTTAAGCCTACACTCCCCATTTCTACTTCCGCTGTAATTGGAAGTAATTTTGAAAGGATTGGAAGAGTCTAAATGCTAAACAAGAGAATAATGCGAAGTTCACTAAAGGAGACAGCTGAGATGCTGAACTGTAAAACACAAACTAGTGTCACGATGTGACGGAAGAAATTAAATGCCGGATTACGACTAACTTCTTTCATCAAATTTCCATTTTCGCCCTGAGAAATGTGCTTGATTTTTAATAGTTTATTAAGAATGATGCAATTGCGGACATTAAGTGAAACTTGTTTGATGACATAAGCGCAAATTTGTGTAAAGTGAGAAGATGAACCGTTATAAATGGATTCAACAAACACAGGATGTCTTTCCCTACAGAAAGTAATGTCCCCGTGTGTCTGAATTTTTTTCGTTAAGATAACTTTTTCAAAGTTATTCCATACACTAATTTTAAATGGAAAAAATATCTTTCACGCCGTTATTTAAAATGATTTTATGACAGATTTGTCTTATATAGAAGAAAAAATCATTTCTGTGCATGATAATTCATGATAATTCTTTAAACGCCAGTAATTCTTACTAATCTTGCAATCGTCTTATAAATAAAATATGAGGAAAATGTTTGGGTAAACGTTAGGGGGATTCCTTACTTCTAGAGGATAAATTATTACCAAGATGGAATGCCAGAATAAAATTGGATGACCAGCATGTAAATTAATGTGCTACAACATTCTGAACACATGTAATATCGATGGGCAGCTTTCTGTTTGGACAGAGCCATTTTCAAAAGTGAGATACCTGTTGATATATCTTTCTGAACCATGTAGAAGTCTGGCATTTTTTATCATATAGCAGATACAAACTGGGGGAGGGAGTGCGCTGCTCGCTCATCAAACGTAAAAGAAACGGAAGACTGTTGTCAAGTGTTGTCAATAGCAGGTTTTCCCTAGTCTTCCTGTTCCAATGGAAGACTAGGGAATACCTTCGGTTAATTGTGATAAACAGTTTTAGCATCACTGTTATTATCTAAAACAAATTCATTGATCTGAAAAGCACACTACTCTAATACTCCGAATGAATCGATAATCGAAGCGTAGTTCTGCAGCACTGTAAACGAGGTGACAAAAGCGGAAGTATGGCAGCTGACGCATGTAGTTGAACATCACACGCGCTGCTCGCCGAGAGTTTTTAGCTGCAATATAGGCGAAAGTGTAAGAGATATTCACTACGTTTCTGATTGGTTTTTGGCTTGGAGGTTTGTTTGTTTTTTATTGGAGGTTTGTTTGTTTTTTATTGGAGGTTTAACGACCACCGTGAGCAACTCAGTGGGCTATAAGCAGTCGCTCGTCCCTAATTTAGGGTCACTGGCTACAGGGCAGGAAGAGAGTCAGTGCCGTAAGACAAGCACAACATCCATGCCTCACCGGGATTCGGACCCGGACCCATCTTGGACGAATGATCAAATGTCAGCGCTTTGACCTCTGTTTCACTTTGTTCATAATTTGCCGCAGTGGATGAGTTTTTTTGGGGGTTTTTTTACTAGTCGTCTGGGTTCGAGTCCCGGATGAAGCACTGGTGATGCGCTTGTCTTAAGGAACTAGTGGGCCTAAAATAGGAACGGACAACTACTTTTAGCCCTCGGAGGTGTTCGTGGTGGTTGTTAAACTCTAAAACCAAACACACAAAAATAAGAGTCGAATACGATGATCATGAAGAGCCTGACGTGACTTTGACATTGCAAATTACCTATAAATGCGATATGTCGAATAATATTGGCGATGCGCGTTCCCGCTCTATCATATAAGACGGTGTAAGGGCGAAAAATAATAATGAGATGCATATCAATTAAGATATGATCAAGTGCTAATTTATATATATAAAAACAAGAAGAAAAAGAGGCTATGGCACGTGCAGAGTGACGACAAAATGTCGCCCGAGAAAAATGTTTCCTTTACTCAGGAAATAACTTTATTTCATTAACTGTGTGCATATACAATGCCCAAGGTTAGAAGGGCGCCAGCATGTCTGGGAGGACTGAATACGTCCTTTATGTGAAAGAATGTCAGTATTATTGTATGTTTTGTTCTGTTTGTATAGGGTCTGGTTTCCACGTGCAGAAGTCCGTTAAAAGGAGTGTGAAATATGCGGTCGTCTGGCATGGAGAAAATAAGCGAGGGCGAGCGAGTTCCAAGAAGCAGGAACGGCTGAGGTACAGATACGAGGAAAGTTGGCCTGCGGACAAAGGTCAGGTTCGCTCCAGGACCTGACAAGGTCAGCGCCTCGTAGTAGGTCAGCGCCTCGTGGTAGAGGGGGGCCGAAAAAAGAAAGGAGGGATCTCCCGAGAGAGGGGGATAAGAGATAGCTTCGGAGAGAAGAGCAGGGATTGCGATTTGGAGTTGGAAGGCGGGTAGACGTGCGGAGTTTAGGCTCCGAGGAACGGAGTTCCTGTCGTTAGCGTGAAGCTGTAAGCTTCGGGAGAACGCGATAAAGATTTGCGAATTGATCATGGAAAACGGATAGACGTGTGGAGTTTTATGCTCCGAGGAACGAAGTTCCTGTTTTTTAGCGTGAAACCGAGTGTTTTGAGAGACAGCGTGGAGTCAGAACGACTCGGATATTACAGTGGCGTTAGGGCAACTGATTTGAGATTGAACAATTCGTGACGGACGACGCATGCGACACAAATTCGTCGACGCGGACATTGGCACCGGAACCAGACTCTCACTAGTACTTTGATTCATTAAATTTATTATCTTTCTTATTCACGAAGTATTTATTGAAGTAAATGAAGTGCCTTACAGTAGCCATTCTCTCCCTTTCTTGATTTGCGGATAATTTCACAAAAAGGCGGAGGAAGAGGCGCCTGGATGATAAATTTATTATTAATAAATTACGAGAGTGAGAACCTCAGATTATTTGCTGTAGGGGGAAGTTGTTAAATTAACTCACGGACGCCTATCGGAAAGAAGGTGGGACTTAGCACGAAAGTCTATGTCTCACCCCTACAGACGGTGACCTCTGGCACGTATCATAGGAACGCCAGAACAACTGTAAAATACTGTAGATGAGAACTTCAGATGTAACATGGCAGTGAACGACCACAGCGATAGTACACATGGTATTGCTCCAAAATTGCAAATGGCTTTCTGATCCATAGCCATTGTGGCAGAATGGCGCAACGCGTTGCAAACTGGGCTAATGTCTTGAGCTTTTTACTACAGATGGGATTGTGCTCGATATTTGGGCAAAGAAACGCGAAATTCACAGCAGAAGACGACTGAAATCCACTCCTTCTTTATAAGAAGGGCAATCTCAACAATGATCGCTGTGTTGTTAAGCTGTTCTCATCCCTGTATGATGGTTAAGAAAAATTCACGACGTGTTGCTAGCAACACAAAAAAAACTGGATAATGCAACTTTTTATAACTCCCTTATCCCATCGCCATGTGATTATCTTTTCTTGCTCTAAAGACGGTGCGTTTCGTTACTATGGCCGAATGTAGAGAGCTGTAGATGTTTCCGGTCAGCACAACTGGCTTGATATTCTTTCCATATTAAACCTAATCACGAAGTTATATAGAACGTCAGAATGGATGTATATTACGTATCCTAAGGGAGAAGGGATTTTGTTTATTTTTTTTTAAACTCCGTCGAGAAAATTACAACTCGTCTGAGTCACATTAAATTACCTTTGTTTAGGAAATGATTACCTGTTTTATCTCTTTCTTTGCCCTCTAAACAAATACAGATCCACACTAGTGGCATAACGACACTGGTGTCCATAAATTAAGAAAACAGAAACAGAAAAATCTTGATAAGGCAAAATATACATGGTTAAATACTATGAAATTTGTGAAAACCTGTGTTATATTGCACGTTACAGAAAGACTAAAATATTTCGTAAGAGACCTTCATTCTAAATAAAATGGCCACATGCAGAACCAGATGAAAAATAAGGTGTCAAAATGAGATATCCAAAGTACCTCCATAGGGAGTACAGTCACTTCTCACAGCAATGCAGGTCACACAGCGGTGTTTGATGTTATTGATGATGGTGTACAGGAGCTCAGTAGGTAACAATGACCATTGTCCATGCAAAGCTTGTCTAAGTCCCTTAAGGTCTTGGGGAGTGAGTTGAGGGCAACCGAACGTCTCTTTAGATAATCCCAGATAAAACTAAAGTAAAGAGACTTCGCTGACCAATCTCTACGAAGAATGGCATCTTCTTGGAGATAATTTTCTGTCAGATTCGCTCAGTCGTCTGGTACAAGAAATGTATCTCGTGTGGCATCTGCATTAGGACAAACACAGGGATCCAGAACATCATCCCTATAGCGTCGAGCATTTATGGTACCTATCGGAAGCACATAGACGTCTGTGCGACCATCTAACGAGATGACACCGCAAACCAGCACGCTGTCATCACCATAAGTGCCCCTTTCTCGTGTCATATAGATTGATGACAACCGGTCAATCCCTCGTTCTCTCCAGAACAGAGCACGCCTGGACTCGCTCTGCAAAGTAAATCTGGACTCATCCGTGAAGAATACTGACCTCCATTGATTTTCAATCCAGTTGATGTGAAGTTTTGCCCAGTTCAAAAGTTGCTCCTGTGACGGAGAGTAAGAGGAACGCAGAGTATGGGTTGCCTAGCATAAATAGCATCTTCGTGAAGCCTTCTGCGAACGGTGGAAGCAGATACCATCGTTTCTGTAGCCGTAGCGAGGGCAGATCGCAAGTGTATTGGGGTAGCCGTGATGTTCCACCACACAGTTAACCGCAGATATCGGTCATCTACGGATGTTGTAGCTCTAGGCCTTCCTTCGCTCTACTCATGAAGCTGAATTTATATTTTAAAATTGCTTCCACAGTCTATGGGAAACTCACACGCAGCCATCCTACAACTTCTACCTAATGTATCTAATCTTCCGATCTCTCCACCTCAGTTCATGTGTAAAACGATGTCTCGTAGATATTACAACAAATCTGTTATCTTAAAAGGTTTTCTTTACCCCGCAAACGATGTGACGCACACCTCCGCAACAGCCTATTTTATGCTTCGGCTCATTTGCATAAACTGATCCCATCGCTACTCACTCTCTCTCTCTCTCTCTCTCTCTCTCTCTCTCTCTCTCTCTCTCATGCATACAATACCCTCACTTCACATTATATTTTATGTCATATACCCAAGTTTCTTTCATTTGCAACTCTTCTTTCACAAATAACAGAGATTTTTCTGTTTTCCCTTAAATTAAGGAAACCAGTGTAAATATTTTAGCCCTTAAGCAAATTTGTAAAAAAAAACCCTCCCATTTGCAATCTATCTGTGAATAGGATTTTTTTTTGTTTTAAACTCCCCCATTCGCAATATATTTGCAAAGTAAAAATCATCTTTTAACTTGTAAAAACATTTATTTTAAAAACTTGTATTTTATAGATACGTGGATTATACACTGCCGGACAATTGCTATGGACAGATGACAATAGCAACGATAGCAACCATAAAATGGAAGGCAGGAAAATGTGGAAATTAGCATATGTGCGGGATACAGTAAGACGTGTTGTGCGTATGCAAATTTTGGATTGCCGAACTTGTTCGTGACGTCATAGCGCTGATAAGAGATATAAAGGATTTGACGCGTATTGACCGTTGTTGTTCAAACGCAAAGTTGAAAGGGAAAGAATCAATTGACGAACTTGCAATTTTCAGTATGTCTTCCCGACATCACCTAGATGATTGTTCGCGTGGCCGTATTATTGGCAAGATTGAAGAAGGGCAAAAAATAACAGATGTTGCCAGGGAGTTCGACGTCAGCCACAGTGTTGTTTCAAGGCTTTGGAAATCATTTCAAACAAATGGAGATTGTAGCAAACATCACGGGGGAGGTCGTGTTCGCAGTACGACACCTGCAGAAGATAGGTACATAGTGCTATCAACAAAAATACACCGGCGCAGCACAGCTAGTGAGGTAGCAAATCAGTTTATGGCTGCTACTGGCAAGCGGATCTCCCGAAAAACTGTCGCCAAACGTTTGCATGAAGGAGGACTATACGCCAGCCGTCCTGTTGTGTGCATCCCATTGTCCAGACGTCACCGTACCACCCGTTTGCAATGGTGCCATCAACATCGCAATTGGACTGATAACGACTGGTCTGCTGTCCTCTTCTCAGATGAGAGCAGATACAGTCTATCGTCTGATTGTCGACGACAACTGATCTGGCGTGATAGCTGTACTGCATATTGTCCAGCAAACATACAGGAATAGGACCGATATCCGACATGTAGTGTCATGGTATGGGCTGGCATCATGATCAATGGCCGTACGTCCCTCTATGTGCTTCCAACTGGGACTATGACTGGCCAACGATACATTAATGATGTTCTGCTACCTCATGTTCGCATGTTCCATGGTGCTGTCGGTGATAGATTCATTTTCATGGACGACAACGCAACATGTCATCGAACAGTCGCTGTCCAGGAGTGTCTTGAGAGCGAGGATATTCAACGCCTCGTATGGCCAGCACGTTCTCCAGATCTGAATCCCATTGAAAATGTGTGGGATGCTTTGGGGAGGAGTCTTGCTGGTCGCCAATGCCCTCCAACCAAACAAGGACACCCTCATCCGTGCACTGACAGAGGAATGGGATAAATTGCCCCAACAGCTGCTTGATAATGTTGTGCAAAGCATGACACGACGTGTGGAATCTTGCATCGCCCTCCATGGTGGCCATATCCCGTATTGACATCTTACGCTGGAACGCCTGCGGACGGTAATTGCATTTTTTCACGTTTACGTATTCTGCACAAAATGGCCTGTTTGTCCCTTGAACACGTTCCAAAGCCTTCTGGATTTCAGAGCACAATAAATTGTCTTTCTTGTAATGTCCTGGCATTCTGAGATTATTTTATTTCACTTGGTATCGAACCATACTTTTTTATGCGCTATATAGCCGTTTATGATCCGTCCTCAGCAATTGTCCAGCAGTGTAGATACCCAAATGAAAAAAATCTTGTTTCTTACTTTTTGCATTTGAAAAATTCCCAATTAAATCTTTGGTACCTAATTTAGCTATCTCTTAGGATTCAATGGCAATTAGTGAAAGATATTTCAGTCGTTCCTGACACATCGTATTTTGCAAATAAGTTTTGACTGTTTTCAGCTTGATGAATCTATTTCAGAAGTAGCTATTGTAATGGGCAGGGGCACGCCAAGGGCATTTGCCGCTCGGGTGTAAGCCTAGATCTGCAGGCCCCTTGTACGAGAATATTTTTCAATTTTTATTCATTTTTACAGAAAAAAATATTTTTACCAACATTATTTTCGATTTCCCGTAAATTAAGATTTTTCATAAAGCACAATCATTTCATATAAAACTGAAGGGGAAAAAATATATATAAAACTACTTCAGATGACGCTACGAATAATCCAAGAAATCAGCTTCCTCTCTCTCTCTCTCTCTCTCTCTCTCTCTCTCTCTCTCTGTCAATTTACACAAAAGTCCGCTTCACCGGTAAAAAAGTTTCGTCATGTACGATGACAGACATGTTACAGCTTCCCGATGGCGGGATGGGGTACACACACACACACACGCGCGCGCGTATATATAACTAAGCAAGATAAGAAGAGGAACTCGTGGAAAAGGAAAATGACAAGAGTAGAAGACATCATGATCAGAGTAAAATCCCTGAAATAGCAATGGGCTGGACATATTGCCAAGAGAACGGACCACCTATGGACAACCGAAATTTTAGCCTGGATTCCAAGGAACAGCAAAAAACCCAAATGAAAGCCACATGGGAAGTTGGTGGATGAAATTCGAAAGTATGCGGGAGTAACATGGAGGAGACTGGCGCAAGATACAGCGTCGTGGAAGAAACTTGGGGAGACCTTCATCCAGTAGAGAATTGATAATGTCTGACGATGATGATGATGATATATATAACATTGAACATGACGAGCGTCTCTTTAGCTATTCTAGCCAAAAAATATAATACAATATATCGTGGATTACATCGAAATTGTAACCCAGTCCTCGTTACCCTTTTTTCTTCGATCCTATCTTCCCACCTTGTTTTAGAAGCACGGTTTTACGGTTAACGCTGGAAGCTCGTTCTTTAAAATTTGTCATCCGTAAGGTAATTTAGAAAAGAAAGCATATATTTCTTCAACAACGCTGAAAATTTTCACAATCTGTAGAAAAACATTTTTGTCGTTATTTACGATCAGATTTAAAGTATGATCCGCTCAAAGTATACATAAAATGCATAAGGGTCGAAAAATTATGTTTTTTGAAGTCCAGTGTGTTTTTCCTTCATATTGGCCCCATTGTCAAAGTGCGGGTCACGCATATCTTCAAGATTTGAAAAAAAAAATTGAGAAAGAATTTTCAATCCTTTGCCCGCGGTATCTGTTACTGAACAAAACAGTAAAAATTCTTCTCCGAATTCAAGACGTTTTCTGTTGAATTATAAAAGAATTATTTTCACTAAAAAAATTAACGTGCCACGTAGCATTACGATTTGTAACAGTAAAACGTTCTGTTAACTTCTCCCACGCCACTGATATTAGTTTATCAACCGAAACAATTGACTCAGTCGCCCTGCCGCCCGCGGAATCTGGCGCCCTGATGCTTTGCACCCGTTGAACCCCCGCTTGGCGCGTCCCTGGTAACGGGTAATGTTAGAAGATACAAAATAAGCGCTGTAGAGACTTCAGGGTGAACTGCATACCAAATGTTAAATTTCATCATTAACAATTCTCCGAATTCTTTTATTGAACTTATTGGTTTAATTTCTCTTTCTATAAAGCTATTTGAACTTATTTACAAAAGTTGAATGCAGAAATATTTACTTAGATATTCATCATGCATTTTCTCTTATTGTCTGCACATTTTAGAATATCCCTTTCCTTTAATGTAAGTTCTGAGGCTCCATAAATGCAAAATTATTGATAATGTTTGGCATACCGATAAATCGTTCTATAATTTTTGTTCTATATATGTCAACACATTTAGTCTGAATTCGTCTTTCGCTCTTCTAAACCCGTAATCCAATGTTTGGCACCATGCTAACGACGTTCCCTGCACTGCTTATTTCATATCAGACAGGCGAATTGAATAGGACTCTTCTCTGTCTCCAGCTTGTGTGAAAACACATTTTTGTCGATGATGGAAATCGCGCCTTCTCACTCTGCAGCCCTTGGTTCTAACCGAATAAACTACATCGATAGAATGTATCGCTGTAGATTTGTCGTCTTTTTTTTTTTTTTTTTTATTGGAAGTTTAACGACCACCGTGAGCAACTCAATGGGCTATAAGCAGTCGCCCGTCCCTAATTTAGGGTCACTGGTTCCAGGGAAGGGAAAGAGCCAGTGCCGTAAGACAAACACAACATCCATGCCTCACCGGGATTCGAACCCCGACCCCGTTCGGACGAATGATCAGAGGCCATCGCTTAGACCACTGCGCCACCGGGGCGGCTTTGTCGTCTTGACACGTCTGTGTGTGTGTGTGTGTGTGTGTGTGTGTGCTATGCGCATCTTCCTCTTAATTTTACTTATTTATTAACTTTTATTTTATTTTATTTTTATTTTGTTTTGAAGCGAAGAAAGCCGCTCCTGTGGCGCATTAATCTAAGCGATGGCCTTTGATCGTTCGTCAGAAAGGGGTCCGGGTTCGAATCCCTGTGAGTCATGGATGTTGTGTTTGTCTTACGGCACTGGCTCTCTCCCTTCCCTGGACCTAAATTATTATTATTATTTTCATTGGAGGTTTAACGACCACCGTGAGCAATTCAATAGGCTATAAGCAGTCGTCCGTCCCTAATTTAGGGTCACTGGTTCCAGAGAAGGGAGAGAGCCAGTGCCGTAAGACAAACACAACATCCATGCCTCACCGAGATTCGAACCCGGACCCTTTTCGGACGAATGATCAGATGCCATCGCTTAGACCACTGCCCCTCAGGGGCAGCGGACCTAAATTAGGGACCGGCAACTGCTTATAGCCCATTGAGTCGCTCACGGTGGTCGTTAAACCCTCAATAAAAAAAGCGAAGAAATCAAGAAAGCATTTTCATTGATTCCAGACGATACGTGAAACAAACATCCCACTTTTTCCGATGAACCTAAAGGCGGTTTTCCACAATCGGGCGCCAATGTAAAAACATTTTTATCGGTGATGGGGATCGAATTCGCGCCTCCTCGTTCCGAAGCCGGTTGTACTAATCAACTGAACTACACCGACGGATTGTATCGCTGCAGCTTTGTTGTCTTGATACGTGCTTCACCTCTATAGTACGTTACACTCTTAGTATACTGTATTTTTCTTTCTTCCCATATGTCTCTTTTTCTCGATGGATTTCAGTAAAAAAAGTTATTTTCTTAATCTTTTTTGGGCATAAGCAATCTTTTCTTTTTCTTTTTTTTTTTTTTTTTTGGCATAAGCATTGCTTAACAGCACTTAATGGCAGTTACAATACTAATTCACACTCATTAAAACGTCGTGTTCTTTATAAATCCAAGCTCCCTACCAGCCCCATAACAGAAAGTTCCTGATCTGTCTACGACAGATAACATGCTGCCAAAATAAATCTGCTGGTGGTCAAATGCTAGATGTGAAAAACAATAAAAAATTGCACGAGTGGAGATTAAAAAAAAAGCTTCCTAGGTACTACAGCAATTTCAATAACTAGGAAAAAAAACCACTTTGCCCTCTGTGCCTAGAATGTTGCCTTTGTTTTTAAGGTAAACCATAAATAATAAAATTATATTTAACAACGATACAGGACTGAGGGAACATTGCCACAGAAAACAGTTACGATTACAGGATAAATCTTCCCACCGTCCTACTTCCGTTTTCGAAAAGTTTTGAAAGACGGAAGACTTGCATCCACAATCGAGTGTCTTCAAAAGAGAATTTACTAGTGGTCTGGGGGATTTTTGTGTGCAGGAACAGAATAAAATCTGCGATGCACGTCTTCCGATGTCGCAGTTCTGCTTTGGGGCCTATCAGAAATCATAAAAGCCTTTAATACACTATCTACCAACAAGTAATTAGACACCCCTGCAATCGACGATATCTGCGGTCCTGATACACGTCACGGCCGCCGCCGTTAAATATCGTGTGGGAAACAACAACGCAACCAGTCGCATGCAAGATGCCACGCAGTTTGGAGCTCTCTGATTTCGAGAAAGGTGTAATCGTCGGGTATCACAGAAATGGCCGATCCATACGTGACATATCCAGCGAGTTGAAGTACCCAAAATCGACAGTGGCCTACGTGATTGGCAAGTGGAAGATGAGAGGTGACTGTCGGAATGTACCCCGACCCGGCAGACCCACAAAACAGGGAGTTAGAGACCGACGGGTGCTGGCCAGAGAAATTCGGAAGAAGCGCACCAAATCGATGGGCCACATCCGCGAGGAGTTTCAACAGGCATCCGAGAATGTTCTTTCGATGAATACCATCCGTAAAGAAGTCCATCTGCTCAGTTATCATGGACGTCCTGCCGCCCAGAAGCCTTTTATCACCAAGTCCAATAGCGCTGCTCTGCTAACGTGGTGCAAAGAACGTCGACAGTGGACCGTTGAACAGTGGAAACAGGTTCTCTGGAGCGACGAATCAAGGTTCACCCTCTACCGTTCGGATGGCAGGGTCTGGGTTTGGCGTCTGCCTGGAAAACTCCTCCTGCCGGAATGTATTGTGCCAACTGTGAAGTTCGGCGTCGGTGGAATTATGCTATGGAGGTGTTTCTCCTGGTATGGCACGGGACCCTTGTTCGCAATTCCTGGTAGACTCAACGCCGAGACCTACTGCACCATTTTGGATGACCATGCGCTTCCTACGTTGTGGCAGTTTTACGGGGTGGACCCATGTTACTTTCAGAATGACAATGCCACCTGTCATGTTGCGAGGTCCACCATGGCTTGGCATTGTGACAATGGGGTTAATTGAATGGACTGGCCTGCGCAGAGTCCGGACCTTAACCCTCTCGAGCACCTCAGGGACGAGTTGGAGAGTCGACTTGGGGGGTGTCCCCACCGTCCGAAATCGGTAAAGGAACTGACCTGTCTTCTCCAAGCCGAGTGGAAGAAAATACCGCTAACCATCGTACAACGCCTGGTTGAGAGTATGCCCCGGAGGGTCGCAGCTGTAATCGCCGCTCGTGGAGGCTCCACCAACTATTGAAGGTAAATAAACTTTGCTTTCCTTTGCTATCACAGGTGTCCAATTACTTGTTGGTAGATAGTGTATTTTTTTGTGAAAGATGTGCTCCTTCTGCATCAGACGGCCGATCGTACAAGTAAGCAAAAAACTCAAGGTTTGTTAACAAATAATTCATGCACATAAAATGGCAATTCTGTTTTCTTAATACGTAATGATTTAGATAAGGAGATAAAAAAACCTCACCTTCTCTTCTTGCATTGCTAAAAGCGACACTATTTCTATTTACGCTTTCGTTCATCTTCCCAGTTTTATTAAAGTTTGTACTTTCCTCGGTTCGGCGGGAGGGAAATGCAATAGAGATGATCAATTTTCCATGTTCAGATCGCTCTTCTTTGGGACTAAAATATTCTCTTAGCTTAATCATCCCCGGATGAAGTTCCCGCTCTTCCAGCTCTCCTACCAGGCCATCCTCTTCTCTATCATCATCATCATTATGACTGTATTTTGACTTGCCCTGTTTCTCCAATATGCTTTCATCATCTTTGGAATCAGAGCTCTTTTCGTATTGTTCTACAACGTGCTCAGTGTCGTCAGCTTGATCTTGCGTACCTGAAAAGAAATGTATAATAATTTCTCCTGTGTTACTCACCATACTTTGACATAATTTAGAAAAGGTTTAAATTATGTACTAATAATAGTTGTGAAAACACAAATTTTTCCGTGACGGAGGTCGAAACGGTACCGCCTCACTACGGAGTAAGTTGCTCTCCCAACTAAGCTACACGGAATGTATAGCTGCAGATTTGTCGTCTAGACGCGTGCTTTACCTCTGTAGTACATCACCTAGTCCTAATGTTTGTCTCATTGTGAACCAAATTTCTGATAAAGCGGAAATACGTTTTAAACAATTCCATAAATAATCGCTTATTCAATGTTTTCAAACAATATACACTGGTGTGCAAAAATTAAAGACGAAGAAGAGAAATTAGAGAAATTAGCATAACAGCGGAACGAGCAGGCAGAACGAACCGAAAGGCCACTCAGGAGATAGACTACGATCCGGTATGGTAGGTCATGCGCATATATGCAGCATGATCTAGGGGGGGTCGGAAGTGGGTAAAGCACACAGGCGGTGTAAGCTCGGCAATCCGGTGAAAACTATTGCATGGCGCACATCAATTTGAACCACGTCGAGTTGCTGCCACCGTGTGATATGGCCATCAGGCAATCCAGTAGATGACATCCGGATGACATTACCCGAGTTCGCGTCATTGGGAAGTTAGAAGAAGGTCGAAGTGTGACTAGTGTGGCCGAGGAGTTCGGGATCGCTCGTAGCATCGTTTCACGAGCTTGGAGAGCATTTCAAACTATAACAGGAACAGCTGTCCGAGAATTTAGCAGTGGTCGTCCACGTGCAACCACGGCGGCGGACGACCGGTATATTGTCCAACAGGCGAGAAGAGACAGACGGCAGACAGCAGGAGAAATCGCAAGGCACATGCAACAGACAACTGGACATCCATTATCGCGTTTTACCGTAGCCAGGTGGCTGCACAAAGGTGGTCTATTTGCACGACGACCAGTACGGTGTATGCCATTAACGCCTGCTCATCAGAGATGGCAGTTTCTCTGGTGCCAGGAACACAAGAACTGGACACATCAGCAATGGGGTCGAGTTCTCTTTACGGATGACAGCCCATTTAGTCTGACGAGCAATTCTGGACGTATACACATCTGGAGAGAGCAGAGAACGCGCAATCACACCTCCAACATCATCGAAAGGGACCGGTTCGTAGGTGGCGGAGTTCTCGTTTGGGGCGGTATCATGCTTGGTAGCCTTACTGACCTCCACATCTTCCAAGGAGGTTCAGTCACTGGTGTCCGCTATTGTACCGAGGTTCTCCTGCCTCACATGCGTCTGTTTAGAGGTGCTGTGGGTCCTGAGTTCCTCTTCATGGACGACAACGCTACGCCTCATCGTACAGTGGCTGTAGCAGAGCTGTTGGAGAGTGAAGATATTCAACGCATAGATTGGCCCGCAAGGTCCCCGGACCTAAATCCAATCAAACACGTGTGGGACCTTCTAGGGAGACACTTGGCAGCACGTCACCAGCTGCCAGCAACGATTCCGCAGCTGTGATTGGCGCTACAAGAGGAATGGGCCACGATGCCTCAACAGCTCCTCGACAACCTCGTCCTCAGCACGGACAGACGTTGTAAGTCTTGCAACGCAGTCAGGGCTGATCATATCTCTTACTAAAGACCGGATTTTTCTTGGCAGCCACCTGTCACATGGACGTTTCTGTCTTCTGTCCAGTTGTGCTCGAAGCTACCTTTTCAATAAAGTGCATTTGTATCCTTTGGATTCCTTGTTTGGACGGTTTTGCTCACTTGTCACATATTCTTACATCTTGGGGATCTTATGGTATGATTTGAGTCGATGTGGAGCACTTCTGAACGACGTTACATTCGAAAAACCGTCTCGTCCTTAACTTTTGCACGCCAGTGTATAAATCTGAAGTCCTTTTTTCGCTTAAAAGGTGCCTTTATCAAATTTAAACATCAAAACAAATTAATTTTTGGTAGACAACCACTGCCTCATATTTTTCTGATTTAAAAAAGGAAATGGAAAATTTATTTGCCTTCTTTCAGAAATGGAAAACTTATTTTCCGCCCCAGTGGCGCAATGGTCTAAGCTCTGACGTTTGAGATGGGTCCAGGTTCGCGAATCACGGCGATGCACGGATGTCGTGCTTTTCTTATGGTCCTGGTTGACTCCCTTCCCTGGAAGCAATTGCCCGGGAAGCAGAGACGGGCGACTGTTTATAGCTCATGGAGTTGATCACGGTGTCTGTTAAACATCCAAACGAAAGAAGAAGAAAAACTGAATGTACTTTATGAAGTTTCCACTGACAGCTCTTTATTTTTCTCTCCTTTTCTTTTTTTATTAGTTTTCTAGTATGCATATTAGAAAACTAATAAAAAAAGAGAAAGAAATCGTCCGGCCCTAATTTAGGGTCACTGGTTCCAGTGAAGGGAGAGATCCAGTGCCGTAAGACAAACCCAACATCCATGACTCACCGGGATTCGAACCCGGACCCCGTTCGGAGGAATGATCAGAGGCCATAAGGAAAGTGAAAAAGGCTGATGAGGAAAGATTACGTTCTTCAACTGGTGCAGCTTTTTGATGGTCTTGCGTTATCATGGAGATGTATGGAGATTGACTAATGTTAAGTGAACAGTTTTCCATGCATAATGTTCAAGTTCTTGACAATACCTGTCGAGCGTGATGGTTTGACCCGCTTGTAAGAAGGAGTGGAGCACACCAGACGCGAACCCCTAAACACTTACCGCCGTCTTCCTGGGATGGAGTTCTAGGTTTAAGAAGGAGAGGAGCACACCTCTTCTTGGGATGGAGTTCCAAGTTTAAGGAGAGGAACACACCTCTTCTTGGGATGGAATTCCAAGTTTAAGGAGAGGAACACACCTCTTCTTGGGATGGAGTTCCAAGTTTAAGGAGAGGAACACACCTCTTCTTGGGATGGAATTCCAAGTTTAAGGAGAGGAACACACCTCTTCTTGGGATGGAGTTCCAAGTTTAAGGAGAGGAACACACCTCTTCTTGGGATGGAGTTCCAAGTTTAAGGAGAGGAACACACCTCTTCTTGGGATGGAGTTCCAAGTTTAAGGAGAGGAGCACACCAGCTGTGGACCCCAAACACTTACCATCGTCTTCCTGGGATGGAGTTCTAGGTTGAAGATGTGTTTCGGAGCTTCGTAGCTGTCCAATTATTCCGACGAACGTCGGTGATTTTCACACAGCAATCCATTTATAATGTCACGCGACGCGACGCCTCAAAATGTCATGCGTTTGGTTAAGGGTAAACAGAGAGCGTCAAGTGTGAAACTGACTTTTGTGCAGTTCCGTCTAATCATGTGGGACCTATTTATCTATCTTCTTTACTTTGGCCGTTAAATGATGTTCTTCCCAATTTTTCGTACCGGTACCGTTTGACGTGGATTGGATACAGTCAAGACTTCCATCTCGGCATCATCAATAGCTCCTTCTAGTCTACCGCGTGGTTCAGTTTCCAGGGTCATATCGCCGGAACGGAATTTCGCAAACAACCTTGTTCCTTGAGTTTACTAACGATGCCTTCCCCAAATCCTGTATCGATGTTCCGAGCTTCCTCCAATGCACGATGTATGCAGCTTTAGACTCAAATAAGAAAATGACACGAATTTGCTCTGATCCAAGTCCTCTTCACCGTAGCACAATCCCCTTGGAACATTGACAAAACGAACAATGCTCTATAGGTCTTGACGCTTTAAATTCACATATCATAAGTAACATTGCTCGATGTATTAATTCTAAATTACCTGTCAACTACACGAGCTTGAAAAATCTGACATGTAATCTGTAACAACGTAACAATATTTATGCGAAAATTGGGTCTAAATTAATTACTATTAAATTGGGCGACGGACTTGATAGGCTTGGCTAAATTATGTTGATGATTAAATTAAATATTTGGCCTATTGCAAATTAAATTGGAAAATTAACTCATTTTAATTGGGAGTCGTGTAATTCTCTTTGTCTGGGTGGGCACAAAGGAATTAAGGATATCGCTTCTGGGGGTCCGCTTAGCTACAAAAGGGACCACCCAGACGGCAACTGAGAGGCACTCAGACTCCCATAAGTACAATTTCAAGTGTGCCATTAGTGCCAAAAAACTGTAGTGAACGCGGAAAATTATTATTATGAGGAGCGAGGGTCAGAAACGATCCCGACGGGAACAACGGCGCTCCGTGCGAAAGGCAGGAGAGAAATCTCAAATGTCGAGTGAAAAGAAGCAGACGAAGTCACGTGACAGAGAATAGCTGAAAAGTAGGAGAGGAAGAAAACAGTTAGTTAGCTCGGTAGGCTGCGATAGGACAGACAGAGAAACTCCCAAGGAATTGTCTCGGTACGCTGTTGTAAGTCTGGCCGAGAGATTCCTGCGAGGAGAATACGCTATATGGCTCTACGCCGCAGTCAGCCGTAGTGAGCCTGCTATGGGCGAAACCTGACGTTCGACGCTTACCTGAGATTGCCCCGGTACTTTTAGCGTAGCGGTAAATCGCCAAGAGTACGAGGAAAGACAAGAGCTTAAAAATAATTAGGCGGCCGGTTAAGATTCCCCAAATACGCTAAATTGAGAATGTCCACTAAAACGTATGAGGGAAACACAACCTGCATCCAACCAAGAAATCACGACGGATCTCCCGCTGGCAAGCAGGCGCTGAACGCCAAGTAAAGATAATCTGTTTCTCTCACGGAAGTTCTCCCATGGCTATATCCTCCTCCGAGGAGGAGGCGAAAGGTTGCTGACATGCGTGAACATACATGGGGGCGTCCGCTTCAAGCGAACGATGAAGTTTTACGACGGGGACTGAAAGCGGCAACCCCGTTCTTTCTGCAGTCAACCGCATCCACAACAAAAATCTCGGCTCATCAGAGAAAAGTGGGACGGAGAGAGCGATAATCCTCCTGCGCTTAAGACACACAGGTAAAAAGGACTATCAAACAAAAATAAGGCGCAACAGTGTGTGTGTGTGTGTGTGTGTGTGTGTGTGTGTGTGTGTGTGTGTGTAAGTGATACAGATAGAGTGTTCTAAATATCAGGATTGTGCAACGTCGTCCAGCCATTCGTAAGTACTGACTTTTGATTGTCCGTTTACAAAGCTCATTTTGGATTGGAATTTTTAACCTGTGCTCTAGGGCATAAACTGACACTGGAACTTACTAGCCATACACTGATTATGCAGAACTCGAAATATTCCGTTATGATGAGCTGAAATTCTCTCAAGAGATTATTACAAAAGTGTAAAGACTGAACTAGGAGGGAGATTCCTCCCCTTTCTTTTGATATATGCTTACCTAATGTACGGAATTCACATCCTGGCCGACCGGATGTTCAGAGATTAAATTGATTGGTGTTAACTGATTATTTGTGCTCTGTTCTTTTAGGCTCTGGTATATTACTTCCCTGTGTTTCAGCAAGCATTACGTTCACGCCCATTTAAACCAGCTCCCGAACTACAAGAACCTACAAGTTTCGTTCATCTTGATTGGTGACGAGTGCTAATAAATAATATCGCTCGGCACGTTCTGATCAATATGACACCTATACTGAACGAATTGCACAAGTCCTCCTCAGGACAAAACTTCATGAATTATTTTACCTGAAATGTGTCTCTATATGGGTGACCCCTGGGTATACTAACGCATGATTCACACCAAATTCTCAGAGCTAATGAGCGTGTCTTTTGCCAAAGCTTTGCAGTTGTCCCAAACGTATAGTTGTAAAAGTTTTAAACAGTGAATCAGCAATTTCCTGACAGAAAAAAAAGCAATTTATGTCGCAGAGTGGAAAAATTACCATAAAAAAAGCTGGAAGATATGTGCAAAATCGCGGTTTAGGTTGTAGTAATCGGGCGTAAGAGGAATTTCAAAATTAAGACTTAAGAAACCCAAATGCTGTGACAAATGCGAACATATTGTAACTCTCCTAGCGTGAAAGTAAGTGTTTTAGGAAATATGAAAGGCATTTAAATAAGTTTGAGCGTTATTAAATCTGAACACTGGAAAAAGAATTTTTTCCAATCCTGTTTATAGAATCTAAGATATCGTCAAATAAAAAACCAATTTACACAAGTTGTAAAAAAGTTTCTTCTCAAAAGCAAGAAAATTGATGAAAAGTTGTTGTCGTGCCTACAGTAAGGTAGACTTAAAAATATTAGTTCCACTTAACGGAGAAGCTGCCGGTAGTGCAAAGGTAAAAACGCATGAAGAAGTTTTACATTGTTCAAATATAGAACGTCATATCTCACTGCCTGCACGTCGAGTTCGAAAAATTGCAAGCAATTTTTAACCGCAGTTAGTTACTACATAGGTCTGATTTTCCAGATTTATTACATTGGTCGGATTTCTAATGCTTTATATGAAGACACGTACATTAATAGTAATAATAACATTTGTGAAAATACAAGCGCAAAGGGTAGACTATTTGAGGATACAATACTTATAACAGCTGAAATGGGACTGAAACAAGATGACAAGAGATCTCCCCAAAATTTCAGCGCCACATTCCAGAATCTCTACTAATCATTAAAGTGGGAAGATAAAGAGATAAAAATTAATGGAGATTATTAACCAGCATTCCTTTTACTGACGACATAGCCATTTTTCCAATTGTCCCTTCAGATCCGTGGAGTATGATCCAGAAACTTTCTGTCAAAAGCTAAAAATTGTAAATGCTTTTACAAAAATTGAAGACTTGGAAATTGATCGGGCAAATATAGAAGTAATTGATGACTACATTTACCTTGGGCAACACATATCAAGCGGGGATCACATCGAAGAAGAAATTAATAGGCATATGAAACTTAGTTGGTGAGCATTTGTTATAAACAGTACAATTTTCAAGAAAAATTTGCCATTACTGTATATCTCAAATGAAAAGCGTTTAATCAACGCATAATTCCAGCTCTTACAGGGTCAGATTTCAAAAAACTGAAAGTAGCCTCGGGGAAATGCATGCTTGATGTAACCAAGAAAGATTGGAAGAGGAATACATGGATCAGCGGTCATCATGACCGAAGTGAAAGCACTCAAATGTCAATGCGCTGGACATATTGCTAGAACTGACCACAGTTGTAGAACTAAAATATACTACACGGGATACCAAGGTACAGGAAAAGACTCAAAGACCACGAGGAAGGTGGATGGAAAAAATTCGAATGCATGCTGGAATGACTCCAGATAGGAAGCTGTGAAAGAGACTTGGGCAGACCTTCATCCACTAGTGGATTGATATTAGTTGATGATAATGATAACTATGATATGGGTGTTTTGTGTGGTTGTTTTGTTAATACGTAACAAGAAAAATTGGAAGAGGAATCGTATATTGTATCTGCTCCGCTGAATCCATAAATGCACTCAGTTGTTTCCTGTCACTTGAGGAAATCTTTTTTAGAATTTACGTACTATTATGAATGAAATATAGGATTACACCATACAATACAAATTTTGAAGATGACAATCCGTTTTCTGGTGTAATTATGACAAGGATGGTAAGTCAGAAAATATCCGAAAACTTGAAAATGTCGTCGTCCTGGGGCGAGAATCGAATCCGCGTCTCCCAGATAGCGCACGGGTATGCTAACCACTACACCACCCAAATATATTCAAATTAATCGGAAACTTGAGACTTGGTCGTTCTGGGTGGTGTAGTGGTTACCATGTAACGTATACTCTATATTCACTTTCCTTTTGATTTTACTATCTCTGGTTATTTTATTTTACTATGTAAATTATCTTCCTACTGAACGAAATATTATTTCACCCGCTGAATGAGATCTGGCAATGAGTGTAAGTCATGACGTGGTGGTAGCTAGTATATAGGCGCGTTCATCGAGGTTGAGTTGTGTTGCGTTGGTTGTTGCGTTGGTTGTTGCGTTGGTTGATGTGTTGGCGTTGCGAGGTGTTGTTATGAGAGTGTGTGTACTATAAGAGGAAAGTTTATTCATTATTATGTACAAGATATATGAGTGCCTTAGTTGACCAAGAGTCTTGGAAATAAACAAGTGTTCAGTAAGTTCAGTCTTTCTCAATTCTTAATTTTGTCAGACCTCTGTCTGGCTGTTAGGTTTATGACTTTGATTACTTAATATAAATAACCAGCGTTGAGACTTTGTTTAAGTTCATAATTAACGAGTAACAACACCCTTTTGGGAATTCATTATTTTGAAGCTTAGAGCATTATTCATTCATAATAATTAGCTTAGCAAAAAGATTATAAAGCTAATTCATTATAATTGGCGCCCGAACTTTTCTCGAACACGAGATCCTGACTACTATTATCCATGGCTTCCTTTACCTGAGACAACTGCAAATTTCCACCTTCCGGCAAGTCTCGAGGGTAATGGTGTTTGTTTGGACAATTTGTACGAAGCCTGTATCTCTGACTTTGATATGAATGAGCTACACATACCCAAGCATTCTTCACAATCTCGTAATGCACCAGCTTCTTATCACTCTGAGTCGCGGGTCGTACCTGAGGGAATTCAATCCTCTCAGCGAAGCAGAATGCTTGCTCATTTCGTGCCGCATGCAGGAACAATTTATTTCAATGGTTTGGAGGGGTCTTTAAAGTTCCTCGAAGATCTGGAAGATCATTTTGATCTCTATAATATTCCGGAAGACTGCAAGGTCCAAATTGCCGGGACTTGCTTGAGGGATACCGCCAAGACCTGGTATCGGCAGTGGCGAGGGTCGAACCCGGATTCTCATTATGAGAATTTCCGTGCAGAATTCTTGGAGGTCTTTCCTTTCGGCCTCAGTCGAGCTAGCCTTGCTCAACAGCTGTTTTCGCGTCAACAAGGTCCCAATGATAGCCCTGTTGCATTTGCGTTGGAAACCACACGCCTATATAATCTATGGGATCCACATGCCAGTCATGTTGACATGTTGGATACCCTCGTACAGCAGCTCGACCCATTCTTACAAGATTTTCTTGAGGTTCGACACCCTACCACTATTCATGAATGCCTTCGCCTCATACGCACGTATGAAGAGCGACATGGCAAACATGGTTCGACTCATAATGCTCGGGCACCCCGCGAGGCTTATTCCGAAAACCCTCAGCGGCATAATAGACAAAACTTTCAGCGCGAGCATACACAAGTGCCCACCCAAGCTTCATACGTTCCACCACACAGAAGAGTGGCGAACCAACAGCGAGTTTCTGAGCAAGCTTCGGGGTATCGTCATAATGCACAGTATGCTCGACCCCTGTTTCACTCAGCAGCATTCGGAACGTTCTCATGCCCAGGGCAATAATAATTTTTCTGCCCGTGCTGAGGGCAGACGTAACGAATATGAAAATGTCAACAGACACGCGGAGTTCCCGACGCAGGGTTCACGCAATTTTCCTTATCGTGAAAATTTTCCCGATACCCGGCAGGGTCGAGGTTTCCGACCACATGATAACACCACCAGAATTCCTTTAAACTTCCACAGGAAGTAGACGAAGGGTTGGTCCTGCTTCCTGATACCAAACATTCTGACCCTAAAACAGTATTAGTGACTGTTCAAACTCCTCAGTTGCCTGATGTATTCTTGACACTTGAAGATGTTATTGTCGAGACAAAGTTCGACACTGGGTCTGAGATATCAGCCCTAAATACAAAGTTTTGCAATGACGTTTTTTCTGCAATACACGTTCAGCCTGCAACGCAGTATTTGCGAGGTGCCAATAATGAAATCTTCAGTATCGCAGGAACTGTCACATTATCTTTAGGGCTGGGAAAAGCTCGTTTTACACATTCTTTCCTGCTTATAGACGAGCTACCCGTGAAAT
Organism: Macrothele yani; assembly: GCA_039090855.1. Classification (NCBI taxonomy): domain Eukaryota; kingdom Metazoa; phylum Arthropoda; class Arachnida; order Araneae; family Macrothelidae; genus Macrothele; species Macrothele yani. Next base: position 64,691,623 of record CM076999.1, on the reverse strand, counting down.
GTCTCATGGGTATGGACTTTATTAACAAGTTTCAAATAACTTTGAATTTTGTACAACATGTGATTTCCTTTCCGGAACCTGTCGAAATGATTCCGACGGTTCCTGTAGATATTACGAGTTTATTGTTGAGTGACCAATTGAATGAGGGGCAACGAGACCAGCTTTCTCTCCTTTACAGGAAAGCCCTGGTTTATTTTCGGATCAACCTGGTTTCACACAGGTGGTTTATCATGTTATTGACACTGATGGTTCGAAACCCATTGCGACGAAACCTTACCCTTGTGCTCCACATAAAAAACAGGAAATGCAACGTCAAATTGCGGAAATGATTAAGCAGGGCATAATCAGGGAATCAACAGCGCCTGGGCGGCCCCTGCCTTCTTGGTTCCAAAGAAACAACCAAATGAATTTCGTTTCGTGACAGATTTTCGCAAACTCAACCAAGTCACAAAAACTATCAATTATCCACTACCTGTCATGTCACATATTCTAAATGACTTGTCGTCAACCAAATGGATGTCAACTTTGGATTTGGCGAGTGGATATTGGCAGGTGGCAGTACATCCGGACTCTGTCGATAAAACTGGCTTTGTGACTCCTTTTGGGGCCTATAAATATTTACGTATGCCTTTTGGTTTAGCTTCTGCACCTGCTACTTTCCAAAAGCTTATGGACACGGTTCTCAGACCTGTCCTGGGTCCCCATGTGCATGTCTATTTGGATGACATTATTATAACATCAGAGACTTTTGACGAGCACCTTTCTCTGCTCAAACAGGTGTTCCAACTTATATACAATGCTGGCTTGACGTTAAAACCTAGTAAATGCCAGATAGCGCGGGACGAGATTGTATATCTGGGGTTGAAAATTACTCCCCACGGTTTATTTACTGATAATGAAAAAATTAGGCCTATTGTTGACTTTCCTCGGCCTAAAACAGCAAAAGAACTATCCCGCTTTCTGGGAATGACCGGTTGGTATCAGCAGTTCGTCCCCGCTTATGCTACGATATGTGAGCCGTTGTATGCTTTAAAGCGTAAATACAAGAAGTTTATTTGGACACCTGAAGCTAACGCTGCATTCGAAACACTGAAGTCTGCATTGACTCAGCCTCCGGTGTTGGCTTTCCCGGATCATACTAAAGAATTTGATATTTATACTGATGCATCCGGAGTTGGTCTTGGTTGCGTTTTGTCACAAGCTGGGCATCCAATAGCTTTTGCGTCTCGTACTTTAGCTAAAGCTGAACGCAATTATTCAGCTACGGAACGTGAATGTCTTGCTGTTGTGTATGCACTGAATAAATTTCAATGTTATCTTAACGAATTGACAGTTAACATAATTACGGATCATTCTGCCCTTCAGTATTTGAATTCTGCTAAGCACCTATCTCAAAGACTTATGAAGTGGGCTCTGAAGTTACAAGAGAGCAATATCAAAATTTCGTATCAGCCAGGTCATAAGAATCAATTACCGGACGCATTATCTCGCGTTCCGATTAGTGGGGTCCCCACAGAAACTACTCCTGGATGTCAGCCTTTACTTCTAATAGCTGATATAACATCCAGAGAGCAGATAATGGCAGAATTAATAAATGATCCAGATTTTGGGGATATCTACAATTTTTTGCTTGCGGGGTTCGCCCCTACAAAGTGATCCTTCTCTGGCTGGAAGGTTACAACATTTTGAAGTAATAGAGGGTCTTCTTTATTATACAAAGTCTCGGACTACTAGGGCAGAGTTTCGCCCATGTATTCCGCGAACCCTTAGAATGGCTCTTTTAAATGAATTTCATGACAAACCTCTTGCAGGCCATTTAGGTATTCGCAAGACCCGTTGTAAATTGCGGGATGTTGCCTATTGGCCTGGCATGTACCAAAGTGTGCTCGCATACGTTCAATCATGTCACTTGTGTCAGATTAATAATTACCGTAATGTAAGACTGGCCGGTCACTTGAAATCTAGTTCAAGTTCTCATGTGTTTGATATTATTTCCATAGATTTATTGGGACCTTATCCATTATCTGTTAAAAATAAAGCTCGTTATGTTTTAGTACTAACTGATAATTTTTCTAAATGGGTTGAAGTTTTTCCCATTAAAGCCGCTACGGCTGAGATTATTTGTAATGTCTTAGTTAATGAAGTATTTTCTAGATATGGTGCACCTAATAAAGTAGTTTCGGATAATGGTCCTCAATTTATTTCGACATTTTTGAAAGAATGTGTGCGAGACTACACATTAAACATAAATTCATTTCCCCATATCATCCCCAGAGTAATCCTGCGGAACGTGTTAACCGAACGTTAGTGAAAATGATTGCGACTTTTGTAATGGATCACCATGAAAGATGGGATGACCATTTAGAACTTTTTGCGTTCGCCCTCTGCTCGTCTGTCCACGAGTCTACTAAAATTACTCCTGCAGAACTTTTCTGGGTCGCAAAATTAAACCCCTTTTGAAAATTTAACGGGGATTATCGACGAACTAAATCAGCGACCAACTCCGCAATCAGTACACATTATGGCAGAAAAAGCTCGTGTTGCAATGCTAGGAGCACAAGCGGCTCAAGCACGATATTATAATTCTAGGCGTAGGGAACCAGATCTTGTCGTTGGAGATCTCACTCGTGGAAACGCACTTCCAGTCTTCTGTTTCGCATACTTTAGTGAAGAAATTTGCACCCAGCTACGAAGGTCCATATCGGGTGGCAAATGTCTTTGAAAATAATATTGTTCTGGAGAAACCGAACAACAATTTTCAATATGTACATGTTGATCAATGTCGCAAGTATCACGAACGGAATATCGATTTCATTATCAATCCTACTCAACCTTCTGTTCCACAGACTCAAGAATCTATATCTCATGTTCAACCGCCAGAAATTGTGGACGAACCACCGAACATTTTTGACGAATCACCAGTGATTTTTCCTTCACCCTCCTCCAGACGAGTTTCTACAACCGCAACCTGATTCTCCCATGAGACCAAGGCTCGATTCGAGTTCGTCGAATACTAGTATCGTTCCTTTCCCTCCAACCATTGCCAAGACTATTGCTGCGCCGTTTCCGGTTCACTCTGCACCAACGCGGGATACTTCTTCTTTGAATACCTCATCGGAAAGTATTCCTATAGGCAAATCTAAACATCGCCCTGCACGACCGCTGAATTACAGCAGCGACTCAGAGGCGTCGGACATTTCTGATTTATCAGTTATGAATCCAACATTTCATATTCCACACCGTCCAGCACCACCAAAAGCTGGGCGCAAACGTGACTTGTCTCCCCAATCTGCTTCGCCGCAACAGCGACGAAGGCAGAAATCTTTGCATCCACCTGGGTTTCGCCCCTGGAACCTCCGTTCAGGGCAAACAGGGCCGATGCCTGCTACTACTGTCATGCCCCGTGGGCGTAAACGAAAGCAAGCGATGTGGCCGGAGACACGTCCGTCCAAAAAATACTGGAAGGACACAACGGGCCCCAGCACCAAGGGACTTCATATCCAAAGCCTGGGGGAGCCCGTTCCTATCAGCCGCAGCAGGGATTTCCGGACCGCCAGACTTCTGACGTTCCTGACCGTTCTTCTCAGCCGCAGGGATTTCCAGACCGCCAGACTCCTGACCGTTCTTCTCAGCCGCAAGGGATTCCGGACCACCAGACTTCTGACCGTTCTTCTCAGCCGCAGGGATTTCCAGACCGCCAGACTCCTGACCGACAGCAGACCGATGTTCCAGTTCCATTACCGTCCCGGAAGAGACCCAAGCCACCTGATTTCACCAGTCCCATTAGGCCTGGAAAACGTTACCGCACTAGAATTTTTTATGCGTCCTCGAGATAAGTAAGTTCTCGTGGACAGGTTCTTTTCTCAGTTTGTTGTTTTTCCTGCACGACCAGTTGGCGTGTCAGAATTTCTTTTTTTCGTGTGGGCCTATGCATTCTTTTTTGTGTATATATGTGTGTTTTTTTTTTATATTTCTTCTATGTCCATCTACTAATCCACCTTTTTTTTTTGTATATATCTATGTGCTTAGGGGTAAAATAATAAAATTGTTACTGTTAGGCAGCTCCAGGTAAAGTTCGCTGCTGATACAGTTGTTATGTATTTCAACGAATGAGGCGAACGTAATTTGAAATGAAAATAATAAAATTGTTACTGTTAGGCAGCTTCAGGCAATCTTCGCTGCTGATACAGTTGTTATGTATTTCAACGAATGAGGCGAACGTAATTTGAAATGAAAATAATAAAATTGTTACTGTTAGGCAGCTTCAGGCAATCTTCGCTGCTGATACAGTTGTTATGTATTTCAACGAATGAGGCGAACGTAATTTGAAATGAAAATAATAAAATTGTTACTGTTAGGCAGCTTCAGGCAATCTTCGCTGCTGATACAGTTGTTATGTATTTCAACGAATGAGGCGAACGTAATTTGAAATGAAAATAATAAAATTGTTACTGTTAGGCAGCTTCAGGCAATCTTCGCTGCTGATACAGTTGTTATGTATTTCAACGAATGAGGCGAACGTAATTTGAAATGAAAATAATAAAATTGTTACTGTTAGGCAGCTTCAGGCAATCTTCGCTGCTGATACAGTTGTTATGTATTTCAACGAATGAGGCGAACGTAATTTGAAATGAAAATAATAAAATTGTTACTGTTAGGCAGCTTTCAGGCAATCTTCGCTGCTGATACAGTTGTTATGTATTTCAACGAATGAGGCGAACGTAATTTGAAATGAAAATAATAAAATTGTTACTGTTAGGCAGCTTCAGGCAATCTTCGCTGCTGATACAGTTGTTATGTATTTCAACGAATGAGGCGAACGTAATTTGAAATGAAAATAATAAAATTGTTACTGTTAGGCAGCTTCAGGCAATCTTCGCTGCTGATACAGTTGTTATGTATTTCAACGAATGAGGCGAACGTAATTTGAAATGAAAATAATAAAATTGTTACTGTTAGGCAGCTTCAGGCAATCTTCGCTGCTGATACAGTTGTTATGTATTTCAACGAATGAGGCGAACGTAATTTGAAATGAAAATAATAAAATTGTTACTGTTAGGCAGCTTCAGGCAATCTTCGCTGCTGATACAGTTGTTATGTATTTCAACGAATGAGGCGAACGTAATTTGAAATGAAAATAATAAAATTGTTACTGTTAGGCAGCTTCAGGAAATCTTCGCTGCTGATACAGTTGTTATGTATTTCAACGAATGAGGCGCACGTCATTTGAAATTAAAAAGTGATTCCTGCTAGGCAGAATAAAAGGAAAGTATGCCGATGCAGGTTTGGTTTGTTCTACACTACAAATTTCACAGTCGAATACAGATTCGTAAATTGTCATGCCAAGTTGATAATGTAAATACGGCTACCACCAAACAAATCAAAAAAAGATCGAGAAACGTCAATCATCGAAATGTAAGACTTACACTCCAAAATTGATAGGTTTTTCGGACATAAAAAAGAAAAAAAAAAAAAAATTAAGTGGGAGATGATGTAACGTATACTCTATATTCACTTTCCTTTGATTTTACTATCTCTGGTTATTTTATTTTACTATGTAAATTATCTTCCTACTGAACGAAATATTATTTCACCCGCTGAATGAGATCTGGCAATGAGTGTGAGTCATGACGTGGTGGTAGCTAGTATATAGGCGCGTTCATCGAGGTTGAGTTGTGTTGCGTTGGTTGTTGCGTTGGTTGTAGCGTTGGTTGTTGCGTTGGTTGATGTGTTGGCGTTGCGAGGTGTTGTTATGAGAGTGTGTGTACTATAAGAGGAAAGTTTATTCATTATTATGTACAAGATATATGAGTGCCTTAGTTGACCAAGAGTCTTGGAAATAAACAAGTGTTCAGTAAGTTCAGTCTTTCTCAATTCTTAGTTTTGTCAGACCTCTTTCTGGCTGTTAGGTTTATGACTTTGATTACTTAATATAAATAACCAGCGTTGAGACTTTGTTTAAGTTCATAATTAACGAGTAACAACACCCTTTTGGGAATTCATTATTTTGAAGCTTAGAGCATTATTCATTCATAATAATTAGCTTAGCAAAAAGATTATAAAGCTAATTCATTATAACCATACCCGTGCGCTATCTGGGAGACGCGGATTCGATTCTCGCCCCAGGACGACGAAATTTTCAAGTTTTCGGATATTTTCTGACTTACCATCCTTGTCATAATTACACCAGAAAACGGATTGTCATCTTCAAAATTTGTATTGTACGTACTATTGTTTTGCTAATGGATAAAACCTGATTTTAATACTAAGTGTTAAGTATAACCTGGTAAGCAGCTTATTTATTTTATATGATTCTAGCAATACTAGTGACTGTTGAATTACCTCTGCCACTCTGAAAAATACTTACAGCCGAAAAAATGTCTTGCGAGTCGAAGTTCCTTTTAGAGATCTTGGGATTAGTTGCTTATGTAATAACGTAGATATATCTATAGTTTACATGACAATTTCAAGTTTCGGGCTTTATGTTTTATAAAAGCAATGACCTCACCAGAGAGTTTAAACAGTACATATTCATACATGTTTTGCTATACTTGTTCATCCTTTGTTAGGCTAAAACAAAAACAGAATGTAACTGCTTTCGTCCAAAATTAATACAATGCGTATTTTAATACGAAGCTCAGTGATCAAAAGCATGTACAGCATACATCGAAAGTATTGGAAACCGAAAGGCCATGGTTTTTTTGTCTGGAGTTTTAATGACCTCCGGTAGCAATCCAATGAGCTGTAAGGAGTCTCGGTCCCTAATGTAGTGCCACTGGTTCCCGGGAAGAAAGAGAGCCAGTGCCGTAAGACAAACACAATATCCATGCCTCACCAGTATTCGAACCCAGTCCCACTTGGATGGACGTCCATAAGCCAGCGCTTAGACCATTGCGTCTCCAGAGCGGCAAAGTGCGAATAATAACAATGGCATTGTGTATACAAATATTCCATCAGCAATCAGGCCATTGCCTCATGGTGATTATCTTCCTGTGCTAACGCCTCCAGCTCTTTTTGAAATGTGTCTTCCATCAATACTCACCTGACGCTGAAAAAACAGAAACCTATGAGCCTGGATGGGTTGGTTTTTTTTTGGTTTTTTTTTTTTTTTTTTTTTTTTGGATTGGAGGTTTAACGACTACTGTGAGCAACTCAATGGGTTATAAGCAGTCGCCCGTCCCTAATTTAGGGTCACTGGTTCCTGGGAAGGGAAAGAGCCAGTGCCGTACGACAAACACAACATCCATGCCTCACCGGGATTTCATCCCGGACCCCTTTTTTTTTTTTTTTTTTTTTTTGATTGGAGGTTTAACGACCACCGTGAGCAACTCAATGGGCTATAAGCAGTCGCCCGTCCCTAATTTAGGGTCACTGGTTCCAGGGAAGGGAGAGAACCAGTGCCGTAAGACAAACACAACATCCATGCCTAACCGGGATTCGAACCCGGACCCCTTACGGACGAACGATCAGAGGCCAACGCCTTAGACCACTGCGCCACCGGGGCGGCCCCGGACCCCTTACGGAGGACGAATGATAAGAGGCCATCGCTTAGACCACTGCGCCACCGGGGCGGCTCCTGGATGTGGTGTGATTCTACTCCCCAGCCTTTCACAGAAAGCAGACTCAATGATTTGGTAAGAGACTTAGTTTTACACAAAGAATCCGCAGTTCTTGGTTACACTAAAATCAAAAAATCTTTTATCGTTTGGAACACATTTTTTGTGCAATCGACATCGCGAAAGAGAACTAGTAGGTATTTCTCCGGAAAACAATACATTACTATTTCTCGGAAGAAGGAACTATGGTGTACACGTGTAACATGTACTGATGATCTATTTTGTCATGATATACTATACTTCAGATTGGAGATTATTAATTAATTCTTCAAAAAGGACATTAACGGAGTTGTGCTTCTTAATTGAGACAAATATGGGTCGATTCCAGTTGCTCACTCTGCGCATTTAAAAGCACCATATGAAATTTTCAACTCTAACTACAGTCACGTGCAATGAAATTTGCGCACCTAGAAGAAAACATGCTGCAACTGTGAAACTTTACAAATAGCTAGAGTGCGTGCTGGTATACAAACGATCCACGTTTGGTGCGTGTGCGCATGATCGCACACCCTGTGGTGGCGCTGCAAGCACGGACAGGCAGCCTTGTAAGCCGGCGTGTAGCCGATGCACATGAAAGCGAAAAGCACCGACCGACGTAAGCAAGAGTACAGAATGACAATAATGACGGGTAGACGCCAGAGACGTCGATTTACGCAACTTACGGACTTTGAGAGAGGCCTGATCATCAGCTGAAAACCGCAGGGTGGTCGGTGCGCCGTGCAGTTCTAATCCTACTATCTGTGGATCGTTCTGATCATAGCGTCTCACTCTGTTTGGAGCAATGGACATGTGAAGGCACTGCCACACGGAGAAGCGACTCCGGACGGGCCAGGAGGACCACCGGTAGAGAGGATCGACGGATCGTGTGCCAGGCACGAATGGATCCACGGGGACCCGATCCACTATACAGGCAGATGTAGCGACTACAGTGTGCCCACGAACCAATTACCTGCGCCTCGTGGAAGCGAATCTGCGATCTCAGCGCCCCTTACATGTGCTGTTATTAACACCGGAACATCGCCGGCTCCATTTGCAGTGGTGCCAGGCCAGAGCGAAGTGGAACGCCACAGATTGGGGACGTATGGTGTTTAGCGATAAGTGCTGCTTCGTTTTGGGCCCAGATGATCATCATCTCCGGGTGTGGAGATCCCCGGGTCAACGGCACAATCCCAACCTAGCTATCGAGCGCCACACCTATTCCACTGTAGGCATCATGGTCTGGAGAGCGATTGCCTACGATAGCCGATCAGATCCAGTAGTGGTACGTGGATCATTTATGGGCCAGCGGTATGTGGAGGAGATCCTAAGGCTCCATGTACTCTTATTTCTGGCCAGGATTCCAGATGCGCTATACCAGCAGGATAATGCACGCCCGCACACGGCTCGGGTTACCCAGAACTGCCTACGTCATGTCCAGACACTTCCACGGCCTGCCCGTTCACCGGACAATTGAAACCCCAATTGCTGCCGTGCCGCACTATCCGGGATTTGGAGCACACCGTCCAACACGTGTGGGCCAGTCTGCCGCATGACAACATCAGGCAGCTGTTCGCATCCATGCTGGACCGTATTTCAGTATGTATCGCCGCACGAGGCTGTGCGACGCGCTATTGAAGATGACCGGACTGCGTGCCACAGATCCCTCTGTAAATGTCTTGCAGGTCTGTTTTTGCCATCATATGTAGTATCATTCATCTGTATCATTACGTCCATAAAATGTTAGTTCAATCCGATGCTTCCTTCTTGGTGCGCACATTTCATTGTACGTGAATGTACATAATAAAACAAATCATGAATGGATTGTATCTGCAGATATTAAAGTTACTGATTTGTTGCTTGGTCTTCAGTCTAGTGCGTGAAAATATCTTGTTTTTTGTGCGAAAGGGACATTTCTGCGAAGAACAAATATTGGGAACAAAAGCCAAGGGCCCCAAGAAATTCTCTTGCACCATGCTCAAAAGAAAAAACAAAATAAAAAGAAATCAAACTTTGGCCGATCACAAGAAAGTATTACTTCCGCCAGGCTCAGCTGGTGTTAAAGAAATAATTTATAAAGCTTTAAATAAACTTAAATACATCTGTGAACATTTTACATCGCTCCCACAAGAAAAATAAAAAGAAGGCATATCTTTTTTTCCTTTTTTTGCCCATCAAATTCAGAAATTAATAGTGGATAATACACGGACGGAAAAAAATCCCAACACCAAGAAGGGGTTGTGTTTGATAAACGACAGTTGGTAGGCGGTGAGAGTACGTCTGTAAGATGACGTCTATGCAAATTTCGCGCTCGGCGCATACGTGTGGCGCTAGTAGCGCCCCTCGAAACATGCAAAGCAGGTTCGCTGTAAATACGCGCTGTAACGTTCGTGAGCGTTAGTTATCGTCGAGATTCACCGTAGTGTGTTGATGTTAGTCAAGAATGCCTTTAAGAAGACGAAGAAGCCATTATCAATTGCTCACGGAGTTTGAACGAGGTCGTGTAATAGGGCTACGAGAAGATGGATTTTCTTTCCGCAATGTTGCAGAACGACTTGGCAGGAATGTAGCCACTGTGCATGATTGTTGGCAGCGGTGGTCAAGGGAAAGTACTAACTCAAGAAGACCGGGTTCCGGCAGGCCACGTGGCACTACTTAGAGGGAAGACCGCCGTGTACGGCGTATGGCCGTGGCGCATCGTACCGCGTCTGCGGCAGCAATTCCAGCTGCAGTTGCCATCACAGTGACACAACGAACTGTTACAAATCGGTTACTTGAAGGACAGCTCCGTGCCAGACGCCCTGTAGGGTGCATTCCACTTACTACAAACCACTGCCGTTTGCGACGTCAGTGGTGTCAAGCTAGAGCTCATTGGAGGATGGAGAGGAGATCTGTTGTGTTTTCTGATGAAAGCCGGTTCTGCCTGGGTGCCAGTGATGGCCGTGTGTTGGTTAGAAGGAGGCCAGATGAGCGCCTGCAAACAACCTGTCTGCGGCCGAGACACACTGGACCTACACCGGGAATTATGGTCTGGGGAGCAATTTCCTATGACAGCAGGAGCACTCTCGTGGTTATCCCACGCACCCTGACGTCACAGTTGTACGTCGGTCTGGTGATTCAACTTGTTGTGCTGCCATTCATGAACAGCATTCCAGGGGGTGTTTTCCAACAGGATAACGCTCGCCCTCATACCACTGTTGTAACCCAACATGCTCTACAGAGTGTCGACATGTTGCCGTGGCCTGCTAGATCACCAGATCTTTCACCAATCGAGCACGTATGGGACATCATTGGACGACAACTCCAGCGTCACCCCCAACGAGCATTAACCGTCCCTGTATTGACCGACCAAGTGCAACAGGCATGGAACTCCATCCCACAAACTGACATCCAGCACCTGTACGACACAATGCATGAACGTTTGCGTGCTTGCATTCAACATTCTGGCGGTTACACCGGTTATTAATGTACCAGCATTTCACATTTAAAATGGCTCTTCTCGCGCTTACAGTAAGCTGTGATCTTGAAACCTTAATCGATTAAATATGTTACCTATACAAATGTATTGCCGCCATTTCATTCCTCTACAACTATTTTTTCGTGGTGTTGGGATTTTTTTTCCGTCAGGGTAATTTCGAGGGAATTATGGACCGGAATGGATTGCCTCTTAATTAAAAACAAAGCCATTCTCTCTGCAAAGTTTACAATGCAGTATTCTATGATTAAAGTACTGGAAAACAATTAGTATTTTATGATGTAAATACTGGAAAACTAGTAGTGGGAAACCAAGTCAGTTTTCTTCATAAATACTTTTCCCCCATTGTCAGTCCTAGCAGATTTCTTTACATTTTGACTAAGGCCTAATATACCGTCATTCATCTAGCGAGAATTCAAGATATATATATATATATATATATATTTATGTGGTATAAGGACCACCATGAGATATAAGCAATCGCCCGTCCCAAATGAAGGGCCACTGGTTCCAGGAAATCGAGAGAGCTAGTACTGTAAGACAAGCACAACATCCATCTCTCACCGGGATTCGAATCTGGACCCAACTTGGACGAATGATCAAAAGTCATCTCTTAGACCACTGCGCCATTGAGGTCGCATTTTCCCAATACTTGCCACTATTAAAATGTTTTGTCTGACAAAATCCTCTTCCACCTTCGTACCTCAAGAATCAATCAGAATATTTCTCAACACAGTGACAGCTTTGTTTAAATTCTTCGCCATTCTGATTAGTTTAATCTCCAGCCTTGAAGATCATTTAAAGACATATCGACCACTGCTTTCTTTCCATTAACCTCCAAAAGAAGTGTTGCTGAGTAGCAGAAGTATTAAGCGAAGCGAGGCCGAAGGCCTAGAGGAGCTCTCTTTATGAGACTCGCGACAATTAGTGGTTCGGACGTAGGTACGAGATGGTACATCAGATCACCGTGATTTTTTGCATGCCATTGGACATTGTCTATGGTCAGGTTTTGACGTCTTCCGATTCCCGAAATTCCCTGTCATTGAGGAACAATCGTCCAAAAACTTGCATTTTAAGGGGGTTTTCAGGATTTTGAGAACCGGTCGTTTGTTACCTTAAAATATCTTCAGCCGATCGCAGTGACACTTGCCACAGAGAAAGGAAAGGACATGGTGAGTGACATGGGGTTGGTATCATGGTAATTGGTCGTGTCGTATAAAAATAATGACCATTAAAAACTGGCCAATTTCAATAATAATTGAAAAATCCGCTCTCTACTCGAGACTCGGGACAATTAGTTGTTCGGGTATAGCTATGACATGACACATCCGATTACAGTGATTTTTGGCATGCGATTGAACATCGTCCATGGTCAGCTTTTGACGCCCTCCGATTTTCTAAATTCCGTGTCACAGAAATTTCAATTAAAGCTAGATGGTCTTTTACTTGAACCGTTTCACGAAAGTCGGCTCCATAACATTAATTTAAACAAGTTAGTAAAATCATGCAATGCATTGATTATAATAAGCTTTCCAACATACTAGTAATCACAAAATGGCTGTGGAATAAATCTCACTCCTACGCCCTGACCTTTGATCCCATTTCGATTATATTCAACAGAACTGGTTCAGTATACCTCCAAAATAACATGATAAAGTTTTGTCGCAATCGAAGCAATTTTACGTAAGTTATGATGCATAAGGGCTATGGAATAGACCCCGCTTCTGTGTCCTAACCTTTGATCCCATTTCGCCCATTTTCAATAGGATTCGTCCCCAGGCGCAGGCCCCTACAACCTACTAACATTTCATCCAAATCGAAACATTTTTACGTAAGTTATGATGCATAATGGCGATGGAAGTGATTCCGCTCCTATGTCCTGACCTTTGACCCTCATTTCGCCAATTTTCAATAGGGTTTGTCCCCAGGTGATCCCCTACCACATACTAATATTTAATCGAAATCTAACCTTTTTCACGTTACTTATGACACATAAGAACGGTGGAATGGATCCCGCTCCTATGTCCTCACCTTTGACCCCATTTCGTTCACTTTCAATAGGATTCCTTCCCGGGAGATTCCCTTCCACATACTAAAATTTCATCGAAATCGAAAGATTTTTACGCGAGTTATCGTGCAGACGAACATACGCACACAACGCGTGACGTAATGAGGCAGATGGGAATCGCGGCCATCTGCTAGAAACGTGTGACGTCATAAAACTTTAATAGGATCCGCACATTTGTTTGACTGCTGACGTCATGAAAATACAGGTCGCGGCATCTTTTTTCTTCCCAATTAATGCGTTCCCAAGGATGAAAATTTGAACATCGATTTAAGTAGCTTCATTATATAATTTGGAACACCTAATATTTTCTAAAACATAACCATAATTATGCAATCCAACATCTGTTTGTCTACTGACGTCACCAAAGTACAGGTCGCGCCATTCTTTTTCTGGTTTCAACATTACCAAAGGAAAAAAGGAAAAGTCATTGATTTTTAATATAATTATGGTTATGTTTTAGAAAATATTAAGTATTCCAAGTTATTTTAAGAAGTTATTTTAATCGATGTTAAAATTTTCATCCTTGGGAACACATTAATTGCGAAGGAAATGTGTACAAAAGTTTTTCCATTGGAAGTATAGGAAGCAAAATTACTTGATGTTCACCTTAATTATATGGGATAAGGGCGATGGAATGGATCGCAATCTTATGTCCTGACCTTTGACCCCATTTCGTCCATTTTCAATAGGGTTTGTCCCCAGGTGGTCCCCTACCACATACTGAAATTTCATCGAAATCGAACCATTTTTACGCACGTTATGGCGCATGAACGCAATGGAATGCATCCCGCTCTTATGTCCTGACCTTTGACCCCAATTCACCCATTTTGAATAGGGTTCGTCTCCAGGTGGTCCCCTACCACATTGTAAAATTTCATTGAAATCGAACCATATTTACGCAAGTTATGACGTATAAGTGCAATTGAATGGATCCCGCTCCTACGTCGTGACCTTTGACCCTATTTGTCCCATTTTCAATAGGGTTCGTCCCCAGGTGGTCCCCTACCACATACTAAAATTTCGTCGAAATCGAACCATTTTTACGCCAGTTATCGTGCGGACAGACGGACGGACGGACAAAGCTGGAGCACATACGCTTCTTCAACCTACGGTTGGAAAGCGTAAAAAAATCGTTTGAATTGAAAAAAAAAGGAATGGAAAGATTCCGCCTGTGAACTCAAAACTTGCTTAATCTATAATAATAAAAGGAAGTTTATGTATGCGTGTGTGTGTGTGTCTTTCGCGCTATAAAATTAAAAACGTGGTTCCCAATCTGAGTGTGTCTTTCCGCTTTGTTTATATGCAACCTGATCACAACCAATGTGAAGGCGTAAAGGAAAGTAGGTCATGATAAATTTGAGGCATTTCGTTTTTAGAATGTTTCGTACTTTTGTTCTGAAAGTCATAAATTTTACGTGTTCGTTTTTCAGAATTTGTTATAATAGACGCCTTAATGAGCTTAGATTTTGCAAAAGCTTCGCTCAAAATTTCCCAACTGTCCCCGAGTTATCGGTTACCGTTGGTGGCTTGTCCGAGTAGTTAACTCATCATGGTTTAAAAGTCACCTCCGCGAGAACTATTTGTAATATGTTTGAAATACACTGCTGGCCACCCAAAATGCAACACCAAGGAGGACACGAGACAGCAAAGCCAGATTTACTGGACACATAACAACAGATACAAAGATGAAATGGTTGAGCTTACAGACCGTGCGACTTACGTAACACGCAGACTTCGTGTGGCCCCCATGGCTGGCAATACCGGCCGCTACACGCCGCGGCATCGAACGAAAGAGGCTTTGGATGTGGGCTTGGGGTATGTCGTCCAGGCTGCTTCCACACGTTGCCACAGTTCATCAGGCGTAGCCGCGGGTGGTGCTTGCCGGGCTGCTCGGTTGCCTATCAGAGACCAGACGTGTTCGATAGGCGACATATCGAGAGAACAGGCGGGCCACGGCAGTAGTGACACCGGGCGGGCCGTGAAGAATTGTTGCACAATGTGTGCCACGTGCGGGCGCGCATTGTCCTGTTGAAACGTGGCCACTGGCAGGTCCTGCAGGTGAGGGAGGACTACAGGCTCCAAAACGATGGGATGTAGCGGTGGCTGCTGAGTGTACCGGCAATACGTGCCAGAGGGGTGCGGGTGTCATATCCAATTGCACCCCAAACCATAACGCCAGGCGAAGGACCGGTATTGCGATGCATAATTCATGTGTCATACAGTCGCTCCCCACCGCCACACACGGATCCGACCATCGTGGTGTTGCAGGCAGAAACGGGATTCGTCGGAGAAGACAATGTCGTGCCGTTCCGTAGTCCAGGCGCAGCGTTCAACGGCCCACTGCCGCCGCACTCGCCGGTGATGTTACGTCAATGGTAATCGGAGCAATGGGCGCCGTGCGACAAGTCCCCGACAAGTCCCCGCACCTGCAGACGACGTCGAACAGTACGTGCTGACACAGGTTGTTGCACAACACACCCTAATTCCTGCGCTAACGTTCGAGATGTGGCGGTGCAAACCGTCAATGCCCACCGCACAACATGCCGGTCCTCTCGTTCGGCGGTGGGCCGCAGCTGCGGCAATCGCTCACGTCGGTCCGTCCGTCCCTCCTGCAACCACCGAATCCATACTGGCCTCAGTGTGGCTGGATGTCGTCCCACACGGGCGACGATGTCCGGTACGATAAACCGCTGTCGCGATAAACCACTATTCGTCCTCTGTCGAACTCCGAAGCGTGCTGGAATGACTGCTGTATTCTGCGACGAGGCATCAGGAAACTTCCCACGCACAGGTCCGGCAGCACAACACACTTACAGTACTTACCCCCCCCCCCCCGTAGTGTTTCTCGGTAGCGTGCCAGGCGCACACGATTTGCATATGCCCTGCAATGCTAATCGTTTGCATGTCCTCTCGCGGGCGACGCATGCTGCGAATTTCAGGCCAATCGGATGCTTCCTCCTTGGTGTTGCATTTAGGGTGGCCAGCAGTGTAGAAGTGTCTCGTTGCCAGGTATTAGCTAGAGCAGATATCTTGTAGGAATAAGCACAGCTTTTATCTCGTACTATATTCATCCGTCTGCCTTTACTGCCTGGTGCAGCAGAAAGATCTCGCTTGCTTTCACAGAAATGCAGAGTCGAGTCACATTATTGTGACCACCTCCTACTTTGACGTAAACATTACATAGCCAATGAAGGAAGGCACGTGTCAGAGGCTATATAAGGTGTGCTGTAGGCATACTGAAAACATATTACTCGTTGCTGTCATGGATAAAAGGATCGATTTATCAGATTTCCAAATAGGAACGATTATCGGGTTTCGGGCCAAAGGTGGTACTATTTCTGAAACTGTGCAGTTTGTGAACTGTTCGCGTGCTGCTGTGGTTAAAGTGTATCGTGTATGGGGAAATGGCACCATTGCGAATAAACGACGTAAAAATAGCGTGGCACCACGTCGTGCCATTAATGTGTAAGGTGAACATCGGCTTAGAAGATGCGTGAGGGACGAACGTAGAAATAGCGGGGCACCACGTGCCATTAATGTGAGACGTGAACATCGGCTTAGAAGATGCGTGAGGGCCGAACGACACGCTACAGTGCAGCAACTCACTGGCCGAATGAAGCAGGGGGCTACCTGAAGTGTGTCTAAAACGACAGTTCAGCTAACCCTGCTGCGTATGGGGCTTTGATGCAGTCGGATGGTCACTGCATCTATGCCAACGAAGGTGCATCGGCAGAAAAAGCTTACATTTGCACGGCAGTATCGGAACTGGACCTCCGCTGATTGGCAAAGGATTGCCTTCTCCGATGAGTCACATTTTCTACTTGATCGAACGGATGGAAGTTGGCGTTTAAGGCGAGAAACATCGGAGAACAAACACTCTCCCCGGACCAGAGGGCAGCGCTCTGGTTTGGGGAATGTTTTCGTGGCATTCTCTGGGTGGCATTCTCGGAAAAATGGTCTGGGGAATGGGGAATGTTTTCGCGGCATTCTCTATGGTCTGGAGAATGTTTTCATCACCTGCGGAAGGCACTACGGATTGAATTCGTTATGAATCCGTCCTTGCAGACCACGCACACCCATACATGCTGATTGTCTTCCCTGGGGCGGATGCGTTCTTCCAGAACGACAATGCGACGAGTCACACAGCTAGAAATGTCCCAGAGTGGTTGGAAGAGCGCGATAAAGACTTCAAAGTACTTTCCTGGCATTCCCCGAATTCTCCAATTGAGCATCTGTGGAACAACCTCGACCATGTTGTTCGTTCTATGGATCCTCCACCATGCACTCTCCAACAGCTGTCAGATGCACTGCAGCCAGCATGGCTCCACATAGTTGTGGAGCCATGCTAAAAAGTAATTAAATAGCAGCACCTTACTGGGTCAGTCCCACCCCTTCTAGTTGCTTTCCGTGCTGCACACGCGGTTACTCTGGATATTAGCTGGTGGTCACAATAATGTGACTCGACCGTGTAGCTTCTAGTGAGCCTTTTCTTAAAAAGCCTTTTCATCGTCGTGATCGTAAAGAATTTTTGGAGTTTGCAACAAGTCCTACGTTTACTGTCCACAGAGTGAGCATTAGAGTTTTATCGTGTAAGACCAGGATTCAGATGAATTTCGTTAAGTTTCGAAGGAGTCCAAAGGCAAAGAAAGGACTAAGGAGGATTGGTATGGTCGTCATTTCTGTTCATGGGAATTCCGCTCCTTAATTGTATACTACACCAGCGTACTTTGTGAGATATATTGATGAGTACATCTGCCCAAAGAGAGAGAGAGAGAAGAAAAGTATCCCTGTATTTAAAAAAAATGTAAAAAGAGTTTTCTATGTCCCATAAATCTCTCTCTCTCTCTCTCACAGAATTGTCAAAAAAAATGCGCTTAGGGAAATGTCATTTTGTTTCCAGTACTACAAAATATGGATTAGGGCTACAGGATTAATAGATTTCTAATATACAGTAAATTCAGTGCTGTGCACGCATGACCGCTGGCTACGACGGTCAAATAGGGTCCACTAATCCGCTTTGGTAATTGGATAACAATTGAAAAGATTTTGCTGACATTTTAAGTAACGTACAAAGTGTATCTTGAAAATTTACATGCAGAATCAAAGTTCGTGGTACCACTATTAGAAAGAAAAGTCGGTAGAAGAAACAGGAAAGGTTTCTCTTTCAGAAAGTCAAAAGGAAGCGGTGAAAATTTTCTCCGACAGTTTCAAGGGCACTATAAATTGTAGACACACTCGTCACAACAACATGTGCCATTGAAACATCTTTCAGTACCCTGCGTAGGATAAAGTCTGGGGTGAGATCTACAGTGACACAGGGAAGATTAAATGGTGTCTCTCTATCTGATGAGTTTTCATCGAAATTGTGCATACAAAAATGCAAATTTTATGAGAAAGTTTGTCGACTGATTCGGGAAAAAGCAATAGAAGACTGCAATTTTAATTTTCTTCCAACCAAGAGTTACACAATCACAATCCAGCTTCATTAGCATCAGAAGTTGTTCTTTGCTAACTAAATTGGTTTCAAATATGTATTTAATTACTTTTTACTTAAATTGTCACTAAATGCTCTGTACCATAATTTTTCTCCTTATCTTCAAAATTAAATACGTATATTTGCCTTTACGGAGTGAGACTGAGACTGCATTCCTGTCATTTATCTTGAATGACTTTGAGAGTTTTTGTGTGTTGGAGCTTTGTTTTGACTCCCCTCCTGGAAAAGATTCTGTGGGGTCCCTATGATTGCACGATAAACATGAAAACAATTTCCTGGAGATACGGTTTACAATATTTGACTCAATTAGCATGAAACTCGATGCAACATTAAAAAAAAAGTAATTGGCGCTTTATCTTAAGACAAAACAGCATTCTGCTTCTTGTTAAAAACATGCTTGTGTTACCATATTACTTTGTTTTAAAAATCGGGTATATCGTCGTCTGTTTTGTATTTTAATTGAGGCATATTAAATGAACCCATCTTAATTTTCTGCCATAATGTAGGGGATGACGTTGCCACAAAGGAAAAGTTTAAAAACTGCACTGAATTTTTTCCCTCGAAATAAACAAAGGACCGACATTCCAAAATGTTTTTTTAGAAATTACTCATCATTCTTCTGCGCATGTAAGCAGCTTGTCTTAAAACTTTTTAGACTTACCTTCGAACTCTTGCTTTGCATTTTCCTTGCTAGACGGAAGTCTTAGCTGTTGTGATTGCAAAATTTCTTTTCCAATAGCACTTGGGGGTTTGTTGAAATTATTCAAAGTTTCAAGAGTAGTAGCAATACTTTCTCTGTCATTGCCGTACTTATGTGAAACAAATATGTTCTGGTCATCTAAAGAACTCGCCGTTCTGTTCGAAGGAATCTCTTTAGGAAAAAGATGAATGTTTTGCCTACTCTGAGCTGGTACTACCACAGACTGCTCTTCAGAGTTATGTAGCTCGTCCCTCGTAAACTGTGGAGGAAGAGTTGAATCTTTCGTGTTCAGAAATCCTTTTGAACCTTTTGTTATCTTTTTTCCATGCCTCAATTTCGGGAGATTTTTATGAAATCCTGCTGCGCCTGGGTTCCTGATCGATACCACTTTCTTCTGCTTCTTAGTATCTAATAACTTTTCCAAATTTCTCCAAACCTTTTTCTGAAATGGTGACATTGCAGCTTCCAGGAGATCGTTTTCTTGTTCTATGTGTTGTTTCGAACTCCATGCACCATCTGTTTGAGTTACTTGAACGTCTGCTGAGGATAACTCACCAGCGTCAGGATGAGAAAAAGAGTTTGCATTTTTGTTAGGTTCACCAATCACCGGTCTCACACCGTCTTGCATGTTGTTTGCTGACAGATCCTCCTGTGATTTCAATTTCTGCAGCCCGTCTTGAGAGTACAGAAGTCTATTCTGTTCGTTCCACCAGTTTCCTTTTAACGGCGAGAAGGTGACGAGTTTGTCCTGTTGCAATGTTTCCACGTTGCCCATCGCTTGATCCCCAGCGATCGCTCCATTCATACCGTGTGGGAAAGCTAATTTACTCGATGCCGGTTCGTTCCACCTGTTTTGGCTTTTTTCTGGTGGCATGAACGTGCTTTGTTTGTCCAGTGGCAACATTGCCATTCTGCCTTCGTCTAGATCCACGACGATCTCATTACTTTGTGGAAAGACAGACTTACCTGATAACACGAATATAGCGTCAGTAGAAAACTGCCAATTCATTTGCAGTCCTTTCTGCTGTGTAAACGGAGTGGGTGAACGACTTAGGTGTTCTACGCCATGGACTTCCAATTTCTCATGTTTCTGCTTCTTGTCAGTCTTTAAAATATCCAAGGTCTCGGTATCACTGTTTTTGCCCAGAGTTTTGGAAATTCGGATTTCTTGTTCCCTTAAACCCTGTTCATCCAAGCTTTTTCTTCTTCACTCTGAGACAAGTCCTTCTTCACAGACAATCCTCGGATCCTTACACCTCGCTTATTAGTCTGTAATGGCGTCGAGTCAGCAGACTGCGGAACATCCGGGTCACCTCGCTTATTGGTTTGTAATGGCGTCGAGTCAGCAAACTGCGGAACATCCAGGTCACCTCTCCATAACGCATCTGACAAAAGACACGACATTAATTTTCATATGGAAGTATTTATCATGCATCGAATTCATTTTAGGAAAATTTCGAGAATCAAAATCCCGTTTAATCACAGACTGAATCTTTCAAAACCAGCTTAAGCACAATTCGTTAATTGAAATAAAGCACATGCGTACACCGAGACTCGTGTTTGAAATAAATTTGAGAAATCATGTATGCTGGTGAAGAGAAATTAAGAAACTTTCGCTGATTCAAAATGAATGTGTTTAGAATAACAATTGCTTGAAAATATGGGCTAAAAAAAGATGATGGTCAGTGAAATGAAAATGAAATCAATATGGGTGGAATTAAATTGTGTCTCAATGAAATCGAAGTTCTTTGCAATTTTATTCAGACGCAAAGCAGAATTATTCCGCTGATGAAAATAATCATAACTCCTGATGTAAATTCATTCTCGCAACTGGATTGGCCAAAAAAGAAAAAATTAGTACAATAAATAACTGCAACGAATTTTTTGGTTTTTGAATGGATTTCCTCCAAAGGATTTTCTTAGTTTACATATTATTTGTTTGGTGATAATGAGACCGTTATATGCAAAACTTTTGTGAATACGTTAACTTCAGACCATTAATAAGCCTAATAAAGCCCCCTTTGAGAAACAAACATAATTTCGTGCTCTTTCGAAGTAGAGATTTAATGATTCGTTAAACACTAAACACAGCTAACTAAATCGCATTGATCAAAATTAAAGAACAGGAGTCAAAGAATCGGAAAACTTACCTAACAATTCCCCCGTCTATGTTTTTAAAAGGTATCACGAACGTGAAGTATTATTCCCCAATACGCTTAATCTTTGCGTACCTCTAACTGACAATCAGAAATCGTACATTTCTGATTGTCAACTTGAGATAACGGTAAAATCAACATAGTTAATCCACCTAAAAATACTTTTCTCCGCCTTTCTAACAGGTTATCGTAACAGCAAGCCAAGCTCATATACCTTTAGCAAAAAAGAATCGCCACAATATACACGGAAGTGCCAGAAAAACTGGTACGGACGGGCTTATGCAAAATACATAGCAACGTCACCTATGCGCGCACTCGGTTGCATCGTCCGCCGTTGCGTATATAAAGCGATAGACATCCTTGCCAGCTGTCCGCGCTGTTTTCGGCATGAGAATGACAAGTAATAACGTTTTAAGCGATTTTCAACGCGGTGTCATAGTTGGCGCTCGTGAGATGGGACATAGTATTTCGGACGTAGAAACGAAGTTCGGATTTTCACAGACGACCATTGCAAGGGTGTACCGTGACTACAAGAATTCCGGCAAAACCTGCAACCTACGATACCAGTTGCCGTAAAAAGACATTGGGTGAACGGGACCATCGTCGGCTGTCAAGAATCGTTTCACGCGATAGGCGTGCAACACTCTCGCATGTATCATCGGAAATCAATGCTGGAGCCTCAACAAGCATCGGCGTCCGGACTGTGCAACGTACCCTGCACGATATGGGCTTTGGGAGCCGACGCCCAACTCGAGTCCCCTTGATGGGTGCACGACGCAGAGCTACGCGCCACTGGACACTTGATGTCTGGAAACAAGTAGCCTGGTCTGACGAGTCGCGTTTCCAACTGTATCGGGCAGATGGAAGGATTCGTGTGTGGCGCAAACCCCATGAAGCCATGGATCCCGCCTTTCAACGGGGAACTTATACCGGCTGGTGGGGGGTTCGTAATGGTATGGGGTGTATTTAGATGGACTTCACTGGGACCCCTGGTACGTTTACAAACGTCTGTGACTGGACAACGCTATGTGCGAATCCTTTCTGATGAGGTCCACCCGTTCATGTCCTGCATTCATGCTGATGGGTTGGGCCTGTTCCAACAGAACAATGCACCTCCACACAAGTGTCGGGACACCACATTATGGTTAGAGGAGCATTCGTTTGAGTTTGGGGTGTTACCATTCCCACCCAGGCGCCCAGATCTGAACGTGATAGAACACATTTGGGATGCCATGCAACGCGCTATCGAAGACAGGAATCCGAGAGCTCGGAGTACACCCGAATTGTGGAACGCTCTGCAAGAAGTATGGTGTGCATTGCCTACAGCATATTTCCAGAAGCTAGTGGAGCCCATGCCCCGTGGTATTTCTGCAGTGCTGCGCTCCCGTGGGGGACCTACCAAGTATTAGACTGGTGTACCAGTTTTTCTGTCACCTGTGTATATACGATCTCCGCTCTTTACACGTTCGTCATCTCTCCACTCCACTATTTTCATCTCTCCACTCCACTATTTTAATCTCCCCACTCCACTATTTTCATCTCTCCACTCCACTATTTTCATCTCTCCACTTTCATAGTTTTAGCGCTGTATTTCCTTCCGACTCACTGTCAGCGTTACCGAAATCTACAAGTAGTTCGTAAAACTAATGTTCCGTTCAATAAGAAATGCATTTCGTAAAAAACAGGAACTCCAAAGGAATAATTAAATTAGATGCTCACGGCATATGGTAGCTGAAATTAACAAAAGGCAAAACAAAAAAGATATCAAATAAATACTCTGCTGTTTTGTCTACAAAGCGTCAGCGCGGTTTTTTTTTTTTTTTTCTCTTTTTGTTTTTTTGTGCTTGTTTTCTTTTTTAACAGTTATTTCGAAAATTATGTCCATAAATGCATATCGCTAAGTCGTTCTCTAAGATTCAGGGGTTAGCTTCTGAAAGAAAGCTCATCTGCTAGATTAAAGTTTAAAACTGGTAAAAGTACAGGGTGATTCAAAAGTCCCCGAACTCTATGTTTTAAAACGTGTTTGCCATAAAACCATAAAAGATATTCGAGTATTGCTGCTTGTGGCTGTTGTGTGTAACCTTGGGGAACGAGCTGCACCACGTGATAGCACCACGCGACACTACGCTTACTCGGGCACTGGCAATCAGTAACGTTCAGTCAGCCATGAGTCTCACTCAATAACAGAGGGTCACTTAGTTAGAAGTTTATTTGGAGAAAAACCTTACCACCGTTGCATCCAGCTCTTTCAAAGGAAGTTTCCTGATGATCCTATACCAGGGGAAGCAACTGTGCATGACCTTGTGAACCGGTTTCGCAAGACAGGCAGTGCTCATGATAAGCCTAAAAGCGGCCGGCCGGCCGGCCGGCCGTGGCGACGATCACGTTTCTGGAGAAAATCCCCGTTTCCCTGCAGCACTCTGCTCGGAAGTCACATCGGCGGCTGTCTCAAGAGTTAGGGACATCGTATTCAGCCTGCCAGAAGGCTACTAAACGTCTAAAGCTACGACCGTACAGAATTCGAGTAGTGCAAGAACTACGTCCTTTGGACTCGGAAAAGCGCATTGCCTACTGCCAATGGTTTAAGAGTTTCACGCGTAACAATGTGACTAACCAGCTTGACAACACGTTTTCCAGTGACGAGGCATGGTTTCATTTGATTGGATATGCCAATAGCCAAAACAACCGCATATGGGATGCGGAAAATCCATACGCATTGCATGAGATTGGACTTCACTGTCAGAAAGTTGGACTGTGGTGCACCATGTTTAGACGACGAATTGTAGGACCATTTTTTCTTTTTCGACACAACTGTAAATTTCGCTGTGTATGCAGAAATCATCCATCAGTTCGTGGAGATGCTAGAGGAACACGAACGTTGCTGTTGGTTTCAACAAGATGGAGCAACGTGCTACACATCAAACGAAACAATGGAGATGCTCCGTGAGTTCTTCCACGATCGATTAATCTCGAGAAAACTTTGGCTGGCTCGCTCACCAGACTTTTATTTGTGGGGCTATCTGAAAGACACAGTTTACCACAACAACCCTAAGACGGTACATGATGTGCGGAACATCATCATTACAGCCGTGAGAGACATACCAGCCAGCACGCTGAAAAGAGTGTCCTCCAACATGTGTCGTCGGGTAAATTTGTGTCTTCAACAGAATGGTGGACAATTCTAGCATCTATTGTGAAGTGGTTTTCATTACCTCTAAGAATGAGTGTCAATATAACAATATGTAGAAATAGTTATACATCACTATTTCGTGGTGGAAATATTTGAACATCAAACAAAGGTAATTGCTCTTTCCACGTTTATAAGTGAGTCACGGAAATATTTTAAATATTTGAATTCAGAGTTCGGGGACTTTTGAATCACCCTGTAGAATTTACTGACTGTTGATGTATCAAACGTCTCCATTTATAGCGAGCTTCACTAACTTCCATCACACATCTCACACAAGACATTTTGTACTTCATATTTACAGTACAGCGTCAAAAATCCGAACAAGCTTCCCTCCACTTTTTTTTATTTTTTGTGGTGGTGGAAAATTTAAGTATGGTCCGTTCATTTTAACTTGGAACTTGATGAAAATGGAATCGCCTAATTTTGTAGGTGCAAGCATTTTGGGGGCGACGTGTCGAAGATGAAGGTGACTTCTGATACTCAAAAACAAAAGGCGAAAATTTCCCCATTCACTTGTTCCCTGCGGGGCTAAGATTTTATGACCCACTACCAAGACAGTATCACCTCTTGTTTCATCCCTTAGTCCCACTGTTCACTATGAGATGGGAGGAAAATTATTCGCCGCCCCGGTGGCGATGGCCTCTGATCATTCGTCCGAAAGGGGTCCGGGTTCGAATCTCGGTGAGGCATGGATGTTGTGTTTGTCCTGCGGCACTGGCTCTCTCTCCCTTCCCTGGAACCAGTGACCCTAAATTAAGGACGGGCGACTGCTTATAGACCATAGAGTTGCTCGCGGTGGTCGTTAAACCTCCAATCAAAAAAAAATATTCCCCTGCCTTCAGCGTAAAGTACACCCCTTGGCAATCGAAACCAGCTTGTAATGATTCATAAGCTTTGGAATTTGTACTTCATGTTTAAAAATTTCGCATACTAGTAAAAATGGCAAACTTGTTTCGTATTGCATAGTAACAGAAAAAAATCTTTGTCTCATGTAATTTTTTTCAGTATACAGTTACTTATTTTTGGTACATGTACTTGGATAATATAATGTAGAAATGTTAGCGTAGTTGTATTTTTTACATGTTCGATAATCGGAACACATCGAAATTCGAACTACCAGTGGTCCCAATTAGTTCGAATTTTTGACGCTGTACTGTATTATCTTTTTCTCATACATACGTTCCTGAATGTGGCCCTCCCATATTTTTCTTGGCCTTCCTCTACCTTTCTTTCCTACCACTTGGGCTGAATAAATTATCTTAGAAAGCATTCCACCACGCATTCTTTCAACATAACTGAACCACTTAAGAATATGTTTATCTCCACCTCACTAACAACAAAATAAGAAACAAATGCATCGAATCCAAATCCAAATTCCCCAATGATTACATTGGGGAATTTGGACACTCTTTTTGCCAAAAAAACTAGTAGCCAAATTTCAAGATATTTCCGTTTTAAGCTTTCAAATCAGGCGGATTCAATCAGAAAATATGGCGTGCCTGCCCAGCAGGATGCACACGACATAAAGGCAGATAGCAGCGATAACGAACGTCCGCGTAGCTCAATTGGTAAAGCGACTTATTCCGGTAATGCAACATACCCGGGTTCGAGCCCCGACGTGGACCAAAAATGACGGAGAAATTTACTTCGTTATAAATACTTAGGTATTGCCTAGATATCAACTTACCTTCCGCTGGTATCAGCGAACCAAAGCCATCTGTAAGTAGAAAACCGTGGCTCACGTGACCTAGCGGAGGCCCAAGGAGGTTAGAATAAGATATCTGGAGAAGCCCTTGTTAATGGAGCAATAAGACTTTGCGTGAAGCCTATAACCGCGAGCGACGGCTGTCAAAGAGTGGAAAAGCTGGTGGTTTTCAAGGCTATTGCAATACATTTCGTGGTAGCTGAATCTCATTCTTTCGTCCCAAATGTTTCTAATTTTTGCATCTTAACTTGCTTCCAATGTGTGAGGAAATGCAGAATTTATAAAATTCGTAATTATTTACAGGCACCTTCCCCCATTTCTATTTTAAATTGAAATTCATGAAACGTTAGTGCACGCTCAAAACAAATATAACGTTAAAATTGAAAATTTCACTCGTGTGTGAAGTATAATTCATTCCGGTCTGCATCCAAAAATCACGCTCTTCAAAAATACACACAGCTGAAACTGAATCGCTATGATGTAAAAAATCACAATTCCCACACTTTGTGATTATACGGTTAAGAGACCAGGGCATCTCCAGAAGTCTTATTTTTACCTCCTCAGGTCACATGTGAAACCAACGCGTAATGAAATACGAGGTAGAATTACCCTAACTGCTGGTGTCCATATTCCCGCTATAAATTATTGCCACATGTGCATTCATGCAACAAATCTGATGCGTACTGGAAAACAACTACATTCTCATGACACTTTGCTATGACTTCGCCCCTCAGGTTTTATTTAGTCACTGGAGAAAGCAATGAAGCAAATTTGGGCCTCCGTTTCCCATAACTGCGTCCACGCTTTCTCACTGTGAGAAGGCTTTAAGGGGACTCATTCCTTTTCAACAATACATGTCCCTTTGCATGGTGTCAACTCCACATCCAGACGCTTGGAGAGTGTGGCAAAAGCCTCCCTTCTTGAGACCTTTGCCACATTCTCTGAAGCTCGTCAGTATAAAACACTAAAAACATAGCCTGATTCGTCTGACCACATCACCTTCTTCCACTCCTCCACTGTTCATTTACTGCGTCTTCGGAACCACTATGAGCAGATTTTTCTGGTCATCTGCTGAGACATCCATGACTCGATTTCTTTAACTCCCCGAGCATGATTCAAGTCGAAATGGGATTCGCTTGTTTGATTTCAGCAGTTAGTTGCTGCACATTCAAAAACATATTACGACGGTCAAGCTCTTTAAGTCTATTTTTCCAGCCATTTTTACTTCTTTTGGATATGGAAGGTCCTCTTGTCTTCCAACCACTAAAGTTTATCTTTAAAATGATTTCTCTTGAAAAACCAGTAATTTCTATTGCCTGGTTAATCATGACTCAGGCTAAACGTGTACCAACGGTTAGACCTTTTCCGAATATTGACAGATCCGGTGGTTTTCCAATATTTACATGAATTTCTGATGCTGAATAACTTGCACACTATTTAGGCATCAGCTCATGTGATATATACTCGTATTACCTATCTTATGATAAAGGCAAGGACGTCGCCAAGGGGTGGCGAGGGTGGGCTTGTCTTGCCCAACTGAGCGGACAAGAAATGAGGATGTAGCAGACACGTGACTCTCAGCATGGCAACGAGCCTTAGTAACGAAAGTGAAAGGCAACCAGCCCCGTTGAAATGATGGCGTCTCACTATGAAACTTTACTTCAGAGCACAAAATGCGGTATTTGGAAAAAATTAAACAGACTGAAGGAAAAGATCCTTATGTGCTGAATGCAAGTATCTTCGAAGCTGATGTGAAAAGTTTTTCGAAAGTGCAAATAGTAAATATTTTCGCTTACTTCGTCTTTGGTCGAAGTGCCTTTACCGCGGAACAGTTCGAGTCATACAAAAGTTTCGAAGCATATAACATTTTCTCGTCGTCGGTATTTTTTTTTCAGGGTAATTTAGTACGATCACAAATTCGTGAGTAATCAGTAATTTAAGGAGAAAGTAGGTACGCTGCCTTAATAAGTAAGGTTCTCTTCCCTCCCAGGAGTTAAAAAAGATAGGTTTTCTTTCTTTCCAGGAATCGCTGATTTTGGATAAAACTCACCCTTGAATGCCTTTTTGAGAGTTTAACTCTTCAACAAAAAGTGTCTTTCTAAGCAATTTCCAAGCCTTAGAAAAATGAGCAAACACTGCTTTTTTTTTTTTTTTTTTTTCGTACAATTGTGGTGAAAAAACAAAATAATTCTGCTGGGATTTGTGCCCTATAATCTATTTATCCGTAAACAAATTTAGCAGCATAACACCGGCCTGTAAACAGACCTAGACACCAAAAAAGGATTTTATTTGGACAATCATTTTAGCAATTATTTGCAATTTTCCTCAAAAGTGTGCTTCGCAGCTCCAGGTAAAAATCCAGGTGTACTAAAAATAAAATCAACGGTAGTTTGGGGAGGAAATAACGTATAGAACAAAGTAGTAAACTAAAAACCCCAACACCGACAGCCAAATAGCCTTAAAAGTGAAAAGCCGAAAACTCCCAAAAAAAAAGTGAGTCAAGGGAACGGTGTGCTCGAGATCTAAAAAATACAGAAGAGCAAGAGAGTTGATTCTGACTAAAAGTCAGGTTTGCTAACAAATTAACGTTTAGCACTATCAAAAGTTTCAACACCCCTAGATCAATCAGGAACCTTCTGAAAAGAAGTCCCTGGAGAAAAAAAAAGAAGAAAAAACACGTGCACAGAAGTGCCAATTGGGTTCCGAAGGGTTGATTTAAGAAAACTTTTGACTAAGAGACAAACTCTAAAAGGTTCTCCATAAGAAAATAGTCAGTAGAAATAAAACCTACGCAAAAAAAACAGGCAACAACCATGGACGCCTGCAGGAAATTTTTCAAGGGGGATCAAGTGTAATTAATTAAGGTTTAGCTAATATGTAGAAAAGAGTAAATCGTAAAAATGAAAGATTAATACTATTACTTACTTACTACACTAGAACACTACTACTACTATTATTATTATAAATTGATGCTGCTCTTGAAGGAAGTGTATGTCAGTAATAGTCATGTATTATCATGTACATTGGTAACTGTTTTCAAAATAATGAACAGTGTCCAGCAGGGCCACGCCAAACCATTTAAGTTCAGCACACACCACCCTGAGCTGAACTTGTTTGGGCGTACTACCTTATGGTTTGCTAGGTTCTATTTTTTTTTCCCGACTATCACGAGCAACTCAATGGGCTATAAGCAGTCGCCCGTCCCTAATTTAGGGTCACTGGATTAAGAGAAGGGAGAGAGCCAGTGCCGTAAGAGAAACACAACATCCATGCCTCACCGGGATTCGAACCCGGACACCTTGCGGACGAATGATCAGAGGCCATGGCATAGACCTCTACGCCACCGGCGCGGCGCTAGGTTTTCCGCCTTCACATTATCGTTTTCCAATTCCAAATTTCCAGTAAAATTGGGATATTAAATTAAACGCCCCAAACTCCATCTTCTCCTTGTGATCCAGTTCTGTGAGTGTAAAAAAAAAAAGTAATAAATAAAATAAAATAAAATAAAGGGAAAAATAATTCTACAGAGGAGTCAAGTGACCCCCCTGTCGGCACCCATGGCCAACACCTTTTAAACTCAACTTGAAAACTTTGAAGCAAACGAATGAAATGCCTGGCCGAATAAGTGCAAGCACTGCACTTCAATAGCGTTTGAACAAGCAAAATATAGATTCTCTGCTTTACCAGAAATCACTGATTTCTGGATAAAACTAACATTTAAAAGGTTCTCGGCCTTTGAAGATTCTAACTATTCAATAAAAAGTGTTTTCTAAGCTCTGGGAAGCGATCTCCCTTCGCTTGGCATATAAGTGAATTTTGTCGGTACTGCCTTTAGAGGCAGTAGCTAGTAGCCTGAAAAAGACTTACGGTCTCGATTTCGTCTATTTCCGCAATTTATAATACCACAAAATCTAGGCATTTTGGCTTCAAATTTTTATAAACACCGACCGCTAATGATTGCACTTTCACTTTACACACTAAGTGCAGGACAGCCAGCTATGCTTGTCCTTCAAGAACTTGCAAGGCCACTTCAGGGAAACTTCTCGATGACGTCACGTGCTACATTCTCATAGGAGACAGCTGGTTTATGGAATGGCTGAATGGTGAAGTAGCGCACACGTGTGTACCTGCGTGTGTCGGTGCGTGTGTACCCTAAAGTTAATCCCTGCGGATTAGCTTCAGCGGTCAGTGGGGTCAGGCAGGAAACACCTTGTACGAAATGAAATCGCCTGTTGATAAGGTGTTCATTTACTTGCTATTTCTGGTCGAATGCGTAGCTGTTGTGTTATAAAGGGCGGCAGGTGACTGCCACGGAAAGGGCCTCAGGCTTGATCCCAAGCAGGTATGAACGCTCGATCCACTAAATACCCGCCGTGCGTCAGATGGGCACGTTAAGCCTTTCTCCCCCTTTTTACTTCGCTTCCGTGTCACTTTCCTATCGGGCGCTTTACCCAAATCTCCTAGTTTCCTATTTCTAAGGGTTGTTTAAAACCTGGGGTCAGACACTCCCTTCCTAAAATCCTCTACATATGATCATGATCATGTTGTGTTATAAATTTAATGCGAATGTTCAAAAATATCTGAAAATTAAGATATTGTGGAAACTGCGAAAGGAAAACCGGCTTTAATTTATGACGGATACCGCTACCGATGTAACAGGACAAATGGGACTACTAATTGGTTGTATTTGAAAGATAAAAAAAAATGAAGCTAATAACTAAGTGGCCAAGTTAATTACGAATTCTCGCAAGAATAAATCCCTTGGCATTCAGCAAAATCCTTCCTGTAGCGCTGATACTGTTTTTCCCGAAGATTTACGTTCTTTACCAGATGGATCTAGCTTCCTAAAAATCGATGATGGCATTGATCATCGTATCCTAGTGTTCGCAGGAACTCAAGCTAAAGAAATGTTGAATTCCGGGAAAATATTTTTTGTGGATGGCACTTTCAGTAGTTGGTCAAACCAGTTTCAACAACTGTATACTGTTCACGTTGACTACGAAAGTAGCCTACTAACGAAGCAACTAATGTTCTGCCTGTGATATATGCACTACTACCTGATAAAAGAACGAGTACTTATGAAAAACTATTCAGATTACTTAAACACTGGGCAGAATATTGGAATCCGGAGATAATAGAACTGGATTTTGAAGCAGCAAGCAGAAAAAAAAAAACGTTTTCTCATCGATCAAAATATCTGGATGCAGTTTTTACTTCAATCAGTGTTTGTGGCGCAAAGTTCAACAACTTGAATTAGTAACACGGTACAAAGAGAATGAAGGCATTCGAATTCACATAAAAATTTGCGCCGCCCTTGCTTGTGTAATAGAAAAGGAAATCGATAACGGAAAGAAAATCGATAATTACATAATGGAAAATTCTCCATAAAGTCAAAAGCTTTCAGAATTTAATGACTATTTCGTGGAGCAACTTTTAGACAACCCCCGAACGCCAGTGCAACTTTGTAACGTCCATGGTCAAAGGCAAAGAACCAATAACCCGATTGAAGGTTGGCATTCTAAATTAAATCAGAGAATGGGAATAAAAACCCAAATATATGTGCTCTTGTAAATAAATTAAAGGAAAATTTCCATCATACAGAATTCGTCTTGAAACGATTGGAAACAGGCGAACCTCTTCGCAAGAGAATCACGAAAGATGACACCGAATTTTCGGGTGTAATAAGCACGTACCTCTTTTGAATCCGTTCTGACGCAAATTAAATTTATCAAAGCTATTCAAAGTCAG
This sequence comes from Macrothele yani, assembly GCA_039090855.1. Lineage (NCBI taxonomy): Eukaryota > Metazoa > Arthropoda > Arachnida > Araneae > Macrothelidae > Macrothele > Macrothele yani. The sequence continues at coordinate 64,659,495 of CM076999.1, read as the reverse complement.
TGGAACCGGTATGGAAAACAATAGTATTGACGGAAGAAAGAAGTTTTTCAATCGGCTTTTTAATCCCACAGATAGTGCTGTAAACGGAAGCGTGAGCTTACTCCCTCTGGTTGCAAACTTGTGCGTTAAGAAAAACATGAATTTCTATGAGAAACATTTCGCACCAGAAACGCTCTCCAACATAGAAATAATTTTTAGAATCGGACACTAAGAAGCAGAGATATCGATAAAAATAAGATGTGACTTTACGTCCCCTGGTGGGAAAACCACGCATTATTTTAGGAAGAAAGTATTCTCAACAGTTTTTCCATATGAGCGGTATGGGACCAAGAAAAAAAAAATTAGTCGAGTTTTCAGGAGCCCAGATTTTGCTACAAGTACATCAGAAGCAGAAATTAACAATTATGCCCCCCCCTGGTGGCCAAACCATTGTTTACCAAACATTAGAAATTATGTGAAAAATATTTTCCATCAGGTCTTGTATGCGATACAGAAAGAATTTTTCAAATCGGAGTTGTAGGAGCAGAAATAACGCAAAAAACGCAATTTACCTTGTGTCCCCTAGCGGAAAGCCTATGATTTACTTGAAAATATCGAATTTATAGGGAAAACATTTCGCATCGGAAATACTATCCAACAAAGAAAGAATTTTTCAAATCCGACTCTTAGAAGTAGAGATAGTGACAAAAATAATATATATATATATATATATATATACGCCTCCTGGCGTAGAAACCATACATTATTTCAAAAAGAAAATGTTCCTAAAATGTTTGTCGACATGAGCAGCATCGGTCAAAAAATGACTCTTTTTTCAATCGAGATTTTGGAAGCTCATATTTTGCTGCAAATACATCAGAAGCGGAAATTAAGACTTACGCCACATGGTGGCCAAACCATTTTTACACAAAAATTAGAAATTATATGCAAACGATTTCCCATCAGGAGCTGTATCCGGTGCAGAAAGAATTTTTCAAATCGGAGATTTAGAAGCAGAGATATAGGGGAACGCAAATTAACACTACGCCCCCTAGCGGAAAGTCTATGCATTACTTGAAAATCTTGAAATTATATGAAAAACATGTCACACTGGAAACGTTATCCAACAAAGAAAGAATTTTTCAAATCGGACTCCTAGAAGTAGATATATTGACAAAAATAAGATATACATCTACGCACCCTGGCGTAGAAACCAAGCATTATTTTAAGAAGAAAATGTTTCTAAATAGTTTGGCGACAAGAGTAGTATCGGTCTACAAACGACGTTTTTTTTCGATCCAGAACTTAAAAACTCATATTTTGCAGCAAATACATCAGAAGCGGAAATTAAGATTTACGCCCCCTGGTGGCGAAACCATTTTTTACAAAAATTAGAACTTATATGCAAACGATTTCCCATCAGGAGCTGTATCCGGTGCAGAAAGAATATTTCAAATCAGAGATTTAAAAGCAGAGATGTAGGGGGAAACGCAATTTACCTCTACGCCCCCTAGCGGAAAGTCAATGAATTACTTGAAAATTTTAAAATTATATGAAAAAACATGTCACACTGAAAACACTATCCAATAGAGAAAGGATTTTTCAAATCGGACTCCTATAGGTAGAGATATTGACAAAAATAAGATATACATCTACGCCCCCTGGCGGAGAAACTGTGGAAAATTTTAAGAAGAAACTGTTTATCGGTGTGAGTGGCATCAGTCCACGAAAGAATTTTTGCAAGCGATATTTTAGAAGCTCAGTATTTATAGCAAATACATCAGAAGCAAAAATTAGCAATTACGCCCCCTGGTGGCCAAAGTATTCTTTACCAAAAACTAGAAATTACATACAAAAGAGTTTCTATCAGGAGCAGGTGTATAAACTGAAGAAAAAATTTTTCAAATCGGTTTTAAAGGAAGAGTTATCGGGAAAAATGTAATTTACAGTTACGCCCCCTAGCGGAAAATCTATGCGTAATTTGAAAACTATCTAAAATACTCTTCGACATAAATGGAATCGAAGGATAAAAGAATTTTTTCCAACGGATGTTTAAAAGCAAATATGTGGAATAAAACGTATTTTTGAATTCGACATCATCTGCCTTTACGCCCTCTAGCGGCGAAATGGTACATCGTAAAAAAAAACGAAATGAATTACCATCATTCGCATATTTCAAGCCTCCCAATGCAAAAAGAATCTTTCAAATCGGACTAATAGTTGCAGAGATAACGTGGGTACAGACGGACGGACGGACAAACCGATAACATAAGCACGATCTTTTTTTACAAAAGACGTGCTAAAAAGAGTTACATCCAAACAGATTAGAAAATGGAAAAAATTTGCAAAAATTTTGATCATGACGGAGATATAGGAGTGTTTACGATCGTTAGCATACATTCACAAGAAAGATGACACCGAATTTTCGGGTGTAATAAGCACGTTTTTTGAATCCGTTCTGATGCATATTAAATTTATCAAAGCTATTCAAAGTCAATGGAGCCGGTATGGAAAACAATAATATCTGACGAAAGAAAGAAGTTTTTCAAGCGGGTTTCTAATCCCTCAGATATTGCTGTAAACGGAATCGTGAGCTTACGCCCTCTGGTTGCAGACTTGTGTGTTAGGAAAATAATAAATTTATATGAGAAACATTTTTCAAATCGGACTCTTAGAAACAGAGATATCGATAAAAATAAGATGTGACTTTACGTCCCCTGGTGGGAAAACCATGCATTATTTTAGGAAGAAAGTATTCTCATAAGGATTTTCCATATGAGCGGTATCGGTCCAAGAAAAAAAAAAAATTAGTCGAGTTTTCAGGAGCCCAGATTTTGCTTCAAATACATCAGAAGCAGAAATTAACACTTACGCCACCTGGTGGCCAACCATTCTTTACCAAACTTTAGAAATTATGTGAAATATTCTCCATCAGGTCTTGTACGCGATACAGGAAGAATTTTTCAAAACGGAGTTTTAGAAGCAGAAATAACGCAATTTGCCTTTGTGGCCCCTAGCGGAAAGTCTATAATTTATATGAAAAATTTAAATTTTTAGGAAAAATATTTCACATCGAAAACACTATCCAACAAAGAAAGAATTTTTGAAATCGGATTCCTAGAAGTAGAGATATTGATAAAAATAAGATATACATCTACGCCCCCTGGCGTAGAAACCCTGCATTATTTTAAGAAGAAAATGTTTCTAAACGGTTTGTCGACATGAGTACTATCGGTCTACGAACGACGTTTTACTCAATCCGGATTTTGGAAGCTCATATTTTGCTGCAAATACATCAGAGCGGAAATTCAGATGTACGCCCCCTGGTGGCCAAACCATTTTTTCCCAAAAATTAGAAATTATGTGCTAACGATTTCCCATCAGTAACTGTATCCGTTGCAGAAAGAATTTTTCAAATCGGAGATTTGGAAGCAGATATACAGGGGGAAAGCAATTTACCTAACACCTCCTAGCGGAAAGCTATGATCTACTTGAAAATTTTCAAATTATATGAAAAACATTTCAAATTAAAGAAACACTATCCAAGAAAGACAGAATTTTTCAAATCGGACTCCTAGAAGTAGAGAAATTGAAAAAAATAGGGTATACGTCTACGCCCCCTGGCGTAGAAACCATGCATTATTTTAAGAAGAAAATGTTTCTAAACTGTTTGTCGACATGAGTACTATCGGTCTACAAACGACGTTTTTTTCAATCGAGATTTTAGAAGCTCATATTTTGCTGCAAATACATCAGAAGCGGAAATTAAGATTTACGCCCCCTGGTGGCCAAACCATTTCTTTACAAAAATTAGAAATTATGTTCTAACGATTTCCCATCAGGAGCTGTATCCGGTGCCGAAAGAATTTTTCAAATCGGAGATTTAGAAGCAGAGATACAGGGGGAAACGCAATTTACCTCTACGCCCCTAGCGGAAAGTCTATGAATTACTTGAAAATTTTGACATCATATGAAAAACATGTCGCACTGAAAACACTCTCCAACAAAGAAGAAATTTTTGAAATCGGACTTCTAGAGGTAGAGATGTTGACGAAAATAAGATACACATCTACGCGCCCTGGCGGAGAAACTGTGGAATATTTTAAGAAGAAAATATTCCGAAAAGGTTTATCAATGTGAGTGGCATCAGCCCACGAAAGAATTTTTTCAATCGATATTTTAGAAGCTCAGATTTTATGGTAAATATATCAGAAGCAAAAATTAACACTTACGCCCCCTGGTGGCCAAAGTATTCTTTACCAAAAATTTTAAATTATATGCAAAAGATTTTCCATTAGGAGGTGTATCCGCTGAAGGAAAAAGTTTTCAAATCGGAGTTTTAGAAGAAGAGTTATCGTGAAAAATGTCATTTACATTTACGCCCTCTAGCGGAAAATCTATACGTGAATTGAAAAAGTAACTATATCTAAAATACTCTTCGACATAAATGGAATCGAAAGATAAAAGATTTTTTCAATCGGATGTTTAGAAGCAAATATGTGGAATAAAACGTATTTTTGAATTCGACATCATCTGCATTTACGCCCTCTAGCGGCGAAATGGTACATCGTAAAAAAAAACGAAATGATTTACCATTATTCGCATATTTCAATCTTCCCAATGCAAAAAGAATTTTTCAAATCGGACAAATAGTTGCAGAGATATCGTGGGTACAGACGGACGGACAAACCGATAACATAAGCACGATCTTTTTTTACAAAAGACGTGCTAAAAACTTCAATGAAGTCGCATTTCGTGATAGGTAGCAGTTTAAAAGGAAATTTGTACTATTTTTCAGCAGTATCTATTTGCACTGTTTTTCAGCAGTATGTATTTGTATTATTTTTCAGCAGTAAATATTTGTAGTATTTTTGGTGGAATGTATTTTTGAGCACAAATTAATAAAACCCTTTTGAAATAAATAATAAATTCACCTTTTAAACACACCTATTTTGCGGTTCATTCGAAGGCATGAAAGCAAGATAGCCCGCCCTAAGTTTGGGAATAACGTGTGAAGGAAAAACATTTAGCATTTACGTCCAACATTTAGCGGACAAGTTATTGGAAAGCCTAGTGTCTGCTCAGTGCACGCTGAGATGCAGAATGTACGCACAGGATACGATTTTCCACTCTACGTTCAGGACACGTCCGCTGAGTCCACGACACCGTTCAAGATGTGCCATATTTTAATTTTTTTAACTTTAAAATAAGCTTATAATCTCTAATTTGCCACGGTATAATGACACCCGTGTTTTTCGTCGTGTAGCCCCACGTATTTTAATTTTCCCCTAAAAAGTGCGCTTTTCCTTCTCCGTAGAAAAGTTATCAACATAGAATCCGCAGGATGATGAAAATTCAGTTGTTCTCCACTCGTCCAAATCCTAAATTTAAGCCTTTTTTCAAGTTAGTGTGATCAGGGGCGAATGAAGAGGTGAATAGAAATGCACTGAGGTCATTAGTAATTGCTCTGCTGTTGTCAGAGGTCATTAGCAATTGCTCTGCTGTCTGTTTGTGCTCCTAAGCACGGATCATGATCATATGTAGAGGATTTTAGGAAGATAGTGTCTGACCCCAGGTCTTAAACAACCCTTAGAAATAGGAAGCTAGGAGATTTGGGGTACAGTGCCCGATTGGAAAGTGACACGGAAGCGAAGTATAAAGGGGGAGGACGACGCCCTTATTTATTACCGGGGGGCCAGTACCCGGGGTACGACGGCTTAACGTGCCCATCCGACGCACGGCGGATATTTAGTGGATCGAGTGTTCGTACCTGCATGGGATCGAACCTGAGGTCCTTTCCGTGGCAGCCACGAACGTTGCCCACTCGGCCACCCGCGGCCTGATTGCAGCACGGAAAGTGGAGTCTAAAGCTATACTAGCGCTCTTAAGCTTGCCCTAGGGCAGTGAGAGAAAAGGACGTGGCTGACGATTACTTTGGAAGAGATGAGTACAAGACAAGGTTGCTGGCTTGAAGGAAAGGAAAGGCATTGGCTGCGTGTTGGAATCGTTCTAACTTGAACTGGTGAGAGGATATGTGCAAGTTAATCATACTAACTTGAACATTTTCCGTCAACATTTAGGGAAACATTAATCCACGAAAACATTAGCTTTAAGACCTTTCTTTTTCTTGGTGTCGTGATTTTTGCGGACAGAGCAATTCATAATGGCACTTTTTGAAAATGGAATAATTAAAACTGGTAACAAAAGGGAAGAAAATGTATGTAAGAATTGAAAATATTATTTCAGCATTTGAAGAAAAAAAAACAAGGAACATTGATGAAATAATTTAAAATATTATTTCAGCATTTGGAAAAACAAGGAAAATTGATGAAATAATTGAAAATATTATTTCTGCATTTTGAAAAACAAGGAAAATTGATGAAATAATTGAAAATATTATTTCTGCATTTGGAAAAACAAGGAAAATTGATGAAATAATCGAAAATATTATTTTAGCATTTGGAAAAACAAAGAAAATTGATGAAATAATTGAAAATATTATTTCAGCACTTGAAAAAGCAAGGATTTCTTATTTTTTTTTATTTTTGTAACAATTTGTTTTGTAACATTCTTTGAGTTTTGTAAAATAATTTGAAATTTGTAACATTAAAATTGCATAAGAAATTATTCTTCTGCAATTTTTAAACCGCTAATGTGAATTGTCTGCATCTGGCAGGACGAACCCTTCCAATCTATTCAATTTCGGTTTGTCCGCAAAAAGCACATAACATTTCCCTTAGGCAGGGGCAGCGGAAAGTGAAGTTCGTTGACCGGGCCCGAAATTTCGAATCGTGGTGCACCCTCTACCTTCCTGCTTCCCGAAACAAACAGAACAAAAACGATGCCTAAGGAGCTTTGTTGGGAATCAGGACCACCAGACCACTTACCTAGAGGAACGTTCTAAGGCACATCGCAACAATCGCACATATGCCAAATAAAAATAATTAAATAAAAATAAAAATCTAATCTGGCAGCTCGGGTGGTTCCGCCGCCACTGCTCTTAGGCATCAAATTTTCTTTTAATCAGGGCGTGTTACTGGTGGCAGTGTGTCATATTTATTATACGGGTATGTAGCTCTTTAGATTTTACCAGTTTTATTAAAAATGGATGGACAGAACTTTAGCAAAAAATGACTCCAAACTTTAGATTCTTTTGTGTTCCAAAAAATGCAAAAACTTCAAGACGGTTCCCAAATTAATGAGTATGTATCTAGGAGGGACGGGGTGCGAATACCTTTCAGCCTGTAGAAAACAAAAAACCAATTCTTTCTTTTAGTGTTTTATAAACAAATTTGTTATCAAGCTTGCCCCACCAAAAATACTACTCGCCAATCCTGATTTCGAAGTCTAGCGACATCCTTGCTGTAAGGTAAAAGTTTTTGATTTTCCGGGAACATTTTTGTTCAGCAAAAACTGTTTGCGTGGGCTATGATCAAGGAAGTTAGAATAACCAGCTTGGCTATAATACACTTATTGTTCCTATTTGCAAACAAAATGGTTTGCAGTTATACAATGTTTTACGGTGAGCTTCGGCATACATGTTAAAATTTGCTGTAGGTAAGACCTATGTGAATACTTTCGCAATACACGAATAAGGCCAAAAAAAAAAAGCAATTATTTGTTGGTCTTATTAAAATAATAAAAAAAAGGACCTTGGAAAATTTTAAGAAATCTCGTGTTGATTTGAAAGTCACGGGGGCATTGATGTTTGATTTCATAATTTTTTCCCTCTGGAAAGAAAACAATAGAAAAAATATTTAACCTGTTGACGAAATGTTTAATAATATTAGCTTAATAAGAAATATTTTACTTTCCCATTTCGTTCAGTGCTTCACGATTTTAAAGAATTTTACTACAAATATATACACTATATATTATTTATCTGAGGTGAAGTACGTGGTAGCGTGGCCGAGTGGTCTAAGGCGCTGGTTTTAGGCACCAGTCTCAATGAGGCGTGGGTTCGAATCCCACCGCTGCCAGACGCGGAACTTTTTTGTAGCATTTTCTGAAATATCCAATTGCTATGTAAGCAATTTGACACTTTTAATTAATGTTGCGAACATTTTAATATAATATATTACCACAATTTATTTCTGTGAAATTCTGTTTTCAGTAAACAAGAGGGCTTCACTAAAAAAATTGCAAAACTTTTTTTAAGTTACTAAGGGTCTGAAACAGATTATAATTTACTTTCTTTTTTGTTTTGTTTTTTAGAAGGGAAGCAAGGTGTGTGTGTGGCGGGGGGAGAAATTATGATCAGTGTAATTTTGTACAATTTAATACTGTGTAAACCAAATTTAATACTGTGTAAACCAAAAAGCCTTTGATTCGGTGAAACCATCAGCAGTTACAATGGCTCTGAAAACCTGCGGTATTGAAGATGCATACATTAATATTATTAATAACATCTATGAAAATGCAAGTGCAAAGATTAGGCTGTTTGAAAATACAACACACGTAAAAATTGGAAAGGGAGTGAGACAAGGGGACACCATATCTCCGAAGCTCTTTAATGCCACATTGGAGGGTGTTTTTCAGTCGCTGAGCTGGGAAAACAAGGGAATAAAGATTAATGGAGATTATCTAACCCACCTTCGCTTTGCTGATGACGTAGTCATTTTTGCAACTACCCCATCAGAGCTGCAGAGTATGATCCAGGAACTTGCTGACAAGAGTAAAGAAGTGGGATTAAAAATGAACTTTCAGAAGACAAAAGTGATGTTCAATGCTTTTACAAGAAATGAAGATTTATCGATTGATGGAGAAAAGCTGGAGATAACAGACACGTACGTTTATCTTGGACAGCAGATATCAAGTGAGGGTCACATTGATGAAGAAATTAATCGGCGTACAAAACTTGCCTGGAGAGCTTTTGGAAGAAACAGCATAATTTTCAAGAGCAATATGCCATTATGTCTTAAAAGAAAAGTGTTTGATCAATGCATCCTTCCAGTGCTTACGTATGGTGCAGAGACGTGGACCTTAACTAAAAGAGACATACAAAGGCTGCAGACAACTCAAAGCAGCATGGAGAGGTGCATGCTTGGTGTAACCAGGAGGGATAAGAAGAGGAACTCGTGGATCCGAAAAATGACAAGAGTGGAAGACATCATGATCAGAGTTAAATCCCTGAAATGGCAATGGGCTGGACATACTGCCAGAAGGACAGATCATCGATGGACAGCCGAAATTTTAGATTGGATTCCAAGGGACAGGAAAAGACCCAGAAGAAGACCACATGGGAGATGGGTGGATGAAATTCGAAAGTATGCAGGGGTGACATGGAGGAGACTGGCACAAGACAGACCGTTGTGGAGGAAACTTGGGGAGACCTTCGTCCAGCAGTGGATTGATAATGGTTGACAATGATGATGATGATGATGAAACCAAACTGTATCAGATACATCAACTGTCAGGAAAAATCATCTTGACATTATTTACAATGAGGTTCTAGTAAAATTAGGCAGGATATCGGACACAACAGCATTGGAATATGCGCAGGGGGGGATTGGCCTACCCGGACCCCGGGACATTTCCCGGTGGGCCCCTTCCGGATATTTTGTCTCTTACTTTCTTAAAATTGTTCTCAGTTCAGTTCTTTTATTTAAACACACAGCTGAACCACAACACTTTTTTTTATAAACGAAGTACACATAATGTTATTATGAGAAGCTGGGGGAAAAGAAAAATTCTATTTTTAATTAGAGAAAAAAATCCCCTCACCAGGCAACTGCTAGAATCCCAACTACAAAAGATGAGGCATCTGGGTTCACTTAGTAGCTGAGGAACGAGAATGTATGTACCGTATCGTATGTTGCACGAGGGCGGGTACAAGATGTTCTATATATTGCCCAAGGAAGAGGGGGGGTAGTTGGTGTCTTCCCACTTGCGGACAGGGAGAAAAAGTGCCAATTACGGACAGATCCCCATTCTGTCCGCAACTGGGAAAAGGGAAAACAGGGCTGATCCTGAGGGAAAAGGACTTAGTGAGGGATTAGGGAAACAGGAAAACACCCCCATTCCTAATCGCTCACCAGAAGGGTTGAATTTTATTTCAAGTCATTCAAATATTGGAAGAGTGGTATACGGACAAATGCTGGGACAAATGGGCGATTTATTTCATTCTATTTGAATATCTTCTCATCAGCCTATTTAAAAAAGTATGTTTTTTTGTTTTTTTTTTTTTTTTTTTTTTTTTTTGCACGCTACTGTGGGTCATCAACAGAAAACTGTAGAGTTTATAAACATAAATTTATACATTATATAGCCGGGGCCAGTCCATCTATGACAATGTGTATCTATAACTTTTTTGCGTATCTATAACTTTCTTCAACCCCAATTTCTGAAAAAGTTATTATTTTTTATTGATCTGTTTTATTCTATTTCGCCTTCTTTAATTCAAAACAAAAACTAAAATAGATTACACAAATATTATTATAAAAAAACATAACTATACTGTATATCAGTTTAAAAACAAAATTATGAAACTGAAGGTAGCTGTTGATTTCTTCTTCATTATTCCAACTTCTGAATGAACGATAGATTCTTCAAACAACGTCGGATATTCGCAGTTGTGTAAAACTCTGCCATAGTTTTGCTGATCCGTTCATGCAATTTGATTGTTGCTTTTTGTCTTTTCTTGCCCTCGAGATTTAGGCACTTTCTGTAGTACAAGAAGTCGCTGTGCCACGCTTCATCTTTCAAGCATGTAATTAACTTCGTGACTTTTGGATGAAAATTTTTGATAGCTGCATTTAACCGATGGTTCCAGTCTTCGACGATATTATTTGTTCTGTGTCGTTTGTTGTTGCAATTTCACATTTCTACAATTATTACCGGATTTTCCAGCAAGTTATTTAAGAAATAATTATAAAATTTCTGAAGGTTTTCATTAATGACACAGGATTCTTGAATGCATATGCAACCATCGCCTACATTTTCCACAGAAAGATAGGCCAGTGAAGCACACATTCGGAGGTGTTGCCTTATCTCCTCGTTATTGTTATATTCACTCACTAATCCCAGTTCTTGATTTTTTTGCCAAAGGGGGTGTTTATCTAATTTCTCACTAAAACTCTTCCTCTTTTCCCAGTTACGGACAGAACTGGATCTGTTCACAATTGGCACTGTTTTTCCCTCTGTCCGAAATTGGGATCAAAACGGGGTAGTTGATTTTACTCCCGTTGGTTGTAGGAGGCATTAGTGCTGTGCTCATAAGAGCTGAGTTCGGGCTCAGTTTTAAGGGCCCGAGCCCGAAGTATGTCAGCCCTAGCCCTACCGAGATCGAATTTCATATTGCAAGATAGAGCCCGGGCCCGAAAACTATGATTAATGTGTTTAGGCAAAAAAAAATCTCCTGTTCCAAACTTCCGCTCCTTCCTCCCCGTGCAATGTCTTTCTCAACTGCGGAGTGGGGAACTGATGCCTCTCTATTTCTATAGTTTCTTTGACCATTCATTTTATCCAGAAATGTTTCGAGGGACCGGGCATCAGGAAAATCGGGAGGCACAACAATCTGCGTATGTTAACAGCATTGGGGTGGGGGCTAAACAGGGCTAAAGTTTTTTCACTACTTTAACCAAAGTAGTGAAATTACTCACCTATGTTTGATGAAGTTGCAGAACAATGCTAGATAATGGTCATTGTGGGATGTCATCATCATCATTGTCAACCATTATCAATCCACTGCTGGACGAAGGTCTCCCCAAATTTCCTCCACAACGGTCTGTCTTGTGCCAGTCTCCTCCATGTCACTCCCGCATACTTTTGAATTCCATCCACCCATCTCCCATGTGGTCTTCTCTGGGTCTTTTCCTGTTCCTCGGAATCAAATCTAAAATTTCGGCTGTCCATCGATGGTCTGGCAGTATGTCCAGCCCATTGCCATTTCAGAGATTTAACTCTGATCATGATGTCTTCCACTCTTATCATTTTACGAGTTCCTCTTCTTATCTCTCCCGGTTACACCAAGCATGCACCTCTCCATGCTTCTTTGAGTTGCCTGCAGCCTTTGTACGTCTCTTTTAGTTAAGGTCCACGTCTCTGCACCATACGTAAGCACTGGAAGGATGCATTGATCAAACACTTTTCTTTTAAGACATAATGGCATATTGATCTTGAAAATTATGCTGTTTTTTCCAAAAGCTCTCCAGGCAAGTTTTATACGCCGATTAATTTCTTCATCAATGTGACCCTCACTTGGTATCTGCTGCCCAAGATAAACGTACGTGTCTGTTATCTCCAGCTTTTCTCCATCAATCGATAAATCTTCATTTCTTGTAAAAGCAAGAAACATTACTTTTGTCTTCTGAAAGTTCATTTTTAATCCCACTTCTTTACTCTTTTCAGCAAGTTCCTGGATCATACTCTGCAGCTCTGATGGGGTAATTGCAAAAATGACTACGTCAACAGCAAAACGAATGTGGGTTAGATAATCTCCATTAATTTTTATCCCTTTGTTTTTCCCAGTTTAGTGATTGAAAGACATTTTCCAATTGGCATTAAAGAGCTTCGGAGATGTGGTGTCACCTTGTCTCACTCCCTTACCATTTTTATGTGTGTTGTATTTTCAAACAGCCGAATCTTTGCTCTTGCATTTTCATAGATGTTATTAATAACATTAATGTATGCATCTTCAATACCGCAGGATTTCAGAGCCATTGTAGCTGCTGATGGTTTCACCGAATCAAAGGCTTTTTCATAATCGATAAAAGCCATGCACAATGGAAGTTCATATTCCCTCGCTCTTTCAATTAGTTCTCTCAGTACGTGGATATGATCTATTGTGCTGTAGCCATTCCTGAATTCAGCTTGTTCTCTCGGTTGAGCCATGTCAAGTGTTACTTTCAAACGGTGTGAAAGAACTTTAGTGAAGATTTTATAAACCACTGATAGGAGACTGACAGGTCTGTAGTTCCTGAGATCCTCAATGTCACCTTTTTTATGTAGCAGGATCATTGCAGCGTTGTTACAATCCTCAGGAATCTTCCCTTCATTAAGGCATCGAGTGAAAATTTGGGCGAGTAATGTTTCGATTTCTCCACTTGCTTCTTGTATGATGTCTACAGTAATTTCATCTTCTCCTGGAGCTTTTCCCCGCTTCATGTTCTTGATTGCATGTGCAACTTCTGCTGGAAGGACTGGAAGAACTCTGGTACTGGTACCTTTCATGATGTCTGGAATACATGTATCATCCTTTCATATAATTTGGAGTAGAAATCTTTCACTCTTGTCAAAATTTCGCATCTATTTCTTGTTACAGAGCCATCTTCTTTTTTCAGTGCCATAATCTATTTTCTTCCCTTACTATCCACTATATGACAGCACAGAATTCAGAGTGAAAGCTAATAATATCAAGAACTTATTTTGAAATAACTGTAAGATTATTTGCGGGGGTGTTCATATACAATCCCTTTCCCTCGAAATGTTCTACCTTAGCAGCCTACGCTCCTTGTGATAACTGACAAATGCTGCAGATGAAGGCATTTACGGAGATATCATTTCAACATGAAGTTGCAAAATGTTTTGTTAACGTTATTTAGTAAGGTGACTTTACAATGCATAACTGCAGCATAAAAGCACGTTTTGTAATTAATTAATTTTTAATTTTCTTTGCCACACTACACCATTCACCACACAATCAAATCACAGATACAATTTCTGTACAAAAAAACATGCAAATACAAATATTATACAATAATATTATGCATACACAGTGCGTCAAATAATTTTTAAGACTGGGTCTGTAAAATGAAATAGAAACAAGAAATTATAATTTGGTTTGGTTTGTTATTCAAAATAAGTTCCTCTGGCTTCAATACACTTGTCACAGCAATTTAATAATGATTCGAATGCCTGTTCCAGTTCACTTTGCGGAATTGCCTCCAAAGCACGCGTCGAAGCTGTTTGTATGGTCGAAATATCATCAAAATAACACCCTTTTAACGTCATTTTAAGTCTTGGGAACAAAGAAATGTCGCAGGGTGCTAAATCAGGCGAATACGGTGGATGTTTCGACACGCAGACGTTATTTTTCGCGAAAAATCTACGAACAAGAAGTGAGGTGTGTCTGGGTGCATTATCGTGCAACAAACACCAACTGTTTTCATCCTAATATTCTGGACGAATGCGACGAATTCTGCCATCAAACGCCTCAAAACATTTAAATAAAACTCACCAGTAATTGTTTGTCCACTTGCAACAAATTCTTTGTGGATAATACCTTACCATCGAAGAATGTAATGAGCATTGTTTTGATTTTCGGTGGAACTTTTCTTGTTTTTTTGGCTTGTGGCGAGTTTTTTGACTTCCATTCCGCACTTTGTCGCTTTGTTTTAGGATCATATTGAAAACACCATGTTTCATCACCAGTAACAATCGATTTTAAGCAGTTTGGATCATTTTTAGCGGCTGAAATGATGTCTCTGCAATGTGCACTTCTCCTTGATTTTTGTTCATTGGTTAACGTGTGTGGAACAAATTTAGCACAGACTTTTGTTTTGCCCAAATCTTCATGCAGGATGGTTCGAATCGTTTCTTTGTTGATGTTTAAAGACTCTTCCATCATTCTTAGTGACGCATATCGATTGTTTGCCAAGAAATCACGCACTTTTTCAGTAATCTCAGGTGTCCTAGATGAACTTGGTCTTCCGGTATGCTTATCATCTTCTAGCGTATCTCTTACGTCCAAAAAAACGTGTGTGCCACAGGAAAACATTTGATCTACTTAAATAAAACTCACCGTAAACTTGTTTCATCATTTGGTACGTTTCCGAGGCACTTTTCCAAGCTTTGCGTTAATTTTAATAACAGCCCTTTGTTCCATCTTAATAATTCAACATGAAAAAAAAATTATTTCTCTAATGAACGCCCGTTTCGTTTGAGTTACTTTAACAACTGCGCAGTACTTTTGGCAGAAAGCAAGCAGTGGTCACGGTTTATAACGCATTCGCGATTACACCGTAGACTGAAATCTAGCGCCAGTCTTAAAAATTCTTTGACGCACTGTATATATTGAAAAGTATAAATTAAGTAATAGGAAATACAAAAACACCTATGATAACATGAATAATTTAGTTTTTAGTTTGAGTAAATTGAAGCACCACTACAGGTTCTTAAATAAATCAGTGCGGTGCACTGTGATTGTGGCAAGGGAACCAGGGAAAAGGGCTAACAATAGCCTGACGGGCCCCTAGTCCCCCCCCCCCCCAAAGAACCTAAATAGTCAAGCCAAAGAACAATTTAACCATTATGCAATAAATTAAAGTTATAATATGTAATATACAACAAATCGTTAATCAACCATTAATTTTGAAGATCTTTAGTTGTTTTTTGAATACCGAAAAGTGTGTAATCGTCTTGATTCGAAGCGGCAACCCATTCCAGGACCTAGGGCTGGTCAAGCTAATATTATTAAATAATAAATTAGTACGCGCTCTAGGTATTAAAAAACTAGTATTTCCACGAGTGTCATGATAATGGGAACGGAAATGCAAGGTGATTAGATCTGAATATTTCTTAGCATATATACGTTCATGCATAAACAGTAATAATCGAAAACTGTATAATTTATCAAATGACATTATTTGATAACTGAGAAAAAGAGAATGTACCTGTAAAGACGGATTCATCAAACGTAAAAAAATTTTTTGTAAAACATAAATTCTATTAATATTCCCAATAGTTGTGCGACCCCAAGCCAAGAGACAATAAGATAGAAATGGATAAATAAATGAAAATTGCAATAGCAACTTAACCCTGGCAGGCAACAAACTTGAAATCCTATAAATGACCCCAATGCGGGATCTGAGCCCAACCGCAATTTCACTAACATGTGCATCCCATCTCAAATTATCTTGTAAGTACAAGCTCAGCGTTACCCAACCGTAGGTTGAAGAAGCGTATATGCTCCAGCTTTGTCCGTCCGTCTGTCTGTCTGTCCGCACGATAACTCACGTAAAAATGGTTCGATTTCGAAGAAATTTTAGTATGTGGTAGGGGACCACCTGGGAAGGTTTCAAAATCGCTTTATTATATTCATCAAAAGAAAACATAAGAGGGAGACGTACAGCGTTGGGCGCCTCACTGGGAAATAATACAAACTGTTAAAACATGATGGTATATACACTGCAATGACAATGGGGATGAATAACAAATGCTGCAAGCAAAGCTTATTGCATAAAAATTGCAGAAGTGATAGAGAGAAACACATCGTGTCACATGACATTGGCTGGGCATGATTTACAGGATAACACAGGCGAAACAATAGTACACAATTAGAAAAAGAACAGCACAAACACCGCCGTGAAGGTACCCTATTGAAAATGGACGAAATGGGTGTCAAAGGTCAGGACATAGGAGCGGGATTCATTCCATTGCTCTTATGCGTCATAACTTACGTAAAAATGCTTCGATTGCGACAAAGCTTCATCATGTTGTTCCGGAGATGTACTGAACTGGTTCTGTTCAATATAATCGAAATGGGGGCAAAGGTCAGGGCACAGGAGCGAGATTTATTCCACAGCGATTATCCTCATAACTTGACTAAAAATGCTTCTATTGCGACAAAAGTTTAGTATGTTATTCCGGAAGTATATTGAACCAATTCTGTTTAATATCATTGAACTGGGTTCAAAGGTCAGGCCACAGGAGGGAGATTTATCCCACATCCATTAACCTCATAACTTGAGTAATAACTTGAGTAATGATTTCTGGTATGTTGGAAAACGTATCATAATCAATGCATTGCATGATTGTACTAACTTGTTGAAAATTTAACGACTGCCGTAAGCAACTCAATGGGCTATAAGCAGCCCCCCGTCCTGATTTAGGGTCACTGGTTCCAGGGAAGGGAGAGAGCTAGTACCGTAAGACGAACACAACATTCATGCCCGTGCCTCACCAAGATTGGAACTGGGACCCTTCTTGGACGAATGGACATAAGCTAGCGCTTAGACCATTGTGCCATCCGGACGGCCAAGTCAACTTTAATCATGTCAAGATCGTGAATGTCTAGAACCAATCAAGCCATTTTTTTACCATGTTCAGTGCCACCATTCCTATACAAAGCGGTCGAGTTTATCACCCTCATCCGTTTCTTAAAATTAATGAGTAATGAATCAGGAATTGAAATCCTAAAGTATTCTACAAAAAGACTTACATTCAAGATTTCCATTCGATGAACTGTGAGCCGTCCCGGTGGCGCAGTGGTCTAAGCGATGGCCTCTGATCATTCGTCCGAAAGGGATCCGGGTTCGAATCCCGGTGAGGCATGGGTGTTGTGTTTGTCTTACGGCACTGGCTCTCTCCCTTCCCTGGAACCAGTGACCCTAAATTAGGGACGAGTGACTGCTTATAGCCCATTGAGTTGCTCACGGTGGTCGTTAAAAATCCAACCAAAAAAAAAAACTGTGATTCTGTTTCTGATTGCGTCTAAAAATACATCAGGCATTTGCCAACCGCAATGATCAAATTCTCGTAAATCCTTGCGGTTTATTAACTTAAAATCTTGTCTTAACTCTACTTATGGGGAAAGTAGAGTTAAGACAACTAAAGTCACAATTAGTCCACCTGACGAGAAGTTTTCTTTTCATCCGTAATAAAGTAAAACATCAGAAGAAGAAAAAAACAAAATATCTTGGCTATAATACCGTAGAAAAACTTTTTAAATATGTCATCATCATCATTGTCAACCATTATCAATCCACTGCTGGACGAAGGTCTCCCCAAGTTTCCTCCACAACGGTTTGTCTTGTGCCAGTCTTCTCCATGTCACCCCTGCATACTTTCGAATTTCATCCACCCATCTCCCATGTGGTCTTCTTCTGGGTATGTATCTGCTAATACTTATACTCGGTCAAGTCACATTTAATGTGACCGCCAGCTAATATCCAGAGTAACGCCGTGTGCAACGCGCCCAGCTGCTAGACGGACTAGGAATGACTCAATAAGGTGTTCACAGGTATATGGAGCCATGCTGACTGCAGTGCATTTGACAGCTGCTGGGGTGTGCGTGGTGGAGGATCCATAGAGCGAACAACACGATCGAGGTGCTCCCGCAGATGCTCAATTGGGCCTCAGGAATTAGGGGCTGCCGGGGAAGTACTTTGAAGTCTTCATCGTGCTCTTCCAACCACTCTCGTACATTTCTAGCAGTGTGACACATCGCATTGTCGTTCTGGAAGATCTCATCTGCCCCGGGGAAGACAACCAGCATGTATGGCTGTATGTGGTCTTCTAGGATGGATTCATAACAAATTCGGTCCATAGTGCCTTTCACAGGTATGAGTGGATCCCAGAGAATGCCAGGCAAAACATTCCCCAGACCGTAACGCCGCACACCACCAGCTTGTGTTCTTCCAGAAGTAGTTGAAGAGTGTTTGTTCTCCGATGTTTCTCGCCTTATACGCCAGCGTCCATCCGTTCGATGAAGCAGAAAACATGATTCATCGGAGAAGGCAATCCTTTGCCAATCAGCGGAGGTCCAATTCCGATACTGCCGTGTAAATGTAAGCCTTTTCTGCCGATGCACATTCGTTAGCATAGGTGCAGTGACCATTCGTCTGCATCGGAATCCCATACGCAGCAGGGTTAGCTGAACTGTCGTTTTAGACACATTTCCGGTAGCTCCCTGATTCATTGGGCCAGTGAGTTCCTCCATTGCAGAGTGTCGATCGGCCCTGAGGAACCTTCAAATCCGACGTTCACCTCTCACATTAATGGTACGTGGTGCTCCTCAGTTTCCAGGTCTCTTGTTCACAATAGTGCCCTTTCTCCAATCACGAAACTTTTTAACCACAGCAGCGCGCGAACAGTTCACAAACGGCACTGATTCAGAAATACTGCCACCCTTGGCCCGAAAGCTGATAATCATCCCTTTTTACGAATCTGATAAATCGCTCCTTTTATCCATGACAGCAACGAGTGATATGTTTTCAGAATGTCTACAGCACACCTTAAATACCCTCCTAACCAGCTCATGAGACGTGCCTTCTTTCATTGGTTACGTGCTGTTGACGTCAAAAGTAAGAGGCGGTCACAATAATGTGACTTGATTATGTATTTTCTATAGCTCTTTCCGGTCAGGCGCGGATATGGAGGGGAATCACCCCCTTCTTTCATTTTCATGCGTGCTTTATTTTGTGCCAAAACAGTTGTTCAAAACAAAGAAAACTTGTCCCCTTCAACATGAAAGAAAAAAATTGTACTTTTGTGGTATACAGTTCCAGTAATATTTATTCAGTTCAAATAAAATGTTGGTCAGTAGTGTGCCCTCTAGCCCGTTACCACAATGGTTGTACGAGTATGCATGCACACGTACATGCAACGAGCAACAACAGACATACAAAAGTTCTTACAATTCAAACAAGCTCTGTTTCTCTTCTGCTGTTCCTGCTAGATAACGTTTTTGCTCTAAGTACAACAGCCATTTCATGACAGTAAACGAAAAATTAAAAATTAAAAAAAAAATCGTGCAAGACATCTTATCAACCGTAAAGGGGAAAAAAAGAGAGAGAGTGGGATATTTAAAAGAAACAGAGCCCAAAAAAAGATTTCTTACCAATTCTAGGGCTTATTTACTGTACGATGTTTGTAATGCTTTATTTCACTTAAATCAGAATTTAAAGATGATTCGATTAAAAAAAGAAGGAAAAGGAAAAATGCTATTTCGATCTATGTAAATATTTTTCTTGTTCGTGTTGTTTTTCCTGTTCGTATTCTGTTACAAATATGAACCAAAACACAACAGCAGCAGCCCAAAGTTGCTTATTGCATAACTGTTTTCAACATTGTGTAATTTTATATTTGTTGTATGTGTATTTATCTGTACAACCTTTTGAGATAGTCTGATAGAGTGCAGACAATATTACATTGTACTTTATACCAGAAAATTATTCAACATTTCTTTCTTGTTAATTTGCTGCTGTTGGGGAGGACATTTTTAGAACAGGCGTTTTGGCGCAAAATAAAATCATCAGTAAAAATGACGCGTGTAAGTCCTCAGGCCACTAATTTTTATTTGTTTAGTTCTAGATTTGCATCGGAACTTCATATTCTGCAATCTCAATTTGTCACACCACAATAAAAAAATTCTCTGACGCAATAAAACTGCTTGAAGTGTGAGAGGATAATGGGCGACACCACAAGACTAAAATTTCAGATTGCAACTATTCAGCCGTTATACTACACCCTAAAAAAAATATTGTATCCTGAAAAAATGAAAGTAAATCTAGTAAAAGTTGCTTCAAAGTATAAAAATTAGTAGCAAAGCGTTTGAGGGTTTGGGATGGCGGGTCTTTCACTCGAAAGTTTATCTTGAAAACTTTGGGTATAATTTGCCAGGAGAAAAGTCAATGAAAATATAAGTCAGTCACAAAACATGTTTGCTGAAAACGAATTATAGAAGTTGTTACTGACATTACCGAGAGCAAGTACATATTGATTCGTTAATACTTATGAACAAATTATACTTATTATTCTTTGAAATGTTTGCTGAAAACGAATTTTAGAAATTGTTACTGACATTACCGAGAGCAAGTACATATTGATTCGTTAATACTTATGAACAAATTATACTTATTATTCTTTGGAATGTTTGCTGAAAACGAATTATAGAAATTGTTACTGACATTACCGAGAGCAAGTACATATTGATTCGTTAATACACTATCTACCAACAAGTAATTGGAGACCCTGCAATCGACGATATCTGTGGTCCTGATACACGTCACGGCCGCCGCCGTTAAATATCGTGTGGAAAACAACAACGCAGCCAGTCGCATGCAAGATGCCACGTAGTTCGGAGCTCTCTGATTTCGAGAAAGGTGTAATCGTCGGGTATCACAGAAATGGCCGATCCATACGTGACATATCCAGAGAGTTGAAGTACCCAAAATCGACAGTGGCCTACGTGATTGGCAAGTGGAAGATGAGAGGTGACTGTCAGAATGTGCCCCGACCCGGCAGACCCACAAAACTGGGAGTTAGAGACCGACGGGTGCTGGCCAGAGAAATTCGGAAGAACCGCACCAAACCGATGGGCCACATCCGCGAGGAGTTTCAACAGGCATCCGGGAGTGTTCTTTAAATGAATACCATCCCTAAGGAAGCCCACCTGATCGGTTATCATGGACGTGCTGCCGCCCACAAGCCTTTGATCACCAAGTCCAATAGCGCTGCTCGGCTAACGTGGTGCAAAGAACGTCGACAGTGGACCGTTGAACAGTGGAAACAGGTTCTCTGGAGCGACGAACCAAGGTTCACCCTCTACCGTTCGGATGGAAGGGTCTGGGTTTGGCGTCTGCCTAGAAAACGTCTCCTGCCGGAATGTATTGTGCCAACTGTGAAGTTCGGCGGCGGTGGAATTATGCTATGGGGGTGTTTCTCCTGGTATGGCACGGGACCCTTGGTCACAATTCCTGGTAGACTCAACGCCGAGACCTACTGCACCATTTTGGATGACCATGCGCTTCCTACGTTGAGGCAGTTTTACGGGGTGGACCCATGTTACTTTCAGGATGACAATGCCACCTGTTATGTTGCAAGGTCCAGCCTGGCTTGGTATGGTGACAATGGAGTTAATCGAATGGACTGGCCTGCGCAGAGCCCGGACCTTAACCCTATCAAGCACCTCTGGGACGAGTTGGAGCGTCGAATTAAGGGGTGCCCCCACCGCCCGAAATCGGTGAAGGAACTAACCTGTGTTCTCCAAGCCGAGTGGAAGAAAATACCGCTAGCCGTCGTAGAACGCCTGGTTGAGAGTATGCCCCGGAGGGTCGCAGCTGTAATCGCCGCTCGTTTAGGCTCCACCAACTATTGCAGGTGAATAAACTTCGTTTTCCTTTGCTATCACAGGTGTCCAATTACTTGTTGGTAGATAGTGTACTTATGAACAAATTATACTTATTATTCTTTGAAATGTTTGCTGAAAACGAATTATAGAAATTGTTACTGACATTACCGAGAGCAAGTACATATTGATTCGTTAATACGTATGAACAAATTAGACTTATTATTCTTTGGAATGTTTGCTGAAACGAATTATAGAAATTGTTACTTACATTACCAAGAGCAAGTACATATTGATTCGTTAATACACAACAAGTAATTGGAGACCCTGCAATCGACGATATCTGTGGTCCTGATACACGTCACGGCCGCCGCCGTTAAATATCGTGTGGAAAACAACAACGCAACCAGTCGCATGCAAGATGCCACGTAGTTCAGAGCTCTCTGATTTCGAGAAAGGTGTAATCGTCGGATATCACAGAAATGGCCGATCCATACGTGACATATCCAGCGAGTTGAAGTACCCAAAATCGACAGTGGCCTACGTGATTGGCAAGTGCAAGATGAGAGGTGACTGTCAGAATGTGCCCCGACCCGGCAGACCCACAAAACTGGGAGTTAGAGACCGACGGGTGCTGGCCAGAGAAATTCGGAAGAACCGTACCAAACCTATGGGCCACATCCGCGAGGAGTGTCAACAGGCATCCGGGAGTGTTCTTTAAGTGAATACCATCCCTAAGGAAGCCCATCTGCTCGGTTATCATGGACGTGCTGCCGCCCACAAGCCTTTGATCACCAAGTCCAATAGCGCTGCTCGGCTAACGTGGTGCAAAGAACGTCGACAGTGGACCGTTGAACAGTGGAAACAGGTTCTCTGGAGCGACGAACCAAGGTTCACCCTCTACCGTTCGGATGGAAGGGTCTGGGTTTGGCGTCTGCCTGGAGAACGCCTCCTGCCGGAATGTATTGTGCCAACTGTGAAGTTCGGCGGCGGTGGAATTATGCTATGGGGGTGTTTCTCCTGGTATGGCACGGGACCCTTGGTCGCAATTCCTGGTAGACTCAACGCCGAGACCTACTGCACCATTTTGGATGACCATGCGCTTCCTACGTTGAGGCAGTTTTACGGGGTGGACCCATGTTACTTTCAGGATGACAATGCCACCTGTCATGTTGCAAGGTCCAGCCTGGCTTGGTATGGTGACAATGGAGTTAACCGAATGGACTGACCTGCGCAGAGCCCGGACCTTAACCCTTTCAAGCACCTCTGGGACGAGTTGGAGGGTCGAATTAAGGGGTGCCCCCACCGTCCGAAATCGGTGTAGGAACTAGCCTGTCTTCTCCAAGCCGAGTGGAAGAAAATACCGCTAGCCGTCGTACAACGCCTGGTTGAGAGTATGCCACGGAGGGTCGCAGCTGTAATCGCCGCTCGTGGAGGCTCCACCAACTATTGAAGGTGAATAAACTTCGTTTTCTTTTGCTATCACAGGTGTCCAATTACTTGTTGGTAGATAGTGTACTTATGAACAAATTATACTTATTATTCTTTGAAATGTTTGCTGAAAACGAATTATAGAAATTGTTACTGGCATTACCGAGAGCAAGTACATATTGATTCGTTAATACTTATGAACAAATTATACTTATTATTCTTTGA
This sequence comes from Macrothele yani, assembly GCA_039090855.1. Classification (NCBI taxonomy): domain Eukaryota; kingdom Metazoa; phylum Arthropoda; class Arachnida; order Araneae; family Macrothelidae; genus Macrothele; species Macrothele yani. The sequence goes on along the minus strand of CM076999.1, from coordinate 64,636,073 downwards.
AATGTTTGCTGAAAACGAATTTTAGAAATTGTTACTGACATTACCGAGAGCAAGTACATATTGATTCGTTAATACTTATGAACAAATTATACTTATTATTCTTTGAAATGTTTGCTGAAAACGAATTTTAGAAATTGTTACTGACATTACCGAGAGCAAGTACATATTGATTCGTTAATACTTATGAACAAATTATACTTATTATTCTTTGAAATGTTTGCTGAAAACGAATTATAGAAATTGTTACTGGCATTACCGAGAGCAAGTACATATTGATTCGTTAATACTTATGAACAAATTATACTTATTATTCTTTGAAATGTTTGCTGAAAACGAATTTTAGAAATTGTTACTGACATTACCGAGAGCAAGTACATATTGATTCGTTAATACTTATGAACAAATTATACTTATTATTCTTTGAAATGTTTGCTGAAAACGAATTTTAGAAATTGTTACTGACATTACCGAGAGCAAGTACATATTGATTCGTTAATACTTATGAACAAATTATACTTATTATTCTTTGAAATGTTTGCTGAAAACGAATTTTAGAAATTGTTACTGACATTACCGAGAGCAAGTACATATTGATTCGTTAATACTTATGAACAAATTATACTTATTATTCTTTGAAATGTTTGCTGAAAACGAATTATAGAAATTGTTACTGGCATTACCGAGAGCAAGTACATATTGATTCGTTAATACTTATGAACAAATTATACTTATTATTCTTTGAAATGTTTGCTGAAAACGAATTTTAGAAATTGTTACTGACATTACCGAGAGCAAGTACATATTGATTCGTTAATACTTATGAACAAATTATACTTATTATTCTTTGGAATGTTTGCTGAAAACGAATTATAGAAATTGTTACTGACATTACCGAGAGCAAGTGCATATCGATTCGTTAATACTTATGAACAAATTATACTTATTATTCTTTGGAAAGTGACAAAAACGCAAACCAGAAATATGTGGCACAGCTGTCACATTTGTGTGAGAGCTATTAAGTTACACGCTTAGACAAAAAATACTAGCTACACACAGGTAAAACCATCCGCGAACCGTTAGAGCTGGTATGCAAAATACCTCGTGGCTAAGCACACAAATGACTTAATTTCACCGCCAATACCTTGCGGCCAAGCGCACAAATAACTTAATTTCACCGCCAATACCTCGCGGCCAAGCGCACAAATGACTTAATTTCAGCGCCAATACCTTGTTACCAAGGGCGCAAATGACTTAATTGCATAGTCAATACCACGCGGCCAAGCGCACAAATTACTTAATTTCAGCGCCAATACCTTATTGCCAAGCGTACAAATGATTTAATTTCACCGCCAATACCTTGTTACGAAGCGCACAAATGACTTAATTTCACCGACAATACCTTGTTACCAAGCACGCAAATGACTTAATTTCACCGCCAATACCTTGTTACCAAGCGCACAAATGACTTACTTTCACCGCCAATACCTTGCGGCCAAGCGCACAAATAACTTAATTTCACCGCCAATACCTCGCGGCCAAGCGCACAAATGACTTAATTTCAGCGCCAATACCTTGTTACCAAGGGCGCAAATGACTTAATTGCATAGTCAATACCACGCGGCCAAGCGCACAAATTACTTAATTTCAGCGCCAATACCTTATTGCCAAGCGTACAAATGATTTAATTTCACCGCCAATACCTTGTTACGAAGCGCACAAATGACTTAATTTCACCGACAATACCTTGTTACCAAGCACGCAAATGACTTAATTTCAGCGCCAATACCTTGTTACCAAGGGCGCAAATGACTTAATTGCATAATCAATACCACGCGGCCAAGCGCACAAATTACTTAATTTCAGCGCCAATACCTTATTGCCAAGCGTACAAATGATTTAATTTCACCGCCAATACCTTGTTACGAAGCGCACAAATGACTTAATTTCACCGACAATACCTTGTTACCAAGCACGCAAATGACTTAATTTCAGCGCCAATACCTTGTTACCAAGGGCGCAAATGACTTAATTGCATAGTCAATACCACGCGGCCAAGCGCACAAATTACTTAATTTCAGCGCCAATACCTTATTGCCAAGCGTACAAATGACTTAATTTCACCGCCAATACCTTGTTACGAAGCGCACAAATGACTTAATTTCACCGACAATACCTTGTTACCAAGCGCACAAATGACTTAATTTCACCGCCAATACCTTGTTACCAAGGGCGCAAATGACTTAATTGCATAGTCAATACCACGCGGCCAAGCGCACAAATTACTTAATTTCAGCGCCAATACCTTATTGCCAAGCGTACAAATGACTTAATTTCACCGCCAATACCTTGTTACGAAGCGCACAAATGACTTAATTTCACCGACAATACCTTGTTACCAAGCACGCAAATGACTTAATTTCAGCGCCAATACCTTGTTACCAAGGGCGCAAATGACTTAATTGCATAGTCAATACCACGCGGCCAAGCGCACAAATTACTTAATTTCAGCGCCAATACCTTATTGCCAAGCGTACAAATGATTTAATTTCACCGCCAATACCTTGTTACGAAGCGCACAAATGACTTAATTTCACCGACAATACCTTGTTACCAAGCACGCAAATGACTTAATTTCAGCGCCAATACCTTGTTACCAAGGGCGCAAATGACTTAATTGCATAGTCAATACCACGCGGCCAAGCGCACAAATTACTTAATTTCAGCGCCAATACCTTATTGCCAAGCGTACAAATGATTTAATTTCACCGCCAATACCTTGTTACGAAGCGCACAAATGACTTAATTTCACCGACAATACCTTGTTACCAAGCACGCAAATGACTTAATTTCACCGCCAATACCTTGTTACCAAGCGCACAAATGACTTACTTTCACCGCCAATACCTTGCGGCCAAGCGCACAAATAACTTAATTTCACCGCCAATACCTCGCGGTTAAGCGCACAAAAGACTTAATTTCAGCGCCAATACCTTGTTACCAAGGGCGCAAATGACTTAATTGCATAGTCAATACCACGCGGCCAAGCGCACAAATTACTTAATTTCAGCGCCAATACCTTATTGCCAAGCGTACAAATGATTTAATTTCACCGCCAATACCTTGTTACGAAGCGCACAAATGACTTAATTTCACCGACAATACCTTGTTACCAAGCACGCAAATGACTTAATTTCAGCGCCAATACCTTGTTACCAAGGGCGCAAATGACTTAATTGCATAGTCAATACCACGCGGCCAAGCGCACAAATTACTTAATTTCAGCGCCAATACCTTATTGCCAAGCGTACAAATGATTTAATTTCACCGCCAATGCCTTGTTACGAAGCGCACAAATGACTTAATTTCACCGACAATACCTTGTTACCAAGCACGCAAATGACTTAATTTCAGCGCCAATACCTTGTTAAAAAGGGCGCAAATGACTTAATTGCATAGTCAATACCACGCGGCCAAGCGCACAAATTACTTAATTTCAGCGCCAATACCTTATTGCCAAGCGTACAAATGACTTAATTTCACCGCCAATACCTTGTTACGAAGCGCACAAATGACTTAATTTCACCGACAATACCTTGTTACCAAGCACGCAAATGACTTAATTTCACCGCCAATACCTTGTTACCAAGCGCACAAATGACTTACTTTCACCGCCAATACCTTGCGGCCAAGCGCACAAATAACTTAATTTCACCGCCAATACCTCGCGGCCAAGCGCACAAATGACTTAATTTCAGCGCCAATACCTTGTTACCAAGGGCGCAAATGACTTAATTGCATAGTCAATACCACGCGGCCAAGCGCACAAATTACTTAATTTCAGCGCCAATACCTTATTGCCAAGCGTACAAATGATTTAATTTCACCGCCAATACCTTGTTACGAAGCGCACAAATGACTTAATTTCACCGACAATACCTTGTTACCAAGCACGCAAATGACTTAATTTCAGCGCCAATACCTTGTTACCAAGGGCGCAAATGACTTAATTGCATAGTCAATACCACGCGGCCAAGCGCACAAATTACTTAATTTCAGCGCCAATACCTTATTGCCAAGCGTACAAATGATTTAATTTCACCGCCAATACCTTGTTACGAAGCGCACAAATGACTTAATTTCACCGACAATACCTTGTTACCAAGCACGCAAATGACTTAATTTCAGCGCCAATACCTTGTTACCAAGGGCGCAAATGACTTAATTGCATAGTCAATACCACGCGGCCAAGCGCACAAATTACTTAATTTCAGCGCCAATACCTTATTGCCAAGCGTACAAATGATTTAATTTCACCGCCAATACCTTGTTACGAAGCGCACAAATGACTTAATTTCACCGACAATACCTTGTTACCAAGCACGCAAATGACTTAATTTCAGCGCCAATACCTTGTTACCAAGGGCGCAAATGACTTAATTGCATAGTCAATACCACGCGGCCAAGCGCACAAATTACTTAATTTCAGCGCCAATACCTTATTGCCAAGCGTACAAATGATTTAATTTCACCGCCAATACCTTGTTACGAAGCGCACAAATGACTTAATTTCACCGCCAATACCTTGTTACCAAGCGCACAAATGACTTACTTTCACCGCCAATACCTTGCGGCCAAGCGCACAAATAACTTAATTTCACCGCCAATACCTCGCGGCCAAGCGCACAAATGACTTAATTTCAGCGCCAATACCTTGTTACCAAGGGCGCAAATGACTTAATTGCATAGTCAATACCACGCGGCCAAGCGCACAAATTACTTAATTTCAGCGCCAATACCTTATTGCCAAGCGTACAAATGATTTAATTTCACCGCCAATACCTTGTTACGAAGCGCACAAATGACTTAATTTCACCGACAATACCTTGTTACCAAGCACGCAAATGACTTAATTTCACCGCCAATACCTTGTTACCAAGCGCACAAATGACTTACTTTCACCGCCAATACCTTGCGGCCAAGCGCACAAATAACTTAATTTCACCGCCAATACCTCGCGGCCAAGCGCACAAATGACTTAATTTCAGCGCCAATACCTTGTTACCAAGGGCGCAAATGACTTAATTGCATAGTCAATACCACGCGGCCAAGCGCACAAATTACTTAATTTCAGCGCCAATACCTTATTGCCAAGCGTACAAATGATTTAATTTCACCGCCAATACCTTGTTACGAAGCGCACAAATGACTTAATTTCACCGACAATACCTTGTTACCAAGCACGCAAATGACTTAATTTCAGCGCCAATACCTTGTTACCAAGGGCGCAAATGACTTAATTGCATAGTCAATACCACGCGGCCAAGCGCACAAATTACTTAATTTCAGCGCCAATACCTTATTGCCAAGCGTACAAATGACTTAATTTCACCGCCAATACCTTGTTACGAAGCGCACAAATGACTTAATTTCACCGACAATACCTTGTTACCAAGCACGCAAATGACTTAATTTCACCGCCAATACCTTGTTACCAAGCGCACAAATGACTTACTTTCACCGCCAATACCTTGCGGCCAAGCGCACAAATAACTTAATTTCACCGCCAATACCTCGCGGCCAAGCGCACAAATGACTTAATTTCAGCGCCAATACCTTGTTACCAAGGGCGCAAATGACTTAATTGCATAGTCAATACCACGCGGCCAAGCGCACAAATTACTTAATTTCAGCGCCAATACCTTATTGCCAAGCGTACAAATGATTTAATTTCACCGCCAATACCTTGTTACGAAGCGCACAAATGACTTAATTTCACCGACAATACCTTGTTACCAAGCACGCAAATGACTTAATTTCAGCGCCAATACCTTGTTACCAAGGGCGCAAATGACTTAATTGCATAGTCAATACCACGCGGCCAAGCGCACAAATTACTTAATTTCAGCGCCAATACCTTATTGCCAAGCGTACAAATGATTTAATTTCACCGCCAATACCTTGTTACGAAGCGCACAAATGACTTAATTTCACCGACAATACCTTGTTACCAAGCACGCAAATGACTTAATTTCAGCGCCAATACCTTGTTACCAAGGGCGCAAATGACTTAATTGCATAGTCAATACCACGCGGCCAAGCGCACAAATTACTTAATTTCAGCGCCAATACCTTATTGCCAAGCGTACAAATGATTTAATTTCACCGCCAATACCTTGTTACGAAGCGCACAAATGACTTAATTTCACCGACAATACCTTGTTACCAAGCACGCAAATGACTTAATTTCACCGCCAATACCTTGTTACCAAGCGCACAAATGACTTACTTTCACCGCCAATACCTTGCGGCCAAGCGCACAAATAACTTAATTTCACCGCCAATACCTCGCGGCCAAGCGCACAAATGACTTAATTTCAGCGCCAATACCTTGTTACCAAGGGCGCAAATGACTTAATTGCATAGTCAATACCACGCGGCCAAGCGCACAAATTACTTAATTTCAGCGCCAATACCTTATTGCCAAGCGTACAAATGATTTAATTTCACCGCCAATACCTTGTTACGAAGCGCACAAATGACTTAATTTCACCGACAATACCTTGTTACCAAGCACGCAAATGACTTAATTTCAGCGCCAATACCTTGTTACCAAGGGCGCAAATGACTTAATTGCATAGTCAATACCACGCGGCCAAGCGCACAAATTACTTAATTTCAGCGCCAATACCTTATTGCCAAGCGTACAAATGATTTAATTTCACCGCCAATACCTTGTTACGAAGCGCACAAATGACTTAATTTCACCGACAATACCTTGTTACCAAGCACGCAAATGACTTAATTTCAGCGCCAATACCTTGTTACCAAGGGCGCAAATGACTTAATTGCATAGTCAATACCACGCGGCCAAGCGCACAAATTACTTAATTTCAGCGCCAATACCTTATTGCCAAGCGTACAAATGATTTAATTTCACCGCCAATACCTTGTTACGAAGCGCACAAATGACTTAATTTCACCGACAATACCTTGTTACCAAGCACGCAAATGACTTAATTTCACCGCCAATACCTTGTTACCAAGCGCACAAATGACTTACTTTCACCGCCAATACCTTGCGGCCAAGCGCACAAATAACTTAATTTCACCGCCAATACCTCGCGGCCAAGCGCACAAATGACTTAATTTCAGCGCCAATACCTTGTTACCAAGGGCGCAAATGACTTAATTGCATAGTCAATACCACGCGGCCAAGCGCACAAATTACTTAATTTCAGCGCCAATACCTTATTGCCAAGCGTACAAATGATTTAATTTCACCGCCAATACCTTGTTACGAAGCGCACAAATGACTTAATTTCACCGACAATACCTTGTTACCAAGCACGCAAATGACTTAATTTCAGCGCCAATACCTTGTTACCAAGGGCGCAAATGACTTAATTGCATAGTCAATACCACGCGGCCAAGCGCACAAATTACTTAATTTCAGCGCCAATACCTTATTGCCAAGCGTACAAATGATTTAATTTCACCGCCAATACCTTGTTACGAAGCGCACAAATGACTTAATTTCACCGACAATACCTTGTTACCAAGCACGCAAATGACTTAATTTCAGCGCCAATACCTTGTTACCAAGGGCGCAAATGACTTAATTGCATAGTCAATACCACGCGGCCAAGCGCACAAATTACTTAATTTCAGCGCCAATACCTTATTGCCAAGCGTACAAATGATTTAATTTCACCGCCAATACCTTGTTACGAAGCGCACAAATGACTTAATTTCACCGACAATACCTTGTTACCAAGCACGCAAATGACTTAATTTCAGCGCCAATACCTTGTTACCAAGGGCGCAAATGACTTAATTGCATAGTCAATACCACGCGGCCAAGCGCACAAATTACTTAATTTCAGCGCCAATACCTTATTGCCAAGCGTACAAATGATTTAATTTCACCGCCAATACCTTGTTACGAAGCGCACAAATGACTTAATTTCACCGACAATACCTTGTTACCAAGCACGCAAATGACTTAATTTCAGCGCCAATACCTTGTTACCAAGGGCGCAAATGACTTAATTGCATAGTCAATACCACGCGGCCAAGCGCACAAATTACTTAATTTCAGCGCCAATACCTTATTGCCAAGCGTACAAATGATTTAATTTCACCGCCAATACCTTGTTACGAAGCGCACAAATGACTTAATTTCACCGACAATACCTTGTTACCAAGCACGCAAATGACTTAATTTCACCGCCAATACCTTGTTACCAAGCGCACAAATGACTTACTTTCACCGCCAATACCTTGCGGCCAAGCGCACAAATAACTTAATTTCACCGCCAATACCTCGCGGCCAAGCGCACAAATGACTTAATTTCAGCGCCAATACCTTGTTACCAAGGGCGCAAATGACTTAATTGCATAGTCAATACCACGCGGCCAAGCGCACAAATTACTTAATTTCAGCGCCAATACCTTATTGCCAAGCGTACAAATGATTTAATTTCACCGCCAATACCTTGTTACGAAGCGCACAAATGACTTAATTTCACCGACAATACCTTGTTACCAAGCACGCAAATGACTTAATTTCAGCGCCAATACCTTGTTACCAAGGGCGCAAATGACTTAATTGCATAGTCAATACCACGCGGCCAAGCGCACAAATTACTTAATTTCAGCGCCAATACCTTATTGCCAAGCGTACAAATGATTTAATTTCACCGCCAATACCTTGTTACGAAGCGCACAAATGACTTAATTTCACCGACAATACCTTGTTACCAAGCACGCAAATGACTTAATTTCAGCGCCAATACCTTGTTACCAAGGGCGCAAATGACTTAATTGCATAGTCAATACCACGCGGCCAAGCGCACAAATTACTTAATTTCAGCGCCAATACCTTATTGCCAAGCGTACAAATGATTTAATTTCACCGCCAATACCTTGTTACGAAGCGCACAAATGACTTAATTTCACCGACAATACCTTGTTACCAAGCACGCAAATGACTTAATTTCAGCGCCAATACCTTGTTACCAAGGGCGCAAATGACTTAATTGCATAGTCAATACCACGCGGCCAAGCGCACAAATTACTTAATTTCAGCGCCAATACCTTATTGCCAAGCGTACAAATGATTTAATTTCACCGCCAATACCTTGTTACGAAGCGCACAAATGACTTAATTTCACCGACAATACCTTGTTACCAAGCACGCAAATGACTTAATTTCAGCGCCAATACCTTGTTACCAAGGGCGCAAATGACTTAATTGCATAGTCAATACCACGCGGCCAAGCGCACAAATTACTTAATTTCAGCGCCAATACCTTATTGCCAAGCGTACAAATGATTTAATTTCACCGCCAATACCTTGTTACGAAGCGCACAAATGACTTAATTTCACCGACAATACCTTGTTACCAAGCACGCAAATGACTTAATTTCAGCGCCAATACCTTGTTACCAAGGGCGCAAATGACTTAATTGCATAGTCAATACCACGCGGCCAAGCGCACAAATTACTTAATTTCAGCGCCAATACCTTATTGCCAAGCGTACAAATGATTTAATTTCACCGCCAATACCTTGTTACGAAGCGCACAAATGACTTAATTTCACCGACAATACCTTGTTACCAAGCACGCAAATGACTTAATTTCAGCGCCAATACCTTGTTACCAAGGGCGCAAATGACTTAATTGCATAGTCAATACCACGCGGCCAAGCGCACAAATTACTTAATTTCAGCGCCAATACCTTATTGCCAAGCGTACAAATGATTTAATTTCACCGCCAATACCTTGTTACGAAGCGCACAAATGACTTAATTTCACCGACAATACCTTGTTACCAAGCACGCAAATGACTTAATTTCACCGCCAATACCTTGTTACCAAGGGCGCAAATGACTTAATTGCATAGTCAATACCACGCGGCCAAGCGCACAAATTACTTAATTTCAGCGCCAATACCTTATTGCCAAGCGTACAAATGACTTAATTTCACCGCCAATACCTTGTTACGAAGCGCACAAATGACTTAATTTCACCGACAATACCTTGTTACCAAGCACGCAAATGACTTAATTTCAGCGCCAATACCTTGTTACCAAGGGCGCAAATGACTTAATTGCATAGTCAATACCACGCGGCCAAGCGCACAAATTACTTAATTTCAGCGCCAATACCTTATTGCCAAGCGTACAAATGATTTAATTTCACCGCCAATACCTTGTTACGAAGCGCACAAATGACTTAATTTCACCGACAATACCTTGTTACCAAGCACGCAAATGACTTAATTTCAGCGCCAATACCTTGTTACCAAGGGCGCAAATGACTTAATTGCATAGTCAATACCACGCGGCCAAGCGCACAAATTACTTAATTTCAGCGCCAATACCTTATTGCCAAGCGTACAAATGATTTAATTTCACCGCCAATACCTTGTTACGAAGCGCACAAATGACTTAATTTCACCGACAATACCTTGTTACCAAGCACGCAAATGACTTAATTTCAGCGCCAATACCTTGTTACCAAGGGCGCAAATGACTTAATTGCATAGTCAATACCACGCGGCCAAGCGCACAAATTACTTAATTTCAGCGCCAATACCTTATTGCCAAGCGTACAAATGATTTAATTTCACCGCCAATACCTTGTTACGAAGCGCACAAATGACTTAATTTCACCGACAATACCTTGTTACCAAGCACGCAAATGACTTAATTTCAGCGCCAATACCTTGTTACCAAGGGCGCAAATGACTTAATTGCATAGTCAATACCACGCGGCCAAGCGCACAAATTACTTAATTTCAGCGCCAATACCTTATTGCCAAGCGTACAAATGATTTAATTTCACCGCCAATACCTTGTTACGAAGCGCACAAATGACTTAATTTCACCGACAATACCTTGTTACCAAGCACGCAAATGACTTAATTTCAGCGCCAATACCTTGTTACCAAGGGCGCAAATGACTTAATTGCATAGTCAATACCACGCGGCCAAGCGCACAAATTACTTAATTTCAGCGCCAATACCTTATTGCCAAGCGTACAAATGACTTAATTTCACCGCCAATACCTTGTTACGAAGCGCACAAATGACTTAATTTCACCGACAATACCTTGTTACCAAGCACGCAAATGACTTAATTTCACCGCCAATACCTTGTTACCAAGCGCACAAATGACTTACTTTCACCGCCAATACCTTGCGGCCAAGCGCACAAATAACTTAATTTCACCGCCAATACCTCGCGGCCAAGCGCACAAATGACTTAATTTCAGCGCCAATACCTTGTTACCAAGGGCGCAAATGACTTAATTGCATAGTCAATACCACGCGGCCAAGCGCACAAATTACTTAATTTCAGCGCCAATACCTTATTGCCAAGCGTACAAATGATTTAATTTCACCGCCAATACCTTGTTACGAAGCGCACAAATGACTTAATTTCACCGACAATACCTTGTTACCAAGCACGCAAATGACTTAATTTCAGCGCCAATACCTTGTTACCAAGGGCGCAAATGACTTAATTGCATAGTCAATACCACGCGGCCAAGCGCACAAATTACTTAATTTCAGCGCCAATACCTTATTGCCAAGCGTACAAATGATTTAATTTCACCGCCAATACCTTGTTACGAAGCGCACAAATGACTTAATTTCACCGACAATACCTTGTTACCAAGCACGCAAATGACTTAATTTCAGCGCCAATACCTTGTTACCAAGGGCGCAAATGACTTAATTGCATAGTCAATACCACGCGGCCAAGCGCACAAATTACTTAATTTCAGCGCCAATACCTTATTGCCAAGCGTACAAATGATTTAATTTCACCGCCAATACCTTGTTACGAAGCGCACAAATGACTTAATTTCACCGACAATACCTTGTTACCAAGCACGCAAATGACTTAATTTCAGCGCCAATACCTTGTTACCAAGGGCGCAAATGACTTAATTGCATAGTCAATACCACGCGGCCAAGCGCACAAATTACTTAATTTCAGCGCCAATACCTTATTGCCAAGCGTACAAATGATTTAATTTCACCGCCAATACCTTGTTACGAAGCGCACAAATGACTTAATTTCACCGCCAATACCTTGTTACCAAGCGCACAAATGACTTACTTTCACCGCCAATACCTTGCGGCCAAGCGCACAAATAACTTAATTTCACCGCCAATACCTCGCGGCCAAGCGCACAAATGACTTAATTTCAGCGCCAATACCTTGTTACCAAGGGCGCAAATGACTTAATTGCATAGTCAATACCACGCGGCCAAGCGCACAAATTACTTAATTTCAGCGCCAATACCTTATTGCCAAGCGTACAAATGATTTAATTTCACCGCCAATACCTTGTTACGAAGCGCACAAATGACTTAATTTCACCGACAATACCTTGTTACCAAGCACGCAAATGACTTAATTTCACCGCCAATACCTTGTTACCAAGCGCACAAATGACTTACTTTCACCGCCAATACCTTGCGGCCAAGCGCACAAATAACTTAATTTCACCGCCAATACCTCGCGGCCAAGCGCACAAATGACTTAATTTCAGCGCCAATACCTTGTTACCAAGGGCGCAAATGACTTAATTGCATAGTCAATACCACGCGGCCAAGCGCACAAATTACTTAATTTCAGCGCCAATACCTTATTGCCAAGCGTACAAATGATTTAATTTCACCGCCAATACCTTGTTACGAAGCGCACAAATGACTTAATTTCACCGACAATACCTTGTTACCAAGCACGCAAATGACTTAATTTCAGCGCCAATACCTTGTTACCAAGGGCGCAAATGACTTAATTGCATAGTCAATACCACGCGGCCAAGCGCACAAATTACTTAATTTCAGCGCCAATACCTTATTGCCAAGCGTACAAATGACTTAATTTCACCGCCAATACCTTGTTACGAAGCGCACAAATGACTTAATTTCACCGACAATACCTTGTTACCAAGCACGCAAATGACTTAATTTCACCGCCAATACCTTGTTACCAAGCGCACAAATGACTTACTTTCACCGCCAATACCTTGCGGCCAAGCGCACAAATAACTTAATTTCACCGCCAATACCTCGCGGCCAAGCGCACAAATGACTTAATTTCAGCGCCAATACCTTGTTACCAAGGGCGCAAATGACTTAATTGCATAGTCAATACCACGCGGCCAAGCGCACAAATTACTTAATTTCAGCGCCAATACCTTATTGCCAAGCGTACAAATGATTTAATTTCACCGCCAATACCTTGTTACGAAGCGCACAAATGACTTAATTTCACCGACAATACCTTGTTACCAAGCACGCAAATGACTTAATTTCAGCGCCAATACCTTGTTACCAAGGGCGCAAATGACTTAATTGCATAGTCAATACCACGCGGCCAAGCGCACAAATTACTTAATTTCAGCGCCAATACCTTATTGCCAAGCGTACAAATGATTTAATTTCACCGCCAATACCTTGTTACGAAGCGCACAAATGACTTAATTTCACCGACAATACCTTGTTACCAAGCACGCAAATGACTTAATTTCAGCGCCAATACCTTGTTACCAAGGGCGCAAATGACTTAATTGCATAGTCAATACCACGCGGCCAAGCGCACAAATTACTTAATTTCAGCGCCAATACCTTATTGCCAAGCGTACAAATGACTTAATTTCACCGCCAATACCTTGTTACGAAGCGCACAAATGACTTAATTTCACCGACAATACCTTGTTACCAAGCACGCAAATGACTTAATTTCACCGCCAATACCTTGTTACCAAGCGCACAAATGACTTACTTTCACCGCCAATACCTTGCGGCCAAGCGCACAAATAACTTAATTTCACCGCCAATACCTCGCGGCCAAGCGCACAAATGACTTAATTTCAGCGCCAATACCTTGTTACCAAGGGCGCAAATGACTTAATTGCATAGTCAATACCACGCGGCCAAGCGCACAAATTACTTAATTTCAGCGCCAATACCTTATTGCCAAGCGTACAAATGATTTAATTTCACCGCCAATACCTTGTTACGAAGCGCACAAATGACTTAATTTCACCGACAATACCTTGTTACCAAGCACGCAAATGACTTAATTTCAGCGCCAATACCTTGTTACCAAGGGCGCAAATGACTTAATTGCATAGTCAATACCACGCGGCCAAGCGCACAAATTACTTAATTTCAGCGCCAATACCTTATTGCCAAGCGTACAAATGATTTAATTTCACCGCCAATACCTTGTTACGAAGCGCACAAATGACTTAATTTCACCGACAATACCTTGTTACCAAGCACGCAAATGACTTAATTTCAGCGCCAATACCTTGTTACCAAGGGCGCAAATGACTTAATTGCATAGTCAATACCACGCGGCCAAGCGCACAAATTACTTAATTTCAGCGCCAATACCTTATTGCCAAGCGTACAAATGATTTAATTTCACCGCCAATACCTTGTTACGAAGCGCACAAATGACTTAATTTCACCGACAATACCTTGTTACCAAGCACGCAAATGACTTAATTTCACCGCCAATACCTTGTTACCAAGCGCACAAATGACTTACTTTCACCGCCAATACCTTGCGGCCAAGCGCACAAATAACTTAATTTCACCGCCAATACCTCGCGGCCAAGCGCACAAATGACTTAATTTCAGCGCCAATACCTTGTTACCAAGGGCGCAAATGACTTAATTGCATAGTCAATACCACGCGGCCAAGCGCACAAATTACTTAATTTCAGCGCCAATACCTTATTGCCAAGCGTACAAATGATTTAATTTCACCGCCAATACCTTGTTACGAAGCGCACAAATGACTTAATTTCACCGACAATACCTTGTTACCAAGCACGCAAATGACTTAATTTCAGCGCCAATACCTTGTTACCAAGGGCGCAAATGACTTAATTGCATAGTCAATACCACGCGGCCAAGCGCACAAATTACTTAATTTCAGCGCCAATACCTTATTGCCAAGCGTACAAATGATTTAATTTCACCGCCAATACCTTGTTACGAAGCGCACAAATGACTTAATTTCACCGACAATACCTTGTTACCAAGCACGCAAATGACTTAATTTCAGCGCCAATACCTTGTTACCAAGGGCGCAAATGACTTAATTGCATAGTCAATACCACGCGGCCAAGCGCACAAATTACTTAATTTCAGCGCCAATACCTTATTGCCAAGCGTACAAATGATTTAATTTCACCGCCAATACCTTGTTACGAAGCGCACAAATGACTTAATTTCACCGACAATACCTTGTTACCAAGCACGCAAATGACTTAATTTCACCGCCAATACCTTGTTACCAAGCGCACAAATGACTTACTTTCACCGCCAATACCTTGCGGCCAAGCGCACAAATAACTTAATTTCACCGCCAATACCTCGCGGCCAAGCGCACAAATGACTTAATTTCAGCGCCAATACCTTGTTACCAAGGGCGCAAATGACTTAATTGCATAGTCAATACCACGCGGCCAAGCGCACAAATTACTTAATTTCAGCGCCAATACCTTATTGCCAAGCGTACAAATGATTTAATTTCACCGCCAATACCTTGTTACGAAGCGCACAAATGACTTAATTTCACCGACAATACCTTGTTACCAAGCACGCAAATGACTTAATTTCACCGCCAATACCTTGTTACCAAGCGCACAAATGACTTACTTTCACCGCCAATACCTTGCGGCCAAGCGCACAAATAACTTAATTTCACCGCCAATACCTCGCGGCCAAGCGCACAAATGACTTAATTTCAGCGCCAATACCTTGTTACCAAGGGCGCAAATGACTTAATTGCATAGTCAATACCACGCGGCCAAGCGCACAAATTACTTAATTTCAGCGCCAATACCTTATTGCCAAGCGTACAAATGATTTAATTTCACCGCCAATACCTTGTTACGAAGCGCACAAATGACTTAATTTCACCGACAATACCTTGTTACCAAGCACGCAAATGACTTAATTTCAGCGCCAATACCTTGTTACCAAGGGCGCAAATGACTTAATTGCATAGTCAATACCACGCGGCCAAGCGCACAAATTACTTAATTTCAGCGCCAATACCTTATTGCCAAGCGTACAAATGATTTAATTTCACCGCCAATACCTTGTTACGAAGCGCACAAATGACTTAATTTCACCGACAATACCTTGTTACCAAGCACGCAAATGACTTAATTTCAGCGCCAATACCTTGTTACCAAGGGCGCAAATGACTTAATTGCATAGTCAATACCACGCGGCCAAGCGCACAAATTACTTAATTTCAGCGCCAATACCTTATTGCCAAGCGTACAAATGATTTAATTTCACCGCCAATACCTTGTTACGAAGCGCACAAATGACTTAATTTCACCGACAATACCTTGTTACCAAGCACGCAAATGACTTAATTTCAGCGCCAATACCTTGTTACCAAGGGCGCAAATGACTTAATTGCATAGTCAATACCACGCGGCCAAGCGCACAAATTACTTAATTTCAGCGCCAATACCTTATTGCCAAGCGTACAAATGATTTAATTTCACCGCCAATACCTTGTTACGAAGCGCACAAATGACTTAATTTCACCGACAATACCTTGTTACCAAGCACGCAAATGACTTAATTTCAGCGCCAATACCTTGTTACCAAGGGCGCAAATGACTTAATTGCATAGTCAATACCACGCGGCCAAGCGCACAAATTACTTAATTTCAGCGCCAATACCTTATTGCCAAGCGTACAAATGATTTAATTTCACCGCCAATACCTTGTTACGAAGCGCACAAATGACTTAATTTCACCGACAATACCTTGTTACCAAGCACGCAAATGACTTAATTTCAGCGCCAATACCTTGTTACCAAGGGCGCAAATGACTTAATTGCATAGTCAATACCACGCGGCCAAGCGCACAAATTACTTAATTTCAGCGCCAATACCTTATTGCCAAGCGTACAAATGATTTAATTTCACCGCCAATACCTTGTTACGAAGCGCACAAATGACTTAATTTCACCGACAATACCTTGTTACCAAGCACGCAAATGACTTAATTTCAGCGCCAATACCTTGTTACCAAGGGCGCAAATGACTTAATTGCATAGTCAATACCACGCGGCCAAGCGCACAAATTACTTAATTTCAGCGCCAATACCTTATTGCCAAGCGTACAAATGATTTAATTTCACCGCCAATACCTTGTTACGAAGCGCACAAATGACTTAATTTCACCGACAATACCTTGTTACCAAGCACGCAAATGACTTAATTTCACCGCCAATACCTTGTTACCAAGCGCACAAATGACTTACTTTCACCGCCAATACCTTGCGGCCAAGCGCACAAATAACTTAATTTCACCGCCAATACCTCGCGGCCAAGCGCACAAATGACTTAATTTCAGCGCCAATACCTTGTTACCAAGGGCGCAAATGACTTAATTGCATAGTCAATACCACGCGGCCAAGCGCACAAATTACTTAATTTCAGCGCCAATACCTTATTGCCAAGCGTACAAATGATTTAATTTCACCGCCAATACCTTGTTACGAAGCGCACAAATGACTTAATTTCACCGACAATACCTTGTTACCAAGCACGCAAATGACTTAATTTCACCGCCAATACCTTGTTACCAAGCGCACAAATGACTTACTTTCACCGCCAATACCTTGCGGCCAAGCGCACAAATAACTTAATTTCACCGCCAATACCTCGCGGCCAAGCGCACAAATGACTTAATTTCAGCGCCAATACCTTGTTACCAAGGGCGCAAATGACTTAATTGCATAGTCAATACCACGCGGCCAAGCGCACAAATTACTTAATTTCAGCGCCAATACCTTATTGCCAAGCGTACAAATGATTTAATTTCACCGCCAATACCTTGTTACGAAGCGCACAAATGACTTAATTTCACCGACAATACCTTGTTACCAAGCACGCAAATGACTTAATTTCAGCGCCAATACCTTGTTACCAAGGGCGCAAATGACTTAATTGCATAGTCAATACCACGCGGCCAAGCGCACAAATTACTTAATTTCAGCGCCAATACCTTATTGCCAAGCGTACAAATGATTTAATTTCACCGCCAATACCTTGTTACGAAGCGCACAAATGACTTAATTTCACCGACAATACCTTGTTACCAAGCACGCAAATGACTTAATTTCAGCGCCAATACCTTGTTACCAAGGGCGCAAATGACTTAATTGCATAGTCAATACCACGCGGCCAAGCGCACAAATTACTTAATTTCAGCGCCAATACCTTATTGCCAAGCGTACAAATGATTTAATTTCACCGCCAATACCTTGTTACGAAGCGCACAAATGACTTAATTTCACCGACAATACCTTGTTACCAAGCACGCAAATGACTTAATTTCAGCGCCAATACCTTGTTACCAAGGGCGCAAATGACTTAATTGCATAGTCAATACCACGCGGCCAAGCGCACAAATTACTTAATTTCAGCGCCAATACCTTATTGCCAAGCGTACAAATGATTTAATTTCACCGCCAATACCTTGTTACGAAGCGCACAAATGACTTAATTTCACCGACAATACCTTGTTACCAAGCACGCAAATGACTTAATTTCAGCGCCAATACCTTGTTACCAAGGGCGCAAATGACTTAATTGCATAGTCAATACCACGCGGCCAAGCGCACAAATTACTTAATTTCAGCGCCAATACCTTATTGCCAAGCGTACAAATGATTTAATTTCACCGCCAATACCTTGTTACGAAGCGCACAAATGACTTAATTTCACCGACAATACCTTGTTACCAAGCACGCAAATGACTTAATTTCAGCGCCAATACCTTGTTACCAAGGGCGCAAATGACTTAATTGCATAGTCAATACCACGCGGCCAAGCGCACAAATTACTTAATTTCAGCGCCAATACCTTATTGCCAAGCGTACAAATGATTTAATTTCACCGCCAATACCTTGTTACGAAGCGCACAAATGACTTAATTTCACCGACAATACCTTGTTACCAAGCACGCAAATGACTTAATTTCACCGCCAATACCTTGTTACCAAGCGCACAAATGACTTACTTTCACCGCCAATACCTTGCGGCCAAGCGCACAAATAACTTAATTTCACCGCCAATACCTCGCGGCCAAGCGCACAAATGACTTAATTTCAGCGCCAATACCTTGTTACCAAGGGCGCAAATGACTTAATTGCATAGTCAATACCACGCGGCCAAGCGCACAAATTACTTAATTTCAGCGCCAATACCTTATTGCCAAGCGTACAAATGATTTAATTTCACCGCCAATACCTTGTTACGAAGCGCACAAATGACTTAATTTCACCGACAATACCTTGTTACCAAGCACGCAAATGACTTAATTTCAGCGCCAATACCTTGTTACCAAGGGCGCAAATGACTTAATTGCATAGTCAATACCACGCGGCCAAGCGCACAAATTACTTAATTTCAGCGCCAATACCTTATTGCCAAGCGTACAAATGATTTAATTTCACCGCCAATACCTTGTTACGAAGCGCACAAATGACTTAATTTCACCGACAATACCTTGTTACCAAGCACGCAAATGACTTAATTTCAGCGCCAATACCTTGTTACCAAGGGCGCAAATGACTTAATTGCATAGTCAATACCACGCGGCCAAGCGCACAAATTACTTAATTTCAGCGCCAATACCTTATTGCCAAGCGTACAAATGATTTAATTTCACCGCCAATACCTTGTTACGAAGCGCACAAATGACTTAATTTCACCGACAATACCTTGTTACCAAGCACGCAAATGACTTAATTTCAGCGCCAATACCTTGTTACCAAGGGCGCAAATGACTTAATTGCATAGTCAATACCACGCGGCCAAGCGCACAAATTACTTAATTTCAGCGCCAATACCTTATTGCCAAGCGTACAAATGATTTAATTTCACCGCCAATACCTTGTTACGAAGCGCACAAATGACTTAATTTCACCGACAATACCTTGTTACCAAGCACGCAAATGACTTAATTTCACCGCCAATACCTTGTTACCAAGCGCACAAATGACTTACTTTCACCGCCAATACCTTGCGGCCAAGCGCACAAATAACTTAATTTCACCGCCAATACCTCGCGGCCAAGCGCACAAATGACTTAATTTCAGCGCCAATACCTTGTTACCAAGGGCGCAAATGACTTAATTGCATAGTCAATACCACGCGGCCAAGCGCACAAATTACTTAATTTCAGCGCCAATACCTTATTGCCAAGCGTACAAATGATTTAATTTCACCGCCAATACCTTGTTACGAAGCGCACAAATGACTTAATTTCACCGACAATACCTTGTTACCAAGCACGCAAATGACTTAATTTCAGCGCCAATACCTTGTTACCAAGGGCGCAAATGACTTAATTGCATAGTCAATACCACGCGGCCAAGCGCACAAATTACTTAATTTCAGCGCCAATACCTTATTGCCAAGCGTACAAATGATTTAATTTCACCGCCAATACCTTGTTACGAAGCGCACAAATGACTTAATTTCACCGACAATACCTTGTTACCAAGCACGCAAATGACTTAATTTCAGCGCCAATACCTTGTTACCAAGGGCGCAAATGACTTAATTGCATAGTCAATACCACGCGGCCAAGCGCACAAATTACTTAATTTCAGCGCCAATACCTTATTGCCAAGCGTACAAATGATTTAATTTCACCGCCAATACCTTGTTACGAAGCGCACAAATGACTTAATTTCACCGACAATACCTTGTTACCAAGCACGCAAATGACTTAATTTCACCGCCAATACCTTGTTACCAAGCGCACAAATGACTTACTTTCACCGCCAATACCTTGCGGCCAAGCGCACAAATAACTTAATTTCACCGCCAATACCTCGCGGCCAAGCGCACAAATGACTTAATTTCAGCGCCAATACCTTGTTACCAAGGGCGCAAATGACTTAATTGCATAGTCAATACCACGCGGCCAAGCGCACAAATTACTTAATTTCAGCGCCAATACCTTATTGCCAAGCGTACAAATGATTTAATTTCACCGCCAATACCTTGTTACGAAGCGCACAAATGACTTAATTTCACCGACAATACCTTGTTACCAAGCACGCAAATGACTTAATTTCAGCGCCAATACCTTGTTACCAAGGGCGCAAATGACTTAATTGCATAGTCAATACCACGCGGCCAAGCGCACAAATTACTTAATTTCAGCGCCAATACCTTATTGCCAAGCGTACAAATGATTTAATTTCACCGCCAATACCTTGTTACGAAGCGCACAAATGACTTAATTTCACCGACAATACCTTGTTACCAAGCACGCAAATGACTTAATTTCAGCGCCAATACCTTGTTACCAAGGGCGCAAATGACTTAATTGCATAGTCAATACCACGCGGCCAAGCGCACAAATTACTTAATTTCAGCGCCAATACCTTATTGCCAAGCGTACAAATGATTTAATTTCACCGCCAATACCTTGTTACGAAGCGCACAAATGACTTAATTTCACCGACAATACCTTGTTACCAAGCACGCAAATGACTTAATTTCACCGCCAATACCTTGTTACCAAGCGCACAAATGACTTACTTTCACCGCCAATACCTTGCGGCCAAGCGCACAAATAACTTAATTTCACCGCCAATACCTCGCGGCCAAGCGCACAAATGACTTAATTTCAGCGCCAATACCTTGTTACCAAGGGCGCAAATGACTTAATTGCATAGTCAATACCACGCGGCCAAGCGCACAAATTACTTAATTTCAGCGCCAATACCTTATTGCCAAGCGTACAAATGATTTAATTTCACCGCCAATACCTTGTTACGAAGCGCACAAATGACTTAATTTCACCGACAATACCTTGTTACCAAGCACGCAAATGACTTAATTTCAGCGCCAATACCTTGTTACCAAGGGCGCAAATGACTTAATTGCATAGTCAATACCACGCGGCCAAGCGCACAAATTACTTAATTTCAGCGCCAATACCTTATTGCCAAGCGTACAAATGATTTAATTTCACCGCCAATACCTTGTTACGAAGCGCACAAATGACTTAATTTCACCGACAATACCTTGTTACCAAGCACGCAAATGACTTAATTTCAGCGCCAATACCTTGTTACCAAGGGCGCAAATGACTTAATTGCATAGTCAATACCACGCGGCCAAGCGCACAAATTACTTAATTTCAGCGCCAATACCTTATTGCCAAGCGTACAAATGATTTAATTTCACCGCCAATACCTTGTTACGAAGCGCACAAATGACTTAATTTCACCGACAATACCTTGTTACCAAGCACGCAAATGACTTAATTTCAGCGCCAATACCTTGTTACCAAGGGCGCAAATGACTTAATTGCATAGTCAATACCACGCGGCCAAGCGCACAAATTACTTAATTTCAGCGCCAATACCTTATTGCCAAGCGTACAAATGATTTAATTTCACCGCCAATACCTTGTTACGAAGCGCACAAATGACTTAATTTCACCGACAATACCTTGTTACCAAGCACGCAAATGACTTAATTTCAGCGCCAATACCTTGTTACCAAGGGCGCAAATGACTTAATTGCATAGTCAATACCACGCGGCCAAGCGCACAAATTACTTAATTTCAGCGCCAATACCTTATTGCCAAGCGTACAAATGATTTAATTTCACCGCCAATACCTTGTTACGAAGCGCACAAATGACTTAATTTCACCGCCAATACCTTGTTACGAAGCGCACAAATGACTTAATTTCACCGACAATACCTTGTTACCAAGCGCACAAATGACTTAATTTCAGCGCCAATACCTTGTTACCAAGGGCGCAAATGACTTAATTGCATAGTCAATACCACGCGGCCAAGCGCACAAATTACTTAATTTCAGCGCCAATACCTTATTGCCAAGCGTACAAATGATTTAATTTCACCGCCAATACCTTGTTACGAAGCGCACAAATGACTTAATTTCACCGACAATACCTTGTTACCAAGCACGCAAATGACTTAATTTCAGCGCCAATACCTTGTTACCAAGGGCGCAAATGACTTAATTGCATAGTCAATACCACGCGGCCAAGCGCACAAATTACTTAATTTCAGCGCCAATACCTTATTGCCAAGCGTACAAATGATTTAATTTCACCGCCAATACCTTGTTACGAAGCGCACAAATGACTTAATTTCACCGACAATACCTTGTTACCAAGCACGCAAATGACTTAATTTCACCGCCAATACCTTGTTACCAAGCGCACAAATGACTTACTTTCACCGCCAATACCTTGCGGCCAAGCGCACAAATAACTTAATTTCACCGCCAATACCTCGCGGCCAAGCGCACAAATGACTTAATTTCAGCGCCAATACCTTGTTACCAAGGGCGCAAATGACTTAATTGCATAGTCAATACCACGCGGCCAAGCGCACAAATTACTTAATTTCAGCGCCAATACCTTATTGCCAAGCGTACAAATGATTTAATTTCACCGCCAATACCTTGTTACGAAGCGCACAAATGACTTAATTTCACCGACAATACCTTGTTACCAAGCACGCAAATGACTTAATTTCACCGCCAATACCTTGTTACCAAGCGCACAAATGACTTACTTTCACCGCCAATACCTTGCGGCCAAGCGCACAAATAACTTAATTTCACCGCCAATACCTCGCGGCCAAGCGCACAAATGACTTAATTTCAGCGCCAATACCTTGTTACCAAGGGCGCAAATGACTTAATTGCATAGTCAATACCACGCGGCCAAGCGCACAAATTACTTAATTTCAGCGCCAATACCTTATTGCCAAGCGTACAAATGATTTAATTTCACCGCCAATACCTTGTTACGAAGCGCACAAATGACTTAATTTCACCGACAATACCTTGTTACCAAGCACGCAAATGACTTAATTTCAGCGCCAATACCTTGTTACCAAGGGCGCAAATGACTTAATTGCATAGTCAATACCACGCGGCCAAGCGCACAAATTACTTAATTTCAGCGCCAATACCTTATTGCCAAGCGTACAAATGACTTAATTTCACCGCCAATACCTTGTTACGAAGCGCACAAATGACTTAATTTCACCGACAATACCTTGTTACCAAGCACGCAAATGACTTAATTTCACCGCCAATACCTTGTTACCAAGCGCACAAATGACTTACTTTCACCGCCAATACCTTGCGGCCAAGCGCACAAATAACTTAATTTCACCGCCAATACCTCGCGGCCAAGCGCACAAATGACTTAATTTCAACGCCAATACCTTGTTACCAAGGGCGCAAATGACTTAATTGCATAGTCAATACCACGCGGCCAAGCGCACAAATTACTTAATTTCAGCGCCAATACCTTATTGCCAAGCGTACAAATGATTTAATTTCACCGCCAATACCTTGTTACGAAGCGCACAAATGACTTAATTTCACCGACAATACCTTGTTACCAAGCACGCAAATGACTTAATTTCAGCGCCAATACCTTGTTACCAAGGGCGCAAATGACTTAATTGCATAGTCAATACCACGCGGCCAAGCGCACAAATTACTTAATTTCAGCGCCAATACCTTATTGCCAAGCGTACAAATGATTTAATTTCACCGCCAATACCTTGTTACGAAGCGCACAAATGACTTAATTTCACCGACAATACCTTGTTACCAAGCACGCAAATGACTTAATTTCAGCGCCAATACCTTGTTACCAAGGGCGCAAATGACTTAATTGCATAGTCAATACCACGCGGCCAAGCGCACAAATTACTTAATTTCAGCGCCAATACCTTATTGCCAAGCGTACAAATGATTTAATTTCACCGCCAATACCTTGTTACGAAGCGCACAAATGACTTAATTTCACCGACAATACCTTGTTACCAAGCACGCAAATGACTTAATTTCAGCGCCAATACCTTGTTACCAAGGGCGCAAATGACTTAATTGCATAGTCAATACCACGCGGCCAAGCGCACAAATTACTTAATTTCAGCGCCAATACCTTATTGCCAAGCGTACAAATGATTTAATTTCACCGCCAATACCTTGTTACGAAGCGCACAAATGACTTAATTTCACCGACAATACCTTGTTACCAAGCACGCAAATGACTTAATTTCAGCGCCAATACCTTGTTACCAAGGGCGCAAATGACTTAATTGCATAGTCAATACCACGCGGCCAAGCGCACAAATTACTTAATTTCAGCGCCAATACCTTATTGCCAAGCGTACAAATGATTTAATTTCACCGCCAATACCTTGTTACGAAGCGCACAAATGACTTAATTTCACCGACAATACCTTGTTACCAAGCACGCAAATGACTTAATTTCAGCGCCAATACCTTGTTACCAAGGGCGCAAATGACTTAATTGCATAGTCAATACCACGCGGCCAAGCGCACAAATTACTTAATTTCAGCGCCAATACCTTATTGCCAAGCGTACAAATGATTTAATTTCACCGCCAATACCTTGTTACGAAGCGCACAAATGACTTAATTTCACCGACAATACCTTGTTACCAAGCACGCAAATGACTTAATTTCAGCGCCAATACCTTGTTACCAAGGGCGCAAATGACTTAATTGCATAGTCAATACCACGCGGCCAAGCGCACAAATTACTTAATTTCAGCGCCAATACCTTATTGCCAAGCGTACAAATGACTTAATTTCACCGCCAATACCTTGTTACGAAGCGCACAAATGACTTAATTTCACCGACAATACCTTGTTACCAAGCACGCAAATGACTTAATTTCACCGCCAATACCTTGTTACCAAGCGCACAAATGACTTACTTTCACCGCCAATACCTTGCGGCCAAGCGCACAAATAACTTAATTTCACCGCCAATACCTCGCGGCCAAGCGCACAAATGACTTAATTTCAGCGCCAATACCTTGTTACCAAGGGCGCAAATGACTTAATTGCATAGTCAATACCACGCGGCCAAGCGCACAAATTACTTAATTTCAGCGCCAATACCTTATTGCCAAGCGTACAAATGATTTAATTTCACCGCCAATACCTTGTTACGAAGCGCACAAATGACTTAATTTCACCGACAATACCTTGTTACCAAGCACGCAAATGACTTAATTTCAGCGCCAATACCTTGTTACCAAGGGCGCAAATGACTTAATTGCATAGTCAATACCACGCGGCCAAGCGCACAAATTACTTAATTTCAGCGCCAATACCTTATTGCCAAGCGTACAAATGATTTAATTTCACCGCCAATACCTTGTTACGAAGCGCACAAATGACTTAATTTCACCGACAATACCTTGTTACCAAGCACGCAAATGACTTAATTTCAGCGCCAATACCTTGTTACCAAGGGCGCAAATGACTTAATTGCATAGTCAATACCACGCGGCCAAGCGCACAAATTACTTAATTTCAGCGCCAATACCTTATTGCCAAGCGTACAAATGACTTAATTTCACCGCCAATACCTTGTTACGAAGCGCACAAATGACTTAATTTCACCGACAATACCTTGTTACCAAGCACGCAAATGACTTAATTTCACCGCCAATACCTTGTTACCAAGCGCACAAATGACTTACTTTCACCGCCAATACCTTGCGGCCAAGCGCACAAATAACTTAATTTCACCGCCAATACCTCGCGGCCAAGCGCACAAATGACTTAATTTCAGCGCCAATACCTTGTTACCAAGGGCGCAAATGACTTAATTGCATAGTCAATACCACGCGGCCAAGCGCACAAATTACTTAATTTCAGCGCCAATACCTTATTGCCAAGCGTACAAATGATTTAATTTCACCGCCAATACCTTGTTACGAAGCGCACAAATGACTTAATTTCACCGACAATACCTTGTTACCAAGCACGCAAATGACTTAATTTCAGCGCCAATACCTTGTTACCAAGGGCGCAAATGACTTAATTGCATAGTCAATACCACGCGGCCAAGCGCACAAATTACTTAATTTCAGCGCCAATACCTTATTGCCAAGCGTACAAATGACTTAATTTCACCGCCAATACCTTGTTACGAAGCGCACAAATGACTTAATTTCACCGACAATACCTTGTTACCAAGCACGCAAATGACTTAATTTCACCGCCAATACCTTGTTACCAAGCGCACAAATGACTTACTTTCACCGCCAATACCTTGCGGCCAAGCGCACAAATAACTTAATTTCACCGCCAATACCTCGCGGCCAAGCGCACAAATGACTTAATTTCAGCGCCAATACCTTGTTACCAAGGGCGCAAATGACTTAATTGCATAGTCAATACCACGCGGCCAAGCGCACAAATTACTTAATTTCAGCGCCAATACCTTATTGCCAAGCGTACAAATGATTTAATTTCACCGCCAATACCTTGTTACGAAGCGCACAAATGACTTAATTTCACCGACAATACCTTGTTACCAAGCACGCAAATGACTTAATTTCAGCGCCAATACCTTGTTACCAAGGGCGCAAATGACTTAATTGCATAGTCAATACCACGCGGCCAAGCGCACAAATTACTTAATTTCAGCGCCAATACCTTATTGCCAAGCGTACAAATGACTTAATTTCACCGCCAATACCTTGTTACGAAGCGCACAAATGACTTAATTTCACCGACAATACCTTGTTACCAAGCACGCAAATGACTTAATTTCAGCGCCAATACCTTGTTACCAAGGGCGCAAATGACTTAATTGCATAGTCAATACCACGCGGCCAAGCGCACAAATTACTTAATTTCAGCGCCAATACCTTATTGCCAAGCGTACAAATGACTTAATTTCACCGCCAATACCTTGTTACGAAGCGCACAAATGACTTAATTTCACCGACAATACCTTGTTACCAAGCACACAAATGACTTAATTTCAGCGCCAATACCTTGTTACCAAGGGCGCAAATGACTTAATTGCATAGTCAATACCACGCGGCCAAGCGCACAAATTACTTAATTTCAGCGCCAATACCTTATTGCCAAGCGTACAAATGACTTAATTTCACCGCTAATACCTTGTTACGAAGCGCACAAATGACTTAATTTCACCGACAATACCTTGTTACCAAGCACGCAAATGACTTAATTTCAGCGCCAATACCTTGTTACCAAGGGCGCAAATGACTTAATTGCATAGTCAATACCACGCGGCCAAGCGCACAAATTACTTAATTTCAGCGCCAATACCTTATTGCCAAGCGTACAAATGACTTAATTTCACCGCCAATACCTTGTTACGAAGCGCACAAATGACTTAATTTCACCGACAATACCTTGTTACCAAGCACGCAAATGACTTAATTTCAGCGCCAATACCTTGTTACCAAGGGCGCAAATGACTTAATTGCATAGTCAATACCACGCGGCCAAGCGCACAAATTACTTAATTTCAGCGCCAATACCTTATTGCCAAGCGTACAAATGACTTAATTTCACCGCCAATACCTTGTTACGAAGCGCACAAATGACTTAATTTCACCGACAATACCTTGTTACCAAGCACGCAAATGACTTAATTTCAGCGCCAATACCTTGTTACCAAGGGCGCAAATGACTTAATTGCATAGTCAATACCACGCGGCCAAGCGCACAAATTACTTAATTTCAGCGCCAATACCTTATTGCCAAGCGTACAAATGATTTAATTTCACCGCCAATACCTTGTTACGAAGCGCACAAATGACTTAATTTCACCGACAATACCTTGTTACCAAGCACGCAAATGACTTAATTTCAGCGCCAATACCTTGTTACCAAGGGCGCAAATGACTTAATTGCATAGTCAATACCACGCGGCCAAGCGCACAAATTACTTAATTTCAGCGCCAATACCTTATTGCCAAGCGTACAAATGACTTAATTTCACCGCCAATACCTTGTTACGAAGCGCACAAATGACTTAATTTCACCGACAATACCTTGTTACCAAGCACGCAAATGACTTAATTTCACCGCCAATACCTTGTTACCAAGCGCACAAATGACTTACTTTCACCGCCGATACCTCGCGGCCATGCGCACTTAATTTCACCGCCGATACCTCGTGGCCAAGCGCACAAATGACTTAATTTCACCGCCAATACCTCGCGGCCAAGCGCACAAATGACTTAATTTCACCGCCAATACCTCGCGGCCAAGCGCACAAATGACTTAATTTCACCGCTGATACCTCGCGGCGGAGCGCACAAATGACTTAATTTCAGCACCCATACCTTGTTGCCAAGCGCACAAATTACTTAATTTCACCGCCGATACCTCGTGGCCAAGCGCACAAATGACTTAATTTCACCGCTGATACCTCGCGGCGGAGCGCACAAATGACTTAATTTCAGCACCCATACCTTGTTGCCAAGAGCACAAATTACTTAATTTCACCGCCGATACCTCGTGGCCAAGCACCCAAATTACTTAATTTCAGCGCCAATACCTTATTGCCAAGCGTACAAATGACTTAATTTCACCGCCAATACCTTGTTACGAAGCGCACAAATGACTTAATTTCACCGCCAATACCTTGTTACCAAGCGCACAAATGACTTACTTTCACCGCCAATACCTTGCGGCCAAGCGCACAAATAACTTAATTTCACCGCCAATACCTCGCGGCCAAGCGCACAAATGACTTAATTTCAGCGCCAATACCTTGTTACCAAGGGCGCAAATGACTTAATTGCATAGTCAATACCACGCGGCCAAGCGCACAAATTACTTAATTTCAGCGCCAATACCTTATTGCCAAGCGTACAAATGATTTAATTTCACCGCCAATACCTTGTTACGAAGCGCACAAATGACTTAATTTCACCGACAATACCTTGTTACCAAGCACGCAAATGACTTAATTTCAGCGCCAATACCTTGTTACCAAGGGCGCAAATGACTTAATTGCATAGTCAATACCACGCGGCCAAGCGCACAAATTACTTAATTTCAGCGCCAATACCTTATTGCCAAGCGTACAAATGACTTAATTTCACCGCCAATACCTTGTTACGAAGCGCACAAATGACTTAATTTCACCGACAATACCTTGTTACCAAGCACGCAAATGACTTAATTTCACCGCCAATACCTTGTTACCAAGCGCACAAATGACTTACTTTCACCGCCGATACCTCGCGGCCATGCGCACTTAATTTCACCGCCGATACCTCGTGGCCAAGCGCACAAATGACTTAATTTCACCGCCAATACCTCGCGGCCAAGCGCACAAATGACTTAATTTCACCGCCAATACCTCGCGGCCAAGCGCACAAATGACTTAATTTCACCGCTGATACCTCGCGGCGGAGCGCACAAATGACTTAATTTCAGCACCCATACCTTGTTGCCAAGAGCACAAATTACTTAATTTCACCGCCGATACCTCGTGGCCAAGCGCACAAATGACTTAATTTCACCGCTGATACCTCGCGGCGGAGCGCACAAATGACTTAATTTCAGCACCCATACCTTGTTGCCAAGAGCACAAATTACTTAATTTCACCGCCGATACCTCGTGGCCAAGCACCCAAATTACTTAATTTCAGCGCCAATACCTTATTGCCAAGCGTACAAATGACTTAATTTCACCGCCAATACCTTGTTACGAAGCGCACAAATGACTTAATTTCACCGACAATACCTTGTTACCAAGCACGCAAATGACTTAATTTCACCGCCAATACCTTGTTACCAAGCGCACAAATGACTTACTTTCACCGCCGATACCTCGCACCGCCGATACCTCGCGGCCATGCGCACTTAATTTCACCGCCGATACCTCGTGGCCAAGCGCACAAATGACTTAATTTCACCGCCAATACCTCGCGGCCAAGCGCACAAATGACTTAATTTCACCGCCAATACCTCGCGGCCAAGCGCACAAATGACTTAATTTCACCGCTGATACCTCGCGGCGGAGCGCACAAATGACTTAATTTCAGCACCCATACCTTGTTGCCAAGAGCACAAATTACTTAATTTCACCGCCGATACCTCGTGGCCAAGCACCCAAATTACTTAATTTCACCGCCGATACCTCGTGGCCAAGCACCCAAATTACTTAATTTCACCGCCGATACCTCGTGGCCAAGCGCACAAATGACTTAATTTCAGCACGCATACCTTGTTGCCAAGAGCACAAATTACTTAATTTCACCGCCGATACCTCGTGGCCAAGCGCACAAATGACTTAGTTTCACCGCCGATACCTCGTGGCCAAGCGCACAAATGACTTAATTTCATACCTTGTTGCCAAGAGCACAAATTACTTAATTTCACCGCCGATACCTCGTGGCCAAGCACCCAAATTACTTAATTTCACCGCCGATACCTCGTGGCCAAGCGTACAAATGACTTAATTTCAGCGCCAATACCTTGTTGCCAAGAGCACAAATGACTTAATTTCACCGCCGATACCTCGTGGCCAAGCGCACAAATGACTTAGTTTCACCGCCGATACCTCGTGGCCAAGCGCACAAATGACTTAATTTCAGCACCAATACCTTGTTGCCAAGAGCACAAATTACTTAATTTCACCGCCGATACCTCGTGGCCAAGCGCACAAATGACTTAGTTTCACCGCCGATACCTCGTGGCCAAGCGCCCAAATGACTTAATTTCAGCACCAATACCTTGTTGCCAAGAGCACAAATTACTTAATTTCACCGCCGATACCTCGTGGCCAAGCGCCCAAATTACTTAATTTCACCGCCGATATCTCGTGGCCAAGCGCACAAATGACTTAATTTCACCGCCGATACCTCGTGGCCAAGCGCACAAATGACTTAATTTCACCGCTGATACCTCGCGGCCGAGTGCACAAATGACTTAATTTCAGCACCAATACCTTGTTGCCAAGAGCACAAATTACTTCATTTCACCGCCGATACCTCGTGGCCAAGCGCACAAATTACTTAATTTCACCGCCGATACCTCGTGGCCAAGCGCACAAATGACTTAATTTCACCGCCGATACCTCGTGGCCAAGCGCACAAATGACTTAATTTCAGCATAAATACCTTGTTGCCAAGAGCACAAATTACTTAATTTCACCGCCGATACCTCGTGGCCAAGCGCCCAAATTTCTTAATTTCACCGATACTTCGTGGCCAAGCGCACAAATGACTTAATTTCACCGCCGATACCTCGTGGCCAAGCGCACAAATGAATTCATTTCACCGCCAATACCTCGCTGCCAAGCGCACAAATGACTTTATTTCACCGCCGATACCTCATAGTCAAGCGCACAAATGACTTAATTTCACCTCCGATACCTCGTGGCCAAGCGCACAAATGACATAATTTCACCATCAATACCTCATAGCCAAGCGCACAAATGACTTAATTTCACCGCCGATACCTCGTGGCCAAGCGCACAAATGACATAATTTCACCATCAATACCTCATAGCCAAGCGCACAAATGACTTAATTTCACCGCCGATATCTCGCGGCCAAGCGCACAAATGACTTAATTTCACCATCAATACCTCATAGCCAAGCGCACAAATGACTTAATTTCACCGCCGATACCTCGTGGCCAAGCGCACAAATGGCTTAATTTGAGCGCCAATACCTCGTGGCCAAGCGCACAAATGAATTAATTTCACCGCCAGCGCATACCTGTCACCGCCGATGACTTTATTTCAGCCAAGCGCAGCGCACAAATGACTTAATTTCACCTCCGATACCTCGTGGCCAAGCGCACAAATGACATAATTTCACCATCAATACCTCATAGCCAAGCGCACAAATGACTTAATTTCACCGCCGATATCTCGCGGCCAAGCGCACAAATGACTTAATTTCACCATCAATACCTCATAGCCAAGCGCACAAATGACTTAATTTCACCGCCGATACCTCGTGGCCAAGCGCACAAATGGCTTAATTTGAGCGCCAATACCTCGTGGCCAAGCGCACAAATGAATTCATTTCACCGCCAATACCTCGCGGCCAAGCGCACAAATGACTTAATTTCACCGCCGATATCTCGCGGCCAAGCGCACAAATGACATAATTTCACCATCAATACCTCATAGCCAAGCGCACAAATGACTTAATTTCACCGCCGATACCTCGTGGCCAAGCGCACAAATGACTTTATTTCACCGCCGATACCTCATAGCCAAGCGCACAAATGACCTAATTTCACCTCCGATACCTCGTGGCCAAGCGCACAAATGGCTTAATTTGAGCGCCAATACCTCGTGGCCAAGCGCACAAATGAATTCATTTCACCGCCAATACCTCGCGGCCAAGCGCACAAATGACTTTATTTCACCGCCGATACCTCATAGCCAAGCGCACAAATGACTTAATTTCACCTCCGATACCTCGTGGCCAAGCGCACAAATGACATAATTTCACAATCAATACCTCATAGCCAAGCGCACAAATGACTTAATTTCACCGCCGATATCTCGCGGCCAAGCGCACAAATGACTTAATTTCACCGCCAATACCTCGCTGCCAAGCGCACAAATGACATAATTTCACCGCCAATGCAGGACCAGAACGTTCCCACAGCGCATTTGAATCACGCATCCAGTGGTCAAATGAGGACTGTCAAACGATCGCTGTGAATATTCTCGCTGCGTTCGTTATCGGGTACGTTCACTTCAGTTTCCGCAAATCATGCCTCGACGACGTTCTGGACCACTCTACGAACAACTGAGTGAATTGAGTTGAGTGCATTTGAGAGGGACTTCATCGTGGGACTGCAGGAGGTATGCTGAACGTGTAGACGAACCTCCCACCATTTAAGCCGCAGTGATGTATCAGACGGTATATATGGTGTATCATACACACTGACAAGCCCGAAAATATCCGACGCCTTTTCTATCCACCATCCAGCGAGATGTAGCGACCTCTATGCAGCATCCTGTATCATGGCGCATCATCGATGCAGGATTACATTCTGTTGCCGCTTTCCGACGTCTTCCATTAACCATCCTAAATCGGCGGCTCCGTCTGAGGTGGTTTCATGTACAGAGATCACGATCGACTTTGGATTAGATACGTATTGTTTTTAGTGACGAATCTTGCTTCTGGGATGAAGCGGATGATCACCGCATTCGTATGTGGAGGTGAATTCGGCAACGCTCACCTCCGGGCTCAGTAGTAAAGCGGCCCTTCGCCCAGAGGCGACTTAAGATCTTTTGTGGACCTAGGCGCTAAAAGATTCGCCCCCCACCTCCACCCCTTCTTGTTGCCTCAAAAAATGTTATCAGTCAGATTAAAAAAAAATAAAGTCAAGAAAAAGTTGTTACCTCTTATAAAATGCTATTCCATCTTTCTACGATTAGAACGTTTTGTAAGAAACAGTGCTGATGTAATCACTTAGTACGTGCACATCGAACTCTTTTGTTTTTAGAGATATTTTGAAAATTATTTTTGCGGCTAATATCCCATGTACTTCATGAATTTACCCCTATAAGAATTGTCAAAGTCGAAAATTTAGAAAATTGAAGTTCTGTTGTGAAGAAACCATTAATTTAAAATTAAGGCTAAATTATTTTTACTGTTTCTTTCAAAACAAGTACATCGATAAGAACTCGAAAAATTGGAGTATCAACAACAGCAAGAAAAAACACAGAATATGTTACTAATATGAGAAAGCAAAATATCAATTGATAATTACAAGGATTGATTTGTTTCGGTCCATGAAAACAAAACTGGCAATATAATTATGCGTTTTCGGGCTCCCTCTGGGGCCCTAGGCGTGCGCCTACTTGGAGATTCGCCCCTGCCTTTCCCACCACTAGTGGTGTCATGGTATAGGGAGCCATCTGCTATTAGCTACACTCCCTATAGTCGCACTAACAAAGACATTAACAGCAAAGCAATACGTTCAAGAGATCCTACAACCCGTCGTCTTGCCTTTCATGTTATATCTTACAGAGGCCATTTACCAGCAGAACAGCAGAATAGTCGCACACGATTCGCCTCTCCCGGGAGGCCTCTGTTGTGCTGTATTATTGGCACCACAAGACAGGTATTTCCGGACGAGGGTCTTATCCTAAAATATGACCCCAGGAAGAAGACTTGTTGCTTCTCCTGGGTCACATTCTGGGATGAGACATGTTTTTATGTACTTTGTAGTGATATTCTAGGACAATACATTCCGGAGACCTTGCGTAAAGATAGACTTTAAATATCTAGTATGGCTAGCTTGGACTTGAATTCCACCCAAAAAAATGGATTTTTTTTTGTCTTGGACCATGCTCTTATTTAGGGGCCGGGAAGTTCTAGCCTTAGATGCTTACTAGAATCTTTCGATTCAAGACAGGAAAATACAGAACAAATTCCTGATTAGTCGTCCCGCACAGTTTTTCCATCCCATTTTGGGTTTCTGATCGATTCGTTTTCAGTATTTGGCTCTCTTTTAATGGTGAAGGTGAGTGCATTCTTTTTCCCGAGTAGGTTTTTATTCGTCGGTAGTCCGCCATTTTACAGATATGCGCCTCATCAGCACTTTCATGGCTTTCCTTATTAAGTCGGCTGCCTGTTTAACAGTGATAACAATGGCTACACCGATGCGCTTTTTTATCCAAATTCCGAGAAAAATACTAAACAATTCAAAAGTACATAAAGGGCCTTCCTTTTACAACAATCGGAATTTACGTATGTAGCTGGAAAAGAATAAAGTGACCTTCCGTATCCAAAACCACTTCAAATTTATCATGTGTGGAATTTTCGAGTGGGCCCGTAGGTAGAGTTATGGTACTTCTCTCTATGTTTGGACACTCCTTCCGGCTGATTCTGTTACGTACCGAATCTTCATTCGGTTTTTTTTTTTTTACTTCATTTCGTTCCAGTGCGCTCAATTATTTCCCTTTCCCAGGTAGTGGATGCCCATTATTTTAAACCGAGGAATGTCTTATATAACTAGGGTTACTGCTCCAGTGACGGGCGAGTGTCAGAACCGGAGAACAATCACCAATGGGATGACAAATTCGCCGCGAAACCTTTCGTTCATTGGATGACATTTAGCAGCCATCTAATATACTCCACCTCGGACATTTTTCTTCGGTTATGCTTTAAAATACTGCCAAACAAAATAAAATCCTATGAAAATATTGAAATTTATCACTTTACCTCGCTTAAGTAAATGACATTGGAAAACGTCAGCCAAACCAACGAGAATTAAAAACGCTAAAGACATAACTATTTTGGATTCCATTCTTTTTCACTTTTAAAAGCATTAAAAATATTTATTTTGAATTCGATGTTTTTACATCGCCAAAAAAATTAAAGCTTTCCGACGTGACGAAAGAATCAACTTTGTTACTGTGTCATTACACATCATGTAATCACCGACGGAAAACAAGAAGCGCTTTGTTGTAAAATGCAGAGCATGTGAAAAACTTTTAACCTTTAAAATTTTTCCATTGTTGAAAACGTGTTGTTAAATGAACCTCGACTGCCTTTTAGCAAACCACTCGAAAGCCAATTGAAAACAGTTTGTCACTTTATGAAGCTTTACGAAAGCTAAAGTTAAAAAAAGATTCAGATGTATATTAAAATCCACGTGGCAGTTTGAGTGCGGTCGCTTAGCTATGAAGATCAGGGTAGCATAACTATTAAAACTGCTGAGAATTTCCGAAAGATGCTAATTTAAAGCGCGCACCAAGAGTGTGGAAGCCTAAGACCTAACTAGACCTAGTTATATACTGCCGCAACTAACCACAGAGAAATCGAAAACCTAAACCCACAGATGGAAGACCGAAAAACACAAGTAAAAACGGAACACTGGTTTTTATGGTTCTGTTGTCGCAATAGTTCGTCTGATTAAGAAAGAAAAAGTTTCTTTTTTTCTTTGCAGTTTTTTTTTCACATAATGATTTAATCATTTAATTTCCTTTGGAGTTGTTTCTAGTGCGTCTTTTGAAAAAAAAAACCAAAAAAAAAAACCGAGTAGGCTCAGTTATGTTTGAGCCGTCAGTTTGGAACGTAGGACTACGATCGGCGTGTTGGGGTTTTGTTTGGCGGCGGCTGCTTTCAAACTCATCACCAAACTCCAACAAGTTAGTAAAATCATGCAATGCATTGATTATGATACGCTTTCCAACATACCAGAAATTATTACTCAAGTTATGAGGATAATGGCTGTGGAATAAATCTCACTCCTGTGTCCTGACCTTTGACCTCATTTCGATAATATTCAACAGAACCGGTTCAGTACACCACAAGAATAACATACTAAAGTTTTGTCGCAATAGAAGCAGTTTTACGCAAGTTATGAGAATAATGGCTGTGGAATAAATCTTGCTTTTGTGCAATGACCTTTGACCCCATTTCGTTGATATTCAACAGAACCGGTTCTCCAGTGTCCTGACCTTTGACCCCATTTCGCCCATTTTCAATAGGGTTCGTCCCCAGTGGCTCCCTACCACATACTAAAATTTCATCGAAATCGAACCATTTTTACGCAAGTTATGACGCATAAGGGCAATGGAACAAATCGCACTCTTATGACCTGCCTGACCTTTGACCCCATTCGCCCATTTTCAATAGGGTTCGTGCCCAGGTGATTCCCTACCACATACTAAAATTTCATCGAAATCGAACCATATTTACGCATGTTATGACGCATGAAGGCAATGGAAGGGATTCCACTTTTATGCCCTGACCTCGGACCCCATTTCGCCCATTTTCAATAGGGTTCGTCCCCAGGTGGTTCCTTACCACATACTAAAATTTCATCGAAATCGAACCATTTTTACGCAAGTTATGACGCATAAGTGCAATGGAATAAATACCGCTTTTATGCCCTGCCTGACATTTGACCCCATTCGCACATTTTCAATAGGGTTCGTGCCCAGTGGTTCCCTATCACATACTAAAATTTCATCGAAATCGAACCATATTTACGCATGTTATGACGCATAAAGGATATGAAATGGATCCCGCTTTTATGTCCTGACCTTTGACCCCATTCCACCCATTTTCAATAGGTTTCGTTCCCAGGTGGTTCCTTACCACATACCAAAATTTCATCGAAATCGAACCATTTTTACGCAAGTTATGACGCAAGTAGTATGAAATGACCGATCCGGCGTCAAGGAGCAGCTCCTTCTAGAGAAGGAGCAGGGGGCGTGGCCTGACGCCGAAGGATGGGGGCGTGGCGTGTGACCGAAGGATGTGGGGGCGTGACAGGTGGCGCTAGTGTGTAGGGTCGATGCTGCCCCCTAGCGGTGCTTCTTGGAACTTTCGATGAATCTTTGAGAGATGGCAACGACCGAGTCGAGGAAGGGAGATGTGCTGCCCCCTACCGGTGCTTCTTGGAACTTTTAATGGACCTTTGTTTTTGAGGGATGGCAACGGCCGAGTGGGGATGTGTACGTTGCCCCCCCCTAGCGGTGCTTTTTGGAATTTTTCTCGGGAGATTTATTGGACGTTGACAAATTTTTAAGAAGTCTTTCCAATATGTTTTGTTTCCTCGAATTTGTTTTATTAAACTTATATTTTTTAGGAATTCCCTGAAGTGTTAGGAATTTTTTAGACTTTTTTTTATTTTTTTATTTTCTCGGGGGATTTACTGGACTTTGTCAAATTTTTGAAGGAAGTTTTTTTTTTTTGTCGTTTCCAATATTTTTTGTTTCCTCGAATTTGTTTTTATTAAACTTATATTTTTAGAACTCCGTGAGGTGTTATAATTTTTATAGACGTTGCATTATTTTTTTAATTCTTATATTTTTCTTCCCTACAATTTTAATTTAGACGAGGAAAGGCTTTGTTTGAAAAGATTTCGTTCCTGTTGATTCATGTTCCGCTATCTTTTGTCCGCCATGTGTTTTGAGATGACTCACAATTTTCTCTTTGCCTCAGAAAATTTTGTATGACACGTGTTTTGGGATGAGTCATTATGATGGGTGACGCATTCGTGATAGCAGACATGACATCAGCCAACGTCGTTTTCTCCTCAGCGGGGTCGGCGGTTGACGTCATTTGAGATTCTGTAGACACATTAAGTTCCAAAACTGATTTTTTTTTCCATAACTTGATCATTTTGCAACGAATTTATTCCTTATTTTTTCCTCATAATTTCCCATTTTATATTCATAATTTTCCAACGTAACGATTTTTTTATTTTCTTTGAGGAGACTTCACGCATTTTCAACGGACGTTCCAACATAAAAACGTTTTCCAAAGTTTTGTGCTGCAGACATAATCTTAAAACACGATTATTTATTAACGTATTTACGTGTTCATGACATTTTCTGTTACATTTTTTTAACGTTGTATCTTTTTCCAACGTACAAAGCCACAATTTTTTACGCATAGTTAAAATGTTTATTTTTTCGTATTTTCTTTTATGATTAATCAGTGAAATGTACCTTTTAATGCATTATCTTAATCTTTTTTCTAAATGCTTGCATACTCGTTAAACTTCTCGATGTACCAACATTATTTTATTTTCTAACTTTTCAAACTAACAACTACTTTTATCGAGGCTTTATTTTTTCTGTCTATGAAGAATTTTTTTAGTTTATTCTCTCAAGATATGAAAATTAATTATAACGAAATCCTTTCATTTTTCTATCGCTAAGAATTTTCCTTAAAATAAGTCCTGGACTACAGTTCGCTTTGTCTGGTTAAAGCCGTATAGTGATTCATCAGTAGCATGTTTGTGACCAGATAAGGTCTCAGTGCAGTTACTGCCTGAAGCGATGACGCATGGTGACGGGTACGTCGTCATGTCATCCTTGTGAACTTGGAATGTCATCATACTGCTTGAAGCGATGACGCATGGTGACGTGTTTTTCGTGATGTCATCCTTGCGAACAGATGCCAGAAGAATTTCAGAAACTGTTTCAACTTCGAACCAATGACGTTTCTTCCAATGTCGGGGGGGGGCAAAAGTGAATCCTGTTCGCTATAATAAAATTTCATACTTTCACCAAAAATCATATTCTTAAACGAGCTTTTTTTCATGTATAACTAAATTTTTATTGTTTACTCACCTCAACAAAGTCAATCTCATTCCTTTTCCTCATTTAGTTCGCTTTAAATTGAGATGTTTCAAAACTTCGCGTATATTTCATTCACTTAATGTCCGGTTCTCCAGTGTCTGTCCCTTCATTTTCAACTTCTGTGCCTGCTGCATTTTTTCTTTAGACGTTTAGTTTCATTGACCTTTTTTTCGTTTTAATTAGGTTTTTATTATCAAATTTTTTTATTCATTGTCTCAGCAGAAAAAGCTTTCATTCTGGAGACATAGCGACTAAGTCCATACTTCCTCTAGACATTTTTATTTCACGTTTTACTAATTCGTCAGAAAAGCAGGTGTTTCCAAACTCCCATTGTGAAAATATTGTATTCTCCTTATTTTACTTATTATATTTTTTTCTATTCAGTGTTATATGATTCTTCAAACTTTGGTTTATTTTTATGAAACTTCTTTTTTTCTTAGTTTTTTTTTCTGATCCAAACTATCAATCTTTTCCTATCGATTTAATTACTCTTATTTTCCCATTCGACTTTACTTTTGAACAGAAATGTATCTAAAATGTTCAGGTGTATTTTAGTCTATAAGGCCGATTCTTCCCTGTTTCAAATAAAGTCATGTAGGATTTTAGTGTAAATGCCCATAAATCTTTAGAACTTACTTTTCATAGTTAAATACTAATTCCTCGAGGTTTAAATTAAAACATGAAAGAAGAGTGTTTTTACGCTCTCTCCAGTGTGTGACCTTTCCCCAAGAAATTAACTTTGGATTCCCCCTTCTTTCTACCGGAAAATGACTATCTCCTGCGACTGTTTTCATGCGTCTACTGCTTACAGGAGAACCTCATATGGCATGAAATCACTTTGCTTGGGAGATTAAACTAAATTCTGGTTTTGAACTTTGAATGCAAACTCAAGCTCGCAAAAGCATAGTTT
The DNA here is from genome assembly GCA_039090855.1 of Macrothele yani. Taxonomy (NCBI): domain Eukaryota; kingdom Metazoa; phylum Arthropoda; class Arachnida; order Araneae; family Macrothelidae; genus Macrothele; species Macrothele yani. The sequence continues at coordinate 64,595,159 of CM076999.1, read as the reverse complement.
TCTGAGTGAACTTAAACTGTCTAAGATGACAAAAATCTAAAACTGCTGACTCAATGGGACAGAGCGTTTGAACTTTGCCGTTCATTCACCATTTAAGAGATCCGTCGTGAACCACTAGAAGGGAAGTAAGCAGACCCTGATTTAGTCCACTGTTTCCAAGGAAGGTAGAAAGCTAGTGTCGTAATTCAAAAGCTCATAACTCAAGCCTTCCCGGGATTCAATTTCGGACGAACGAATACTCAGATGTCAATGCTTAGACATTGAAAAATTACTTCAGATAAATATTTTCTTACTTAAAGTGCTTCAATTCAGAATTTGTACTACTTAAGATTTCCCTTAGTCAATATTTTTTCTATCTTAAAAACTTCTAAAAGGTTGATTTTGAAAAAACAAAAAAAAAAAACGAGTTCCCACAAAAATGTAAAATTTCCTCAGATTGTATGAGGAACCAAAAAATTGATGAAGCTTGAATGTTAACCATTTCTTTCTCTTCATGTTTCATTCCACAAACTTTCTTCAAATTCCTATATACCCAAGAATTTTGTTAAATGTCCAAGTTCGACTCCCCCAGAAATTTTCTGAAAATGATAGTTTCTCTTTTAAAAAAAATTCCAGAATAAGAATCCCTTAACTGAAACAAGAAATTCCTATTCAAAGCATTCCATCCCTCTTTCTACTTCAAATACTCTATTTGTAAATCTAAGGAAGTTTTTTAATATTCATATACTTTTCCCTCTAACTTTAGAAGATATTGTCTTAAAATGTATGTACATATTACGATAGTAAAATATCTTACTACTGCTTGATGTTCAATTCACTTCACATTGTCTTAAGGAAATTCGTTCATTTTCTCATAACACATAGACATGTTATTTTTCTTCCCATTCACTTCAAAGACTTGAGATCAATTTAATGGAGTCCTTTGAGAAAAACTTTCATAGGAAAGCATAAATTTGCCCAAAAAGTACATTAAAAATAAACAAATGTTGAAAGTTCCTGTACAAGAAGGAAATTCTGTTGTAACTTCTAAACGAAAAAAGACAAATTCTAAGAAAATATGTAAAAATGTTCGTTGGATTCCATATTAAAAGAAATTTAGTTGAAGAAAAATGTCATTCTTTTTTTTTTTTGTTCTTTTTTAAATGTATGCACTTTCGGAACAGTTCATTTTTTCCTAGGGTTAAAAATGGAACACTTCATTTTTCTTAGTAGACAATTTTGAGAAAACACATTTCATTAAAAGCAGGGAAATTCCCATAGAATAACATGGGAAAACTAGTATGCATAAAAAGACTGTTTCAAAACGAGTAAAAATCTGTTGAAGTTCGTTTTCGAATCAGTTGAAAACGAATCACTTCGTTTTTCCTAACGTACGTTTCTGAAAGAAGTAAAAATAGTTTAGGTAGAAAATTGGAAAGATATTTTTAAGAATCCTAGACTGTTTATTTTCGTATAGCTAGATGGGTCTTCAGTGAGAGCACTTATTCTCTTTTCAAACTAAGAGAATGAAGTGTAGTCAGTTTGAAAAAAATTTCAGACTCCCCTAAATTTAGCCTTTTGTCCTGGTTTCGACTCAATACTGTAAAGCATTGCTCTCAGACCAGTTGAATTCCTAGCCCTTAAAGAAATACATTAAGCCTTTCCCTTAAAAATAAGCAATCTCTTCTTCAATACCAGATCCCCAATAAATTTCGTTAAGAGTTATTCATTCACACTTTTACTTTTAAAACTTGAAATTCATTATTATTTAACTCCTTATAAAAATGAAACACATTCACACTTTTACTTTTAAAACTTGAAATAACTCCATACAAAAAATGAAACACATTCACAATTTTACTTTTAAAATTATAGAAAAATAGATGCATTCTCACACTATAATTTTTTCCCTACCTCCCTCCCCATTCCCTTAAACCACCAATTTAAGGTAGTTCTAAAAAGAACTTTTTTTAGTACTAAAAATAACTTTTTTTCTCTGCTGCCTCCTCAATACATGTTTTTCACAGAACGCAACAAGTCCTTTCCATATATTCCTTCCAAGAAGGCTTTGGATGGGATATTCTCCCCAACGGTTTCAGCGAAAGAATCCGCTGAAGTCTTGGGGTCTAGCATTGCTACGGCCTTCTTGAAGTGTTCTTTCAACTTCGATTGGGGTGGCATCAGTACATCTGTGGCCCATGAGTCTTTCAAGCATGCGATCCGGATTAAGGTGACACTGAATACAATAGAATAATTTTTCAGCATGCCCCTGAACGAGATCCAACACCACTTCAATACGCATGAAGTAATACTCTTCCTTCGTTAGTGGAGAGGAAGGAACGGGGGGGGGGTCCTCTGATGAAGCAAAACGCCCTTTGCAAAAACTGGACCAAATAGTAGAATAGTAATGCTGGTCCATATCTTCTCACATTGATCAGCGAGAGCTTCAAATTGTTCCCCATTCAGTTTAATGGAATTAGGATTCAGTCGACGAAATCCATTGATCCGAGGGGAAAGCACCTCAAATATATAAGTGTGAGGTCCGTCCAAAGAAGGAGAGGCAGAAATAATTAGTTCTCTGTTGATTTGCATATCTTCATTTTCTCCATGCAACCAACGGACTTTTCTCATAAACTGAAGGAAGGTCAGAGCTGTCATGGTGATTCCATTCTTGGTGGGGAAAAAGATTCCTGTTCATTCCTGTATCTTCTTACATGAACTCTGATTGTATTATGGAAATCAGACACTTTCACGAATGCGTTACCCCCTAAATGGAAATGATGAGGGGGATATCATTCAAAGAAATTCCCAATTCAACACATGACTTGGAAGCTTCAGAACATACCTTCTTTGCTACAGCATCGGAAACTTTAGTAGAGGAAGATGATCGCTAAATGTTGAAAGCTGGAAGAAGAGAATCGAAGGAAATTGTTGGAAGCGTTGAGGTCGGCAACGAAGGGTGCTGACGGTTCGAAGACAGAGAACAGAATGAGTTAGCTTTGAATTGTTCAGGCAAAACTGATAAGAGGTTGGAGTGCGTCACTTGTTTACTGCTTGAGAGGGAAAGAGCAGAGTCATGGGGCAAAGAACACTCGGTTATAATCTTTCTAAAGGTCAAATTCAATCTAATGTTTGGAGCATTCTTTTGTCGAGGCAGACCATGACTCCAATACGAATTAATTGGTGGCAGGATCTGTAGTAAAGTTCCAGATCTCAAAGATAAGGAAACTGGTTTAAACCCGTTTCGCTTGAAAACAAAGTCTCTTTCCTGTCCGAGAGATACTGATGCAATACAAGACAAAGGATCTAATTCAGCTTCGTCATCACGGTGATCGCCGATTCTTTCATTCCCATTTCGATATTTATTAATTAAAACAAAGTTGAAGGATTCACCACATTCTTTCTCAACATAAAGCTTGATTTCCTGAAGTAATGGCGTCCAAGGGTGAGGTTCTAAGCACAAACCGCTAAAAGTGTATTTCAGATTGGGGTCCCCGAAGGCAGCATGTTGTCTGGGAATGGAATATGATTTTCCATAAATTTTGATCTTTGAGAATTCTCCACTTAAATATTCCACTTCTTCTTCCAAGCGAGAAAAGTAATGAATAGCTTGAGTTGAGGAGAACAGCTGAGAGTAATGGAAATGAAGTCTTTCCTTGTTATGTCGAAGAAGCAGCATTTTTATTTTCAGGAAGGGAAACAACTGAAATCCGTCCACTAAATTAACTGAATTGAGAATGAAGAAAGAGAGCTTGAGATAGGCTGACGAGTGACGTCATGACTCACAAGGCGAAATTCATTATAGTTCTGATAAGAACTTTTTTCCCCCATGAGCTAAGAGATCTGTCAGAAGAACCTTCTCTTTGGGAAAGCTATGAAATCCCCCTAACTAACATGAAAAAAAACAAAAAAACAATGTTTTCTCTAGAAATTCGTACATGAAGAAATTTAAAAAGCTTATGTTCCTAATAGTCAATCTATAAAGTTAGAAGACAAAACATTTACTCGGTAGAATTAAATAATTCCCCACAGAAATGGAGTTGGTAACAAGTGACTTTAAAAAATATATATATCTCGCTGAATACATCTCCGACAGGTCCTCGAAAAGTACTTTAAAGAACAGAGGAAATATTGAGGGCAAATGTAGATTTTCATAGCAACGTGATCACCTGAATTCACTAGAAATTCAGACAGCTCAAGACGTAGGTAGCATCTAATTCAACACTGAATCTAAAACAATGGACTGTCTCCACACATTTTTAAAATGAGGTATATTTGAGGGGAGGATTTTCATGTAAAAATTTTTTTCCTGCATTAAAAGATTCCAGGAGAGCAATAACTTGGGAAGCAACTTGAAAATCTTGATGAGAGAAAAATCTTGAACATACGCATTCACGAATTCCAAGTGAATAAAAAATCACAACTTGTTCATGAGAGTAAAATCTTGAACATACGTATTCACGAATTCCAACAGGAAATGATTTCATGAATACAAATCTTGGGAAGCATCTTGAAATCTTCATGAGAGAAAATTAAAAATTTTGAGACGGTGCATTCTTCACGTGAGCAAAACAATAATATTGATTAAATTTTCTTCGAAAAGTTTTTCTAGAAATCCAAGCGAGCAGCAAAATGACGGAGACTATATGTATGTATATATATGTGTATATGTATGTATACATGGTGTGTGTATATGTATGTATCTATGGCGTGTGTGTATATGTATGTATATATATGGCGTGTGTATATGTATGTATATATGGTGTGTGTATATGTATGTATCTATGGCGTGTGTGTATATGTATGTATATATGGTGTGTGTGTGTGTGTATGTGTGTGTGTATTTTTCAAGATGTAATTTTTTAAGTAGATATTCGATATAGCTTCTATATCTTCACTTCCAGAAAAAATGTCAACCTTCTTAAATGATGTGTGTGGGTGTGTACAAACAATTTTAAAATAAAAACCTAAAAAAAGAAGAATATCAAAACCCAATCACAGAGCTATATTCTCCCCTTGATGAGGGCTAAAACTAAAACACTGTAAACTCTGAAAGTGAGATTATAAAAGGAGACATGTAATGTAGAACATGTTGAGAACAATCACTTATTCCTTCTTCAGGGTCAAAATGAAATGATCCCTCTCTCATTTCTACAAAGACCTGAAAGTGGGTTTCTGCTATATTACATCTGCTTAAGTGCACCAAATATAAATTTTGTAAGTTAACAAAATCTTTGAACATTAAATTCAACTAAACCTTGTAAACTACTAAAACAACCAGCTAGCACACATGCTGGTAAAAAAGGTTTAAAGTGAAAACCACATTCTTAAGCTTAGAGCAAAATAATAAGCTTATTTAACTTTACAGGAAAAAGCAATTTTGAAAAAAAAAAAAAAAAAAAAAAGGGACGTATAACACTTAACTCTTGGTTTTATTGCGCATATATTTGTTTTTTTGTTTTGTTTCTTTTAGCTTGCTTATGTGTTATATACATTCACACCATGAAGGAATGTTGAAAAATGTTTCAAGAGTGAATATATAGAGAGACAGAATAATTTTTGTGTTGTTCACAGTACGGAACTGATTGATTTGGCAGCGATGCGTATGGCCGTCTTTGTTGGCATTTTTTGATGAAGTAAATTTCAGAAATAATTTAAGTATCGGTGTTTAACCTTAATTCTTGTAGTTGTTTATTTTGTATAGTGGCTTGGCGGTAAGTATTAAAATATGAGTTCACATATATGCAAATAAATTGGGAAATGTTGCGCTTCACGAAAGGTAAATGGTTTGATTTCATGATTTTGATTTATGTATGAGCAGTTTTTTGCACTTTTATTTCGTTATTATCATAATAAGTGTGATTATTACGATCGTTTCGTATGCCTTAACCCAACGCCACAAGACGCTCAAAGCTGCCATGTTGGCTGCCGAGCGTCCACGCCGACGTCATTTCAGCAGCCAATGAGAGGCGGACATCGTAGCGAGCCCAACCTTATATAATGAGATATATCTAAAGACCTTGGAATATACCTAAGTTAATTTAAATATTGCACGTAAAACTGAATAGTAGCATGTTTTTCCGATTTATTAAATCAGAAAATAAACTACCAAAGTGAATTTATCATATCATTTTCACACCTTCTGTTCTAAACTGCTTTTGCTCCTACCCCCCCCCCCCCCCCCCCCTAGAGAAATCAGAGAAGTACGCATTCCACCTCAACATTAAGAAATTTGTGCCTATTTACAATTACTTCACAGGGTTTCTGTGTGAAATAAAAGTTCCTACCATGTTTGTCTTTTTGTGGATTAAGAATCTTATAAGAAGAATTTAACCTTTTCTTCAACAGGTAAGGCGTTTCAATATTCAGAACCAATGTAGTTTAAACTCTGTTTAGTCATGTGTATTTTTGGGTGTATAGGTCTTAATAGTGATCTGTCTCGTTTTGTAGTTGTGTATATTAAAATTCAATTCCATTATATCATTGCATAATTTCTTTTTATTATTTGGAGCATAAGTTTACCTAGTTTGAACTCATAGTTGTTCAACTAATGGTTAGGGTTAATACGAGTATGATGATAGGTGTAAGGTTGTAAATTGTTATAGGAAGGAGGGTCAGATTTTAAGTCAAGTAACTTTATGTATCCATTCTGTAATATTTGGAGTTCACTGATATTTGTTTCAGTGATTTGTCCCCACGAGTTAAAGCACTAATTAATGTATGTTTGTATAAATGTATAGTATAGAAGTTTTTATTGTGAGATTTGATATAATTTTACTAGCAATCACTATATTTGTAGCACGTCTTTTGTAAAAAAAGATCGTGCTTATGTTATCGGTTTGTCCGTCCGTCCGTCCGTCTGTACCCACGGTATCTCTGCAACTATTAGTCCGATTTGAAAAATTCTTTTTGCATTCGAAAGCTTGAAATATGCGAATGATGATCCTTTATTTCGTTTTTTTTTTACGATGTACAATTTTGCCGCTAGAGGGCGTAAATGCAGATGATGTCGAATTCAAAAATACGTTTTATTCCACATATTTGCTTCTAAACATCCGATTGAAAAAATTCTTTTATCTTTCGATTCCATTTATGTCGAAGAGTATTTTGGATATAGTTTCTTTTTCAAATAACGCATAGATTTTCCGCTAGGGGGCGTAAAATAAATTGCATTTCTTCCGATAACTCTTCTTCTAAAACTCCGATTTCAAATTTTTTTTTTCCAGCGGATACATCTCCCGATGCACGATCTTTTGCATATAATTTCGAATATTTGGAAAAGAATACTTTGGCCACCAGAGGTCGTAAGCGTTAATTTTCGCTTCTGATGTATTTGCCATAAAATCTGAGCTCCTAAAACATCGATTGAAAAAATTCTTTCGTGTACTGATGCCACTCACATCGATAAACCTTTTCGGAATATCTTCTTCCTAAAATATTCCACAGTTTCTCCGCCAGGATCGTAGATGTATATCTTATTTTTGTCAATATCTCGACTTCTAGGAGTCCGATTTGAAAAATTCCTTCTTTGTTGGATAAAAATTCCTTCTTTGTTGTTCCTTCTTTGTTGTTTTCCGTGTCGCATGTTTTTCATATAATTTCAAAATTTTCACGTAATTCATACACTTTCCGCTAGGGGGCGTAAAGGTAAATTGTGTTTCCCTTATATCTCTGCTTCTAAATCTCCGATCTGAAAAATTATTTCTGCAACAGATACAGCTCTTGATGGGAAATCGTTTGCACATAATTTGTAATTTTTGTAAAAAAAAAATGGTTTGGCCACCAGGGGGCGTAAACCTTAATTTCCGCTTCTGATGTATTTGCAGCAAAATATGAGCTTCTAAAATTCTCGATTGAAAATAACATAAATGTGAGATATCACTAGAACATAAAAGACCGATACTACTCATGTCGACAAACCTTTTAGAAACATTTTTTTCTTAAAATAGTGCACGGTTTCTACGCCAGGGGCGTAGATGTATATCTTATTTTTGTCAATATCTGGACTTCTAAGAGTCCAATTTAAAAATCCTTCTTTGTTGGATAGTGTTTCTGGTGTGACATGTTTTTCCTATAAATTCAAAATTTTCAAGTAATGCTTAGACTTTCCGCTAGGGGGCGTCAAGGTAAATTGCGTTCCCGCCTATATCTCTTCTTCTAAATCTCCGATCTGAAAAATTCTTTCTGCACCGGATACAGCTCCTGATGGGAAATCGTTTGCACGTAATTTCAAATGTTTGTAAAAAGTTGTTTGGCCACCAGGTGGCATAAGTCTTAATTTCCGCTCCTGATGTATTTGCAGCAAAATATGAGCTTCTAAAATCTTGATTGAAAAAAAGTCTTTTGTGGACCGATACTACTCATGTCGACAAACATTTTAGGAACATTTTCTTCTTGAAATAATGCATGGTTTCTACGCCAGGGGCGTAGATGTATATCTTATTTTTGTCAATATCTCTACTTCTAAAAGTCCGATTTGAAAAATTCCTTCTTTGTTGGATAGTGTTTCCGATGCGAAATGTTTTGCCTATAAATTCAAAATTTTCAAGTAAATCATAGACTTTAGGGCGCACAATGGTAAATTGCGTTTTCTGCTCCTAAAACTCTGATTTGAAAAATTCTTCCTGTATCGCATACAAGACCTGACGGAAAATATTTTTCACGTAATTTCTAATGTTTGGTAAAGAATGGTTTGGCCACCAGGGGTCATAAGTGTTAACTTCTACTTCTGATGTATTTGTAGCAAAATCTGGGCTCCTGAAAACTCGACTAAATTTTTTTCTTGAACCGATACCGCTCATATGGATACACCTTTTGTGAATACTTTCTTCCTAAAATAATGCATGGTTTTCCCACCAAAGGACGTAAAGTCACATCTTATTTTTGTCGATAACTCAGTTTCTAAGAGTTCGTAAGCTCACGATTCCGTTTACAGCAATATCTGAGGGATTAAAGACTCGAATGAAAAACTTCTTTCTTCCGTCAGACACTATTATTTTCCATACCGGTTCCATTGACTTTGAATAGCTTTGATAAATTTAATTTGCGTCAGAACGGATCCGAAAGACGTGCTTATTACACCCGAAAATTCGGTGTCATCTTTCTTGTTAGATATTCTATTTGCAATTGATTCTATGTGACTATTCCATTGTAGGTCAGGGTTTTAAATTATTCCCTGATACACAAAGCTCTGTACTGTATCAATAGCTGTATTATTCAAAAGTATATGATGAATTTGTGTTTGAGTTATTTTCTGTCTTGTAAAAAACATGAGTTTTTTTTTATTGGTGTTGATTATGAGTTCATTATGTGTTAGCCATTCTGAATATATTTGTGGTTGAGTATTTGCTTGGAAAGTTATTTCATCATCAGTTCCACTAAATAATATGGTTGTATCATTTGCATATAGAATTATATTGTTATTGGCTGTAATATTAAAAATATTTATATATAAATGAAATAGTAAGCGTCCCAAAATTGAGCCTTGTGGCCCCCTTGAATTTATTTGTAGTACAGGTGAGTGGTGTTGATCAATTAGGGTATATTGAAATCTGTCTGCCAAGTAATCTTTTAATAGCGTATATGAGGTACTTCTCATACCCAAATTATATAATTTAGTTAAAAGAAATTAGTGATTCCTAGTGTCAAATGCTTTCGTTAAGTCTGAAAAAACCACCTAATATAATGGTTTTTAATTCTAATTTTTTTTATTATTATATTCTGTATGTGTAGCAGTGCAGACCAAACTGATTTTTATTTGATACTGTATTTTTGTGTGTATGATATTGATATCTTGTATATAAAATTTTCAAGTATTTTAGCAAATATTAACATGTTAGCTATGGGGCAGTAATTGTTTGCTCATTTTTCGAGCCTGATTTATATTTAGGGGTAATATTTGTGATTTTTAATGTATTTGGAAAGATCCCAGTAGCGAATACAAGGTTGAAGATATTGAGTAGTGGGTTTACATTTTTAGGCTAAGGAATGTTCTCCCCTTACAAAAATTGAAACATAGATTCATTTACTTTTTTTCATTTGCAGTAGACCAAAACATTGTAGGGATAGGATGTTAAACCCTGATGATGATTAAAGCAGCTGAATATATTTTCAAAGAATGGAATCAAATTTGTCCTGCATAGAATGCCAATAACTATGATTGCAAGAACTGTGACTGTTCCTGTACCTCCCCCCCCCCATGTGCTAATGGCATTACTTTTCTGGAAACCCCATCTGGATTAGAACCCCATCATTCTGTTGTTACATGGAGGGTAATATTTTTTGGGGGGCCATCTATAATTTTTTTTTAAATTTGAAAACAGGTTGTGGCCCTAAATCAAAGATATAGTGCATGACTCACTTTTTTGATGGATGAAAGAGTTGGTAAATGTGCAGATTAGCGTCCTAAATTATTTCGTCGGAAAAATGTTAGTACCTGGAAAAAGTGCGACGTACAGATTTTAGAGTATGGGAATTAATGGCAAATGGTGCAGAACTCTCATATTTTAAATGTGTTTTAAAGATTTTTATCGTAATATTGACCTTTGAGTCTGACGCTGTGAAGAGAAGCTGAGGTAGGCCTAATGCTTCGCTCCGGCGAAGCATTAGGCCTACCTCAGTACAAAAGAAAGAGATTACGTAAAAGAAAGAGTACAAAAGAAAGAGATTACGTTGTTTGCAGGAGAGCGATAAATGTTGTAGTCATACGCTACATAAAATAGGTCCACATCATCCACCCTTTATTTTCTGGAAAAACCGGGTGAAAGCTCTCAGATTTGCAAAAGAAATATATGAATAAGAAAGAAACTGACCTGCGAACAAGCTATTAACAGGAGAACCAAAAGTGCAGTGACACAGCAAATCAGCTATGAATGGAAGCTGTTCAAACCAGAACTGAAAATTATAGTTCCCCAGTTTTCTGTACAATATGGAAAAAAACATTAGTATCACACTCTTCCGAAAAATACACCCAACTCCTAATACTGCATGCCACACCACCTGGATTGTTTGTAAACGATTCGTGGAACATAGGGATGACTTCCAGGTATTGCCCTGGTCTCCAAATGTTCCGACACAAACAGCAACTCCGATCTGCAGCAGCTCAACCATGTAACTTACAGGAGTTAAAGAATCTGCTGGTAACGTTTTAGTACCAGATACCACCAGACACCTTCAGCAATTTTGCACCATCTGTGCCTTGCCGGGTACTAGCTGTTTTGGCAGGACATGGACGACAAACTTCATATTAGGTAGTTTGTAAGCGGAAAGCCTGAGCCCATAAAGTAAAACAATAAAATATCTATGGTAATTTTTTTCTTTAATAAATTTCTACCCAAGTACTTTTGAGCTGTGGTAAAAATAAAGAGTTTTTAGCCCATCTGAATTCATTACTTATTCATATGGTATAGCTAATATACATACAACTTATGAATTGCGCAAAAAGCAGAAGGCTTTTCAATACTGCTAAAGAGCGTTCAAAAATTCACGCACTTAAATTTAAGAATCTCTCGTTGATATGAATATTTCATGTATTATACACAATGGTGTTTTGCGAGTTATTTAGAAGTAAACAGCTACCTTGCAACATTCTCAACACACACCATCACCTTTAAATGCATGCAGGGAGGGCTAGAAGCATATCTACCGTATAAATGCACAATAACTGCATTAAAGCGAAAAGGTAATATAAATTTACGTGTCCGATATTCACCTAAAATAGTTTAAAATAAGAGATACAAAATGTTACGCGATCGTAATTATGACGATGGTACCTTTCTGCAACTGTATATTAAATTTACATCTGTAACACCGTTTTTATATAACTGAAGCCTACCTTTGCATATATATAAAACACGAACGTATTATCAATTCATAAACAAAATTCCCTTCATCCCTAGAATCCACTGTTGTCGTTTAAAAGTGTGTCATTTCTACATGGAATTCTGTCTTTAAAAAATGCGTCCTCTTTTTTAAGCTGGCCTGTTGGCTTACTTGATGTGTAAGGACTAATAAATAATATTTCAGTAGAACAATACAGTTATTTTCACGCTTAAAAAACACATTGCAGCAACAAATCTATACATCCTCATGATCTAGGTGGTGATGCAGACGTCGGTTTACTTCGGGAATCGATGGCCCGCATCTCCCCAGCGGCCGATTACATTAAGAGTCCACATTTTAGCTGAGAGTTGAATCACCTGTCTATCATACACCGTGACGTTTATCAAGGTCACGTGCCTGCCAGCTCGATGACGTAGTTCGCCATTTGCATCTTTCCATAGGAGCTGGCACAATGCTTCTCCGGTACGTCGGCTTAGCGTTTTCCCTTCCACGTCTCTGAAATATCTTTACATTTAGTAGTCTCGGTTTGGATATATTCTCGAATTTGTATTTGTCACGTTAATTTTGGACAGCAGTATATATGCAGGACAACGAAGCAAGGAAAACTCGTCCGCGTGGTCCGGGTAACATTCAGTGACTAAACGAACGCTGTGAGCAGGGCCTGATTTACGGGAGGACACTGCCCAGGCCCCCACCCCCTCCCTCTCAAATATAGTTATACACGGAAGAGCAATTGAATTAGAGATACCTGTCTAGTAACGTGTAGCACCACCTTTCATCTTGATGACGGCGACGATTCGTCTCGGCATGGACTCGACAAGACACCGGAAGCGTTGGGAAGCCATACGGACCCACGACCCCTGAAAAAGCTCCCACACTTCACGAAGATTTGGAGGGGAGTCAGAGCCTCGAACAGCACTCTCGATGGCATCCCAGATGTGCTCGATAGGATTGAGGTCAGGTGACCTAGCTGGCCAAGGAAGCGAGGTCACTTCGGTGGAGTGTTCATCCAATCATTCGGATACAATTCGGGAGCCATGGCACGGTGCATTCCCTTGTTGCAGGAACAGGTCCCCAGTGGGATGTTGAAGACGCACAAACGGGAGCAAATGGCCGTCCAGGATATCCCGGTAACGTTGACCTGTGAGGGACAATGTCACATGTACCGGGGTCCCATTTCAGTCCACGTAAACAGTCCCCAGACGAGAATGCCACCCCCACCAGCTTGAAGAGTACCCTGCTGGCAAGAAGGATCTATCGCTTCATGTGGTTTGCGCCGTACTCGTATCCTGCCATCCGCATGTACCAACGTGAATCTCGACTCATCAGTCCAGGCAACATTTTCCCACATGTCTAGGGTCCAGTGGCGATGTTCCCGCGCCCATGCTAATCTTTGCACCATGTGATGTGCGGTCAGCAGCGGTACCCTCGTGGGACGATGGCTTCTGTACCCCATAGCGAGATGGTTCTGGATGGTGTGGCTGCTTACACGTTTTTCTGCACCAGCGTTAAATTGCCGAGTGATTTCTTGCACTGTGGCCCGTCTATCTGCTGTTACAATGCGAGCTAGCCGACGATGACCCCGCTCATCCACACGCTGTTGTCCACGGCAGTTGGCCCTTGCAAGGATGGTTTTACCGGATTCGATGTGCTCACGGTGTACCCGTGACACAGTGGCTCCTGAAAATCCCAGTGCCTGCACGACTTCCGAGATGGAGGAACCCATTCGTCGGGCCCCGACAATTTGCCCACGATCAAATGCGCTTAGATCCTTCGTCTTACCCATACTGCGTCCGACTGACTCCCGTCGCATCACTCCTTACATTGTCGGATCGCTGCATATGTCATGTCGTTTCCGTTTACAGGGCCGCCCACAGCACCACATTTGCATAACGCCAGCTGTCTCTAATTCAATTGCTCTTCAGTGTATATTACAGAGGGTGAGTCGAAAGTTTCGCAATATTTGGATCACTTTATGTCTTCATACGTACCTTTACAACGAAAGTTGATCAGCATTCAAAGTATAGGCCATCGTGTTGCACCGTCTTTAGTCATCTGTCTGCCAGTTCTTGTCCTTCGAGGCGAAGAACTCCTTCACCCCAGATGCCACCTCCTCCTGGTTGTTGAAGTGCCGCCCGCGAAGGAAGTGGGCCATGAACCGGAACACGGTCCGGACTATATGCTGGGCGTGGCATCAGTTCGATGCCCTCGAGTTCTGGAGTTTTGCCCGGGTTGTTCGTGCGGTATGAGGCAGAGCATTGTCCTGCTGTAGGAGTGCGCGCTCTCTGTTCACCAGTGCCGAAAACTTATCTTCCAAAACGGCATACATACTCTCCAGTTGTTCAGAGTAGACGTCGGCGTTGATAGTCCGACCGTCTGGAACAAATTCGTAATGGATTATGCCCTCGGAATTCCATCAGACACACAGCATCCCCTTGTGCTCAAAGCGCCGACGTTTGGCAATAGGTTCAGGAAGCTGGCACGGGCTCAACCGCTGCCGTTGTGTTAGGATTACGGAAATATACCCACTTTTCATCGCACGTGACAATTCTCTTGATGAAATGTACATCGCGCGGGTTTTGTGTACACTTCCACTGTGCGGTTTGCTTCAGCTGGAGTCAGTGAGGGACAATGAGGCGGCTGCTGTAGACCTTGCCGAGGTCCCGAACCCAGTGGTCTGTGATGTGCCCAGCTTGCCTGATCATCTCAGAGTGCTGGTTGTCGGATTTGCCTCTACGGCCTCCGAATCCACCGTTCGCGGCCTAATTAATCGTCGAGGTTTTTACCACCCGAGTGAAATTTCTTGAATCATCTGGTTGCGGTGCTGTGGCCCATGGAAACTTTCCCTTTCGCATGGCAAATGTTTCGTGTTGCTTGAGCAACGTTATGGCAGAGCTCAAACTCGTAAAGCAAACATACCCTAATTAGCCACTTATTGTTGTTCATCTTTTAGGCGTCCGAGCCACAGACACGACGACATGCAATGCTGTTCACAGCAACGATTACCACTTTATATCCCATTCGACTGGCTGCAGTGTGCAACTTGAACTAGTTTAAACATCTGACATACCCGCCGCAGCACATGCGTTTATGCAAATATTGCAAAAACTTTCGACTCACCCTCTGTACTTGCGCTTTGCATCAAACTGATTCACACGAGCTGCCCGGAAGGGGGTGGGGAGGGAGTCACTTGCCCAGGGCCTCAAATTGTTTAAATCGGTCCCTGCGTGTGAGCGACTGCGTTTTTATTCTGGACGTGTCCATCCGCTTGAGGGCAAACCTTAGCGCCATGAAGGGATGAATTTGCTCGGCAAAGATTTTCAGATATGTCATGGCATTAAGATGTCCTTGAATGGGTATCAGGGGCCTGTCTGCCAAGAAAATCTTTCCCACACCAACAAACCGTCGCCATCGGCCTGTACTGTTGACACTTAACCCGATGATTCCAAGGAGATATACTATATGATATAACTCAGCAAAGTATCACGAATAATCGAACGTTTTATTATCTACACACGAGTACTGTGTGTACTAGAATTAAAATCTGTTTATTCATTTATAAAGTGCATGCATCTACCATTTGTATGCTTCAAGTTGTTAAACTTTGCAAACAGCATCCATGTCTTACCTCAGGTCTTAAGTCAAGGATAAGACATGGACAGTGGATTTGATCTGTTCTCTTCCAGTAAGTAGTACGAGGGCTGACAGCTCAACATAGAGAACAAACCATTTACCAAAAAGCTCACACTGTTGTCCAATAGGAAATAACAGCCAGAGAAAGGCTTAAAAATGACATATCATCACATATCATTATTATTAAATTTTAAAAACCAGAAACAAACTCAGCAATTCCACACCAAAGCTATGTTTGATCCACATGTTTTAATAAAACAAAGTGAGAATTAAAGCGCAATATACACCATACTGGAAATTTTTGTGTAACATAACCACCATAGAAATAATATTACACACTCAAGTGTGTATGTATGTATACCTTATATACAAACATTTTTACACATATATATGGCTGTGCATAGATAATAGTTCACTATATTTCGCCAGCTGGCAAGGACGGAATTAATAGTGCAGTGTCATGTAACTAGACGGTCATCACAGGTAGGCTTTTGACTAGGGCTAAAATTACCATAGAAAAATAATATACTTTGCAGAACATATAATGAATTTCTATACTGTATACATAGTTGAAAACTGTGACCTTAAACTCTATTACTTGCACGAAGTAAAAGCATGCATGCCCCATAACAAAAACTAATACACACCACAAACATTAGAAAGAAATGACTGAGAAAATGTTTCAACAAATGCAGGGTCTACTGTTGTACTGTCACAAATGATGATTTGTTTTAATGATGCCTGAAATACAAGTAACAAGGCAATGCTCGTAAGTCTTACACTTCAGACAAGATCACTTTCGGGGAAGGCCAGAAACAAATGTTCCATACATTACAAAGAGAAAGAAAAATACATTGAAGACAGGCTATACAATTGTACATGAGGATAAATTTCGATCCACATTTTTTTGCAAAACAAACATCCAAACTTATTGTGTTTTAAAATTTTGAAATCCAAATAAGGTAAAAACACTGAATCAATAAAACAACGTATCTATAAGAAAAATTTTAAGTAGTAAATTCAAACTTATACTTATTCAGCTTTGTTTTCAGTTTTAAATAATGAAATAAAGTACATACTATTAACTATAACTCTACAGAAGATCCAACAACAACAAAAAAAAGTATGCAAAATTCTCATCCACTTACTGCAAGCAGCAGGAATGACATCATTTTAGGTGTCAAATTGTCCAGACAAGCATGAAGGACAGGGAAATTAATGCAATGATTACACAGCATCACAAATTTTAATTCACAGTATGTTTTAACAAATTATGTAAATGTTAAACTTCAAAACATTAAATTTCAATCAGAGATCATGGGAATGTGGAAATCAAATTTTCATCTTAAAAGTTGAACATTTAGGTTTATTCCAAAACATACTGTGCACTTGCTAGAACTTCATACTAAACTAGAGGCTATTCTCTTATTACTAAAATAATAATAATATAGCAGTACATTTATCATAAATTAATTAATGTTGGCCTTGACTGATGCATTATTTAATTTTCAAATTATATACTTCACTGGTGTCTTATGGCAAAGTTGGATGCTTGGCTTCTTTTGGGTCTAAACAAAAAAAAAAACATGTATTAAATCAACAACCACATAATCTATCAAGAAGTTGGAGAAGATGGCAGCAACTAATTGACTAGAAAATTAGCCACAAAAAAAAAAAAAAAAAAGAAGTCTTTCCTTTGTTTTTTACATATGTTTTAGTTCACACACATATATATATATATAAGAGGTGTGGTGAATTTATTTGATAAAAGAAACTCTTTTGAGTTTGATATCATTCACTACACTCACTGGTCATCCAATATTTCAAAAGTTATACATCGTAATCTACTCATCTCCCAGTTTCATAGAATGGCTAAAATTTGCTCTACACAGCTCTTACTTGCAAAAAATCTGAAAGCTCTTTTTTCTAAATTGCAATTTAACAACTTTCCTAAAAATTTCTTAAGGCATCATTTTAGCCATTTAATTTTGAACTTTAATTCTGTGTCCAAAAGTTTCAAATTACACATTGACATGCTTTACTAACCTAGGACCTAACAATTTTAAATATATAGGTAACATAAAGTGCTATTTGGTGGGTCCCTAATAGCTGAAGATCTTATTTACATACACAGTTTTGCATCTTGTCTACTCACACATTTTTGGCTTACCAGGTAGTTGTTTAACCGTGACCACCTTTCTTATCAGTGTATATATTTGGGTTCTTGTGGGTGCTCTGTTCAGTCTTGTTTGACTCTTTGTCATGGCGGTTTCTGTTCTGCCGGTAAGCTTTTAATTCTTCTTTTTTAAACTTGATTTTTGTAATTTTTTGTGCTTATTAGAATTTGGTTTTGTGGCCTAGGGAGCATGACCAACCGACAATTTTGGCTTGCCTTGTCGCTTTGTTGGTACTAGAAAGGCCACTCCCACAGGTTGATGCTCTCCTGATGACGGCAACCTGTTCCAGTTTTTTACTTGTTTTGAAATTTTGTGTTTTTGTTCTGTAATATTTTCATTATATATATATTAATACACATAGATACACATTGAGCATGTCAAATGGTTACCAGCTGCTTCAATTGGAAAATATGAAAAAAAAATTCCTCATATTTCTCTTTTTAAATCTTGAAAGTTCTTTTTCAATACTGTGTGCATTAATAAAATAATGAAAATGTTGAGCATTTTCCTAGTAACTTCATCTAGTTCTGTATTCTCCTGAATTATTCTTCCCTACACATCAAAATAAGGAATGAGTGAATAATTCACAAATTTTAAAACAACCAAATTAATAACATAAAATATTTACTAACAATTTATATTTATGCAATCCCTTTTATACACTTTTTTTATCCTGAAATGCACTATTTTTAAACAACTTTCATGATAACTTACTCAGACCAATTAGGAACACTGAACATTTATTGCAGGCTTCTACTTCCTAATGTAAGAATTCCATATCAACAGGCTTCAAAGTAATTTAGCACCACAAATTTCAACTTTGCACCTGAATATGAACATGACCAAAGTGGTTTGTTAGGATGAGAAAACTGTACAATCAAGTACTGAATTGATGCAAAATTCTATTTTAATATGAAAACAAATTAAGAGAAATTTTCACATCTGAAATGATGAGAGTTTAAATTGGGTTACTGGATCTGGCTGATAAAACCACCACACCTAATTCATTCACGATTGTTTTGTCAAACTAAGTTTCAAATAACTTTTTACGTATGAAGTCTTCATAAAATCTATACCTAAAACAGTGTTTCTAAAAGGGGCAATTACAATTTTTGCTTGGAAAGCTGACCTATCACATATTGCAAAAACTGTGCAAAATTCTAAAAATACTGCCACCATAGTAAATACCTTAAGTATGTTGACAGAATTAATAAATAAATGTTATCTCAATAAAAGTTAAAACGACTATTCATGAACAAATTACAGATTTCATGCTTTTTAGGTAGAATACTACTTATGAGCAGTGTCATTTTTCTGAAAACTTTTTGACGGTATGCTCTTTTAAAGTACAATATTTATTAATGGTGAACCCTGAAGGTATTGTTTTTTAACCAACAGGAATGGGGGAGAGGGAACTTTGTTTTTCCAAAGAGGGTTCAGGACCCCCCCCCTCATAAAAAAGTGGGGGTGTGGTTAAAACCTATCATTGTCTATTTCTTGACTTACTTTTAACCCTCCTTTTTGTTAAACTTGATCTAGAAGAATCAAGGCCTCTATAAAAGTAAATATTTCAAAATCATATGAAATGCTGATAAGCACCACTGCAAATACTGATCAGCCAGAATTGCCATGACATCTCCACAGGAAAGAAAAATTAAATATAATCTGTTTTAACATTTTAAAAACATAAATTATTTATTATGGAAATTTTAAGAATTAAAGTTAAACAACTGGCATATATTTTGATGTCAATTGAAACAAATTCAATATGTAATGAAATTTTAAACTGGCATCTCTTATAGCTGCCAAAATAATTACATTATTATTATTTTACTCTTCTCATTCATTAAGGTCTGCCTTTTGAAAATCAAAAATCAACATAGTGTAAAAAATAATGAGTTTTAAAAGTTCACCAATATGAATATCAGCATTTACTGATTGAGGATAAAAAAAATTAATACTATTTTTTTTTAAAGTAACCCACGGCAACTGGTGAGCATATTCTTGAGAATGAGATTACTTAATCTTCCTTTAACAGAATTTCTAACAAAAAGAGTGTCTAACATGTATTCAATACAGCATTACATAGTGAGATGGATAATGAATTAAAGTTAAACAACTCTACTCAAATGGATTACAACAAAGCTCATGAAATATATTTGTTGCAAAAAATTCCCCAAATATTTTGTCTTTGGTAACACAATTATGATATTCTGTTTGAAGTACTGAGCCATGAAATTCAGCTGTGTTGCAGCATAAAGATGTACTGAAAACTTATAAACCCATGTGAATGAATCGTAGCAGTAAGCATTGCACCCAACTTCAAACATTTATGATTTAAAATCATACGAAATGCATATAACAGTATGCAATTTAAATTATTGCATCTCATGCATGGGAAATGGTAAAAAACAAAAACAAATGCAAATTTAACTTGCATTAAAAACTTGTTATGTGAGGAATATTACACTCTACAATCAAGTTCCCCCTCCCCCATTAAACCTGCATGTTAAGGTGGCTTCCAGACTCAGAAAGTTAATCAAATTTTAACAAGGGGATTTTAAAACTTTCTCCAGAATAATACTGAATCAATTGTGTTTAAACAGAAAGTTTCTTGAATATTTATTTTTCCTCTTACAAAACTGCACATATAGTTTTTTCAAAAGCTATCATGTGTTATTCAAGGACAAAGAATAAAATCTATTTTATATTACAGTAAACTTGCAAATATTTGTAAACAGTGAAGTTGTGCATGCATAATAAAGCACTGACGTCTTCCAGAGTACAAAGACAATGTAGCTCAGTTTGCATACAAAATAAAATTACAACACATCTGATGCTTAATCCTTTGAATAAATTGATCAAGTAGATTTAGACCATTAAAAGGTAAAAATCACAGCAGTTCTTTGTTGCAATGCATGTTAGATTAAACCCTGAGCCATAAGGCATTTGTTTGATTTTATTCTTTTTAACAGAATTTTAATTCCCATCAGAGTTGAGCAAATTTTAAATCTGCTGGCTTTTAACTTGATTGAATTTTAACTTTTTATTAAATGATTAAGGTTGAAACAATTTTTTAACTTTCCATTGTTTCAGCTTGAATTTTAACTGTACATTGTATTATTTTGGCTAAATCTTTCATCTATTCTCATCTCCCCTTTTTCAACATGATCACTCAAGAGAGGTGTTTATTTTCAACATCAACACTATGTCTATAATAACTAGTGACATTAGGCAAATACAACAAGAGAGGAGTGTTAAAGATTCGTCAATCAAGAACTTTGGGGTAAGCCTAATTTTATATTTCAACACATTAACAAAGTTATAATATCTAAAATATTTTAGGCAATGCAGCATCTAATATTTTCTTGTCATCTGTCTTCCCCACAAAATGAAAATCATGCAGAACAAAATAAATAATAAGCAATCTAATTCATACAGTAAACCTCAAAGAACATAACAGGTTGAGGCCTAAACAGTCTTTACTTAAGAGCCACAAGGTTTACCCAAATTATTTATCAGGGGAAAGGGGAGGTTACAGCTGAGCTTTGATAGGAATTAATTATTGCACTGCACTGAAATGCATCATGCATCATTGCAATGCCCAAATATACTTAACTACACAGCAAATGATGTATTTGCACATTCCCATATTAAATGTATTGTGTCTATGTAGGAAACCTGATTACCCAGATTTCCTAGTAAGTTTGCTCTCTGGTTCTCTTTAGGACTTAGGAATTTATTTACCAATACTGAGAGACAAGCGAGTTGCTGTCAAACATAAGTTCTAATTCATTAAATGACATCCAACTTATGCAACTAACAAACTTTATTCATCAATTTGCACAACATGCATCATCGACACAGGCTCTTTAGCCACAACAGATATCTGTTTCATATTTCCTTACTATGTATGGGGTTCATTCCCCGACTGCTTTGCCTGGCTCGCATTTTGTGAGCATGCTTCCTCCACCCACAATCCATTTTTCTTCTCCCAAGGAGCTGCGAGTCATCTCAGGCAAAACCACATCATCTTTCAAAGTTTGCCAACACTGCTTCTGGCGTTGGCATGGGTTCAGTATGCCAACACCCCCTTAAGAATTTCACGTTACAGTTTCATATTGTCTTAAAAAAAAAAAAAAAAATAGAGGAAGAAAATTCATATTGCTGCAATACAGTCCCTACAGTCCATGTATCCATAGAACAAGAATGGATGCTAAAATTGAAAAATCAGTAAAAAAAAAAGAAAGAAAAAATTGCCCTTGATTTTGCTACAATAAATTTTACTTTGAGCCCATGTAAATAATTTCCTAAAAACTATAAAATTTATATATAAAATTAATGCCTGAAAACATTTAATTTGCATAGCACTATACTGAAAAGCAATTCTTTTTAATTTATACAAACATTTTAAATGTTCAATGCAAGAATATATTGAAAAATTTAAATGTTTGTATAAATTCTAAAAATCTAGGAACTGTAAATCTAAATTCGAAATTTCTTCTTTCACCCACCAAAAAATGAATGTCAATGAATGGAAAGAGACTAATTAGCTGAAAATAACCTTCAGCATAAGAATTATGACTGAATATCAACAGAGGGGCACTAAAAATATTACTTAAGGTCAAAAATACTAACTGGACAAGAAATCTAAAATATCTTCAGAAAATACACTGCGAACTAGAAAATATTATCCAAGCATCTTTATATTAAAAAATGAAAACATGGTATAAGCACAAACCTTGTAAACTAGCACATTTGTTTGTACTACATTTGGGAATTGCTATGCCCTTCACAATAAAATTCAGGTCCCCAGATCTTGTACTACATTTGGGAATTGCTATGCCCTTCACAATAAAATTCAGGTCCCCAGATCAGGACTAGATGCAAAAAATTATCACATTTGCAACACTCCTTTGAAAAATTTGTTCACCAAACATAAACAAGCAAAAATATTGATTCTAGGTTTTGCTCGCCACTGCATGGCACTGTACACATTTCCTTGAAATAACACATTATCACAAATACCCCATATAAAAAGCATTATGGCAAGGAATGACAGAAATCCATGTAATGAGAACACAAAAAGGATTTCTAATGAAACACTGGAAATGAGCTCCACACTTTATGAAAAAAAAATAAATATTAAATACAACTTTTCAGTAGTGACTGCAACCTTTTCTGCCATGGAATGTATGAGAACATAGGGTGGTAACACTTATTGATTCCAGTGTTGCCAGGTTTGAGATGGGATGTCTTACTGATAGGAACATGACAAGGTGAGTCTGTATTACAAGCACTATGGGAAAGATAGATTTTAGTACCTTCCCAGCACCTGAAAGATTTCTAATGAATGACAAGTGCAAGGCATTTCGTGTTTTCCCAATCAGGTTCAGCAGATATACTGTTGATGTTCACTAATCATAATTCAGTGAATGTATTACCTTTCTTTACATCATAAATAAGTTTAATTATAAGTTTATTAATACTATGATATACATACTTTCCAGTCAGGGGCTTTAAGACAGATTAATCAGTAAATACAAATTACAAAAAGGCCATTTGTTTACTCTGCAAACTTCTTATCTTCTACCAATTTGTAGGCTCTACAGTGAACCTCCAAATAACAGTCACTACTCAGACAGGAAAAAAATGACCATCGTTAGTTGGTGGCCATTGTTCAGAGCTTAGGCATAAGTTAACGCTGCCAGTCTTTTGTATTCAGGCAGGAGGCTACAGGTGGGCTTCAGCCCACCCAACTTTTATTTCAGCCCACCCAAATTTTATTTCAGCCCACCCAAATTTTATTTCAGCCCACCCTCTAGCTCCCCCAAAATATTTAAGCAGTTAGAATGGCAAGTGCAACCATCTAAGATTTTAAAGAACTGAGATAAAAGCACTTCATTTTTTTTAATTAACAGAAATTTTGTTATATAAAATGAATTTTTTGTAAAATTTAGTGTTTGCACTTTTGTGAAATGGAATGAATTATCTGAGCGAATGTCTATGAGAGTAGTAGAAAGACACTGTTTTTGTAATTATAGTTTAACAGAGGATGTGTGTGTGTGTGTGTGTGTGTGTGTGTGTGTGTGTGTGTGTGTGTGTGTGAGAGAGAGAGAGAGAGAGAGAGAGAGAGAGAGAGAGAGAGAGAGAGAGAGAGAGAGAGAGAGAGAGAGAGAGAGAGAGAGAGAGAGAGAGAGAGAGAGAGAGAGAGAGAGAGAGAGAGAGAGAGAGAGAGAGAGAGAGAGAGAGAGAGAGAGAGAGAGAGAGAGAGAGAGAGAGAGAGAGAGAGAGAGAGAGAGAGTCTTTGTTAGGTTACAAACTAAAATTTCAGCTTTATGACA
Source organism: Macrothele yani (assembly GCA_039090855.1). Classification (NCBI taxonomy): domain Eukaryota; kingdom Metazoa; phylum Arthropoda; class Arachnida; order Araneae; family Macrothelidae; genus Macrothele; species Macrothele yani. The sequence goes on along the minus strand of CM076999.1, from coordinate 64,571,185 downwards.
GCAAATATTATAAAAAGACTGAAAAAACAAAACGATGTAAATAAGCTAAACTTGTGAAGAAATAGTAACTTGTTAAAGGCAATGGAAATTCATATCCATGGTTCCCAGTACTACATACAATGAATAAATAGTACGTGCAGTATTCACCAGAAAGCTTTTTTAGAGGGGATAACATCACAAGGTGTAAAATCTACATAAACGGAGTTTTCTGCAAAAATTTCTGCCAAGCACTTCTAAACTTGTGCCCCTTCCCTGAACAATGCCCAGCCTCCCTAACAGTAACTTAGCTTGGAGCTGCTGGCATTGCCACTGGTTGTATTTGTGCAAAAAGTTTAAAGCTTATGTGCAGATAAAATGCAGTGCTTGCTTTAATGCTGAATAAAACTCAGTATAATAATTAAATTAATAAATCATGGTATAGAGAATTTTAGGAAAACAGGATTTCATGTTTGGTCCTAAACAGCCCTTAAAAATACCAAACTAGGAGATCAGAATTAAGTACATTTTCGGAAAGAAAAACAGTATAGTGGAACTGCAAAGTTAGCTGGCCGCACTCTGAAAAGCAGGAACAAAACCGACATAGAACAAACCAAGAGATAACACTCCCAACAGGCAACACTCCAGGCACCAGTAACTACTCCCACAGCCCCCGGAGGGCTACTAAAACATACACAGCATCTGGGACTAGCCTTCGTGATGATGTGGAAATATTTAGGACAGGAAAAAATTAGAAAAAAATCCAGAATAGGAGACAGGATGCCATTTTTGTCCTGTGAGAGGAAAAACAACAACAAGTCGACCATATCATGTGTCAGGGTCCTGAAAGAGAAGAAGGGGGAAAGGAAATTCTTTCCTTAGTGAATTCTTGAGGCAGAAGTTCACATACAAGGGGTTCTCCTCGTATCTCAGAAAGTTGCAGGCAGAGGAGTATAAGATGTTTACCACATGGCCCTTGCTCCAAAGGCATGCACTTGTGTGATTGGTTGTGCACGGTTTGGCCTGCACAGTTTGAGAGGGAAAAAGTTGTAACGAATTTGTGCAGGACACTTGTCACTCGGAAAGGAAACAGAAAAGTGATCGGTAGTCATTACTCAAGGGATCAGAGCGCTCAATAATTATGCAAGCTAGTCGGCTGTGGCTGACCAGATAGTTAGGGGCCTACCTATGGGTTAGGTGAACCAGTAGATGCTAAATTGCCTGCGGGTAATTATTAAATAGAATTTTAATGAGAGATTGCGTTCTGCCACATCTCCCACCTGAGGAATCTTCCAAACTCGAAAGCAACGAATTCCTGTGTAATGAGTGATAAACTCTCAATGGCATATGTATACACAAATTTAGTGCAGGACTGTACTGAATGAACTTTGACCTGGCTGTGATTACTGAATGAGATGAAGAACCATTTATATCAACTAAATTGTACCTTCATCATATGTGTCACAATACTGAAATCGATTCCCTGATTAAGGGTATCCATGTATTAGGTTGGTGCGAATGAAATGTCTGGTGCGAACGAGCAGTGGAGACAGGTCCCCACCACCACAATGGAATGGAACCACCCACAGGTGTTGCAGGTATTGTGCCACAGAGTTACTATAAATAGCTAGCATGTGTGTGAAGAACAAGGTTCAGGTGTGGTTTGTTTGGACTTAATGTGGCTTGCAAAGGAAACATGCAGAAGCCGGATTTGAGAGTCATCTTCCTGTATGCATTTAAACTGGGCCATTCTGCAGGAATTGCAGCTCGAAACATTAACAAAGAGTTTGAGGAGAATACAGCCAACGAACAAACCATTCGGCGATGGTTTGTGAAGTTTGGAAGCGGAGATACGGACCTGAAAAATGAAGCACGTGGTCACCGACTTCTTGCTGTTTCTGACAATGTTCTGATACGTGTGGTTGAAGCGGACCCCCGAAAAGGTGTCATCAGATAGCGGCAGAGGTAGGTGTCCACCACACGACAGTTGTTTGGCATCTGGCTGCGCTCGGTAAGGCCAAAAAGCTGGACATGTGGCCGCCGCACGAGTTGACAACTGCCAACAACACTAGACGTTTGGAAGTCTGCACGTTGCTGCTTGCCAGGAATAAACAGGAACCTCTACTACGTCGAATTGTCACCTGCGACAATAAGTGGGTCCTTTATGATAATCAGAAATGATCTGCACAATGGCACAACCTGCTGGACGGCATCCTAAGCCACTCCTACACACCAAGAAAATGATGCTCCTTGTCTGGTGGCCCATAGCCGGGATAATTCATTGGAGTTTTTTGGCAAGAAGACAAACCGTCACTGCAGAACGTTATTGAGCTGAATTACACTAGATGCACTGGAAATTGCTGCAGAAACAACCGGCTTTGGTCAATAGACATGGTGTTCTTCTGCTCCGTGACAACGCCCGCTTTCATGTTGCACAACGAACGATGCTGACACTAAGTGTCTTGGGCTATGAAGCACTGCCTCATCCTGACTGTTCCTCTGACTTGTCTCCGACAGACTATCATCTGTTTCGTCACCTGGATCGCTTCCTGTCCTGGAAACAGTTCACGACAGATGAGGTTCAATGTGTAGTTGACGACTTCTTCGGGTCCCAGCCACAAGACTTTTTTGTTCCGGGATCATGGCTTTGCCAGACAGATGGCAACTATGTGTTGATGCCGAGGGGGATTATTTTGCTTAGGTAAGTTGTCCTACTTTTCCGTTCTCGCCATCCACATGTGCTGGTGTTTTGCCGGACATTTCATTCGTACCAATGCAATACATAAATAAAATTTGTATGTAGTGTAACCAAGGATAAATGAAATCACTTATCCTTCACCATGCTTCGGAGGAGCAACAAGGCAGAGTAAGTTTGACCAGAACTGATAAGAAAAAACGTGGTCTCCAATTTACCCACACAAATCTCAAAGAAAGAGTAATAAACACAATATCATAAAATCTACCAACCTCACAAACCATTTGTGACAGTCTTACACAGAACTAAGCTTTTACTCCTTCCTTTTCACTTAAACACACCATTGTACCTGCCTGAGCTGAAGTTCCTTTAGCAATATTCTTTGTTCCTATCTTATCCCTCTCTCCGAAGCAACTACATAAAATCCCAAGGAACAAGGTGCACATCAAATCTCCTTTGGGACTGATTGGGGTGTCCGTTGACCACTGAGGTTTCATTTTTCAGAGGTTATTGTTAATCCTAAGGCAGCTCTTTTGTACCAAACAAAACTTGCCATTGTTTGGAGGTGTCTGTTAATGAAGGTTTCATTATATTTCATTTCACGTAAACTGTCCTTTGGTTATAAGTTGGCAGTTAAATTTGCTTCAGAACATCATAAACTGTTTTTTTAAAACAGAGATTCAATTAAACATCTTGATTCATCAGGTGTTTATGCTATTCCAAAAATACCTCCTTACATCAAAAGTACTTGTCATAGTTATTAATCAACATATAATTGAACTTATTTCTGATGTAAAAAATGCAGTCCATGCATTTCATTACCATAATTAACCACCAATGACATGTCTGCTATAACTAATTAGGAAAACACGAAATGTCTTGCACATCTTGTTTATCGGAAATCTCTTAGGTATCACAAAAATATTAAAATTTACCTTTTAACCGTAAGACTTGTAGCAGACTAACTATATCATATACCTATCATTTGGAAATCCATTCTCAAATCTGGTAACACTTGAATCAGCATGCGTCACCGTCACCACCTCATGTTGTTCTCATATATGCCACAGCTGATGACGGTAGCAGCTACTACCAAAATTTGGCATTTATTAATTTTATTTTATGTAATTTAAAGTGTTAGAGTTAATTTTTAACATTAAGAATGCTTCTTCTGAATCTATTCAGTGGCCAAAGCATTGATTCTGTGTTTTCCTCATCAATGCATATCACTGTTCATGAGCAGATGCAATCCATCCAGTTTTGCCTCTAGCTTTTTCTGAAAAGTTTTATCAATCAACACAGATAAATAAAATACTGTTCCATTATCAAATAATCTGACATACTCTCTAACTAATTAATGACTAGTTATAAATTGGCTACTTACCCATCAAATCACATCTAGTTATAAAATTAATTATAAATCATGAAACATTATTTTAAAAATTAAATATAAACCAAATGAATTAGTTACTAACAAAAAAAAAAAAACAAAAAAAAAAACATGCTATATCTTAAAGCTGATCAATTTTGTCCCACTTTTTTCTGAAATGACAGTGTAAAGTAACTTTTATAGGCACCTTCCCCTCACAAAATACTGTAACAATAAACTAGATTACCTTTGAAGCTGTGATTTTACTTACTTGATATGTGAATCAATAATGGTTGATAATGTATAATAATACTTTTAATGAACATAATATCTTAATATTTCATTTCTTTTGTCTCCAACAGTTTGCATGAAAAAACCTAGCAGATCTGGGAATTATGCAAACAAACTGAATTGACTGAAATACCATTCATTATACACTAATATGACACAATAACAAATTGCAAAACTTATAAAAGCTTGAAATATTCTCCTACTTTTAAAATGCTCAGTTTTTGTTTTCTGATTCACTGCTAACAAAAGAAGAAATAAAACTGTCAATGCCAAATTTTACTCAAATTTAAACAAACCATGAATAATGACCATGCTAATTTTTTTATGTGTTTATGTACTTGCTTTCAAAGATTACAGTTTTCAGTTTCATATGCAACACATCTGCACATAATAAACCAGGAGTGCTTACCATACATCCAAATTAGGCAACACAGCCAGTGATGTGACCTTTAATTTCAGAAGGCTGAGGTAGCAAAAAGTAGAATACTATATTTCATGCACAATACATTCATTAACTAAAAATATGTATATATATTAAATTTATAAAGCAACAATATTTAAAACATTTTTGTTATGTATAAATACAATGATCTGATTTATTTACATTAGATCTGTATAATATTTAGAATTATCACACATAAACTATGGGAATACACTACGGGGATATTCCATAAAATACACGCTTCACCATATGTTTTACAAAAGATGAAAAATTTCTGTTAACATTTAACATGTTTTAACTTTCTTGTTTTATCTCACCCAGGATGACTTTTGCAATGATAAAAAAAAAAAAAAAAAAACTTACATTAATGACTGGTGCATCAAAACAATATGAGTAGTATCTAAATTTTATGTCATAACATCTAAAAACAAAAAGAAAACTGCTTAAAATATATACTAAGGCGGAGTGGGAAAACAAAACAGAAAAAAGGAACCAAGCTTTAGTACAATCAAGTTATATCAAATGATTACATTCATATGAAACTACAAAGTCTCTCCAATACATTCATTGGTGTAGCAGCCATACAAATGCTGAGCTTTTGTGCACCAGACAGATAGCTTTTTCAAGACATTTTTCTCAATAAAGTAAAATATATCATAAATAAACATATAATAAGTGATACATAAAAATTGTAGTTTGCAGTAATTATATACCCTATTCCAGAATTATCCAACAAACTCTCAAGAACATATGACAAAAAACAAGTTATTACACAGGAATAAAGTCTAACATCCATTAGTTCACCAATAACAGATAATGAAGTAAGTTATAACACAAGTCATGATGCAGGGGGTCTGTTCAATTCCTTCTGGAATACCACAATGGGCAGTAGAAAACCCAGGGGAAGGGACAACTGGGGTGACCCCCTCAAACAGACTTCTTTTGAAAAATGGCAAGATCATAAATAATTAATGTATTTATTTTTGAAAAATTATAGTAATAAATGCACAGATTTTAGTAAAATTTTTAATCATAATTAAAATTTGAATTTGTAAGTTAAATGTTCTGTTCCAACTTCAGGAGAAAGAGAACAAAAATCAGAAACAGAGGAAACTGAGAGAGGAAGGGAAAAGATATTTTGATTGTTCATGAAAAGCAATGGGTGTGCGTTTTGTTCAATGTAATGTTTCTACAAACTTTTGAAAGAAAATTGCCAGTAAGACAATGAATGGTGCAGGAATGGCATGATGAAGTAAATGGAAGATCCTTTCAAGAGCAGTGGGGATCATGCATAGCAAAAGAATAATCGAATATTTTAAAGAGGAATAACTGGTTGAACTGCTTAGGAATGATTGGATGATTCAAGCTGGAAAATTTTCTACTAAATTAAGACATCTAAATAGAAGAGCTGAAATGTATTGTGAAAGATTCTATCCAGACTTGATATCTAAAAACAACAGCGCTCATTTCCTCACAAACTAGGCAATTAAATGCCGAGAAAATAGTACTGATTTTTCAATTGCTTTTTCCATTTTGTGATTTAAAAATTTAGCAATTTTTTTCTTAATCTACATTTTTGAGGTTACTCATGTAACTAAGAAAAATATGTGTCGGAAATGTGTAGAGACGAAAACCTCCTAAAAGATTTTTGGAATAAAGGTGAGTAACCTCAAAAATGTAGATTATGTATAAATAGCACGTGAATAATTAAGCAGCTAGGTGATATTTGACATTTGCAATGCTGTATGAATATATTGTTACGACCCACCCCCGCCATTAATTTAGTAATTAATGGGTGTGGTGGATGTATGAAATTAATTAAGTATGAATTAGGTTCGAGGCTTGATTGGAGTATAAAAGTGTAAACAGCAGAGAAAGTTTTATCTGGTGGTTTGGAAAGAAAAGAGGCGAAGAATTCTGCCTCTGGCTGGGTGATCTCAGAATAGCTCTGTTAGGTCATAAATCGAAGGTTGCAGCTGACGGCCAGTTTAAACAAGGTACATTTCGAAGAGGGTCCACTTGAGTAAATGAATGAAGATCGGGGACAAGAGGTTTAGCGAATAATCGTAAATTCGTCGATTGTTTGGGACATTTTCGAGAACAATTGCTCTATGTGTGGTCCGTGCAGAAAAATAAGATTTCGCACTTGGCGTGAAATGAAGGAAGAAAGTTTAGTTGTCTGTATGCTCTCCGATGTGAAAGGCGGGATGCCTTGGATCTGCTATATAAATTGGAATAAATGAAGCAGCAAATCTCCCCGCATTGGGTAAGAAATGGAGACGACAACTCGAGGCGGCTGATGGAGATGCCAGTTTGCCATAAAGACATCGGAATGCCTAAATCTGCGTGATAAAGCAGCAATTTCTAGGCTGGAGCCTAATGGAAATTAGCGACTGGTTGGCCCAATGAAAGCAAAGTTACAGAGGAATTAAGCAGTCTGCGAGTGGACAGTGGTCATTCCAATGAGAAGCGAAGCTCGGGTTCGAGTCCAACTACGGCAGTGTGCAATTATCATCCTCTCCCTGAAGCGGCGAAGGAAGCCAGCTGGTCCTGCAGGGCAACGCGAGGCCCCATGTGTGTGTGTGTGTGATTACGTAAGCAGCGCAGCCAGGACGGGATAAAGCCGGTGAAAGAAAAATATGAGCGTAAAAGCGGTGGCTTGGATACCTAAGAAATATACAGGTGAAAAGTTAAATCACAATTTGAATTTATTCTTGACAGCATCCATGTAAGTAGAAACATTTTGTTTTTATTGTAACATCTGTTACGCAATTAGTTGAGGAACTGAACTAATATATTGCAAGAACTGAACTGAGAAATAGTATGACTGAACTGTGGAATTTAAGTTCCTTAAAACTATCTCGCGGGAACTGATTTAGGTCCAAGTTGACTCAATACTCATGTTCAGAAGACAGCTAAATTTTATTCGTATGTGTGCCATTGTTATGTTTTTATAGCCAATTAAATATTTGTTTGGGCAGTCATAGAACACATTATTTATGTGTATGCATGTGATTGGTTCAAATTGTTTAAGTGTATGCCCATATAATACAGTTTTCGCGCCAAGAACTACGTCGAAGGAGATCAGTGAAGAAATATACTTATACCGCTCGGCACGTTCTGATCAATTGGTGGCGAGCGGTGGGATGATTAACCCAGCTCGGCCCGGTATCTGATCAATATGAATTTTTTTCTTGTTTTTTTATGGAAAACGTTTTTAAAAATCTGTGCAATGCCAGGGCCAGGGAGGGGCAGCTCTACCAGAGTGCATAAGTGTGTGTGTGTGTGTGTTTCTTCCACAAAATCTCTGTATCAATCTTTTTTTTAGACCAGCCCAACTACTGCCAACCCTCCCCCCAGTAAGCTTCTGAATTTTCCCCTGAGGATCTGACTGCAAAGCTTTACATAGACAGTTACCAAAATAACAGTATGAATCAGGTTAAATGAGACCAACTGGGACATAAAAAAAGAGGGAAAATCACTCATGGGCCATGTTAGAAAGTTCTTATTCAGTGAGCCACCTGTAAGTGGAATGATAATGCATACTGTACACAGCAGCATACCCCATGCATAAAGAAGAATTAGAGAAACTATAGAATTTCTGAGACATAACCAAGAGTATGTAACAAATGCACATCAAGCAAGCTACCATCAGTTTGGAGTAACTTTAAAGAGATAATAAACAGGTTAATGTAAGACCCTACAGTGCACTCGAGCTCCATGCCAAGCAGAAATGAAACAACATGATAGCTTCCATTTGCAGCAGTTTAAATTCTTGAATATGCAGCAGTTTGTCTGTTAGTCTGCATTGTTTAGTTAATAAAACAACTTTAGCTACATTAATAGCCTTGAAAAAGCTATGTGTTTGATGTACTAAAGTTTGATGTTTGACCATATATTCCAATTCTAACACCGCTGTGCTCAGTTCAATTTTACAGGCATACAGCTCTGAAATGTGGCATTTACTTAGGTGCTGCTTACAACTGTTTTCAGTAACATATATAATTCCAGCTGTCATTGATGAAATTAAAACGGTTCCTTGAATCATTTATGGCAGACACTGATCTATTGGAGTGCCAACTCTTAACATGGGAGCCTAGCAGTTACATCAATGGAGTTTCAAAACTGCATGATTATATGTGAATAGGTACTTTGAAGAACGGCAAGGATTCAATTTGGCCTTTCATTTTGTGTGCAAGTGGTTTACAATTTAAAAATCTTTATTTGGAATAAATAAATTATGCTTTAGTGACTTGATTTTGCTTTTTTTTTAGTCAGTTTTTCTTTCTTTATGTCACGCTAGGACAGTAGAATGTGGACTTCTTTTTGGATTGTGCAGTATAGTTGGTGGTGGTCCACAACAGGGAAAACCACAAAATTGCACACACTTCCACTATCAGATATTTCCTCTCACATGAAATTAAAGTAGTGTCTCCCCATTCTTAAACACATAAACCACAGTAGGTGTCAATCACAGGCCAAATGACATTCACCTTCAGCTGCCTCCCAGGAGGATAACAAATATGCCACTATTACTGGCATATACTAAAAAAGTATGTTTTTTAAAAACTCTGTGCACATTAAAACCAGGAGTACTTCATGAGTTCAATGATAGTCCTGTGTTATATAAGTCATGAAAATAACAATTTTAAAAAACTCACTTGGAACACTCAAGTGAATGTGGAACGAATAAGTCACTAACTTGGGTTCAAAAGGCAATCACAAATAATCATGTCCACATTTTTTGTAAGGCTTAACTTCCATTAAGGTTTTCTATCAATTCTTCAAACATCTCAAGGTGTTGAATTTCTTTACGTGGTTATAATTCAAATTATACATAAATGTCAATTATTCAGTTGTTGCACCATTTACTGTTTCTCATGTTGTATTATTGTTGAAGTGCTTTCGGGAAACGTCTTTGTTTGACCAAGGGTTATAATCATATAGCATGCCATAAAGTTTATATTTTATAAATTTTATGGCATGTTATATGATTATAACCCTATAAGTTTATATTTTATAAACTTTATGACATGTTATATGATTATAACCCTTGGTCAAACAAAGACGTTTCCCGAAAGCACTTCAACAATAATACAACGTGAGAAACAGTAAATAGTGCAACGACCGAATAGTTGACATTTTTTATGTATAATTCCATTAAGGCTGTTTTTAAATATGCCACAGTGAAACACTTATGCTCTTTCGCACATCCCCTCCTTCTCTCACAAACGGGGTATGAAAGTCTTACCCAGTAGGAAGAAGAGTTTCATAAGTACAGCAATAAAGCACTGGTGACAACTGCCATTTAGTGCATAACTTTCGTTACATTTACAGCACTTTTACAAAACTCTGGTGTTCTTAGATGTGAGCTGCACAGGTGATTTGAAGTGCATTAAAAATAAATAAAACAGTTTCTGTGATGCCTTCTTGCATCATTTATCTTCGACGGAAGTCATACAATGTATTCTGCTACCATATCGGTGGGGAGTGGGGGTGGAGTTCTTATGGTCATCAAATAAAAATTCTTTTGTGGTAAGTTTACCTGCGACTTTATACTGGGTGTGGCATTATTTCTGATAACAAACCAATGAGATAAATGGAACTGTGGAAATATTTTCTGAAAATATGGTATGTACTTTGCGCTGCTACACCAATGAACGAATTCACAAGATCTTTTAGTTTTAAATTTAGTTTAACTTTAATACCATTTTGCAAAGAAAAGACAACAACTTCCATGGTTGAACAGACAACATTCCAATGCCAAAATAAGTCACAAAAGGAAATTCGTTTAGTAGGATCAGTTTTAATTGAGAAAATAAAATCAAAAGACTATGATAAAACATTGGAATACAGTTACCATGAGCTTAAAAACTAAGTAAAAGAAAACTGTAAGAAAAAACTTTCCTAAAATGTGCAACACACAGCACCACAATGCACAGAACCCATAGTCTTCATAAAAGCCATTAAAATGCACAAAACCCATAGTATATGAACCCATAGTCTTCACAAAAGTCATTAAATTGAAAGTTATGGGACAAAGTTTGTCCCTTCCCTGAAATTTTTTGTAATGGGATAATCTTTAAAAAGAAAAACGTTCACTCAGAACAACATGCAAAGAATTTTATTCCTTCTCTCAGTCTTTTGTGTTCCATGTTTGTAAGTTCCTCAACAGAGGTAACAGCAAAAATAAAAAATAACACTACCCTCAATTTTCATCTCAAATGGAGTCTTTTGAGCAAGTTCTCAAATGCTATGCAAAAAAAAAAAAAAAAAAATCCTTGCTATGAATTGTATTAGTTTAACTTTAATACAAAAATCCTTGCTATGAATTGTATTAGTTTAACTTTAATACAAAAATCCTTGCTATGAATTGTATTAGTTTAACTTTAAAAAACAAAGACTTGCAAATGTTTCTCTTTTGGTTTTTAAGTACAATCATGATCAAAATTGAAAATTGCCACAAGAAGTGGATGATAACATGGTTTTCAGAAACCAATGATATGAAAAAAAAAGTAGAGTTTTCTCATTTGTATGATGGTTATAAAAAATCATCTCTGTGTGAGATTCATACCAACCACAGGAAGTTATAACATGATGAATGGTAACAAAACTAATGGGGAGAAATTCTTCTTTTGTGAAACATGTAAGGTATTTTTAAAAATATGTTTTTAATAATGTTAATTAGATGCTTTTCATGTCAATATTGAAAGCTTACACATCTTACATTATATAGAAAATATACATATCTGCATGTTCGTTGTAAATACGTCAGCTGGATCAAAACAGCCATTTGACATGTCAGCATCACAATAGTTGCCAAAAAAAAAAAAAAAATGAAAGAGAAATAAACTAAAATTCAGATATATAAACATCTCAGACTAATATACAAATATGTGATCACATGAAATATTCTAAATTTGAAGCTTTGTGTTTCAAGAATATTTTGCAGTAAACAAAGGTGATGCTGAAAATTATCAAGATTATCAGAGTATTTTAGTTGCTCTTCAAATACATAAAAAGGTGCTGTATAACAACTACAATCTGTATTGTAACTATTATCTTAAATAATCTGTTAATATCCTAACATATGCATGCTCAAGCAGGTAACAGGAATTTTTGTGGCACCTCTTGCAAACTAGAACTTATAAGAATCTGATTTTACAAATACCACTGATAACTGGAAAAAACAAATCAATAATTTAAATCAGATCCTGTGTAAAATACTGGTTAAATGAACACAATTTTCATGGAAGGATAATTTGCAGAGCACCAACATAATAGCTGTCATAGCAGGAGTGCAAAATGTAAAAGTTCTGAGGTTATCAATATACCTCATTGATTTCATGTATTTTGTACATTTAATGTTTTCCACAATACATATATAAGCACTGTAGGAAGCAATTAATGCAAAAATTAAGGAGCACAACTGAAAACTAAAACATTGCCTCCACAATACGAAAATTCATTTTCATGATTTTTTTACACACATCAGAATGGCTCTAAATTCCACAAAACAGCTTTTATTATACAGGGTGTACACAAATTAATTAGGCAATTTTGTAAGTGAATAATGTGCGAAATATTGATTGTAAGTTACCGGTTCAAATGCAGACGAGTCTTAGTGTATCCTAAGTTTGCGGATAGATGGCGCTAGGTGTGTCATGTCCATGTCTCAGTGAGCTGTAGGTCGCGGTTGTTCATAATTTGTTCTGTGTTCGCGTCACGATGGAGACGTATACCGGTGGTGAAAAAGCAAAATGCTGTCTGTGGTTCCATGAAATGCATTCCGCTGTGCAAGTGCAAAGAAATTTCCGTCGAGAATACCACAAAAGTACGCCGAAAAGAGACACCATTGCAGCATGGTACAATCGATTTACCGAAACGGGATGTGTGGCACATAGGCTTAGTGGCCAAGGCAGACCTAAAATGCGAGAACAGATGGTGGATGCAGTGAGAGAATCATTTGTGAGAAGTCCGGGAAAATCTACAGCACGCGCTAGTTTACAACTGGGAATTCCTAAAACAACAGTGCATAAAATCCTGTGAAAATGGCTGATGTTCAGACCTTAAAATTGCTAATTGTTCAAGCTCTGAAGCCCATGGACCTGACGAATAGAGCAAAATTTTGCACTGATATGTTAGAGCGCATGGAAAGGGAAGACGATTTCCTGTTGCAGTTAGTTTTCAGTGACGAGGAAACGTTCCATTTGAGTGGAAAAGTGAATAGACATAATGTCAGGATATGGGGATCTGAAAATCCTAATGCCACCTTTGAGCATGAAAGGGATAGTCCCAAGGTAAACGTGTTTTGTGCTGTAAGTTGTTCTAATGTTTTTGGCCCATTCTTCTTTGCTGAAAAAACTGTTCGTATACCTGAACATTTTTCAGATTTGCCTGATGCCGATCCTGAAAGAAACAATGCCTGAAGGTTTCATTTTTCAACAAGATGGCACACCGTGCCACTTCCACAGAGCGGTGACTTCTTACCTCAGTGCTGAAGTACCAGTTTGGATTGGTCGCGGAGGTGTTATTCCATGGCCAGCACGATCACCAGATCTTTTACTCCTAGATTTCAGTGTATGGGGGTTTGTTAAAGACCAGGTTTACCGTACACCGCTTCCGAAATCATTTCCTGAATTGAAATCACGAATCAGTACTGCACTTGGTTTGATCGACGTGAACATGCTCACTAACATATGGCAAGAACTGATGTACCGATGGGACATTTGCAGAGTAACGAAGGGCAGCCACATCGAACATTTGTGAAAAAGGTAAACTTGGTGTGTTTCACTATCTTATAATCTTGTTCACTCTCATGTGTGCCTATATAACTACGTATAATAAACCATTCTTTTTGTCCAACTAATTTGTGTACACCCTGTATTTGCATAATACCCTAAAGCACCAGTCAGCAATGCAATGACTATGACTCCAATGGACCCATCTGTTTCCCACCTGCAGGATGAATGAAGAAGTTCCTTTCCTGGGAAATACATGCCATAAACCTGTCACCCCAAAAGACATTTACCTGATGTCACAAGCAACTGTCTGAATCATGAAAAACATGAAATCCAAAGCATATTGATGTAGATTCATTCATTATAATTCAGACAGCCACCAAAAAACGTGAAACTAATTTTATGTGCCACATCACAAAATAAAAGATGAATTAGTAAAATAGCTAACAAAAAGGTTAAAAAAAGTGTTATGGAAAAAGAAACACTTATTTACAATACACCACCGTTATATAACTTGTTGTATACTTGATGTGTTTTAGGAAATTGTAATATAAAAAGAAGTTTTTACGTATAGAAGTGAGATGTCTGTTTCATTTGTTTGCCATTATGTTAATATGTAGTATGCTTAAATGATATTCAAACACTACATTAATCTTCATTTTCCCACTGAAACTTTCCAATAGTTTTCTACTTCACATTGCATCCTAAATGTTTTGTGCTATAATGTTGAAAAGAGCATACTTATTATTTAAAACCTAGTTTCAGCAACACACATTTTTAAAAATAGCAATACTTTTTATATGATGATTACCCAAAAGGAGTTGTTATTCAGATCCCGATGGGTTTTTTTTTTTTGGGGGGGGTATGCTGGAAAAAACAAAAAGGAAGAAGGCAACCAATCAACAACTGAAATATGATCCTTTGATAAATTTTAAACATTTGAAAGAACAACATTAAACACACAATTAACCAACAATAGAAAGTTATTTAAAATAAATATTTCCTAAAAGATAAATTAAAATAAATATTTTCTAGAAGAAAAAAGACCATATTAGAAGTATAAGACAATTAAAATAAAAAATTATAACTGCCAACTACAGCAAAAACTGCTGAAGGCAAAATAGCTAATAAAGAGAATGTGAAAAAATACATATATTATGGAAAAAAGAATGCTATAATACACCACTATTATGTAAATATTATTGTACGGGCAAATTGCTCAGAAACTGAAATCAAGGTTTAGCATGCACTCTGTAGCTGCTGAAAAGGGAGGCCACAGGAGACCAATTGAGAAGCATGTCAATTTCAGATGTTAGTACAGTTAAGAACAGGAACTATAAAACATAAATGTATTTTTAATTAGAAAATTAGGTTCCACCTATGAATTTTCAAGATGTTAGATCTATTTTCAACACTTTGCTGCACTGATAAGTTATTTATCAGCACATCACTTTCAGAATTATTTTGGGGAGTGGGGGGAGGGGTAACAACCACTATAAGCAACTTGATGGGCTACAAGCAGTCACCATCCCTAATTTATGGTAACTGGTTCCAGGAAAGGGAAAGAACCAGTGCCATAAGATAAACACAAATCCATGCCTCACCGGGATTCAAACCTGGATCCATCTTAGATGAATGATCACTGTGCCACCACCAGGGTGGCTTTTCAGAACTTACCACCCCCTAAAAGAAATCTAAATTTTTTAGATTAAGTGATTTAATATTAAGTCTGAAGATTCAACAATGGCTTTTGTTGTTTAATTCTCCATATTCAAACTGGTTTCGTGAAGTATCACAGACAGACATTGACAAACAACAGAAGGCTCAAAACATCTGTTTCAATGACAAAACACAATAATATACTGAGACGTTTGTTCGCTGGTTAAAGGTTTGCAACAGAAATTTTGAACTGTTCTGGAAACAAAATAAGATGGAGGGAATAGGAATTTTTTTCCAATCAACAATGAAGTGCTTTGTTCTTCACAGTGCTAATATAATGACATCAACCTAGGTAACAATAAATTGCAATCAGGAAATGACCACTTTCAAATTTGACTTTGTTTGTTTCGCGCGCGCATGTGTGTGTGTGTGTGTGTGTGTGTGTGTGTGCACGTGCAAGAGAGAGAGAGAGAGAGTTTGTTTTAAGAGCAGACAGGTCACAAACATGAAATATAAAATCAGTGGAGTGTTAACTTAGTTCTTAACAGTTTGTTTTTAGCATGTCTCAGAATAGTACGGACAAAAAATTTTACATAGCTGAACACATGCCAACCAACATAGATGTTTAGTTACATCTCATAACAACTGAATACAAAAAGTATAATAAATATTACAATTCATGTGCTGGCAGTAATCTAAGATTTTTATACCTCTACTTGAACATAAATATATTTTGGTGAGCACCTGAATACATTTAGATAATTTTTCTCCCTAGTGACTTGTAGAATTAGCACCAAAGCTCTTTAAACAGTTGTCTTCAAAATCTGTTAAAACAACTTTATATGCATAAAGACTGAAATTATACTTTTGTAGCATACTCAAAATCAACTTTTTGTTGATCACTCATCACTTCATCAGCTAATGCCATCTGAAAATTTTGGGGACCACTTTCAGTGAAAGCACAACTCACAGGTTATTACATAAATTGAAAGCTGCTGAAATTTTACAGAAACATCTCCTGCACCACACAGACTACTTGTGTTTGTTCTTTGTCATTCGTACATCATTTCTTTTACATAATATTGGCGCATAAAAAAGGAAAATTGAATGAAAATGTTTGGGACTAGCTAAATCTGAAATACCAATTAAAGATTCCTGAATATTGTAGCAAGTCTCTTGGCTAAGTCAGTTTTCCTAACTGAAAGAATAATCACATTCACAGTTTGCTTATGCAAAAAGGATAAATACAAGTGTGAAATATCAGTATAATGAAATAGGTGATGGGACTTGTTGAGTGAAATCTGCTGGATGTATTTAATTTAACCCATGGTCTTTCACTGTTTTCAGCAAATTACTTATCTCACACTGTCTCTTGCTTTCACCTGATGTCACATGACATCATCAACATAGCCAACCAGCAACAGACATTCTATGCACTACATCATAACTTCTGGATTTTGTGCAGTCAGCTAGGGAAAAAAAAGTTCCCTAGCTGACTGCACAAAATCAAATTTTTTTTTTTTTTTTTACTTTCCCTATTTTTGGCAAAAAATAAGGACTTCTGGGCATCCTAATAAAAAATAAGCTCTTTTTAAGGACTTTTAAGGATTCGTAAGGACCATGAACCCTGCCGTACCAATTAATTTGAATTTCTCAGTACTTTCCACATGAATACTTGCAAACAGAAAATACAAAACCCCCATAAAATTGGCTAAATTTTATGAAAGTCAGGAACAGCATTTTAAACTCCTCAGCAATTCGATATGCAACTCCAGTAAATATCCCAGATATACTGCATGATCAACTGGTTGCTGACTGGTGCTATAGCCTGATGAAATATGGTAAGCAATGATGAAAATGTGTATTGTGAATAAGGCAGAATGACAGACAATGTAATGTGGATTGTGGCAGGGAACTGTGGCTAAGCAAATACACACTGCCTGCTTGACATCTGTGCTGATGCTGGAGACAACAACTGAAGAGCATACAAATCAACATATAATTCATACAGGAAGTGTAAGCCTTGAAAGGTGAAAGGTCACTGCGACTATAAAAGGCTCCTCGAGGAGTGAAGGCACTAGGTGAAACACAAATGAGGAGTGTGTAAGCAATAGAAAGTAAACATTTCTACTGTTGAAGTTGTCCACTTGAAGAAACTTGATAAAAGTTCTTGCTGCATGGTTCAATATTTTCTTGTCCATCAGTTGACATTGCATGCCATAATTGAGATATCAATGTACAAACATTATTCAAGGAACACTGGAGACATTTTACATCATTAAATCAATGATGGATTGTACCTTTAAAATGCACAAATATTGAATGACCATTGTTTCTCTGAAACTATTAAAATTACTGAATTTCAGGCGTTAATCCCATGACTCACTAACAGTTATATATTTTAACTTTTTTTTTCAAAAAACAAAAAAACAAATTTATTAACTTGTACAAAAAACTAGCGGATAATGCTTACCTTGGCATTCCTTTCTAGCGACGGGAACATTTCACGCACGTGTTTTCCAGTCTTTGTTGATGTTATTGTCCTAAAGTCCGTTGTATGCGATGACTGGCTTTACTTCTCACACTTTTCGCTGGGTATACTCATTGGATCTTTGCCTTAGGATTCAAACATCAATTTTTACCGTTCTTTATACTCGAAATTTTCGCCCATACTCTGGGCATCTTCAGGAGCGTGGCGACTTTACCACCGATGTTCGTGGTTAACTTCGCGCTAATGGAGTCTGATACTCCTTGTTGCCATTTGTCGGAAAAACTTTCCTGGATATATTTCGTTATCAAGCCTGGCTGGCGCCATCTATGTTTCGTTAAGAACACTTTTTTTCCCCGTATTTTTATTTATTTATTTATTTATTTTTTTAATTTTCTTCTCCTATCCTGGTTTTCTTGTCTTTCTTTGCCTGTTTTTCTTTTGTTGTTGTTTTTCTTGTCTTATTAGTTCTTTCCACAGGCCCGATAATGTGCTAGGGTCAATCTGGTTACATACCCTTGCTTTATTTTTGTAGATTAATAATGCTTCTTCCCTCCTCATTTGCCTTTCCCATTTTTTATTCTTTTTTAGCATTTTAATTTCCTCGAACTTTGGGAATGTCCGGTTTTCCAAGCAGAATTGCACTAAAGCAGTTTTGGCTTCTTTTTTTGCCAGTTAGATATGTGTTGTTTAAGTCTTTTTTTAATCTGTTTTTCGTACTTCCAATGTACGATATTGGGGGTGTGTGTGCTATTGGAATTTCGTAGGTTCCTGATTCTTCTAGCATTTTTTCCTCTGTTTTTTTGGTTGACAGTCATACTTTTCACGGTGTGCACTGAGCTTCCTAGTTGTAAGTCATATTTAGCACAGTGCCTATTGATTTCTTTACTCACTCCTTCCAGGTATGGGAAAGCTCCAATGTATTTAAATTTTTTTATTTCTCATCTTCCTTTGGTTGTGCACTTCTTGGCCTTCTTTACTCTGAGTCATATGCTTTTTACTCTCATGTATCCATTTATTAATTAGCTTGCTCGGGTACCCATACTCTTGTGATATTTTCGAGATAAACTCTAGCTCTTGATTTTTTAGCCTGTTGTTAGATGTGTGTGTGTACGCTCGCCGTATCAAGTTTACTATGCTGTTTTTTTTATGTATTCCTGGATGGTGCGATGAGTATGGTATCAGTACAGGTATGTAAGTTGCTTTTCTGAACACAGAGTATTCAAAACTATTTTTGTTTTTCTTTAGTTGAATGTCCAGGAAGGATAGGCAATTATCCTCTTCAAACTCAATAGTTAGCTCTATGGTGTTACAGATTTTGCTAAACTGCTGTGCTAGATCTTGTAGCTCGGCTTTGTTAAGTTTAGACATTATAATAACGGCTTCAGAATTAGAACTACTAAGTGAAACAAATTTATTAAGGTATATTACCTCTCAAATTTTTGATCTAAACACTAGATCTTTGTCAGGAGTTCTTGCTTCCTTCTACTTCCACAGGTCTGGTGACCAAGCCTGATGGATTTTCCATCCAGCATGGTCATTGAGATGTTGCCACCTTGTATCTTGTAAATTTCCAGGGATTCCTCTAATTTCCGGATAATTGCATGGGATTGATGTTTGATCACTTTTAAGGAGTCTCAGTCCATTTTGTGGCCAGTTTGTTGTATGTGCCTGTCTTATCCTGTTTTATTTGAGCTGTTCCTTATTGCTGCTTTGTGTTCTTTAATTCTGGTGGTTAACCTTCTTCCTGTTTCTCCTATATATGGTAATCCACAAGAACAAATTATTTTATAAATGACCTGCCTGGAGTAAAGTATTTTCTTCTTTTTGTTTTAGGGATGGTAAGTATTTTTTAATTTTGTTATTCAAACCTAAACCTAAGGCACTGATAAAGAACACTGAAGAGCTATTGAAGAAAATAGAAGAACTTCTAGAATTAGAAAACCCTTCCATGGCAAGTTTAGATGTTGTGTCCATGTATATGAATATAAACCTGGACAAACTCATAGATTACATAGCAGATGACCTATCTGACCTAGTAGTGTTTCATGAATACAATAAAGAAGTAGCAATAGGCCTTCATGAACTTACAGTGTTTGCTCTAAACAACAATTTTTTTTCAATTCCAAGGCTGCTTCTAAAAGCAAAGATGTGGGCTAGCAATGGGTTCGTCATTAGCACCTCTCCTAGCAAATTATTACGTAAGTAAAATAGAAGAGCCCTTCCTATAGAAACCTTCAATTTTCTGCATGTATATTGGATACATGGATGATATCCTTTTCATCATAGATCAAGATTCGAGTGGATACCCATCAAAAATCCTAGAAGGTTTTAATGCCCAAGATGAATCCCTAAAATTCACTTTAGAAGAGCAAGACAAAAATAAGCTAAATTACCTAGATATTACTTTGAAGTGGGAAGGAAAATATATTACCACAGAATTATACAAGAAACCTACAAATACTGGAAAAATGTTAAATTATAAATCAGATCACCTTAATTATATAAAGAAAAATGTAGCTTTATAATTTAAAGAAAAAGTTGAAAAGCTGAATTCAACTTCAGAAGCTAAGAAAAAAACATAAAAATGAGTTAAAATCAATCTTATTAGAAAATGATTACCCTTCAAAAGAAATTCGTGAACTACTAGACGAAAATCCTACTAGGAACAGAACAGGCACTACAGACAAAAATAAGGAGAAAATTGAATATTTATTCACAAGGAAAGTCACTTACCACAAGGGACTGTTTGAAAAACTGAAAAAAATCAGCACTAAATATAAAATTAGGTTAGCTACAGGTCTGAATAACAAAATTAAAAAATACTTACCATCCCTAAAACAAAACGAAGAAAATACTTTACTCCAGGAAGGAGTCATTTATAAAATAGTTTGTTCTTGTGGATTACCATATATAGGAGAAACAGGAAGAAGGTTAACCACCAGAATTAAAGAACACAAAGCAGCAATAAGGAACAGCTCAAATAAAACAGGATAAGATAGGCACATACAAGAAACTGACCACAAAATGGATTGGGACTCCTTAAAAGTGATCAAACATCAATCCCATGCAATTATCCGGAAATTAGAGGAATCCCTGGAAATTTACAAGACACAAGGTGGCAACATCAATGACCATGCTGGATGGAAAATCCATCAGGCTTGGTCACAAGACCTGTGGAAGTAGAAGGAAGCAAGAACTCCTGACGAAGATCTAGTGTTTAGATCGAAAATTTGAGAGGTAATGTACCTTAATAAATTTATCCTCGATAATTCCCGTTAAATATTTATAATACTGAAAGTAATAAGAGGAAGATATGAAGTCATTAATTACTAAAAAAACAAAGTAAATGCCTAGCTTTGTGAACTTTAACTTTTGAAAACAAACACAATTTTTTTAACCCCTAGCTATAATTTAGGACAACTGAAGGTAAACTTTCTTTAAAAGTAACTCTTTCTTCCCTAAACATGTGACATAAACATTTATTGGCATATTGTTTTTCATGTGACATAGCTGTTAAGTACTGTCTCTCCAAATTTGTATACATGGTTTACAGTAATGGTGTGATGATGTTGTCTATTCTAAATATATTGCCAGAATGGAACACAACTTCTTGATAAACAATACACAGTAAATACACAAAGTAAGCTTAAAAATAAATCAAATTCATTTAATGACTAGCAGAATGATTGCCAGAGAAGTACAATGTCATTAATTCAAATGCAACTGATTTTCATGCACCCACCTGTTTATAACTGCACACCACACTGGACTATAAGAATTATTATGGTAGGGAGCACATATTTCTACAATTCAGATAATCACATTCAGACATAGCTGCAAGATTAATCTTTCTATTTTCTGTGAAGAAATCTCTTCCCATCCAGTCTGCAAATAAGGATGGGGGAGGGTTAACAACCACTTAAGGGTAGGCAACAACTATAAGCAGTTGCATCATCATCATCATCATCATCACAAGCTGTTATCTGAGATTCAGAGGTTAGTTTCACAAAGAAATACAAACTACCAGATGATTTTTACTTACTCTTGCTTTATCAAACTTCTCCATTTACAGCGATCTTGACATACAACTCGGGCTTCACTGACATCAATCACGCGTTGTACACAAAACCTTGTATACTTCATACTCATAATCTTTTCCTTATGCAGACACTCCTGAATCTGATCCTCCCATGACTTCCTTGGCCTTCCTCTGCCTTTCCTTCCTGCCACTTGGGCTAAAAAGATTTTCTTTTCTTAGTAAGTATCTCGTCACTCATTCTTTCAATGTGGCCAAACCACCAGAGCATAGTAGTCTCCACCGTGCTAACAACATTTTGGTCAACACATAATTACAATGTACAAGTCATGTGATATTTCAACTGACTGCTCTGGTGACAAAGAGGTCTGAAGCACAAGTTTCTGGCCATTAATTTGCAACAGGCCAGGCTTTGCTCAGTGGTCAGCAGTTTAATTTTCTGCATCACTTTCATACCTTCTTTATAACACTGAAAAAAATTCAATAGAAATTTCAAGTCTTGCATAAAAAATATGTATAATAATTACAATAGAGAAATGATTCATGTCTTTTCCTGCAAATGCCAAACAGACACTGTATCCCCAACTTCTGCTTCAATATGTCAATAACACTCCAATTCTTCATCTCAAAGACTGCAGTCTTGTGACAATTATATGCATATATTAAGATAATACAACGTAGTTTGTCACAAATATTTATTTTTCAAGTCGACCATGGTTTCGCTGGGTATTGACTTACCATGGTTGACTTTAAAAAATAAATATTTGTGACAAACTACATTGTATTATCTTAATATAAACACTCCAATTGATTTCTGTAACTACTGGTACCAACTAAAACAAATACTATCACTTTATACTAGTCTAACAAAGTCCTAACTGATCTAAAACACACGTGAAAACAGAATCTCATTTCCAGTCGAAGTAAATCAAATTCCAAAAATTGAATCATCTATTAGTTGTAATTTTCTATATCCAAGACAAGTCAAAGCTAATTGTAAAAGACATGTTAAAAATAAAACCTCAAATCGAAATTGCAATAACTTAAATGATGTCAATTGAATTCAAATAAATCAAATGTATAGTTGTAATATTTGAGCCTATTTCAACTCAGAACTGAAATAAATGAAATTCCATCAACTGAATTGAAATAATTGAAACTATGAGTTGTAATATTTAAACCTGCATCAATCTGAACTGAAATAAATTAAATTCCATCAACTGGATCAAATTAAACCTATTAGTTGTAATATTCTGTATGAAAGACATGTCAAAGCTGACATAAACACATATGAAATGGAACCTCAATTCAGAAATCAAGTAGTTAATCATAACCAAATATTTTTCTTTTTTTCCAACCTTTTATAATTAGCGTGTTTCATATATGATACACGTTAAAATAAATAACTGCAAAATTTTTAAAGAAATTAACAAAAACATTTCATGTGAAAGGGACAGGGCCCATCACAGAGAACTAAGTAATTTTTGTTTTGAATGTTACTTAGATTGGCCAAAACAAAGTACTACTATCATTAAAAATAGCAAAA
Organism: Macrothele yani; assembly: GCA_039090855.1. Lineage (NCBI taxonomy): Eukaryota > Metazoa > Arthropoda > Arachnida > Araneae > Macrothelidae > Macrothele > Macrothele yani. The sequence continues at coordinate 64,547,939 of CM076999.1, read as the reverse complement.
ATTGACAAAATAGCACATGAAATTTTTAGTATAATATAGGAATTCTTTAATTAACTACTCAATAAAAATGGAACTAATGTCAAAATATGAACACATCAAACAACGCTAAGATACAAACTAACTGCAAAAATGCTACCATTTCCCAGTTTTACAAATTTCTGTTTTATGAAAATGGATAATACAACACAGAAGTTTAAAGTTTAAACAGACTAGTAAGTGCAGACAACACACCTTATGAAATATGCTATAAGCACATTATAAATTAAACTACACATTCTACTAATATGTTCAGAAATTAAAATATTTACTTTTCAATGTTGATAAATATAAAACAATCTGTCTGCCAGTGCATTAACGGACCTCATCAAAATTATCATTCACCAATTGAAATAAAAAAAAAACATTTTACATAATTTTCTAATTAATATATCAATAAGCATACCAAAAACTAAGAACAAAATTTAAATTTGATTGTGAGAGTTAATTTAGGTCTCAATGAATACTAACCAAAAAATTTAAGTGTCAGCTGCCAACACACAGAGCAAGGTGTTGAAAACTGTTACACAAATTAAGTTACAAGAGATGCTTTACAATAAACTTTATTTTAATTAAGTACCATTCAAAAAAGTCCGCACCTGAAAAATGCTTCACACCAACCAAATTCGTTAAAAATATTTTTTAATGCTCATTCTCAAAAATAAATAAATAAATATATATATATATATATTTACATTTATATATATTCTAGTGAGTACACTAGCTAGTAAGTACACACATAAAAAGGTAATGAAGCAGACATTTTTTGGCAGCAGACAGAGATTGCCTTCACTGGGAAAGGGTTACGCAGCATTAGCTAAATTCACAACACATTTTCTATTTCATGCCTATTTTGGCAGCACAGTTTATTCTTTTTAAGTACAAATACAAAATCTGGGATATGCAGAATGTGTGAAACGTAAACATTATTTTTACATCTTTTAAAAAAACAGTTACACTGAAAAAAAGATGTCATTTAGATTTCCCCAAGGAATTGTAAGCAAAGTGTTTCAACAAAAAACAAAAACAAAATGACATTCAAAAGGGAAACCAAATCTTCACAGTACAATACACAGTCAGATATATTTCATAACTTTGTTGCAAGCTCCTTTAAGTCATTCATGGACAGCACCATGTTCAGAGGCAAGACTTTCTTTAAAAAAAAAAATGAAATGTATTGAAATTAAAGAGTATCACTCATTGCAAAAGAAATGACAGACAAATGAATGGACTAATCAAATGAAATTAAATAACAAGTATGTAGATGAAATACACAACATAAGAAACACATGAAGCACGTGTTTGGCAAGAGCAAAAGCCAAGCACAAACACCAGACTGACACCGTCCACGTTAAAGTCACAGCCAGAACCTCAGGTGTTAGTCAGGATGATGTTGGTCAGGATCTGTTGTTGATGGCTGTCAGCATTCTCTGGACCCTCTCATCATTTCTAAAAATGGTTGATTTCAGCATGCTGTTGGTTTCCAGTTGGTCCACCACCTGCATGTCTAAGTCATCTAACTGAGCTCTCAGAGGCTCCAATATTGACTCGGTAACACTGAGAAATAAAACAAATGCACTTAACAAACAGTTCCATTTCATGAGCACACAAGCAATGAAAAATACGGCATGATTCGATCATAATGTCAACCCAGGAACCTCAAAATCTATTATATTATATTTAATTGTAGAAATCAGTGAAAAGCAAATCTTCTGAAGAATTAGTTATTTGAAATCACATGAAAGTCATATACAATAACATCTACTGTTTTCCACATAGCCATTCTTTAGAAAACTTTAAAATTACATAAAAATGAAGTAGCAGAAACATATAAGAAACAGATAAAAAGTAAAAGAAATTATTAATGACATTAGAATTCTACACACAAAATTTCCATGACAAACATTTAACCCATCGTTGGTCGTGCTGTGAGCATTTTTCTCACGTTTTGCATATAAAGAGTGTCATTTATTTGGAAGTAATCCTGAAGCACCACCCCCGCTCTAGATGACTTTTAGAATCTTTAATCAGTTCTGACATGTCTTATGGCCTTCAAACATTTTGGTCTTTGCTCCTGTGTGCTTCGCGTGAACATTTCTCTCATCAAGCAACTGCTGGCATTTGCGTTACATGACAGCTTTTTTCATCAAGTGCCACTGGTGTTTGTGTTTTGTATTTTTATAGATATCATACATACATATCACTAAGCTGTTCTCTCAGATTCAGAGGTTAGCTTCACAAAGAAATACAAACTACCAGATAATTTTTACTTACCATTCCTGTATCAAACTTCTCCATTTACAACGATCTTGACATACAACTCGGGCTTTACTGGCATCCATCACATGCCGTACACGAATACTTCTATACTTCATACTCATAATCTTTTTCTCATGCAGACACGCCTGAATCTGATCCTCCCATGATTTCCTTGGCCTTTCTATACCTTTCCTTCCTGCCACTTAGGCCAAAAAGATTTTCTTAGTAAGCATCTCAACACTCATTCTTCCAACATGGCCAAACCACCGAAGCAAATTAATCTCCACCTTGCTAACAACATTTTGCTTCACTTTACATAACTGCAACACCTCATCATTTCTCGCACAATCAGAACGTGTCTTGCCAGAAACCCCCTGTAAGTAACGCATTTCTCCAACACACAAATGACTCCTGTGTATCTTCTGCAGTACCCATACATCAGAGTAGGAACAATTACACTTTCATGCCCAGCCATGCAAAACTCTCTTGAGAACCCATCATTTCTGCGGAAACCTCCCAAAACCGCTACGACTTTCAATTTCAATGAAGAATTCACTCGCTTACTAATTTCACCATTTAATTTGTTCTTTCTGTCAAACATGCTTCCTAAATACACAAACTCATTCACCTGGACAATCGCTGTGCTGTTTAGACTTATATTACATTCAGTACTACCAGTTCCTCTCTCAAAAACCATAACTTTGGTTTATCCCTTATTTATACTTAGTTTGAATTTCATGCAATCTTCGTACATCCGGGACAACATACACTGCAACTCACTTTTGCTCTCGGCCAACCGGACAGTGTCATCAGCATACAGCAATCTGCACACATGGATATCACCGAGACATCAACCAGTATTATCTATTTTGGCAGCACACATGCAAGCATCCAGAAATATATTAAACAGCCATGGTGGCATTACACAACCTTGTCTGACCCTAGCACTAATAGAAGACCATTTTGATAAAACACCATTCACTTGTACAGAAGCTCTACTGCCTGCATACATGGCTTTTACACTATTAAGTAGATTCCCAGAAACACCATATTCATTCAAAACCTTCCACAAATGTATCCTATTTACTCGGTCATAAGCTTTCTCTAAATCTATGAAGGCAGCAAAAACTTTCTTACCGATTTTCAATCATCATGCGTAATGCAAAAATTTGGTTAGTGCAGCCTTTACTAGGCATAAAACCACTCTGAACATCCTATACTTTCTCTGATGTAAGACCTCGTACTTTTTCAATGACGACCTTACCAAACACTTTCCTTAGCACGCTCAGTAGGCTAATACCACAATAGATCTTGCAGTCAGTCTGATCACCGTTTCCTTATACAAGTGAACAATGATAGCAACCTTCCAATCCCGAGGGATCATTCCTAACTCCCAGCACAACTGGCAAATTTCAGTTAACCAGTCAATTACAGAGTCACAACCATATTTCAACATCTCGGCGGTTATGCCATCAACACCCAGAGCCTTACCATTCTGGAGAGATTTTAGAGCTTTACACACCTCTTCTATTGAGATCGCTCCTGTCCTTCCATCCTTCACTGTGACATCCTCTGTTTCTGCCTCAAAATCACCTTTGCTTTTCTGATCTAATTACTCACAGAAGTAGTCACCCCATCTTTCACTTAACTCATTGGGCTCCCATACCATTTCCCCGATCCTGTTCTTCACACAACTTACAACTTTGTTTCCCCTACTTTTCCTGAGTCTTGTGCACTTCCAGAAAGACTTCTTATCTTTCTAAAAAGCCAGTTCGTGCCTTTCCACCTTCTCCTTCCTATCTTTTGCCTTACTCTGGTGAGCCAGCTTAGCTGATTCACACTTTTTACAGTGATATTCATCCACAGAAATTCTATCTTGCAACATTCCCAAATAAACTTCTTTCTTTCTCTGTACTGCCTCTTCAATCCTACTATTCTACCAAGCATCACCTCTATTGTTACCCACTACTGTGGTGGCACAGACATGTTTAGCAGCAGTGACAACACAGTTCTTAAAAACATTTCCATTTCTTCTTTACATCCCTCTCACAAGACTTCAGTTCCTTCAGTTGTTCTCTGAGTACATCAGAATAACGCTGATGATTTTCAGGGAGCCTTTCAACCTTTATGCTTTCCATCCTGGGCCTCTTCCTATTCCTTTTCCTCCAACCAACATCCGCACTTCTCATCACAAGAGTGTCAATAACTAAGTGTTTCGGACGCTGATCGTAGACAACAAAATCTATCACACTCTGCGTTAAAACGAGAACGTGCTATCTTACTGAAATGAAAATTCTAAAATACCATCTATGCATGTAAAATTACTTAAAATAATACAAAATTCACCCGATACTCAAAATCTTTACTAAAATCCTAAAAATATATAAGCACAGGTAAAAGAAAAAGTATGATCTTTCGAGAGCACTATGCTCTCAACATCAGACAAAATGTGATGTGTCCTGGTATATATACACAGCAACAAACGCAAGTTGACGGAAAACGACACTGACGTATACTGAAAGATGATCTAATCAGGAGCATGCTCCACATGTCCATTCTGGCATCATTGGATGTTGCTTCACTTTTCCCCAGTATACCAGTGGACCAGGCACATTCTATTATTGAAATCAAACTCTTAACATGGGGAGATTGTGCCACAGATGTTGAAGCCATCCTGAATGCCCTGAGAGTTATTAAAAATCGTACCTTTTTTAGATATAATGGTATCATTTACAAACAGGAGATTGGGGCACCTATGGGTTCCCCTCTGTTTCCAGTGATTGCTGAAATTTTTTTGCAACACTTAGAAGACACTGCTCTTTCGTCTTGGACTAACAGATCATTGGCTTACATCAGGTGCATGGACGATATTTTGATTTTATGGCAATATTCTTTGTATCAACTTTCTCAGTTTACTGAATATATGTCAAACCAATATCCCTCAATATCTTTTACGTTGGAGACTGAGGTTGACTATTTGCTGCCATTCCTTGACCTTTTCCTGGTTAGGAACCCACTAGATCATACTCTCCAATTTTTAGTGTACAGAAAACCTACGATGAACACGTCAATCATACCTTTTCAATCGCCTCATCCCATGGACTACAAATTTTCGACCATCAGATGTTTGGTCAAACGTGTCATAACGCATTCTTCAAGTACTGAATTACGCAGTAGGGAGATTCACAAAATCAAGGGCCTTGTTTGTAGGCATGGTCACTATTGTGGATAAGTTACTTAGGAACCTAATGGGTCGATCAACTACAACTCTTTTGAGAATATGTTCCAACTTGAGATATGTTGGTTCAATCGATTTTCAATCTAAATCTGTGGCAGTTTTGAAGAACATCGGCAAACATCATGACTTGGGTATTGAGGTCAAGACTTTGAACATTCTTTCGCTAATCAAGAAAGACAGAGATCCAGTGGCACAGAATGAACAGCATGGTATTTATTGCATTCCCATGCAATCTGTGGACACTGACATGCCTTCAAAACTCTATATCTGTTCCACCAAGTGGTCTCTTCAGACATGCTTGTCTGAACACAAATAGGGAGTGTGAATGCGGGCCTAGAACACGTCATTGGCTAGACTAACCTTCGGTGGTACCCACAACCCTTCTGGGATCAAGCTCGTGCCCTGTCTACTCATCAAGATACACCCTCATTGCTTTTAGCCGAAAGCTATGTATCTTCGTTCATAGAGCTAGGTGTTGTAATGACACATACCCATGCAAAGTTTCACAGCCATGGAGGGATTTATTCCCAAGCAAATCAACAATGTTGTTACCTCACCAATGGTGAGTTTTCCTATACACCATTTTCTGTTATTTAACGCCCGGCTTCCTTTGACACTCTCTGGGGGAGTGCACTGGTGGACATGTGGAGCATGCTCCTGATTGGATCATCTTTCAGTTTATGTCAACTTGCGTTTGTTGCTGTGTATATATACCAGGACACAACATCACATTTTGTGTGATGATGAGATCATAGTGCTCACGAAAGATCTTATTTTTCTTTTACCTGTGCTTATATATTTTTAGGATTTTAGTAAAGATTTTAAGTATTGGGTGAATTTTGTATCATTTTAAGTAATTTTACGTGCATAGATGGTATTTTAGAATTTTCATTTCACTATCACACTCTTTTGACTAAGAGTATGATATTCCCAATAATATGTCTGGATGTACTTGTGGTTGAAAAACGTATTAGATAAACACAAACCATTCTCAATACAGAGTTCAATTAATCTTTCACCATTATCATTCACACAAGGATCATTAAACTTTCCCAGAACATTGTCAAAAATTGTATTCTGCATGCCTACTCTAGCATTGAAATCCCCTACTATTATAACTTTCTTTTTAGCACCAAACTGGCTCAAAACAGCTTTTAGCTCATTCCAGAATCTCCCTTCCTATCAGAAGGTTCCGAGTTGCAATGAGTATACACTACAACAATTACTGTTCTCTGAAGTTTCACTTTCAAACAAATCCAAAGAATTATTTCACTTATGCAACTATAGTGAATCAAGTTGTTCTTCATCTTTTTACTTAAAATCACACCTCCACCAGCTTGACCTCTCACATTATCCAATACTCCAGACCACACACTCACTGTTCCATTCACTTCTTCTATCCCAATTTCTTTCTTTTTGGTTTCACTTACATACAGCACATCGAACCTATACTTATTCATCTCCTCAATCACCTCATTCATCTTGCCATTTATACCTCTAGTATTTCATAAACGAACCTTACAATCACTCAGCCGAGATCTCTTTCTGATTCACCCTTTTCCAGTTCCAGGTCGGTACCGTGGTGGACCATCGTTCTCAAGTGTGGTAGGTCCACCATATCCAACACTTGTCAGTTTTTGTATTTCTTTGATAATGATACAAATACATTTTTTGCCTAATTTGATTTGTAACTTTTGGTTTGTCAGCAGCACATTTTGAACACCTGCACTTTTTTTTTAACTTTTGAGAAAAAATATTGGGGAAAGGTAGTGTGAGAAAAACTCTCACATGCAAGCACTGGCATTGCTCAACATGTAGCGACCAAAGATGGCTTAATGGAGGAACATTTCATTAATAACTTCTACCTTCATCAGCCTTAGAGTAAATGAGGATAACACAATGTGGTGTTAATTCAATTGCTACCAAATTTGATAAGGTATTTCCAAACAAAAGATGTATGATATGGTGAGTCCGAATTGTAAGGGATAACACAAGGTACATTTCTAAACTTTCATTAAACCTAAGTAATTGCCAACTCATGAAAGGGGCAAAAGTTTTTGTTTTGCCAATCGGGAACTGCGGAACATGCCACTTAATGTTGATAAAGATAACGATGAGTAACATGTTCTTTCATAACATTAGAAATATGTTCAGTCAAATGCTGATTAACACCTGGTGAATCACGTGGTTTAATTGAATCCCTATCGTTAAAAATGAGTTTGAGAAACTGGGGAGTCGACATCCATCGGATTTAAAGATTCTGCAAAGCTTAAAAAAGCAGGAAGGATTAAAAAGGGATGCACTTACAAAAAGTCAGGAGGGATGGGTTTCAGAGGCTAAGTCAGGGCTATTTTTCCAAGATTCAAAATTATGTATCAGCCTACAGATTAAGGAAGCAGGGAAATTATGAACATAACACCAATACTGATAATGTTATTATATTCTTCTTATAAAGAAGGATTGTTACAAATGAGAAGCACATGCCATGAACATATTTCTGATGTTATGAAAGGGAATCCAATCCTACTATGCAGTTATCTTTATTAACATTGAGCAAAGCATCAGCAGTTCCCCACTGGCAAAATACAAAACATATTGCCCCTTTCATAAATTGGCAATCACTCAGGTTTCATGAAAGTTCAGAAATGTGCCCTTGCAATTCAGCTCATCGTATTATATCCCCATTATTTGGAAATACCTTCTCAAATCTGGCAACAAGTGAATTAACACGTGCTTGCCACCTCGTAATATCCACTTTCCCTCTAAGGCATACATACATACATATCACTAAGCTGTTCTCTGAGATTCAGAGGTTAGCTCCAAAAAGAAATACAAACTACCATATATTTTTACTTATTGTTGTCGTATCAAACTTCTCCATTTACAGCGATCTTGACATACAACTCGTGCTTCACTAATATCCATTACACGCCATACACAAGATCTTTTATACTTCACACTCATAATCTTTTTCTCATGCAGACACTCCTGAATCTGATCCACCCATGTCTTCCTTGGCCTTCCTCTGCCTTTCCTTCCTGCCACTTGGGCTGAAAATATTTTCTTAGTAAGCATTTCATCACTCATTCTTTCAACATGGCCAAACCACCGAAGCATATTGGTCTCCACCTTGCTAACAACATTTTGCTTCACATCACACAACTGCAATACATCTTCATTTCTCACACAATCATATCATGTCTTGCCACAAACCCCACGTAAGTAACGCATTTCTCCAGCACACAAACGACTCCTATGTTTCTTTTGCAGTACCCAGGTTGCACTACCATACATCAGAGTAGGAACAATTACACATTCAAACACAGCCATGCAGGACTCTCTAGAGAACCCATCATTCCTGTGAAAACTTCCCCAGAGCAGCTATGACTTTCAAAGAAGAATTCACTCACCTACTGATTTCACCATCCAACTTGTTCTCTCTGTCAAACATGCTTCCTAAATACACAAACTCACTCACCTGGTCAATCACAGTGCCATTTATACTTATATTACATTCAGTGCTACCCATTCCTCTCTCAAACACCATAACTTTGGTTTTTCCTTTATTTATACTCAGTTTGAATTTCATGCAAACTTCGTGCATCCGAGTCAACATACTCTGCAACTCACTTTTGCTCTCTGCCAACAGGACAGTGTCATCAGCATAAAGCAATCTGCACACACGGATATCACCAAGACATAAACCACTATTATCTATTTTGGCATCACGCATGCATGCATCCATAAATATATTAAACAGCCATGGTGACATTACACAACCTTGTCTAACTCCTGCACCAATGGAAAATCATTTTGATAAAACACCATTCACTCGTACACAAGCTCTACTACCAGCATACATGGCTTTTACACTATTAAGTAGATTCCCAGTAACACCATATTCATTCAATATCTTCCACAAAAGTGTCCTATTCACTCGGTCGTAAGCTTTCTCTAAATCTATGAAGGCAGTAAAAACTTTCTTCCCAACAGCCAGATACTTTTCAATCATCATACGTAATGCAAAAATCTGGTTAGTGCAGCCTTTACCAGGCATAAAACCCCTCTGAACATCCCACACTTTCAATGATGTAAGACCCCGTACTTTTTCAATAACAACCTTACCAAACACTTTCCCTGGCACACTCAGTAGGCTAATACCACGATAGTTCTTGCATTCAGTCTGATCACTTTTTCCCTTATACAAGGGAACAATGATAGCATCCTTCCAATCCCGAGGCACCATTCCTAACTCCCAGCACAACTGGCAAATTTCAGTTAACCAGTCTAAGGCTGATGAAGGTAGAAAATGCTTCTCCATTAAAAGTTTGTCACGTAACTTTCATGCGCAGAATTCTAATATGTCATCAAGAATCCCTTTCAATTTTCACTTCAAAATTACATAACCCTGAGATGGAAATCAAACCCACATCTCCCAATTTACGTTCAAGCGTGCTACCATTACATCACCCAGGACAACAGAGTTGAAGGCAACTACACTGGTGTCCATAATTAAAGTCCAGAAGGCAAGAACAGAAAAATAATTCAAAGTGCCCAATGAAATGTTATGGAGTTCACAGGAAATATGCAAACAGACAGGGGAAACAGATGCCTGCAGTGAAATTTGGATATCAGTGAACAAAATGCTGTCCAATATGTAAATTGAGTTACATAAAAGCCAACAGGAAACAACAATGGCATTTCTCATTGACAATGCTTGTAAGAAGCATTTTGGCAACTGCAAATACTTTTCTTATGTCTCATATACATGTATCTGATGCTGCATGGTAGCAAGCAACATGAGGACTAGAAGCAGGTCAGTCTCATGCCCATGTCACAAGCATACCTGCCAACTTTCAGAAACCGAAATCCGTAAAAAAATTAATCGATATGTTCGATGAAAATTTTAATCGATATAGTCAATGAAATTACTTGTCACGATTAAATTTAATCATTACTTGTCATGATTAAATGTACTGAACATATCGATTAAAAAACGATATGTTACCTTTGAAACAGGTATCAACTTTTAATTGATATGATTACAGATGTTTGAATTTATCGGCACATTTATTTCGATTAAAATAGAATCTATACATAATTTCTCATTACTATGCAATCATTATGATCTATAAAGAGATAAACATTTATTTTTATGGAGGTTTGCATCTCAAGGGAAGGATGTTCCACCCTTTGACCCCCAAATCCAATAGGATCGTATTCCACGCCGTCATGGGACAAACTAAAATGTTTTCAAAAACAAACCATTTTCATGCTAGGATTATCCTACGGAGAGACGGACGATGAGACAGTCAAATGAAATAAATGAGTGACTGAGGGACACTAATTGGTAAATTATGCTCAACTAAAAACGAAGTGAATAAACACTTTGCACGAATCGCATCCAGTTCATTATAAACTTTTAACAAAGGAAGTTAATTTCTTTTTTTTTTTTTTTTGTATTTTTCACGCAGTCAACATTAGATTTATGCTTGGCGCTATATGATTAGTAATATCATTCCTTTCACCACGCGAAACGCTGAAATTACATCGACACATAGAGCAAAATGCATATTTTTCATTTTTTGAAGATTTTGCAATACACAGGAAACTCCGCAGAAAATGCATTTTTATACTGCTGCTCACAGCGAATCACTAATACTAAATTTATTGACACTTGAAAAAAAATGCAAGTAAAACTGCTATAGTAAAACAGTAACAGTTTAAAGAGATGTAATTTGCAGAGGAAAAAATAGTACCACAACATATTAATTTGAATGAATCAAGGCAAAATATTTGTACGCATGTTATCGAGAGACGAACAAAGTACGGTTGGAAAACGTACAAACTTACTAACGGACGAGCAAAATAAATCATTGCTGGAGAAGCACTGGCTCGAATGAACATTGGACTTACTTTTTTTTCTTTTAACTTTCTAGTAGCATTCTTCCGTTAGGTCAAATTTATTACCAGAGAAGAAGTTACGAAACCATGACCCAATGCATTTTTAATTTCACAAAACTGACAGTTTTTGCTTAATTTCGTCGATCTGGGGTTAAAAATTAAACAGATTTAAAATCCGTTTGAATTTTTTTCTACGATAACTACGTTCTGAGATTGCATTTCGAACTAGGAGTAGTAAAGACACCTGCTCCCAAGTGTGTGCTGCAATGCAAGTCACAACCACTTTGGCCTCCTCAGAAGTTGCGATGCGGGGGACGAAGAATGCATTACCTGAAAAGGAGAGGAAGGGTGGGCAGCGAGAGAGAACCAAGCCCAAGGTTAAACAAGCCCAGCTGGTTGATCCTGATCAGTTTACGTGCGGCGCAAGTTTTCGTGTTTGAAACAACGCAAAACCTAACACGTGGGAAAACTGCTGCAAATGTTCCCACAAACACATTACGAATAACCTTATTTATAATAACTGAAAAGTTGTTCGTAACTTACATCGGCGCTTTACTTTGAATGGATTAAGTTAAATACAAAAAGTTTTAATAGCGGGTGCAAAATCATCAAAAGGAAAATAAATCTCAGGAAACCATCAAATCCGTAAAATTAACATTTTGCCCGTAAAACAAGTACTGTTTCGTAAATTTTACGGGAAAATCGTAAAACCTGGCAGGTATGCACAAGGGACTTGAATATCCACCCCGAGTGGTTTCACAGTTATGGTAGCACTTTAACAACACTAGTAGAATGTCATGAAGGCTTCGGCAATGTCGTCCAATGCGTATGACACCCTGTGATGACCATTATATCGCTTTAACCACACAGCTTCATAGGTCTCATACAGCCCAGCAATTATCTTTGAAGCTCTCTGCTGCCACTGGGACTTGGTATCAAGACAAATATGAGATACTGAAGACTTAATACAATTAGCATTTATACTAGGAGACCCAAGTTTCTGTTCAGCTAACCACCTTTCACTGGAAAACTCATTTGAATTGGTGCAGGCAACATCATTCCTGGAGCCCTGATGAGTAGGCCAGTGTTCTTTTTACAGACAAGCATAGATTCAGTCTACAAACAGATTCTTGTTAGCATTTCATCTGGAGGGAATAGGAAACCTGTATTGATCCTGCAAATGAGACTCCTTTGGAGGCGGTGGTCTCCCTGCTCATGTTGGGTGGCATTATATTCAACGTCGCACTCCACTTCGCATGTTCACAAGAGCCAATGTGAATGCTGAGAGCCATAGGAATAGGGTCTTAGAGCCCTTTATAAGACTTTTTGGGGAGCTGTCCACCCTCAGCTTCGTTTAATAGATGATAATACTTGCGTGCACAGGGCTCAGCTTGCTAATGATCTCCTGCAGAGCAAGGAAATTTGATGCATGGACTGGCCAGGCAGGTCTCCAGTCCCAAACCTATAGAGCATGCCTGGAATGCCACATAGCAGCTCCTCAGTACCCTTTCCAGAAACTTTCCCGAGCTACACACCACCCTCATTGAGGAATGACATTCTTTGGCTCCAATGTTCGTCAACAACCTGGTGACAAGCATGTAACGTCATTGTGAAAGTTGTCTGTCCATACAAGGTGATCACATTCCTTTACGGACGAGTCTCAACAAACATCAACAGGGCTGAAACATTGCCTTAAAAAAAAAAAAAAAAAAAAAAAAAAAAAACAACAACTCTGTAACATAATGAGACTTGCTTGTGTCTAGTTCTTGGGGGGGGGGGGGCACATAACTTGACTACGCTAATTTATGAAGTTAGCACTGAGACACTTTAGTGCAACAACTAACGAAAAAATAATAATAATAAGATCAAAATACATTTCAAGCATGACTCCACATTACACACATTAAAAAAAGAATCATTGCAAACCTGAATCTCATCTGAATCCCCACACCAAAGAAGACAAGAAAGCAGCATTCACAGCTAATCAAATACCATTATTTACAAATTGTAGACTACAAACATTGTGGTGATTATAAGACAAAGAAAAATGTTACTTTACAATTTTTTTATTTTCTGTGCTGACCAAGGTTTTACTAAGCTCTGGCTCAGCTTCTTTAGGATGAAGGGCATCTAAATATGATATCTTACATGATTTCAACATTTACACGCCCTTTATCCTGAAGCTGAGTTTCTTCAAGACGAAGGGCATGTAAATATGATGTCATAGTTGATTTGAACATTTACATGTCCTTCGTCCTGAAAAAGCTTAGCCAGAGCTCAGTAAAATCTTGGTTGGCACAAAAAATAAAAATAAAAATAAAATAAAAATTAAAAAAAATTGAAGAAATGTTCTTAATGTTATAAATGTTCTTAATGTTATAAATGTTCTTAATGTTATAAATATCATTATCGGCACATCTCCACAGTGATGCAATTTTCTAGTTTTCTGAAGGGATAGGACAAAGAGAACAGCAAAATATGGCACCTCTGTACTAATAAAGAGATTGGTTTGTGCCTTCCATGTAACTATGAAGAATTGTTTCTTCTGGGAGATTCACTTTCTATTAATACAATAAAAATTGTAATAAGAAAACAAACTAACTTTTGTTCACTGCGAAGGGCCATCAGATTTTGACTGTTTTCCTCTCTCCACATCTGCAGCTCAGTTTTCATGGCATCAATATCCTCTTGTAAATAATCCAGCATCCTTCCTAGAGGATTTGCAGTTCTACTCACTGTTTGGATGAAATGGCGCAGCTGCTCCAGCTCCTTACCTGAGGAATCTCGTTCCCTCTTGCGAGCAGCATCTTGCATCTGAGATTTATCCTTCAAGTAAAAATAAGATTGAAATTAGCTGTTTTCTGAGTAAAAAATGACAGGATACCATGAAAACAAATTACAATTATTTCTTCAGGTAAATACATTGCAATCCCATTCATTAGTTAATTACATAATATACCTCTTAATAAATGTAAATTCACTGAATTTAAGGCAATACGTTAAAAGATCTACTTAATACATACATACATATCACTAAGTTGTTCTCTGATATTCAAAGGTTAGCTCCACAAAGAAATACAAACTACCAGATAAATTTTTAACTGATTATTTACTTACTGTTGAAGTATCAAACTTCTCCATTTACAGCGATCTTGACACACAACTCGAGCTTTACTGACATCCATCATAGAACATACAAAAAATCTTCTACACTTCATACTCTTAATCTTTTTCTCATGCAGACACTCCTGAATCTGATCCTCCCATGACTTCCTTGGCCTTCCTCTGCTATTCATTCCTGCCTCTAGGGCTAAAAAATATTTCTTAGTAAGCATCTCATCACTCATTCTTTCAATATGGCCAAACCACCGAAGCACATTAGTCTCCACCTTGCTAACAACATTTTGCTTCACATTACACAACTGCAACACATCTTCATTTCTCAAATGATCAGAACGTGTCTTGCCACAATCCCCCTTGTAAGTAAGGCATTTCTCCAGCACACAAACAACTGCAACACATCTTCATTCCTCAAAAGATCAGAACGTGTCTTGCCCCCCCCCCCCTGTAAGTAATGCATTTCTTTAAGCACACAAACAACTCCTATGTTTCTTCTGTAGTACCCAGGTTTCACTGCCATACATCAGAGTAGGAACAATTACACTTTCATACACACCCATGTGGGACTTTCTTGAGAGTCCATCAATTCCTGTGGAAACCTCCCAGAGCAGCTATGACTTTCAATGAAGAATTCACTCTCCTACTAATTTCACCATCCAATTTGTTCTCTCTGTCAAACATGCTTCCTAAATACACAAACTCATTCACCTGGTCAATCACTGTGTCATTTAGACTTATATTACATTCAGTGCTAACAGTTCCTCACTCAAAAACCATTACTTTAGTTTTTCCCTTATTTATACTCAGTTTGAATTTCATGCAAACTTCATACATAAAGGACAACATACTCTGTAAATCACTTTTGCTCTCTGCCAACAAGACAGTGTCACCAGCATACAGCAATATGCACACATGGATATTACCAAGACATAAACCAGCACTGTCCATTTTGGCATCATGCATGCACGCATCCATAAATATATTAAACAGCCATGGTGACATTACACAACCTTGTCTGACTCCGGCACCAATAGAAAACCAATTTGATAAAACACCATTAACTCGTACACAAGCTCTGCTGCCAGCATACATGGCTTTTACAATATTAAGTAGATTCCCAGTAACACCATATTTGTTCAATATCTTCCACAAAAGTGTCCTATTCACTCCATCATAAGCTTTCTCTAAATCTATGAAGGCAGCAAAAACTTTCTTACCAACAGCCAGATACTTTTCAATCATCATGCATAATGCAAAAATTTGGTTAGTGCAGCCTTTACCAAGCATAAAACAACTCTGAACATCCCATACTTTATCTGATGTAAGACCTCATACTTTTTGAATGATGACCTTACCAAACACTTTCTCTGGCACACTTAATAGGCTAATACCACGATACTTCTTGCAGTCAGTCTGATCACCTTTTCCCTTATACAAGGGAACAATGTGATAGCAACCCTCCAATCCCGAGGGTACCATTTCTAACTCCCAGCGCAAGTTGCAAATTTCAATTAACCAGTCAATTACAGAGTCACCACCATATTTTAACATCTCAGCAGTTATGCCAGCAACTCCTGTAGCCTTACCATTCTGAAGAGATTTTAGAGCTTTACACACCTCTACTCATGAGAACCCTTCCTGTGCTTCCAACTTTAACTGTGACATCATCTGCTTCTGCCTCAGAATCACCTTTGCTTTCTTGATCCAGCAACTCACAGAAGTATTCTCAACATCTTTCACTTAACTCATTGGGCTCCCATATCATTTCCCCAATCCTATTCTTCACACAACTTACAACTTTGTTTCCCCTATTTTTCCTGAATCTCATGTACTTCCAGAAAGTTTTTCTATCTTTCCAAAAAGCCAATTCATGCTTTCCTACCTTCTCTTTCCTATTTTTGCCTTACTCTGGCAAACCAGCTTAACTGCTTCACTCTTCTTACAGTGATATTCACCCACAGAAACTTTACCTCGCAACAACCCCAGGTATGCTTCCTTCTTTCTCTTTACTGCCTCTTCAATATCACTATTCTGCCCAGCATCACCTCCATTGTTACCCACTACTGAGGTGCCATAGACCTATTCAGCAGCAGTGACAACACAGTTCTTAAAGCATTCCCACTTTTTATCTACATCCCCTAACATGACTTCAGCTCCTTCAGTCAATCTCTAAGTAAATTAGAGTAATGCTGATGATCTTCAGGGAGCCTTTCAACCTTTATTCTTTCCATCCTAGGCCTCTTCCTATTCCTTTCCTCCAACCAACATTCAGTTTCACTCATGACAATACCAAGTAATGATCAGAGACAACATCCGCACCTCTCATCACACGAGTGTCAAGAACTAAGTGTTTCAGACACTGATTGTAAACAACAAAAGCTACAACACTTTTTTGAGCAAGAGTATGATTTTCCCAAGTACGCGTGTATATGTGTGGATATACTTGTGGTTGAAAAACATATTAGATATGCACAAACTATTCTCAATGCAGAGTTCAATTAATCTTTCGCCATTATCATTCACACAAGAATGATTAAACTCACCCAGAACATTGTCAGAAATTGCATTCTGCACACCTACTCTAGCATTGAAATCCCCTGCTATTATAACTTTCTCTTTAGCACCAAACTGGTACAAAACAGCTCTTAGCTCATTCCAGAAATCTTCATTTTTATCAGAAGGTTTCGAGTCACAAGGACAGGGATCATAGCATACTTCTGGAAAATTTTAGGTAAGAATTTTAGGAATTTTAGGAATTTTTAGAAAAATTTTAGGAAAATTTTAGGAGTGTATTTCAATAAAAACTAGATGTATATTTGTATACATCTAGTAAAACAACTTTGTATACATTGTAAAGAGTTTGCTTCACACCCTTCAACCATATATACTGATAGACTGCGCATGACATCAAAATTTCTGGCTCCAACATAAAATCACATGACAACAGTCAAAAAGATGGGTTACACCTGCTGTGCTTATGGTTGCTCTGACCGATATAGTAAAGAAAGTTCTATGATTTTTCATGGGTAAGAAACGAATTAAATACCTAAGTCAATAAAGTTCAATTACTTAACCAGAAACTTGCAGCTATTGATATAAAAATATAGTAACTTAAGAAAAAAAAATGGAATGCATGTTCCAAATTCTTCGCAAATGTTCATCACATTATAAATCACAAAATGTAAACAACACGATCATGCATGTATATAGCTCATAAGTAAACTTACCTGAAGAGTTTTCATTATATATGAGGTGCATTCACATAATACACCGAAAACACTGAAGTTCTGCAGCGTAAATTAGTAATCATAACAGCATTTGTACACGAAATTTGGAGTCTGATGATGACGTGCCCAATGTTTGAGCCATGGCGGCTTTGATGCAGCTATTTATTGCCAATGCGCAGTCCATTAGTATATATGGTCGAAGTTCACACCCAAATTTTTTGCATAACGTCTAATGTCTAAAGTTTAAGTATGATTTACTTCTAATGTTCAGTTCTTATCTTTTCACGTGTTATTATCATATTCAAGTATATTTACCACATTCAAGTTTCACTTTGAACATTAATATGCTGTTGAACCAGAAGCAATTCACGATTTTCTAAGTAAAGTTTTCAGGTTTCACATTAAACTATAATATCCTAAAAGGTAATTGAAAACCAAGAACTATGTACAATTGTTCACTGAATTACTTTTTTCATATTATTGTTTTAACCTTTTCCTGATTAGCCTATCTTTTTCTGCTTCCACCACAACTAATTTACTTTCAGTTTTCTTTATTTCAGCTGAACCTTGTATGATCAAGTTAGAGGCAACTGCTATTTCAACAGTATTTTGTTTTTCTACAGCTTTTCTCATTCTTTCTGTTCCCTCTTGAATTACTGCTAGGGAGGCTTCTTTATCTTTTTTAAGTCTATTTATTTCTGCATCATTTTCTTTTATTTTGTCATCAAACTCAGCTTTTCTTTTTTCTCTAGCTGCTTTTCCTTATTTTCCCTCTCTTTCTGCTTCCTTTCTTTTACCTTTTTCGATTCTTCTTCCTTCAGCTTATCAACATACTCTTTATAAAATTTATGTGAATCACGAACACTATTTAACAAATTTCTTGTTATGGGAACTTTACTTACACATCCATAGTGTTTAATGGCCCCTTTAACTATTCTTAATGATGTTATAGTTGAGTCTTTTAAGTTAGCCTTGTCCTTCCTTAACAGAGCAGTGTTAACCGAAAATCCCCTTTCTGCATCAGCATTACCATGAGGTAAAACTAAAATTGACTTTATGAGTTTAGCAAGATTTGAGTATTTTTTCTTTTCCGCTAGTCTTTAATACTAAATATATTACGCCAGTAATGATCAATCCGCACTGGAATATGCCCTTCCTCTGAAAATTTCACTAGTTCATCTAGAGTTGGCTTATCGCAACTTAAAAGTTTCCACTCTTCTCTTACTCTATCAATTTGTTCCTCAGAAAGATGCAAAACACTTGAAATTCTGGTTATTTCCGAAAGTCCTTCAGTGACTGAAAGTTGAGTTGACTCTTTCTTTGGTTCTTTTACCTTTAAAACTTCTGTCTCTTAGCTTTTGATTGCAGAATGGCAAATTTGACTTTAAATATTTTGTGGTTGCAATTAGTGATTATCTTACATCTAAGAGAAATAATTTCTGCCTGGTCTCCTGAACATTCCTGAGGAGATTTTTTTGTCTTCATACGAACTTCTAACTCCCCTAGTTTTTTCCATGAATTTTTGTTTTCAAAATCTACATTCTTTAGGTCTTCTCCAAATTTCCCTGCAATAACATCATCTTGGATAAACTGAGCCATAACATTCTTCATTAAAGTATTTAAATCAGAATATAACTGGTGTATTTTTGGTTCTTCACTCTGATAACATAATGAAAACTTTTCAAAATTTTGGTGTGAAAATGAAATTAATGCTAAATAGCAAGGAGTTAGCTCATTTTTCAGGAAACAGTGAATTCTTTTATACCTTGTCGAATTGCGTAGTTGTTTTTCAAATATTTTTTGAGATGGCAAGAAGTTTAAAAAATATTCTGTAATATTTAGCCATTGATCCAAGAGCCTCTGGGCTACAGAACCAACGGTTAACCATCTGTTGCTGACATGACGCAAAAGAAATTTGGCAGTGACCAATGTTATATCCTCGACAGATTTATAATCCTCTCGTCTTGCAGCACTACTCTTTAAAAAGTAATGCATATCAGTAGCAAATTCGTCAAAATCTATATTTAAGCTTGTCAAAAAATTTTAAATGCATTACTAACAACATGCAGGTTGCAAAAACCTAGTTCCAAAGATTTCTGGCCTGTTTCTTGTTTTACAACTTCATTGAATTTGCGTAAAAGCACTTATTTACATTTGGGCTGTCCATGGATACACAAATAATTCTGTTCAACGAAATATTGAAGGATGATAACACATCAAGAATTTCTTTTAGCAAAATATCTGCTGTTGCATGACCCAGAAAAACGCTTGTTAGGTATCGGCAAGAAACTGAATTTATTTCTGAAGACCAGTACCTGAGATACACATCCAACTGCCGTTTCACTTGTGTATTTGTAGTTTCATCAAATGCTATAGTAACCTTTCCTGGGCTACTAGATGCAATGTCTTTTTTCAAATCCTCTTCAAAATATTTTGACAATCCATGTGATATCACATAAGCAACTTTTTTTCTTTAAGTTGCATTTTGGCTGCAATAGCAGAATCAGGAAACATTTCTTTGAAAAGTTCAACTGTTTCAGTGCATGAAACAAAAGACATATTGTCCTTAGCAACTTTCATGGCCCATAATGCTTCGGCTTTAGCCAACTGTAAATCATGACTCAGTACTTCACTAGTATTTGTTTTGGGCTGAAGATCCCGTCCTCTAAAGGCTTTCCAGGATGGACTTATTTTGAAATTTACTTTGAAATTTCTGCAAAAGTTTTTTCCTTTATGATGCGCTTTTACTTGTGAAAAGCCACTATTAGAAATGTTGAAAATTTCTGAACACAATATACACTTAGCAGAAAATATTGTTTCAGTTGCAGAACACCATTCTTTCAACTTCACTCCGTCCAATTCTTTGGCGAGCCACGCATCTTGAAATTTCGTTTTGGATTTAGGCATCTTAAACACTTGTATTACTAAACAGAAAATGAAAGGGAAGTACAAAAACACGTTCCAATATTGCAAAACCAGACAACTTCCCGAAATTTGGCTGCGAGAATGTCAGAAGATAGAAGAAAAAAAAAAAAAAAAAAGCAGGTCACCACTAGAGAACTGAACCTGCACACAGCACAGAGAACACCATAAAAGACACAAAACCAGAAACTATCATACGCATCTCATGCAAGTTCAGTCAAAGCGAGTCGGAGCCGAGATATATTGCGCATCGAAGGTCGCTGTCGCCGACGCACGATCGAAGGTCAATGATCACGTGCTCTACTGCCTGTCACGATAACACTCAGCTACCATCCCATCGTCATTACCGGAGGTTACGGAAGGAGATCACATGTTTCTCTTTGCTTCCACCCACCTGCGGTTTACAATAACAAAACATCAGCAGAAAGAGGAGGTTCCACAAGGCATGTACAAAAATAAAGTACGACCTTCTGCGTGCCACGAGTTCGTCTGCAAAGCGCAAACCAGGGGTGAAAATGACCCCTCCCCTTTTCCCTTAGATCTCTTGTTACTCTCGAAAACTGTCTGAAGGCAAAAAAGTGGAGCGCCCGCCCCGAAGCAAGAGCATCTCGATGGCGTCATTTTCCCTCCCTTCAGCAGCACAGCATATAGGCTGTGTTTCTACAATAACAGGTCTTTTTACCTTACCGTAATGGTAAATTTATTGGCGTTAATAACGGTTGTGTTTTTAATAAATAAGCTTACGAAAATTTTAGGATGAATAGCAAATTTTAGGTATAATTTTAGGAATTTAAGGAGGGTCACAAAATATTAGGAATTTTAGGAATTTTAGGAGGAATGCGATCCCTGCAAGGAGCAAACACTACAACTACTATTCTCTGAAGTTTTACTTTTAAACGAATCCAAAGAATTCTCTCACTTATGCAGCTTTAGTGAATCAAGTTGTTCTTCATATTTTCACTTAAAATCACACTTATACCAGCCTGTCCTCTCACATTATCCAATACTCCAGACCACACACTCACCGTTCCATTAACTTCTTCTATCCCAATTTCCTTCTTTTTGGTTTCATTTTCACACAGCACATCCAATCTATACTTATTCATTTCTTCAATCACCTCATTCATCTTGCCATTTATACCTAAGTATTCCATACATCAATCTTGCACTCACTCAGCTGAGATCTTTTTCTTGCGTGTCCTTTGAAAATTACAGTTCGATTCCATGGTGGATCATCCTTCTGAAGTGTGTTAGGTCCACCATAGCCCACACTAGAGTCCGGAGCACTGTATCTTTGTGTCTTTTTAATCAGGTAAGTACACCAGTGTGGGGGATTAATGCAATGTAAATTGCATTACACTTTTTTAAGGAAAACAGAACAGAAAACAGCACAGTAAATTTTAATAAGCTGTAACATGAGCTTCAGTTAACCCAACACTGGGTGAGTACTCATCCTGCTGGAGACATCTTCCAACCTAAATGATTCTCCATCCCAAAAGTTCAGATTTCATTCCAACATCTTTTTGTAGTATCCATTCTCAAGAGTCCTTTCTCACAGTATCCAGTTGTTTAACCATTTTATCTATCAACTATAACTTCTTTTAATGTACATATAATTTTTTTGTCCACAATAGTCACAAAAAATACATGCCCACATCGACAGTCATAGCGTGACAAAAAAAAAAAAAAGGGGGGGGGGCTCAAATAAGTGTAGGTGATGTTTTCCTTGGAAGGACAAAAATGTAAACTGATGTTTTCTTTTTAGGGGAGGCAATTCTTGGAAACAGTTTCTCTTTAAATGTCACAAAACTTGGCTCTTTCATGTGAATAACAAACGCTTTTTGTTATGCATTACTCTTCAACCACTGCTGACAATGAACAATGATGAATGGTCCAGCATATTTTTAACTAGATGCTAAGTTTTCACCTCATATTTGCCACCCCATCATAGGCTTGCCCTCATATTGAATTTTCCTAAATATGGGGGCATGTGCCTCCCCAGTACACCTATGTGATAACTATCGCATGTTTTTTGACAATAGTTTATAACATGTGATAACTATCACATGTTTTTTGACAATATTTCAAAGTCAGAGCCACAGCTCATACTTATAGGAAATTTTTCAGTCTGTAAAGGTATTTGTTCTGGCCTGTCATCCAGAGTTTTGTAATTCCATCGCAATTTTTTTCTTAAATAAATCAACATGATGATATGTAAATTGATAGCAAAAAAGCTGGACAAGAAAACAAGATTATATGTGGTCATAACTAACAGAATGAATATATTGATAAAACGTTTTCATATCCAGAAAAATGTTATGTAACTTACATAACTTTTCCATTAGAAATGATAAGAAAAGAGTTCTCAGCATGCTTGTGAGATTCCTCAGTAATCATGTGTTGCAAAGAATAATTTAATTTTAACAGTATGAAATTATGAAAGAAGTTTCAGCTTTATTCCTTCATTATAAACTGACTATAGTTTAGGGTTTGGGTTTCTTTACGTGCATTTATGTATTTAGTAATTTTTCAAATAACCCATTTTTAAAGAAAGGAAAATCACTACAAAACTTAAATAAAAATAATGACAAAAGGCATTGAAAAGTACTTTGTATTTGGTTTATATACATACATTGATAAGAATTTTAAGTGATGTTTGTGTTTTTCATAATTTTTTCCAATGGTGTAGATGAGATTTCTTCACCTAAAATTGTGATGTAAGGTGTTTAATTTCCTTTCCTTAATAAGGTTAGCCACGGGTGGCTTCTTGTCATGTATTTCAATGAGTTCAGTAGACTGCACATACAGTACAATGATTTCAGTGGTTAGTACAAGTATTTTTCTGCCAATGCTGCATGTTTTACTGTGCCTTGTCATTTTTTGCTCCTTATATTTTGCTAGCTTTTGTAGGCAGAACATTTCTTCTTTTTCTTTTCTGCTGCCATCTTTTTGGCTTGTTTGTGACTTACATGTTGTCAGTTAGCTAGCCATGCATCACTTAATGTAATGATAGAAGAACCTTATTGACGGTGTACCATTTTTTGTGCAAGAAAAATAAAACTGGCAAAAAAAAAAAAATATATATATATATATATATATATATGGTGCAAAGAAATAACAGTTTGGTTTAGGAAATGTGAAGCAGTATTTTGCTTTAAACTGTGCTTTGTAAATGTATCACATCTAAGCTTAGTTCTCATGTTTTGTTTTGTTTTGTTTTTTCTAGGAGGGAAGGAGGGGTGTCCAATGTTTATACAAACTTTGAGCATTTACCTTTTAATTCCTTGTAAATTAAAACTGTTGAATTACATATATGACATAATTCAAAAGTGTGGCCACAGACACACCATGGAACATTTTGTTTGCCTGTGATTTTGTGATTGCATTAGAATCAGCTGAAAAGGCAAGCTTTTTTTTTTAAATCTTAGACAGGCAAATGGCCCTTCCAAATGCTGGTCTAAAAATAAATGTTTCAAAAACATAGGTGATCATCATTTCAGGTGGTGAACACAAGAAGGTTTTGTTAATACATGATAGAGAAGGTAAATTGCTAACAGAAGTAGAACAGTTTACATACTTGGGCCCAACCTTACAAAAAGACAGTAGTTATTAGAATGTAGCAAAGGAACAATGAAGAACAGGACAGAATAAATGGAAAGAGATGTCAGGGTAGTCTGTGGCAAGAAAGCTCCAGTAAAATTGAAATGAAAAATATACAGAACTGCTATAAGGCTTGCTGTTTTGTATAGATCAGAAGCGTAGGCCACCAAGGAATAGAAAGAAAAACAACAGAACTCTGTATTTACATTTGGTGGCTCAGTCAGGGGAGTTGTTGGAAGTGTTCATAAGCTGTGTGTCACATGTCGAACTTCAGCAGTGTGGATACCACTTGATAATAATTTTTCCCCCTAGAGGAATACTTTGTGTACAACACATTAGTGACCCAAAAAGTTTGCCTTGTCAGTTTGGTCAGCCCAGCTTGCAAACATGTTAAAGGAAAGTTAATCCTGTGGGTTGCTGTATTTACACGGGTTGTTGCATTTCCCCTAATTTAGAGCCAGAAGCAGAAAAGGGGTATAAATTACTTTTAAGATTTGTTAATAAAAACTGTAATTATTTATAATACACTAGCCAATTTAAACACTGTTGGCTGTCCTAGTGGCCAAGTGCTACGAGACACTGGCTGCTAATCATTTTTCAAAGGTGAGCTGTAAGTCTATAGAATACATGTCCTCTTATAGAATGCTACTTTCTGTAATCTGTTTTTTATTGTCTTAAACAACCTAAGAAAAATCACAGAATTACTTTTAAGGGGAGTGCTATTCATCAAAAAGTCAGTTAAATAGTTAATGCTACAGATAGTTATCACTCATGTTTTTTGTTTTGTAGTATGTGTGGGATGTTCAGAGTAGTTTTATGCCTGGTAAAGGCTGCACTAACTAAATTTTTGCATTATGCACGATGATTGAAAAGTATCTGGCTGTTGGGAAGAAAGTTTTTACTGCCTTCATAGATTTAGAGAAAGCTTACGGCAGAGTGAATAGGACACTTTTGTGGAAGGTATTGAATTAATATAGTGTTACTGGGAATCTACTTAATAGTGTAAAACCCATGTATGTAGGTAGTAGAGCTTGGGTAAGAGTGAATGGTGATTTATGAAAATGGTTTTCTATTGGTGCATGAGTTAGACAAGATTGTGTAATGTCACCATGGCTGTTTAATATATTTATGGACGCATGCATGCGTGATGCCAAAATGGATAATACTGGTTTGTCTTGGTGATATCTGTGTGTGCAGATTGCTGTATGCAGATGACACTGTCCTGTTGGCAGAGAGCAAAAGTGAGTTGCAGAGTATGTTGACTCGGATGCACGAAGTTTGCATGAAATTCAAACTGAGTATAAATAAGGGAAAAACCAAAATTATGGTGTTTGAGAGAGGAATGGGTAGCACTGCATGCAATGTAAGTATAAATGGCATGTGATTGAACAGGTGAGTGAGTTTGTGTACTTAGGAAGCATGTTTGACAGAGAGAACAAATTGGATGGTGAAATCAGTAGGCGAGTGAATCCTTCTTTGAAAGTCATAGCTGCTCTGGGAGGTTTTCACAGGAATGATGGGATTTCTAGAGAGTTCCGCATGGCTGTATATGAAACTGTAATTATTCCTACTCTGATGTATGGCAGTGAAACCTGGGTACTGCAGAAGAAACATAGGAGTCGTTTGTGTGCTGGAGAAATGCGTTACTTACGTGGGGTTTGTGGCAAGACACGTTCTGATTGTGTGAGGAATGAAGATGTGTTGCAGTTCTGTGATATGAAGCAAAATGTTGTTAGCAAGGTGGAGACCAATATGCTTCAGTGGTTTGGCCATGTTGAAAGAATGAGCAATGAGATGCTTACTAAGAAAATCTTTTTAGCCCAAGTGGCAGGAAGGAAAGACAGAGGAAGGCCAAGGAAGACATGGGTGGATCAAATTCAGGAGTGTCTGCATGAGAAAAAGATTATGAGTATGAAGTATAAAAGATCTTGTGTACGGCGTGTAATGGATATTAGTGAAGCACGAGTTGCATGTCAAGATCGCTGTAAATGGAGAAGTTTGATACGACAACAGTAAGTAAAAATATCTGGTAGTTTGTATTTCTTTTTGGAGCTAACCTCTGAATCTCAGAGAACAACTTAGTGATATGTATGTAGGTATGTATTGATTCAATATATACTTGAATAAAAAGAGGGCAGGTAACAAATAAACATCTAGTTTTTATAAATTTCGTAGAAGCACGTATGTATCAATGAATGACATTGAAACAGGTAAACATTTTTTGTACAGCTTATTCAAAGTACAATATATTTTTAATACAAGTTTCCCATTTTAATTTAGATATGATGAATGGGACAGGTAGCAGCAGAGGAGATAATGCGCAAAAAGTTCAAAACAATGAAGAACATGTACATACATCTAAATTTTGTGAGGTTACTCACCTTTATTCCCTAAATCATTTAGGAGGTTTTCGCCTCTACACATTTTCAACATGTATTTTTCTTATTTACATCGTGGTTCGAGGCCCGCAAAAAAAAAAAAAAAAAATCGTTTTCAACTCATGCAAACAACAATTTTTCAACTCCCCTTTCTTCTTTTCCATATGACCAAATTCAGATTCAAAATAATCCACCACAAATATACACAATTGAACTCCCTAAAACACTTTAATCTAATTAAAACATCAATCAATAAAAACCTATTTACACATTTCCTAAAACCTCAAAGTTAAAAGCTGTAGCCCAAAATTATTTACAATTGTACATCAGTGCCCAATTAAAATAAACCCAAATACCTGACACAACCACTATATTCAACGCTGACAGATCTCTTCTCCCCTCATAAACAAGCATAACAACCAAGCACTTTCAACCACCGCCCTGGCCATTTTCAAGGAGCGGACGCAACAGATGTACCATCCGTCACCATCCACGAAATGTAGCGAATGTTCCAGTGCCCGCGCGGCATCATCTCATTTTACGTTCTCCGTCGTTCAGGTGCAGTGGCGCCATCTATCAGATGACCCAATAGCCTTCTTTTTCTTTCGTACCTATAAATATCTGTTCGATTTATTTGATTCTTGAAACTAATCATCTTATTCTAACACGTTTTTATTACATCATTTTTTTCCCGCTCTTGCCTTTTCTCCTCTGTTCTTCTCTGCGGTTTTCCTTTCTGATCAATCAAATCCTTCCAATATGTGTTTAAGCTATTAGGATCGTTAACGTTACATAAATTGTGTCTATTTTTTTCTATCAACACTGTCTCAGCCAATCTCAAATGCCTTTCTGTACGACAATTCTTAATAATTTTTATTTCATCAAACTTTGGGTATTGCCTTTGTTCAATACAGTACTGGACCAAAGCAGTTTTTGCTTCTTTTTTCTGCCAATTCCGTAAGTGCTGTTGTAAACGATGTTTTAGTTTATTTTTAGTGCTTCCTATATATGATACTGTAGGATTGTTGCTTATAGGAATTTCGTAAATGCTCTGTACAAGCACTTCTTGTTTTCTTTTGTATTGATTACAAAATTTTTAATGGTGTGTACTTTATTGCCCAATTGCAAATTATACCTATTACACAATTTATTAATTTCAGCTGAAATTCCTTTTATGTACTGAAACGATCCAATATATTTAATCTGCTTATTATTATTTCTTCTTATGTTTGAAGAGTTAATACAATTGTTCTGCACTTCCTTAATCCATATTTTTTATTTTTTTACTGGGATATCCATAATTCTTTCTAATAAGCAGATTAAATATATTGGATCATTTCAGTACATAAAAGGAATTTCAGCTGAAATTAATAAATTGTTTAATAGGTATAATTTACAATTGGGCAATAGACGGATGGTACATCTGTTGCGTCCGCTCCTTGAAAATGGCCAGGGCGGTGGTTGAAAGTGCTTGGTTGTTATGCTTGTTTCTGAGGGGGAGAGGTCCGTCAGCGTTGAACATAGTGGTTGTGTCAGGTATTTGGGTTTATTTTAATTGGGCACTGATGTGCAATTGTAAATAATTTTGGGCTACAGCTTTTAACTTTGAGGTTTTCAGGAAATGTGTAAATAGGTTTTTATTGATTGATGTTTTAATTAAATTAAAGTGTTTTAGAGAGTTCAATTGTGTATATTTGTGGTGGATTATTTTGAATCTGAATTTGGTCATAGGGAAAAGAAGGAAGGGGAGTGATGTTTGCGTGAGTTGAAAATTATTATTATTTTTTTTTTTTTGTTGCGGCCTCGAACCATGATGCAAATAAGAAAAATACGTGTTGGAAATGTGTAGAGGCGAAAACCTCTTAAATGATTTAGGGAATAAAGGTGAGTAACCTCAAAATTTAGATTGTCTAAATAGCACGTGGATAATTAAGCAGCTAGATGACATTTGCAATGCTGTATGAATATATGATGTACATACATGCTTCTACGAAACTTATAAAAACTAGATGCATATTTGTTACCTGCCCTCTTTTATTCCAGTATATGTTGAATCCATACACACTACTAGTACACTATTATTTTTGTACTTCAGGTATTACGTGAAAACTTTTTATGCATCAGACCACGAGCTCCTGCTGCCTGCCGCAGTAACATCCACGTGACAACGATCATTACTGGCGGTTACGGGAGGAGGAGGATATTGTGTGTTCCCCCTTCCCTTCCACCCACCAGCCATTTACAATAACAAAAAGCAGCAGAAGGAAGATAAGAGGAAGGTTCGCAGCTCATGGCTGAAAATAAAGGAGTACGATCTTCTGCATGTCACGGGGTTAGTTCGCAAAGCGCAAACCAGTGGCGCAAACCGCTCTCGATCCCGAGCTCACTGAAGTCGAGCCTCAGCATGTGCAGCTCGATGATGTCATTTTACCTCGCTTCTGCAGAACAGCTTTGGACAGGCCGAGTTACTATATACAGCAGGCGGACAACTGCTGCAATCAAGCTTGCAGCTCTATAAACACGTCTTTTTACCTTATGGCTGCTGACCTGTGCTCGATATAGAAATCCATAAATTTATTGGCGTTAATAAATTTAAGAGTAATATTGGTTGTATTTTTAATAAATTAGCTTTTTATGAAAATTTTTAGAAAGAATAGTAAATTTTAGGTATAATTTTAATTATAGGAATTTAAGGAGGATCACAAAATATTAGGTATTTTAGGAATTGTAGTAGCAATGCAGTCCCTGATATTATTACACACATTTTAATGGTTTGAGTTTTCAACTCAAACATTTGTATGAAAATAGATTGTGTAACATCCCAGATCCAACAATATTACCAGAACTCTTGATAATCCTTATTCAAAAAGAAAAGAACTATATTAATGAAAGTTGTTCAAATAGAAATAAGAGGGGAGAGAGAAAAGGAAAAAAATCCAACCCAAAAATATATACCACAAGAGCTTACGAATCTGAATCTTCCAAACAGATGGCAGCACATTAACAGTAATTTTTCAAATGTCTGTATGCATGCCCCAAAAAAAAAATGCCATTGATCATGCCCATAGAGGAAGTGAAACACTCTGGATATAATCACCTCGGGTGACAGGACCTTGCAGAACACAGTAGTCACTCTGAGATCTGAAGACAGTAACAAGTCTGCTGAAAACATTTATATTGAAAAGTAGTGCATTATTTGACTTTTCATGATGAAAATCTGCAGAGGGCTGTCTTGTATTTTAATTATTTTAACTTAACTTTTAAATTCTAACTGCTAATTTTTAAGTGTTGCATAGTAGTTGAGATGTTCAAATTGGTACTTTTCAAGATCATGTGGTTATTTTTGGAAGCCACAACTTTCATAAGTTAATTTAAAACTGAATTTTTAAATTACCACCTTATTCTTTAATCCTTTTTAATTTTTTTTAACAATGCAATGTAAAATATATGTAGGTATTAAAAACGAGCTGCTTAAAAAGAATGTGATACCTTGTGTGAGAGAATGAGCATGAGCCAAAAGTGTGCAGCTGCAAAACTGTGTGTGAAAAATCTACAAGATTAAGAGGAAGGTTATTTTTTTACTGTGTTATTAGTAGAATATAATTCCTAAATATACTTACAAATATCTAAAGTAACAACACATTAAAAAATAGTAAAATATAATATACACGAATAAAAAGGTAAAATTTCAATCCCATGTATTTTAAATAATGCACAATAGAAGTTTAAGAAACAGATGAGAGAGGAAAATGACTTACTATTTCAACTTTCCGTGACAACGGTTGTTGGCTTCCACCTTCTAAATCCTTTTTAGTTTCCAAAAGTTGCCTCACTAAGCTACCTATATTATTTTTTTATTCATTAAAATAAAGAAATCAGATATAAGAGGGCCAGTTCTTTCTTGCAAAGCACATAAATAAACATTACAAAGATAATTTTCAATGGAAATTGTAAAAACCACAAACACATGAATACTACAACCAATTACCATATTTTTACGCTTTCCAACCGTAGGTTGAAGAAGCATATAAATAATGCTCCAGCTTTTTCCGTCTGTCCGCACGATAACTCGCGTAAAAATGGTTTGATTTCGATGAAATTTTAGCATGTGGTAGGGGACCACCTGGGGACCAACCCTATTGAAAATGGGTGAAATGCGGTCAAAGGTCAGGACATAGGAGCTGGATGTATTCCATTGCCCTTATGCATCATAACTTGCGTAAATATGGTTTGATTTTGATGAAATTTTAGTATGTCGTAGAGGACTGCCTGGGGACGAACCCTATTGAAAATGGGTGAAGTGGGGTCAAAGGTCAGGACAGAGGAGTGGGATCTATTCCATCACATCTTATTAAAGGAGCAATTCTTGTATAAATGTAAATTTTATTTTGAAAACGGCTCTAAGGATTTTGATGAAAGTGGTTAATCTACTGTTTTCTGGTACTAGAAATCGATTTAGCTTGATCTCGACTTTGGAAAAATTTGTTTAGTGGGTTAAATAACCACCCTGAGTTACCATGTTCTTAGTGTCATGGTGTCATCCTAATAATGTTTCCCATTCTTAGAAATCTTATGATGTCACACTTTCGCGATCGACTCGTGATTGAGATGTTGGCGAGCAGTCAAGCCGTCTGACTCATTATGTCGTGCGTTGTTTGTGGATCCTATTAAAGTTTTATGACGTCATACTCTCGCGACCATCTGCCTCATTACGTCACACGTTGTGTGCGTATTACGCATTACTTCTATTTTCTTTTAGAACAAAAAGTGAGTTGTACCAGTTTCTTAGAGTTGATGCGTAGTACAGTATAAGCAGCAGAACGCTGATTATACGTGCACATTTCAACTTTAATAAGAAGAATAAGAAGAATACGGCACTGTTAGAACAAGAACAAGCGGAAGAAGTAAGTATGGAACAGCTTGGACATTCAAGAGCCGATGGTTTCCGATCACATTCCAGTCTCAAAACACATGACCTTCCATTGAAAGAAGATCAGCCTACAAAAAGACCATTCCGAGCAGCTAAGGCGAGGAGCATGGAAATAATGTCCGACGTTATTATAACCCTCAATGAATCTATATCGGAAGAAAACCTTGATCAAATGCGGTGAATAAATAGACAGCGATAAAGAACCAATGTTACCATGTGGTTCAACGAATTTCACATTTTAAAAAATTTCACGTTTTTCTTACAAAATAATTTGTAAATTTATCGTACTGTACTTTTTTTTTGTATGTGATGAATAAATATGCTGTTTTTTACAGTATTTGAATGTGCCCATATTCAAACTTGCCTAATTCGAATTTGTCGATAATTCAAATTATTTTTGTGGTCCCTTCAGCTTCGAATTATCCAAGTTTCACTGTATATACATTAAATTTTGTATTCATAAATTATATATATCGATAAACACAAAGGATGATGTGACACTACTAGACCACATGACCTATGGCCTCTCGATCCATGGCATATGCATGTGGAACTGTGAAAAATAAATATTGCCGTCTCTCTCTTTCCCTTGTGCAGCTCTCACGGTGTACCTCCAAAATCATCACCGTGTACCTCATGTTAAGAGTCCCTATTTTGTAACAGGCAGTTCCTTCCTTAGTTAGACCTGAGGCACCCATGAATGTGTGGGACACTGAGCTTCACACAGCATGTAATCGTCAGTGATAATATGACCTTCGTTGCATCATATTTTATGCCAAAATGCTCATAAAGGGGGAAAAAAAAAGCTTTCCAACTGTATACGGACCTCTATCTTTCTTCTGTGTTATGTTTTCTTGTTATTAATGTATTTCTAGTAATTTTTTCAAATATACACCCTGTCCTAACAATTATGACATATTTTTTTTAAATAGAGGTGCCACAAAGATCCCCTTCTTTTTTTAAAAGCAGCATATTATTTGCATCAGTGTATAATTTTCATAACCTAAATTTATAACTTTTTAAAAAATAATCCACAGATTATATGACAAAAATATGGTACAATAACTGAGGCATGAAAATATAACACCAATGTAATCTGAACAAGACGTTTTTCTTCTATGATTGGCATAATGCTTATCATCCAATAAAACACTTTTGGTCGAAGAGGAAATAAATACGAACAACATCCAGATGATATTAACATGCTTTACATGTGTGTGAGAGAGAGAGACAGAGAATATTGCACAGTCAGATGATAGTGTGTAACTATCATCTGACTGTGCAATATTGTTATGCAGGAGTGACATGATGATCTTGACAGAAAATAATAAAGATAAAATAGAACATCTAATAAAATCTGATAGGAAGGGTAGTATATGGAGTAGCACAACTTGATGTTTTTCTCATTTGCAGCAGCAGAAAGGTTTAATTCGAATTTTGCTAGGACTTAGGATGTTGTACTTTCTGGACTGCTGCACAATATGCCCATTATTGGGTATTATCAATCCTGCTCATGCTGCTTCAACGATTTTCCAAATGGACTGTTTTGATCTACTCTTCATTTCCACCAAAAAATTTTATTTTTGATATATTCACAAAATGCACTCAGTTTATGTTTTGAATTTCTACCAAAGTAAGTTATTTAAAAAAAAACAAAAGCAAAATGCAGTATCTTTTCACTATTGCAAGTTTCTTTATCTTAGGCACAATAATTAACTCTTCTGTGCATTTTTCTACAATGTATTTGTATTGTGAATGCTTGTGTATACTGAGCTTTTATGCCAAGCTTTAAATTAAAAAACCATTGTCAACTATGTGTGTGTGTGTGTGTGTGTGTGTGTGTGTGTTTCTTATGAGAAGGGCTTGCTTTCGTGCTGCATATGTTGTACATTTGTGCCCATGTATGTGCATGCCCACACATTCGTGAGTTGATTATTTAAAATACTATTTAAGTACATATCTCAAATGTTCTACACAGTGAACTAAGATGGGCGTAGAAGGACTATCACTATCTCTTTAGGAAGCAAAGTGATTGAAAAAAAACAGGGAAGAACCACATTTCAGGCAAAACATCACAACAAACACTTAATACATCCACCAGCAAACTGGGGATGCAAATGCATCTGTACCAGCTGCATTATTTTTGCTGCTAATTATTTGGTTGACACAGAACTTTTGAAGGCAAGACACAAAAACCTTATTCATTCACAGTAACATAAATACTGTGGAGTCGTAATTTTCAGAAAAATCCATTTGTCATTCTGCTTGAACTTTAACTGGAGAAATATACTTTTATCTGCAGTTTCCGACAGAAGATGCTACCACATCTGACAGTCTCACTGTTTGCCAGCAATGTGCAGAGGTTAGCCCATCTGCTTCTTTAGCAATTGTGTGTGTGTGTGTGTGTGTGTGTGTGTGTGATTTATCTACTATGTTTGATTCACTGGGGCACATGCTGTGGTCCTGTCCCATAGGGGATTCCTTCATGTTTGGAAGCAAGAAATTCCAGGGTCTTAATTTAAAAAGGGGTCAGGTTTTTTCACTTATATCAGTGGCACCCATGCCTGTAAGAGTATTACTCTGGATGAAAAAATATTTCGTACGTTTTCTCTATTTTTTGAAGTACTACTGGAAAGTTAAGTGAGTCCTCTAAGCTGCAGTTGCCAACAATTTATTTATAGTTCAGGTAGCGGCTCTCAAGGAAATGCAAATGAAATGAAAAACAGAGCCAGATTTTAATATAACTGATGGAAGGTCAGAAAAAAAGTGACTGCTGCATAACTAACAGAAGGTCTGAAAACTATCGTGAAGTGATACATGTACAGCCTTGGTCTAAAATGTAAAGGAACTGGCCAGCAAATGCTGCAGGAGAATTCATGAAACACTTCAGAAGTACAACCCTGTTTTTTATGGACCACGGTATAAGCCAAACCCCTTCCCCCCTCCACACACACACACCACCACCACTTTGAAAGCAGGATTTCTTCCAAGAACTTTTGGCTATACATGAGTATATATGGTAAGTGTGCCTAATGCAAGTAAATAAATCAACAAGTGGGTGCTCCTCCACTGTGGAATACTTTTTCACATATGGATTACTAACTACATAAAACAAGAAGCACCTCTGCAAGTAACTTTACTTTCATTTTCTTATGCATGACAGCTTCTGAATCAGTGGGATCCAGTCAGCCCGTACAGAATAAGCATTGGTTGAGAACCATAGAAAGTCAGAAATTTTATGCCTGAGCAATTTTTTTACACTGCAGTGATGCACTTAAAAGGGCACAGTCATTTGACACTCATCCTCCTCTTCTGTGTATATGCATAGGTCGTTCAAAAAGTAACGAGACTGATGTCATAGCGTGAAAATAAACCTATGCAGAAAATGCAGCTGCCTGTGTTAGAATGTCTGCAAAGGTCAGCCACGTGACAATGCGGTATTACAGCATTCCACTAATTCATTCTTGTAGTAGATGGCATAGAGTTCAGATGTGTTTCTGTAACCCAGTACCAGTATGGATTTAAAACTGGAGCAAAGAGCAGCTATAGAATTTTGCGTGCATTTGAATAAAACCACCACAGAAACACATAGAATGATTAAAACAGCCTATAAGGAAGATGCTTTGTGCAATGCAAAAGTTTTTGAGTGGCACAAGAAATTTGTGAATGGTGAAGAGTATCTGGAAGATGCACCATGCTCTAGTAGGCCTTCCACATTGACTACAGAGGTTAACGTCAATATCATTGGGGATGCACAAAGACCACCGAATGACCATTGAGGAGGTTGCTAATGTGATGCAGATGCCAGTTGGTTCTGTTGATGACACTGCAAGAAACCGGTTGGGGTACCAAAAAGTTGCTGCAAAGTTGGTTCCCCACCTCCTCACATACAAAAACAAGGGAAATCGTGTTATCACTTGTTGCCAACGGAAGTGCTGGCTATGACGTGAGCCACACTTTTTGGATCCAGACATCACATGTGCTGAAGCTTTTTTTCACTATTTCAATTTAGAAACAAAACAACAGAGCACCCAATGGAAACACTCACACAGTTCCCGATCCAAGAAAGCAAATGTTCAAGCAAGTGACCGGAAGGTCATGCACCTGGTTTTCTTCGATTAAAGAGGGAATTGTGCATGACCATGTTTTTCCACAAGGGGAAACTGTTACCTTTGCCTATTAGTCTGAAGTTCTAAAAGGTCCTCTAAAAAAAGAGATTTCCCCAAATGCCCAGAATATGCACAAACTGGTTGGATTTTGCATCAAGATAATGCCCCTGTGCATTGTGCTCTGCTTACCCAGCAGGTTATATAAGATCTAGGCATACAAATGGTGTACCCTTAGTATTCACAGGACCTGGCATCGCGTGCTTTCCGCCTATTCCCTAAAGTGAAAAAACAACTTTGTGGGTGTCGCTTTGCATCAAACACTGAACTGAACAATGCTGTGATGGGTATCCTGAACCACATGCTGAGGAACGGCTTCCAATACACTTTCAGGAAGTGGATAGAAAGGTGGGACTGGTGCATTCAGGTAGAGGGAGAATACCTCGAAAGTATGTAAGTATGTTTACTGCATTACACTTCTGCCCCACATAAAATCAGTCGCGTAACTTTTTGAAAAACCCTCATAGATCAACAGCATTCGCATGTTAGCTAATTTTATGTTAACCAATTAAATGTTGTGCCCATGGTAAGTCCTTCCCATAATTATTTTCTTTGTGTTGTCTATTTGCTCTGAGCCTGCCTCCTTTTTCCAGCCAATCAGTTAAACTCAAATAACAGAATTCTTCCAAATTCTTGCTGTATTTAAAGAATCCATGCTCAAGGGTGGCAACTGCAGTACAGGAAGTCACATAACCATGTGTTGCTCACTACCCATGTTTCAGTCAATTCCCCAGTGTGGTTTCGTTCTAGTCCCAAGAGTGCCATATTTTAGAAGCAAACAAATACCATGGGTGAAGTATAAGTTGCACATGTAGCACATGGTACTTATTACACATTTAAACATTCAAAATTATAACAGCACAATGTTTTTAGAAGTATAATTAAACTTCCTCACACACACACACACACACACACACACACACACACACACACACACACACACACACACACACACACACACACACACACACACAGGGAACTCCAATCAGTTTCCTAAAACAGGGCACACAAAATAGGCTCACTGCCTACTGATAGTTCACAAGAATATGAATACATTTAAAATTCAAATATTTACAGCTATGTAGAAATGCAAACATACCTTGATCTTCTTCAGGAGTCTCTGCAACAGGTATTGAAGGGACAATCTTTAAAAGGAAGAATAAATTAGACACACAATTTCCTTGTAAAGCATCAGATAGTTACAATGTAAATTAACAGTATTCACATACATTTAACAAGGGATTAAACTGCATGCCCATGTTTAATTCTGGCCAATGCCTGGGAGAATCGATCATGAGCTTGTAGTTTAATCTACTGAGAAAAAAAAAAAAAAAAAGCAACTTGATCAAATTTGCTCCCATTCACTATTTTTTCAAATTATCATTCCTTAATGCATTGATAATGCCTAATTCATTGATCAATAAACACTAGCTCCACAAATGTAACCAGAGAGCATATTGCACAATTATTTCTTTTGTTTTCTCAGCTATCAACATCAACTTCAAAATGAGTCTGCTCAATAAATTCTTTACAGAATCAAATAACTGAAAGTCTGAAAATGCCCGGTTAAGGTGAACATAGGACGTGCAGCCACAGTGCCTCCAAACTTCATGATTTGTTGTTTCATGGCTCAAAATCATCCATCAGACAATTTTGAGAAATCGAGTCTGCCAAGAATTGTCTATGTACCACTTTTGCCAATTATAATGTAAGTACAGTGAAATCTGCCTAGCAATTTATTCTTTTTCGGTTAAATTCATTCAACAGTGGTTTAACTGTTGGAACTTTTACATGTTATAGTTCCTTTGTGTGAAATGCAATTTCTCAGTCGGAAGTTATTATTTATTTACTGCGAACAAATACCTCAGTAATCAAATGTAATTCAAGGAAAAACTTTTCACACACCTCTCAGTTGTAAGTGGTCAATGTTCCAATCGTTTGTATGGTTGTTCTCATCAGGCTCTTGAGTTTAGACTTTTAAGAAATTAGTCGGCACATTTTCTTCACTGGGTCCTGAAATTGGAAAGACAAATTAATGTATTTGAGGAATTTTCAAGATTATTACTTAACCAGGATATATTTTAATAGAAATACGAGAGGCACATGAATGAAGACAAAGGAGTTATGGAATTTCGCTGGTAAACTACATCGAGAGACTAAAATATTATGAAAATTTAAAAATATCGTAATACAAGACTAAAAGAACCATGAAAACTTTAAAATCTTAACAAAAGAGATTATAAAATGTAACAATGTTGAATCACCTTGGATTGAGATGTACAAAGCGTCATAACCCAGGAACAAAGGAAACACGAAAAACGTCAAATACCTTGAAAAACGTTAAGTGTAGATTACTCGAAAAATTCTTCGCATGAGAAAATGCAATCACCAAAAAACCTCATCGGACCTCTTGGAGGTTGCACGATGAGGTTTTTTTGGTGATTGCATTTTCTCATGCAAAGAATTTTTCGAGTAATCCACACTTGCGTTTTTCAAGGTATTTGACATTTTTCATGTTTCCTTTGTTCCTGGGTGTTTGTACAAGACCCAGGAACAAAGGAAACATGAAAAAATGTCATATACCTTGATATCCTTTTTAATCCAAGGTAATTCAACATTGTTACATTTTATAATCTCTTTTGTCAAGATTTTTAAGTTTTCATAGTTCTTTCAATCTTGTATTACAATATTTTTAAATTTTCA
The DNA here is from genome assembly GCA_039090855.1 of Macrothele yani. Lineage (NCBI taxonomy): Eukaryota > Metazoa > Arthropoda > Arachnida > Araneae > Macrothelidae > Macrothele > Macrothele yani. The sequence goes on along the minus strand of CM076999.1, from coordinate 64,509,456 downwards.
TAATCCCTGTAGTCTCTCCGACGTAGTTTTGTAGCAAAATTCTATAACTCCTTTGTCTTCATGTGCTTCTCATATTTCAATTAAAATATATCCTGGTCAAGTAATAGTCTTGAAAATTCCTCAAATACCTTAATTTATCTTTCCAATTTCGGGTCCCTGTGAAGAAAATGTGCCGACTAATTTCTTAAAAGCCTTAACTCAAGAGCCTGATGAGAACAACACAAATGATTGGAACATCGACCACTTACAACTGAGAGGTACGTGAAAAGTTTTTCCTTGAATTACATTTGATTACCGAGGTATTTGTTCACAGTAAATACTAATAACTTCCAACTGAGAAATTGCATTTCACACAAAGGAACTATAACATGCAAAAGTTCCAACAGTTAAACTACTATTGAATGGATTTAACTGAAAAAGAATAACGTATATAAAATGTTTTTTAATCTCTATACGTCGAGAAATACGAGCGTACCTGTCTAGCAAGGTTACCCACAGTTCTGTGGAAAAAATGACTGCCTTGAAAGGTGACCACTAAATAAAGTGGTTCAATTTGTCAAAACATCTCCCATCCCCACTTGAAAAAAATAAAATAAAAAACCTTTTTAATGCTGCCTGCTGTGACATGCCTGTTTCTTTCTTCCATGACATTTTGTTATTTAGGAATGTTATTCACTAAGTATCTCACTAAGAGCCACAAGTAAGACAGAGGAATGGGAAAAGGAACATAAACATGCTGCTGAAAATCAAGCAATCCTACCACATGTTCCACCAGAGGAAATGGAAGGTGAGGAGATGCCAAATACAATAGCAGTACTACTGTAGTTGAGCTTAGAAGCCACTTCCACACCCTCCGCTTCCTTTGTCTTCCTTAAAGTCAGTGACATATTATTTCCCCATCTGCAGAAGACCATCAAGCCAGCTGAAACAATATAACCACTAAATGAGAAGGCTCTTCCTTGCCATTTTGTTATGCGGCTCTAGCTAATTACTATATTAGCCGGACACTTTATTACTTGAACTAAATATATTGTATTTTTGATGATATACTATATATCATCAAAACGATATACGTATCATCTGATGATTGTTTTTATATCATAAAAAAAATACAATATGTGAGAAGCTGGGATGAGTGGAAGGAACTCCTCCATTGGGCTTCATGTTCTCATTTAGGGCACTTAAAGACTGAACATGCATACCCTAGTTAACAGAAAACCATACTGTCTGCAAGAAAAATTCTAAGTACATTGTAAAGCCAAAGGACCACTTACCACTTACAATCTTGTAAAAGGTGGTGACAGAAAGAGAAAAAGAAAAAAGTGTTTCATGTTTTTACACTCACAGCATTTCAGTGATCTTTCTAGAAATTCCTAAACAAGATTTTTCTAAAAGTCTGGGATGTTGGTGACCACAAAATGCAGATATATTTCTTATGCATTACAAAAATGGCTGCCCGTATTCACATCCTGCAGGTGGTAGCAAAATAGAGTTCTCCTGTGCATGGTTTCTATTGGTTATAACAACCGTACCAGAAAAAACTGCCCACTTTTTCAGGTGACTGCGGAATGAAAGTGATCGCCAACATAGGCTTTACTGTACTCAGTTCACAAGTCGTAATTTTATCACTTTAGTTCAGCTCATCAGTGGCTCACTTACTGCCATCATGCACATAGTTGCAGTACACTGTCCCAACAAGAGGTTCATTATTCGCATCTGTTCTCAATACCTCAACACATGCAGCATAAACAAGATAACATTTGAATTTTTTTTTTTTTTTCTGTAATGAGCATGTCTTCTGAATCCTTTATGACACAAAAAATATATTTTTTTAGAAAATCTAAAACTTCAGCAAAACAAAAAATACACTTACACCACCTAAGGAAAAACTGTGCACAATTTAAAATACAGGGTTATTTATAGTCAGTGGAACCAGTAAAAAAAAAAGAATGAACCGGATTTCTACAATCAGTAAAACCAGAGGTAGTAATAGTTACTTACTCCAGGAGTGGCTGAAAAGTGTGCTACAAAAATTAACAAATTGGGCAGAATAACTTTCTCAAAGTGGAAATATCAGAGGGAAAAGGAATTTTCAAATCAAAGAATTAAAAGAAGAGAGACACAGGAAAATGCTATATAACTTTACACCCCTAGTGGAAAATCTGGGTGTTAAAGAAAAAACAGGGTTCAAAATACTCTTCATCCTACCAAAAAAAGGATTATTTTAAGGAATTTTTAGAAGTGAATTAAATTTTTTTCAGTAGAAATATACATTGATGGCCCTGGCGGAATTTTGAATACTGAAAAAATAGAAAACATGTTAAACGTATTCTTCATAGCAAAACCTATGCTAAGGAAAAATAATTTTTCAAATATGTCTCTTGGATGGAGAGGTAGCAAGAAAAAAGTTCAGACATTTATACATTTTTTTTTTTTAATATTTAAGTTTTGACATTTCTGCATCATTTAGAACAGGATAACTTTCCCCATCTTTACTGTACCAAATGGCAAAATTTTCAATAGGATTTTTAAAAGCAGAGATATGGTTGTAAACATATTATTTAAAAAAAAAACAGCAATGAATGTGAAGTGTTCTACATGGTGAATATCACCCAGTGTTAACACATTTTTTTTTTAATCTGACTTTTGCAGCAGAGATATCGAGAAAAAAAACCAGATAAAACATTTTGTCCCTTAGAGGGGAAATTGTGCATTACATTGGGCAGTAAATGCACACAAAATGTTTTCATAGTTAGAAGTATCTGACCAAAAAGGATTTTTTAAATCAGGTGTTTAAACATGCAGATATTGCTGCAAATTTGCTATACACGGAAACGTGAACTTATGACCTCTAGTGGCCAACTTGTGCATTACGAAAGATTTAAAATCGTATGTAAAACATTTCACACCAGAAAAGCTCTCCGACGAATAATTTTTCAAATCGGACTATTAGAAGTAGAGATATCAAGAAAGATATACAACCATACTCCCTAGCAGACAAACTATGCATTATTTTAAGCAGAAGGTATTCTCAAAAGGTTCTTCATGGTGATCAGATCACAAAAGATTTTTTTAATCAAATTTTCAGAAGCACAGATATTGCTGCAAATACATCAGGAATAGAAATATTTATGCCTCTTAGTGGCAAAATCGTTCCTTACCAAAAATTAGCAATTGTCTGCGGAGCATTTCTCACCAGGAACTCTATCCAATGCAAAAAGAATACTTCATATCGACCTTTTAGAAGCAGAAATATCATGGAATCACGATTTAACTTTATGTCTCTAGGGGGAAAACTATGGGCACTACTTGAAAAAGAAACTGCACCCAAAGTAATCTTCGTTATAAATGCTATTGTAGAGAAGAAAGAATTTTTTCAATCAAATATTTAGAAGTAAAGATATGGAATAAAATAGATTTTGAACTTGATAGTATCTGCATTTATGCCCTCTGGCAGTAAAGTTATATGTGGGGGTGGGGGCAGAAAGTAAGGATCATCATTTTCACAATTCAAGCTTCCCAATTCAAAATACATTTTTCAAATGAGATGAATAGTGCAGAGATATAGTGCCCACACACTGACTGACTGCCAGACAAAGTGATACCATACGCACATATTTTTTTTTTTACAAAAGACATGTTAAAAATTAATCAACCCACATTGCTACTGGCCTATCACCTTCCATAAAAAAAAAAAAAAAAAAAAAAAAAACATTTATAGCACACTACTTGTCTAGGATGCACAGTAAATACATGGCTATTCTAAACTGCAGCACCTCTCGGTGGCGGCTTTACAGGGGAAGTAGGTGAAGTGCCTCTTTACCTGTTTCATTTGAAATAAGGTTTTATTTAATAATTTTGTATAATATATTCCTTTTTTGAGTGCCAAAATACCCAAAATTTTGATTAGATGTCAATTCACAATGCGCGTTTAATACAGAAAACAAGTCCTTATATGCAAAACAGTTAAAGTGAAGGGCTGAAATGAGAATGCTTGGATGTCTGCAGTTTTCGTCCTAGTTGCCATGGTAACTGTGATGTCACCCTCCCCTATCTGCCAGGCAAGTGAAGTGTTTTAGCTTGAGACGCCAAGGCTCTGCACCTGCAGTCGTGGCCTTCCAAAGAGATCGCAGTGGAATGGGACGGATTGCCAAGAGTTCTTTACGATTCACTAGGGCTATTTCCTTGCGGTGTTTTGGTACATACTTTCCGAAAGAGATTTGTTTTTTCGTGTTTTGTGATTGTTTGTTAAAAACTTCATTAGTTACTTTAGTTTCGTGTACAGTTTAACTGATAGTGATAGTGATAGTTTTAGTTTTCAGAATGTATCCTGTGAACGACATTGCCTGTAATTTATTACAAACTCCATTCAATCGGTGGAAATATGAAAATAAAGGAGACATTTTACTTCAAGGACGACCGATGGATTCACTGACAATTGTTGCCAAGAAAGAAATCAAGAAGAGCGGTAAATCTTACAATATTAATTTCAAAAATTCTTGGTTTACTGAATATAAATGGCTTTGTAGCCCTTCTGTGTTACAAAACTTATTTTGTTGGCCCTGCTTATTTTTTAGTAATAAAATTCGCCGTGGAATAAAGACAATTTTCAGATTTCTTAAATATAAAACGGTTACTTCACAAACGTGGTGATTCTAGCGAACACCTGAAATGTGAATTAATGCTAAATAATTTTGAAAAGAATCAGAACACCATTGCCGATGCCCTGAGGGAGAATGCTAGGCTTTTGAAAATGCATTTCAACAAAAGCGTTCGTTTAAATAGACTTTTCCTGCATACAATGATTGATGCATTACTGTATTTGAGTAAACAAGAACTAGCATTCCGTGACCATGACGAAGGTATTGACTCGATAAAACATAGAAATTCAAGGAATTGCTTTCACTGTTGGTATCAAGAAGTCCTTTAAAAATTAAAAATCAATACGGAACGATAAAAAATGTCTTCACAGGTGACTCAAAAACTATTCAAAACAAATTAATTGAATGTATTTCTGAACATATAAATGATCACGTCAAAAATAAAATAAATGGAGTTCAATGTTTTTATATTCAAGTAGATGGGAACACATAACCAGACTTTCAAGTTCTCTTTAATAATAAGATCTGTTGATTCGGAAGGTGTATTGGTTGAGCGATTTTTGGGTTTCCATGGTGTGAGTGAAGATAGAACGTCAGAAGCTTTATACAAAATGCTAGATAAAATTTGGGAACAGTTTGATTATCAACACAAGTCAATAGGACAATGTTAAGATGGGGCAAGCGTAATGTCTGGACACTTGACTGGGCTCCAGAAAAAATGAAGCACAAAGCTTCTCAAGCTGTTTTTGTTCTTGCTTAGTACATCGTTTGAACCTTGTATTACAGCAGAGTTTTTCTAAAATTTCTAAGTGTTGAATATTTTTTGCAAGCTTCAGTGTAATTCTGTTGTTTTTTCACCACTCAGTGAAGCGATCGCTTCGCTGAGTGGTGAAAAACAATACACTCACATCAACAACGGCAAGATGCATGCCAACCATAACAGAAACTCGATGGTCCTCCACTTCAAAGTTAGTAAGTGTAATAGTTGAAGATTGGGATAAATTGAAGAAAGTATTCGAATTTCTCACAAATAGTGACCAATCAGACAATAAATCAATTCAACTTCCCAAGGGTTTTTAAAAATATATGAACACTTTTGAATTTACATTTTTGGGAATAGTATTTAATGAAATATTTGGCTTCACCGATCTATTATTCGAAATTTTGCAGAAAAAATCACTAGACATAAACTACTGTGTTACTCAAATTAAAACAAACCTTATGAAATTTTGAGCCATAAAAGGAACGATGAGGTATTTGAAACACTATTTGGAAAAGCTAGCAAAATCACTGAAATAAGCAGATCTAAACGTGAATATGCTGCTCTTCCAAAAGAAACATTTTTTTTTTAATTATAAACAATTGTATTTTGAAATGTTGTACCACTTTCTTATGGAAATAGATATAAGATTTTAAGACTGTGAGAAACTTAAACTTCAATTTGCCTGTCTTGCTGACACAACCAAATGCGACCAATTTAATTCATGCTTTCCCTCTCACGCTTTTGAAAATCTACAACATTTTTACAGAAAAATATTTGCTAAACACCAGCGCCTTAAAATGAACTGAGTCTTGTATAGGCTGATGAAAAATTAAGGAATATATCGACTCATGAACTTCTTCGAGTGCTTCATGGAGGTAAAGGCATTTTTACAGGAGCTTATAAGTTAGTTTCCCGGTATTTCACAATTGCATCTGTAAGTGTTTTAGTGGAAAGAAGTTTTTCTTGCCTTAAAAGAATACAAACTTACTCAAGAAACACTATTTCTCCAGATAAACTTGCTTCTTTGGCAAAAATTTCTATTCAGAAAGACATTTTCTTGATGTCACGAAGAAACAGCCATTTTATGACGACATAATCGACAAATTTCCAGCTTTAAAGGGAAGAAGAATTGATCTAATATATATAAAAAATAGGTAAGTTCTCATTAACTGATTTTCGTTGAAGACAGTAGATATCTTTTCATATTGCTCTTCACCTATTTTACCTACCACGAGTCACCATTGACACCTCTGCTGTATTCTGTAAAAGGTACAGCAAAATTCTGTGCATCACACAAAGTTAAAATCTAATACCTCGTTTTTCAATACCATGAAATCAGTACTTCTAAATTAAGGGATATTCTTGCGATTAAGAAGCCAGTTTTCACTATGACAGCATATAAAGGTAACTTGATCACGCTAGTTACGTTACATGAAAAAAACTTTTACAAGAAAGTTCGTAAGTTGGGAGCTTTCGACCTTATCTTAGGTCTTCATCACGCCAATGGAGGACTAAGATTGTTGCCAGATTCTACATTTGATTTTTTTCTATTTTTGTTGCCAAAACTTAGAATTGATCTCCAGATCATCGGAATGTACAGAGGAGATTCGAAATTGTAAGTCATTGAGTTAAAAATAATTTCCAGGCTTTCACGGTAATGGAGGGCAAAACGATTGTCAAAAGAAGCAATTCGTTTTACTTCATTCCAGCAGGGAACTGCAGATGTGTCTTCCATTGTCAAAATAGACATGGCTGTATTAGGATTGGCTTTCAAAACATCTTTTTTATGTTCTAAAATTCTGTGGTTAATGCTCCTGTATGTGCTTCCAATGTATAAGTTACAGGGATCATAGCATACTTCTGGAAAATTTTAGGTAGGAATTTTTAGAAAAATTTTAGGAAAATTTTAGGAATGTATTTCAATAAAAACTAGATGTATATTTGTATACATCTAGTAAAACAACTTTGTATACATTGTAAAGAGTTCGCTTCACACCCTTCAACTATATATACTGATAGACTGTGCATGGCATCAAAATTTCTGGCTCCAACATAAAATCACATGATATCAGTCAAAAAGATGGGTTACACCTACTGTGCTTGTGGTTGCTCTGAGTGATATAGTAAAGGAAGTTCTATGATTTTTCATGGGTAAGAAACAAATGAAATACCTAAGTCAATAAAGTTCAATTACTTAACCAGAAACTTGCAGCTATTGATACAAAAATATAGTAACTTAAGAAAAAAATGGAATGCATGTTCCAAATTCTTCGCAAATGTTCATCACATTATAAATCACGAAATGTAAACAACCCGATCATGCATGTATATAGCTCATAAGTAAACTTACCTCAAGAGTTTTCATTATATATGAGGCGCATTCACATAATACACCGAAAACACTGAAGTTCTGCAGCGTAAATTAGTAATCATAACAGCATTTTTACACGAAATTTGGAGTCTGATGATGACGTGCCCAATGTTGGAGCCATGGCGGCTTTGATGCAGCTATTGCCAATACGCAGCCATTAGTATATATGGTCGAAGTTCACACCCAATTTTTTTGCATAACGTCTAAAGTTTAAGTATGGTTTACTTCTAATGTTCAGTTCTTATCTTTTCACACGTTATTATCATATTCAAGTATATTTACAACATTCAAGTTTCACTTTGAACACTAATATGCTGTTGAACCAGAAGCAATTCACGATTTTCACAGTAAAGTTTTCAGGTTTCACATTAAATTATAATATCCTAAAAAGGTAATTGAAAACCAAGAACTATGTACAATTGTTCACTGAATTACTTTTTTCATATTATTGTTTTAACCTTTTCCTGATAAGCCTATCTTTTTCTGCTTCCACCACAACTAATTTACTTTCAGTTTTCTTTATTTCAGTTGAACCTTGTATGATCAAGTTAGAGGCAACTGCTATTTCAACGGCATTTTGTTTTTCTACAGCTTTTCTCATTCTTTCTGTTCCCTCTTGAATTACTGCTAGAGAGGCTTCTTTATCTTTTTTTAAGTCTATTTATTTCTGCATCATTTTCTTTTATTTTGTCATCAAACTCAGCTTTTCTTTTTCTTCTCTAGCTGCTTTTCCTTATTTTCCCTCTCTTTCTGCTTCCTTTCTTTTACCTTTTGTGATTCTTCTTTCTTCAGCTTATCAACATACTCTTTATAAAATTTATGTGAATCACGAACACTATTTAACAAATTTCTTGTTATGGGAACTTTGCTTACACATCCATAGTGTTTAATGGCCCCTTTAACTATTCTTAATGATGTTATAGTTGAGTCTTTTAAGTTAGCCTTGTCCTTCCTTAACAGAGCAGTGTTAACTGAAAATCCCCTTTCTGCATCAGCATTACCATGAGGTAAAACTAAAATTGACTTGATGAGTTTAGCAAGATTTGAGTATTTTTCTTTTCCGCTAGAGTCTTTAATACTAAATATATTACGCCAGTAATGATCAATCCGCACTGGAATATGCCCTTCCTCTGAAAATTTTACGAGTTCATCTAGAGTTGGCTTATCGCAATTTAAAAGTTTCCACTCTTCTCTTACTCTATCAATTTGTTCCTCAGAAAGATGCAAAACACTTGAAATTCTGGTTATTTCCAAAAGTCCTTCAGTGACGGAAGGTTGAGTTGACTCTTTCTTTAGTTCTTTTACCTTTAAAACTTCTATGTCTCTTAGCTTTTGATTGCAGAATGGCAAATTTGACTTTAAATATTTTGTGGTTGCAATTAGTAATGATCTTACATCTAAGAGAAATAATTTCTGCCTGGTCTCCTGAACATTCCTGAGGAGATTTTTTGTCTTCATACCAACTTCCAACTCCCCTAGTTTTTTCCATGAATTTTTGTTTTCAAAATCTACATTCTTTAGGTCTTCTCCAAATTTCCCTGCAATAACATCATCTTGGATAAACTGAGCCATAACATTCCTCATTAAAGTATTTAAATCAGAATATAACTGGTGTATTTTTGGTTCTTCACTCTGATAACATAATGAAAACTTTTCAAAATTTTGGTGTGAAAATGAAATTAATGCTAAATAGCAAGGAGTTAGCTCATTTTTCAGGAAACAGTGAATCATTTTATACCTTGCCGAATTGCGTAGTTGTTTTTCAAATATTTTTTGAGATGGCAAGAAGTTTAAAAATATTGTGTAATATTTAGCCATTGATCCAAGAGCCTCTGGGCTACAGAACCAATGGTTAACCATCTGTTGCTGACATGCTGCAAAAGAAATTTGGCTGTGACCAATGTTATATCCTCGACAGATTTATAATCCTCTCGTCTTGCAGCACTACTCTTTAAAAAGTAATGCATATCAGTAGCAAATTCGTCAAAATCTATATTTAAGCTTGTCAAAAAAATTTTAAATGCATTACTAACAACATGCAAGTTTCAAAAACCTAGTTCCAAAGATTTCTGCCCTGTTTCTTGTTTTAAAACTTCATTGAATTTGCGTAAAAAGCACTTATTTACATTTGGGCTGTCCATGGATACACAAATAATTCTGTTCAACGAAATATTGAAGGATGATAACACATCAAGAATTTCTTTTAGCAAAATATCTGCTGTTGCATGACCCAGAAAAATGCTTGTTAGGTATCGGCAAGAAACTGAATTTATTTCTGAAGACCAGTACCTGAGATACACGTCCAACTGCAGTTTCACTTGTGTATTTGTAGTTTCGTCAAATGCTATAGTAACCTTTCCTGGGCTACTAGATGCAATGTCTTTTTTTCAAATCCTCTTCAAAATATTTTGACAATCCATGTGATATCACATAAGCAACTTTTTTTCTTTAAGGTAAATTTTGGCTGCAATAGCAGAATCAGGAAACATTTCTTTGAAAAGTTCAACTGTTTCAGTGCATGAAACAAAAGACATATTGTCTTTAGCAACTTTCATGGCCCATAATGCTTCGGCTTTAGCCAGCTGTAAATCATGACTCAGTACTTCACTAATATTTGTTTTGGGCTGAAGATCCCATCCTCCAAAGGCTTTCAGGATGGACTTATTTTGAAATTTACTTTGGAATTTCTGCAATTTTTTTTTTCCTTTATGATGCGCTTTTTTTACTTGTGAAAAGCCACTATTAAAAATATTGAAAATTTCTGAACACAATATACACTTAGCAGAAAATATTGTTTCAGTTGCAGAACACCATTCTTTCAACTTCACTCCGTCCAATTCTTTGGCGAGCCACGCATCTTGAAATTTCTGTTTTGGATTTAGGCATCTTAAACACTTGTATTACTAACCAGAAAATGAAAGGGAAGTACAAAAACACGTTCCAATATTGCAAAACCAGAGAACTTCCCGAAGTTTGGCTGCGAAGATGTCAGAAGATAGAAAAAAAAAAAAAGCAAGTCACCACTAGAGAACTGAACCTGCACACAGCACAGAGAACACCATAAAAGACGCAAAACCAGAAACTATCATACGCATCTCACGCAAGTTCAGTCAAAGTGAGTCGGAGCCGAGATATATTGTGCATCGAAGGTCGCTGTCGCTGACGCACGATCGAAGATCAATGATCACGTGCTCTACTGCCTGCCATGATAACACTCAGCTACCATCCCATCGTCATTACCGACTATGCCAAAGCATTAAAAACTAGTAAAGGAATGAGAAAAAAGGCCTCACTTATATATTTTTGTAGCAGCAATCAAGCTGAACCAGATTTTGAAAACATTAACATCATATGTAAACATCAGAGAAAAACTTAGGATATGCTGAGGCTTTGATTATTAAGAAGACTAGTGGATTTAATTGCAATAAAAACAATGCTTTTGACCTCCTCTTACCCCAAGAAATTATTAATAAATGAAGAAGAGAACAGACCAACCAAAAATAAGAAATGGAAGAATATAAAAGAAAAAAGAACAAATATCAATCACATAACTATTTCACAACAAACGTGAACTAAGATTTCCGAATGACATAACAACATAAAGTGACATGTGAAGAGATACACAAACAGCGGATCCACCTAATCATTACAACACTCTGCCACAGTTAATATAGAGGAACTGTGTCTGTGGAGCTTCAGACTGAGGAGGGTGCATGATGGCACCAAAATACGTAACAGCTATGAGACTTGGGCTAAGTTTCAACTTTCTTTTGGAGTTCTCTTTAAGTGAGTTCATGATGTCCCTTTGGTACATGCAATGGAGGGCCAACTTTAATATCCAGCTGTGAAAGTCTGTCCTTGTTTAAATATTTTTTAATCCTTTCATGATTTCCAGTGATTGTTTTTAACCACCATTGATCCCTTCATTCTCAACCTGATGCACCACAGTTTCTATAAGTTGTGGTAAGTTAAGCCTCATGACATTGCGAATCGTTTCAAGACGTCTGGCACTCCCACCATATGACAATTTTGGCACATTGGCAAATTTCAACTAGCCACCCGTATTACCTGTACGAAGGTAAAATGTTTCAGTCTACACATGGTGAAATGCCACCTATGAAGATTTCTACACCTAATATGTTATCATGTGAGTATATTTTTTAAACTAGTACCTAAAGACTTGCTTTTATTTTGAATGTAACATAAGATAGTCTACAAACTCATACTTAATACTCCAGTTCTTTGAACATGCACAGAGTTCTAATGCATTTCTTTTAGTTAATACAAATTATATTCATTATGTTTCCTGTTTGTAAATTCTGGAGTGAATGGAGCATAAGTTTCCTGCATAGCAAGTATTTCCTAAAATTGTACTAACAAGAACAAAACAAACTGCTCAAAAAAAGTTAGGGGTCTTGTAATTTGGAATCCCAGAAGCATGGAAAACATTTAACAAATTTCACTGCATGAAATTAAAAAATAGGTAGATGAAGGAAATATTAGCAGAAAACAGAAGCAGATCCAAACACACATTAGAAAACAACAACAACAACAAAAAAGCAACTCAAACACTTAGAAGGTAAAACAAATTATTACAAGAAAATTTATGATAGCAACATAGAAAACAATCAGTACAGCAGATGGCCAAGTAAAGAAATAAACAGTTAAAACTTACTTTAACTGAATACATAAACTGTGATTTCCTTTTCAACAGAATTTTTGGTGCCAGAACCAGATGCAGTCACAGTATGTGAAACAGAATGAACAAGAAAAGAAGCAATAACAGAAACATCAATATGCAAATGCCAACTAGCTATTAACTGGCCTCAGCTGACATCATGCAACAATTTGCTTTGGAATTGCAATCATTTCCTCTCCTATACATCTACACTGCACATACCAATTTTTATCTCGATTGGATGATTCCTTCTAGGTGCTTTGTTTTTCGGCCGTTTTTCTTTGGGGGGGTCGAATAGTGTATAATTGAACTTTTGTAGACATGAGATCACACTGAGTATACATAATTACTTTTAATCTAAAAATGGTTCTTTTGAGAATACTGCATGGTGCAGAACTCACCATTTCTGATGGATCTTCATCTTTTGGCTTTTCCTCAGTAACAACAAAGTCAGCATCATCCTCATCGTCTGATGCAGGCTTATTGTCTAAAATGACATTTTCAACAGGTTTTGCACTAGGAGGCCTACGTGAAAAAAAAATAAAAAATCTTTGATTGACATACAACTCTTAATTGTAAACTGTCCTATTTTTCCAAAACGTGAAATAATAAAAACACCAACAGTATGTAAAATCTAGTTATCAGTTGAACATTTATCTATCACATGGTCTTTCTTTAAGGAGCTAACCTCTGAACCTCAGAAAATAGCTTAATGATATGTATGTACGTACCTACATATATATGAAATATTAAATAAAAAACATGGACTGTAGAAAATACAAAACAAAAGACTTAAAACAACACCTCACAGTACACTCCAATAAAGTGAATACATCAGGAAAAAATTAATAACCTGGATTATTTCAAAATGATAAGGATATTATGAACCAACATCTTGGAGAAGACTTCAATGCCATGCAATGAAAAGACAGTTTTTCTTTGAAGTGATGTGTCATGCTTCCAATGTTTTATAAATGATCCATCTCCCCTAATTTTATGCATGGTTCACATGCTTTTTCAATCACAGAATTCCAGGACTTTTCCAGGACTCTTCAATTTTTTTCCAGGACATATGCTCCAAATATTATTACTTAAAATATAGTGAAACCATAGGTCTATTCAACCTGTAACCTATAATAAACAACTTCCTACATGCTTGGGCAAATTTAATGCAGAATGCTAAAGATGATGTCTGCTGCACTTAATAAAAAACTTAGAATCATAGATAATTATACTAAAATACCAAAACTGCCACTGAAAATGTAAGCAGGTTTAATTTTTACTTAACTTTTATATGCAGTATACTACACTGATTTTGTCCTATTTTGGCTTTAAGTTCAATTATTGAAGCAAATTATAGAATTAAAAAAAACCTCAAAAATACATAGGGGTGTGGCATTACTCTTGAAATGCTTTTACATACCATACAATCAATATATAAAATACTATTTATATTTAACTAGTTTTACTACCCGGCTTTGCCCAGGATTTAGGCTTATTAATTTCATATTCCCTTATATGTCACTGAAAAAATCGGGGAAAAAAATTGCGAGAAAGAAAAAAGCTGATTTCACAAATTCGGTCATTACAAATTATTTATTCATAGTGTGATTATTTCAGCACTTGGTCGTACACAACATTTTTGGTTTCTCCTTCATCGGCGACAATATATAATTTTGTTGGATCCTTTGCTCTTGACATTCCAACATACAGCTGTCCATGTGTGAAGCATCAAACGCATCACGTGCTTTCAGTTTCAGACGTCCTTGAGGGGTGAATCTCTGGGATCAAAAAGTTCAAAACGTATCTTTGCGAATATTGTATGAAACTGGCTGAAATTTTAATAACACCATAAATCGTTAATAGGAACATGACCTCTAAATTTCGCCTGAATCGGCAAATAACTTTTAAATTAGCCATCAAAATTTTATTAACCGTTTCTGCGTATATATTTCTATTTATCGATGAATTAAAAATTCTGTGCCTACTTTAAAAAGTTTTGACCGGATTCCGGTGAAATGTTGAGGGACTCCTCTTATTACCAATTCATGGTGTTGATAAAAATTTCAGCCTGTTTCATTAAGATTTCACAAAGTTCGTTTTTGCATTTTTATTATGCATAGTTCCTCAAAGAATAGAAGCACCTGTGGACGTGGCGCGGCCATGAATGCAGTCACGTGCTTTCAGATAAAACGACGCTGAAAACGATGCTGACTTTATTGATTAGCTTATTAATTAATTCATAACTCGCAAACGGAACAACGTAGAGATCTTAAAATAGTTGCGTTGACCTAGAAATTCCAGTATTTTAAGCTATGCAAATTTCACGATGCCACAGTTCGGCATTCGGGAGTTTTTGCTGCTTCAGACAAACAGAGGTTTTGTGTTTTATATATAAGATTATTTTGAAATAATTATTACATTGGAAATTTAAGGATAAAGAAAAAGGTGAAATATTTGGAACTTTTTCAAAGTACCATAGGGATTGTTATTTCATAAACAAATATTCAGAGGAGCAAGTATTTGTGTTACATTTTATTTAGGGAAAGAATTTTCAACATAATATTGATGCTGTATCTTTGTTTTAAATTTGTACTCACCAGCAAACAAAGTATGCACAAAAATTTTCAACATGAAACAAAAGAGAATAACGGGAAAACCTTAAATCCAAGGGCTGTGTACAACTGCAGACATGCCAAACTTCAAAATCTAAAAATCAGGAGATTTTTTACAGCTCATAAAATCACATGAGCGCTATTTTTTTTATCAGCATTTTTTAGATGCAGGAGCAATTTCTTAGAAGTATTATTGGTACATAGCATTTTTAATGTTTAAAAAGTTATTCTAAATGCAGACTGTATGTTTATACGCAAAATAAAAAACATAGTGAAAATAGTTGTCAACCAGATACAATTAATAACATTAATAATTAATACAAGATATGTACTTAATTTTTTATACATTATTTAATCATAATTAATCTTTATCCTTATTTAGTGAATGTACAGTAGCCAATTTAGCTCTCTTTAACAAAGATCTACAAAAGTTTTGTTCAAAGCATTTTTCTTTCACTCTGGACTTAACTGTCAGTAGTTTTTCCAGTGTTGGAATAGAGAGAGAGACAGACAGAGGTATCTGTCAAAACAAATGTGGAAGTGTCAAGCTTTCTTCTTGGTTGGAGGTTTAACGATCACAGTGAGCACCTCAGTGGGCTATGAGTAGTCGCCCATCCTTAATTTAGGGACACTGGTTTCAGGGAAGGGAGAGAGCCAGTGCCCTAAGACAAATACAACATCATACTTGCCAACTTTGGAAAATGTGCATCAGTAAAACTTTTGCACTAACGCCATTTACCACAAAACAAAACATAATTATATTAATAAATATGCAGTAAAAATCTATGCATATGCCACAATAACGAAACTAGTATTATCTGTGTTTAAAATAATAATTCAAGAAACCATAAAATAAAATCTTAATTTTGTTCAATGTTAGCCTTGCAAACCTGTGGCGTTTCAATACTAAACTAAATTTTCATTTGCTGATATCTTTGTTTCCCTTCCCATTTCTTTATAATCGTCTTTTTTTTTTTTATGCCCTTGGATGACAATTTTATCCATCATGAATGCATGACAGCTTTCACTATTTTAAACAAAAAATGAACAGTGTAACTTTGAAAACATAAAAATATAAATACTTTTGAACACCATGCATTAATTTTTACAAATGTTTCAGCTTCGTCACTTTCATTTTCGGACACACCCTCCCCCTGTTTATCAAACTGAAATGCAAAACTTTTGGCCGGGGGGGGGGATATTTAAGAATACAGGATACATGTTCTGATTATCGTTGGGGGATTACAGTTACAGGGGATATCTTTGCTACGTCTGATTTCCGTTTTCCGACATTTTCCCTCCATTTTCAAGTTGAAATACAAATATTTATGAAATAAAATGATATTTAACAACAATACTAGGCAGAGGAAAGAAATATCACGTGAAAAATATAATTACGATTAGGGGAGAAATCTTCACTGTGTCTAACTTCCGTTTCCGAAAGTTTTGAAAGACGAAACTTCCTCTTTCGAAAGTTTAGAAAGTTTCATGTGGAAAACATCCTCCACCACTACTAATTAATTGCCCCAAAATTTCTATTCAGTTATGAATCGATCTTGTGGATAACCCAAATTATGACTGAAAAGGAGAAATTCCTCGAAGCCGCCGGTCGCACTCTCATGCCTAAAGATTACAGTGAAATTTTTTCGCCCTCAAATTTCCATTTTCGGGAAATTTTCCCTCCATTTTCAAACTGAAATACAAATATTTACGAAATAAAATGATATATAACAACAATACTGGACAGAGGCAACATCACAGGAAAAAGAACGATTAGGGAAAAAATCTTTATTATGTTTACTTCCGTCTCTGAAAGACAAAATACCGTCTCAATACGTTTTTTACGAATTGGTGAAATTCTCCGATGAGTAGTTTTACATGGCGAGAAAAATTCACGATGCGTATTTTTACACATGGAGAAAAATTCTCGATGTGTATTTTTACGTGGCGAGAAAAATTCCCGACGCGTACTTTTTACGTGGCGAGAAAAATTCTCGATGTGTATTTTTACGTGGCGAGAAAAATTCCCGACGCGTACTTTTTACGTGGCGAGAAAAATTCCAGATGCGTATTTTTAAGCGTTGATCAAATTTCGATGCGTATTTTTAAGCGTTGATCAAATTTCGATGCGTACTAGACGCGTAATTAGATTACGCATTTTGGAGAACTCTGGTCGGCACGTCACTTGAGCACTCTAGTGCAGAGAGAGAGAGCTCACTTGAGCACTCGTAAGGTCCAGTAGAAAATCTAAATGGATGGTTGCAGGGGATTGAAATATTTCGATTCAGCAATCAAAATATTAAAAAATTCGTAAAAAAATACTTCCATCCGTAAATCAGTAAAATTAAGCAGAAATCCTTAAATTTTACGGATAATCCGTAAAAGTTAGCAAGTATGCAACAACCATGCCCCACTGCAATTTGAACACGGACCCATCTCGGACAATTTGTCGAAAGCCGGTGCTCAGTTTCACAACTTTATTATGCAGCAAAGACAATAACAGCTAATATGTAAAGAAGAAACAAATTGCCAAAGATATGACATAAAATAAAACATTAAAAACTGTGAAAGTGGCGTAATGCAAAAGGAAAAATCTCCCGCAAAAAGTAGGCAAAAGGAATGAGAAAAAAAAATATTCACAAACTAAGTGTACACAAAATGCTACAATAGAAGATAAAACAAGGCTGACAATAACAGATTCGCAATTAGAGATGAACAAAGGAGCACATTAATCTTCTACAAAATGTGCTGAAGAAGGGAAAAGACACAAACATGGTGCAAAACAAGAAATAAAAATCTCCACAGTAAAGCAAAACTGAAAAGCACTCCGCAAAACTCTGAAGAAACCATCTGAAGAAATCATAAACAGAGCTCGCAGCTAAGAGCGAGAAGACGTGAAATGATAAGTAGGTCACAGCTGGCGCGCGAGTGTGTTTGTAACCAACATAAAATAAACCACCGTGCCACAGGGGGTGGCTTTCTTTTGCAGATATGAGGCCAGGAAAAGTACAATACTGATGACTGTAAATGCCATCTTGCATCGACGCAGCAAGAAAAAGATTTCACATGCGGGTTCGAAATATTTTTCTTTTGCGTCTATCCAAGGCGATGGTTGATGAAATTTCGACCATCATAACGGCTAATTATCGCCGAAAATTGGAAGAATTTTACATTTATCCAGGGGGCAGGAGGAATGGCTGAAAATCCGGAGAGTTGGCACGTCTGCAACTGCATTCATTAGTGATGAAAGCAATTTAACTGGGCATGATTCAAAAACTAATTATAGGAGATGGAAAGTGATTATTTAGCTCAGAAAATACTAAGAAATAACTAGATTTAAGTTTATGATATTGTAAAGCAATCTTAATTTCATGGCAAATTTTTACATAAAGCATTCATTAGTAAATTTCAGTAAAGGTGAAAATAACCCATATAAAAATAAAAAAAATCAGCTACTTACTTCCACCAGTGGCTAAAAAGTATGCTACGAAAATTAACAAATGGCACACAAACAGTTTCTTATAGTAGAAAGAATGTATCAGAGACAAAAAGATTTTTAAATCAAACAGTTAAAAAGAAGAGATACAGAAGGAAACATGATAATCTCTATGCCTTTCAGCAGAAGAATTTTGTGTAATGGAAAAGTTGAAAACAGGCAAAAAGTATTTCTCATGGCAAAAGAAGAACTTTTCAAATACGTCTCCCGGAAGCAGTGATAGCAAGAAAAACATTTAGACCTTTACAACCCCTAGGGGCAAAGTTGTACATTATTTGAAGAGGATCTTCTTATTGTAGCAAAAATCTCATTCACTCTCTATCTTTATTATAGCAAATGGCATACGAAGAAAAAGAAATTTCTCAATAGGGATTTTGGAAGCAGAGACACAGCTGCAAACGAAAGTACACAAACACCACCTAGCGACAGAATTGTGAACCACAAACCTCTTCAAATACAAACCTAAAGTATTCCACAAGGTAAATCTTATCCAGTGTTAAAAGAATTTTTTAAATTGTACATTTTTATAAGTACAGATATTTAGAAAAATAAATTAAATACTTGCACCCCGTAGCTGCAAAATTGTGCATTATTTTGGTATTTTGGGAAGAAAATACATACAAAGAGTTTTCATAGTTAGTAGTATCTGATCAAAAAAGAATATTTTTCAGTCAAGTCCTGCAGATATTGCTATAAATGGAAACGTGAACTTACACCCTCTAGTGGCACACAAGAGGGCGCAAGAGGTATTCTCAAAAGGTTTTGCGAGGTGAGCAGTATTGATTCACAGAAGAATTTTTCAATAGAGTTTTCAGCTCAGATTTTGTTGCAAATACATCAGAAGCAAAGATAACACTTATGAAAAACCATTCTTTACCAAAAATGAGAAATTATATGCAAAACATTTCCCCTCAAAAGCTGTATCCAACACAGAAAGAATTTTTCAAATCTAACTTTTTAGACGCAGATATATTGAGAAAATCGCGATTTACCCTTATGCCCCCTTAGCGGAAAATTTATGCATTATTTGAAAAATGGACTTGACTAAAACAGTCTTTGTGAATGTTATTGAAAGGAAAAATAATTTCTTAATCAGATATTTAGAAGCAAATATATGAAATAAAATGCATTTGAAAATTCGATACGATCTCTATTTGCACCCTCTAGCGGCAAGTTGTGCATCAAAAAAAAAAAAAAAAAAAAAAAAAAAAAAACAGAATGCGTGGATCTTATCATTCCCACATTTTAAACTTCCCAATACAAAAAGAATTTTACAAATCAAACTAATAGTTGCAGCGATATGGTCTCCCCGGCCTGACAGACAAAGTGATAACATAAACACGACACAAAGGATGCTAATAATGCACAGACTTGCCAACCATAAGAAGAGAAAAATCCTGCAATTTTCTATGAAAATCCTGCAAACATACTTTTGTATGTTTGAAATATCAATGGCCATAATTTGAAGCACTAATGAAAAATGTAAAAATATTTCTGTTAAAAAATATTTAAAAAATTCGGCTCAGTTATGCATCGATCTTGGGAATAACCCAAATTATGACGGAAAAGGAGAAATTCCTCAAAGCCGTCGCACTCTCATGCCTAAAAGTTACAGCAAAATTTCTTCGCCATCGAATTTCCGTTCTCAGAAATTTTTCCTCCATTTTCAAACTGAAATACAAATATTTATGGAATAAAATGCTATACAACACTAATGGACAGAAAAAACGTCACAGGAAAAAGAAATTACGATTACGGAAAAAATGTTTATCTTGTTTACTTCCGTTTCTGAAAGACAAAGTACTGTCCCGATTTTTTACGAATTTGTAAAATTATTCGATGCGTAGCTTTACGCACGGAGAAAACTTCCCGATGCTTATCTTTATGCGTCAAGAAAAATTTCTGACACATATTTTTACGCATCCAGAAAAATTCCCGATGCATATTTTTACATGTTGGTAAAATTTCTATACGTACTAGATGCATAATTACGCATTTTGGCGAACTCTGGACTCGACACATCATTTGAGCACTCCCGTGGAGACAGAGAGCTACCACACGACATCACCAAGTCAGTGAGTCGAAGATGACATCATCGCGTGACACAGCGCTCGTAAGGTCCGGTAGAAAATGAGCAATCGAAATAGTAAAAAATCTGTAAAAAAGACCTCTATCCGGAAATCAGTAAAATTAAGCGGAAATTCGTAAATTTTACGGATAATCCGTAAAAGTTGGCAAGTATGCAAGTCCATTTTTGAAGATTTCCCCATTTCGGCAACAACGCACGATGTTTTTGTCCTGTCACATGCATATTTTTTTGCAATGTTACTATCTGGGAACATTTTCTTAAAAAGCGCACTTGCATGGTCAGCACAGCTTAAAGGTAAGTTATGTTCCACGAGGAATGAAGTAAACAAGCACTCAGCATGGATAATGGCATCCGAAGAGAAACTATCTGGAGCAAAATTTAATGTTTTGTTATTTTCTATGCACTTAGAATTGTCCACGTGTTTTTGCATACAAATGTGATTAATGATATCTCCTTTGCCCTTGCGGACAACGGAAAAATCACACTTACAAATAGAGCAAAAGGCAAATTGTTGGCCCTTCCTTGATTCGATTATACACGGATAATCTGTCATATAACACTTCTTAAAAACAGACTGATATTTTCTACCAGCCATCGTGTGATTAAACACGTGCACGAAAAGTTCTCAAAAATTCCTGGGAAGAGAGACGAAGTACATCAAACAAACCAAAACACTACCACGCGCTTCCGATATAATCGAAATACGAAAAATCTGCATCAGTATATACAGTGCCTGCCAACGCCAAGCCTGTTCTTGCTCCGTGCCTGCAGTGCCAGAGATCATTAGCGGACAGAAGAGTAAACATCGCTGCCAATGGCAGAGCAGAACTGCTGATTCAGAGGGGAAAGGTCGCTTCTCTGCTAATGAACCAATGCCTCGGAGAACTTCGAACTTTCCCCCTTGTTACTTTTTAATTTACACTACAGAAATCATGATGGAATCCGGCAATATTAATTTATAATCCGGAATTCCAGGAAATGTAATAAAATCCGGCATTGCCGGCCTAAACCCGGAGGGTTCGCAGGCCTGAATGCAACTTCAGTCCTCCTAACAGACAAGAAAACCAACAGCTCCCCTTCCCCGGCATTTTTCATGGGTTGGGATGGGAAATTTGTCAGGCATAAGTTCTGTCAGTAGAAAAATTCTCAACCACAAAACATCAAGCAGGGACAAAAAAAGACAGGAATTGATAAAATTCCAGGACAAGTAACAGAATTTTAGGACATTTCCAAGACTTTTCCAGGACAACATGGAATTCCAGGACTTTTCCAGGATTTCCAGGACACATACGAACCATGTTTATGTGAAAAAGCTTCTGAATGCTCTAATCCATAATAAATCGATCACTAGGTGGCCAAGAAAAGCAGCAATGACAGCAGCTAACCAGCAACACACCCACACCAAAACAAAAAAGAAGTCTCTCCATCAGTGAAGACAAAGTTGGAGCACGCCAGTAAAAAAACTGCCTCAGTGTGACATGCTTTTGCAAGAAGCTATACCTAGTGTTCAGGATGTTGCACAAGATTTTACCAACAGATTATGCATTTCATCACCCAAGATGTAGAGTGCTATGTGTCAATCATGCAAACATCATGCATTTAGAGTGCTACATGTCAAAATCATGCAAACATCATTTTGCATGTGCATAAACACTGAAGCAAAAAATTATTAGGAACACCTAACAGCAATCAGACACATGACACCCTCATTTACATATACAACTATGAGATTGAGATGTATTCAGATACATACAAAGTGTAGATAGCGGCAATACTGGAAAGACTTGTAATTTAAGTGACTTTCAAAGATGCACGACAGTGGGTGCTCAGCAGGCAGGTGTAAGCATCTCAGAAAGAGCAAACCTTCTTAGCTATGAAAAAACCACTGTGCCAAAAGTGCACAACAAGTGGTGCAACAAAACAAGCAGTCATTGGTCTTCCTGTGGGTGGAAATGACTGGTTGATGCTCAAAAGAAACAGTGGCTGGAAAGGATTGTAGGAGGTAATAGAGAGCTCCACTGCATCAAGTAGCCCTGTAAATAACAGTGGTATTGAGGTGAGAATTTCAGCACACACAGCATGCGGCATATTGGTGAATGGGTTTCAAAAGTAGACTCCCCTTCGTGTACAACTCATCCCTGTAAAAAATGATAAATTCATCTGCAATGGGCATAGGATCACTGAAACTGACCCTTTGAAAACTGAAAAAGGTCACCTGCTCCAAAGAATCATTTTTCGCTTAATACACAAAGATGGATTTGCCAGAATATGGCATCAACACTGTGAATCAATCAGGGTACATAAACATTTACAGGAAATAAATCCAAGTAGTTCATCAACAAATTTCAGGTGTTTAAATTTTTGCTAAGACCATAGTGCTTTGTTTTATATTTAATAAATTGTGGTGCAATTTACTACATATTTAAAATTCTTATGAAGTTCTATGAGTTCTGTTGTTACAGACTCTTCTTCAGTGTGTGGTACAGCTTCAAAGAAATTGAAATTTTCCCTGCACAAAAATTGCACTCCACGGGACTTATATGAAGCAATCTGAAACTTAGCACACTGATCATAATTCAAAACTACAAAGCCGAGTCACATTATTGTGACCACCTCCTACTTTTGACATCGACAGGCATTCTGTAAACATATCACTCGTTGCTGTCATGGATAAAAGGAGTGATTTATCAGATTTGCAAAAGTGGATGATTCGGACCACGAGTGGCTGTACTTCTGAAACAGCGCAGTTTATGAACTGTTCGCATGCTGCTGTGGTTAAAGTGTATTGTGTTTGGAGAAATGGCACCATTGCGAATGAGCGACATGGAAACTACGGAACACCACGTGCCATTGATGTGAGAGGTGAACGTCGGCTTTGAAGGTACGTGAGGGCTGATCACCACGCTACAGTGGAGCAACTCACTGGCCAAATGAACCAGGGGGCTACCAGAAGTGTCTAAAATGACAGTTCAGTGACCTTGCTGCGTATGGGGCTCCGATGCAGATGGATGGTCACTGCACCTAAGCTAACGAAGGTGCATTGGCGGAAAAGGCTTACATTTGCATGGCAGTATCGGAATTGGACTGCCGCTGATTGGCAAAGGATTGCCTTCTCCAATGAGTCGCATTTTCTGCTTCATCGAATGCATGGACGTTGGTGTATAAGGCAAGAAACATCGGAGAACAAACACTGTTCAATCATTACTGGAAGAACACAAGCTGGTGGGGGCAGCAGCATTATGGTCTGGATAATGTTTTCATGGCATTCTATGGGTTCACTCATACCTGTGGAAGGCACTATGGAACGAATTCATTATGAATACATCCTTGCAGACCACGTACACCCATATATGAGGATTGTCTTCTGTGCGGTGGATGGGATCTTCCAGCACGACAATGTGACGTGTCACATAGCTAGAAATGTCCGAGAGTGGTTGGAAGAGCATGATGAAGACTTCAAAGCATTTCCTTGGCCTCCTAATTCCCCAGACTTAAACCTAATTGAGCATCTGTGGAACCACCTCGATCGTGTTGTTCACTCTATGGATCCTCCACCACGCACCCTCCAGAGCAGCTGTAAGATGCACTGCAGTCAGCATGGCTCCACATACCTGTGAACCTCTTCGAGCACCTTATTGAGTCACTCTCAGCCTGTTTAGCTGCTGTTTGCGCTGCATACGGCGGTTACTCTGGATATTAACTGGTGGTTACAATAATGTGACTCGGCCGTGTATTTTGATATGGCACTAAAGATTTCCTATTCACATGCACAATGGTGGCAGGGAGGCCAGATATCAATTTCCTTCAGTGAGAAAAGCGAGTGGTGGAAGGAACAGCCATCTTGAACTTAGGTTTCCACATACTGTTGTGACTCCAATTGGCCACAGCTGCTGTACCACAAGCCAATGCTGCTGGAGTGTCACATGAAATGAAAGAGATGACATGATGTCTTTAGACTCCATTGAAGGAAGTGATATCATCGTGAGCAGATGAAACAACCCATCTAAACATTTTGACCAATATTTTTTTGATTGCAAGAAACTATTCCAGGACCTTTCACAAGAATACAGAGATCATAGCATACTTACAGAAAATTTTAGGTAGGATTTTTAGAAAAAATTTAGGAAAATTTTAGGAGTGTATTTCAATAAAAACTAGATGTATGTTGCTAGCCCTCTTTTAATTCAAATATATGTTGAATCAATACATACTACTAGTACACTATTACCCTCCATTTTCTTTTTCAGATTATTTTAAAAAGTAAAACTATTATTTTTATTCTTTAGGCATTAGACAAAAACTTTTTATACATTGTAACATGCTTTGCATCCAAATTTTTCATGTAACACGTCTTGGGTTTAAGTACATTTATTTCGCATGTCTGGTTCTTATCTTTTTACATATTAATTTTAATCTATAAAAGATACCAACCATATATAAACAGATAAAAATACAAAAAAAAAAAAAAAACTCACCATTTAGTTCTAGAACATCACACCTTAACATTTTGTTTTAAGGATAAAATCTTGATTAAAAAATTCAATTGAATAAAGATCATGTTGAGAATTGGCTTCCTAGTTTCTTAATGCAATTACTAATCAAAAACTACTTTTACGGAAATTTTTACTAGGAATTTTTTTTTATTTTAATTGCAAAGTTTCGGAGAAAACTCTGCTACTTCTTCAGGCTGTCTTTTTGTTGACACTTATTCCTGTCACTATTGCGGTTACGTATTAGCCTTGACGGTTATGATTAACCTTGACATTTATGGTTATTTTTCATCAAATCCTGCCAGATGTTAGGCAGGAAAAATCCTCTGCAGTCATTGATGATGGAATTTTGATTTTTTTAATTACCTTTTTAAGATATTATTACAATTTAATGTGAAACCTGAAAACTTTACTACAAAAATTTTGAATTTCTTCTGGTTCAACAATATATTAATGTTTAAGAGATTGAGAAAAATCAAAATTCTATCATCAATGACTGCAGGGGATTTTCCTTGCCTAACATATGGCAGAATTTGATGACTAACCGCAACCGCGATAGTGACGGGAATAAGTGTAAAAAAGACAGCCTGAAGGAGGAGAAGAGTTTTCCCCAAAAATTTGCAATTAAAATAAAAAAAAATCCTAGTAAAATTCCCATAAACG
Organism: Macrothele yani; assembly: GCA_039090855.1. Taxonomy (NCBI): domain Eukaryota; kingdom Metazoa; phylum Arthropoda; class Arachnida; order Araneae; family Macrothelidae; genus Macrothele; species Macrothele yani. The sequence continues at coordinate 64,483,690 of CM076999.1, read as the reverse complement.
TAGTTTCTGATTAGTAATAAAAAAATTCAAGTTGAAAAGTTACATATTCAAGTTCCAGTTTAAACATTAATATATTGTTGAACCAGAAGCAATTCACAATTTTTGTAGTAAAGTTTTCAGGTTTTACATTAAATTGTAATATCTTAAAAAGGTAATTGAAAACCAAGAACTATATACAATTGTACATTGTATTATTTTTTCATATTATTGTTTTAACCTTTTCCTGATAAGAATTTATTTTTCTGCTTCCACAACAGCTAATTTACTTTCAGTTTTCTTCATTTCAGCTGAGCCTTATATGATCAAGTCCTGAGTTTCTATAAACAGCAGTCAGGCAACAGCTGCAATCAAGCTTGCAGATCTATAACACGTCTTTTTACCTTACAACTGCTGAGCTGTGTTCAATATAGAAAATGTAAATTTATTGGCACTAACAAATTTCAGAGTAATATTGGTTGTATTTTTAGTAAATTTTAGGTATAATTTTAGGAATTAGAGGAGGAATGCAATCCCTGAGAATCTGAAGATTAAGGAATTTTCAGGCCTGGAAAAAAGAAAAATCAAGTTCCAGGACTTTTTCAGGATCCTAGGGGCCATTCGAACCCTGATCGATGAATCCTAGCTGTTTAGTGTTCATTGTACAAACTGGTGGAGGTGGTGTAAGAGTCTGTTTTTGTGGCAGGCACCAGGTTCCTTAATATCTCTGGAACAGCATTTGGATGTCATCAGGTATCTTAACATCACTGCAGACTAGGAACATCCAGACATGTGCATGGTGTTTCTTGACGGAGAAGGATACTTCCAGCTGAATAATGCACCATGACACAAGGCTTAGATTGTCACACAATGGTTTCAGGAGCACAGTAGTGGCTTTGAAGTGTTCACATGTAAACCCAAATGAACACCTGTGGCATGAGATTGAGCCATTCATAACATAGATCCTTCTCCAGCAAACACTCAGCAGTTGACAGACACTGTTACTTCTGCTTGGCTGAACACACCTACAAACAGTATCAGCATCTCATTGAATTCGTGCCACATCAAATTGTAGCTGTTTTAAAAGCCAAGGGTGGCTCAACAAGTTATTAGGTAGGTGTTCCTAATAATTTACCACTACAGTATATTTTTGCAGTCAAGTGTTTTAGATTAAGTCCACAAAGCATTATCTTTCATCTGTGAGAACTAAAGATCTTACCAGCTCTAATACACCACCAAATGTGATGTAACACTTTAATATACATTGTGGGACAGAACTTATCACATATTTTTGTTATGCTGTTGGTGAATCAGCACCATATAATAAGACAACCTCCTGTGTAAGTAACATTATTAATTAAAGTTATTTAATATACCAGGGTTGTACCAAAAGTAACACAAAAGTGGGCATAACCTTTTTATTAACTGACAGAGTTCATTCAAATTGCACGTGTTGGTAGAGTAACTCTTTCTCTATACAAAGGTACTACTCAACATTGTCTCCATAACAAGCGATGCATTTGCACCATCGTTGAACCCGACTCTCGAATCCTCTTTGAAAAAATTCAGGTGTGGACTGTTGTACCCACTTCTTCAGAGCCACTTTCACCTCGTCTGTGTCATCAAATCGCTGTTCCCGGAGACTGTCCTTCATTTAACCTAAAAGGTGGAAGTCAGAGGATGCCAGATCTGGGCTGTACAGTGGATAGGGGACAATTTGTTGCCAAAGATGTGTGTAGTCTTGCATTGTCATGGTGAATGTGGATCCCTTTCAGATTTTTGTTCGGTCTCTTCCTCCTTGTGGCTTCTCTAAGCCTTTTGAGTATCTCAATGTACCGCTCGTTGGTCACAGTACAGCCACGTTCCAGAAAATCAGGGAAAATGACACCCCTGTCATCCCAAAAAACAGTCACCCTGACTTTCTGTGCTGATTGCTGCCTCTTGAACTTCTTAGGCCTTGGTGAAGAAGTGTGACGCCATTCCATGGCTTTTTTGTTTCCGGATCATAAAGATGTGCCCATGTTTCACTCCTGTCACCAGATTGGAAAAAAATGTGTCTCCATTGGCTTCAAACACTTCCAGCAGATCAAAGCAGAGTTCCCCCTTCTCTCCTTCAAATTGGGTGTCAGCTACTGAGATACACACTTTGCACACACTTTCCGATACCCTAAGTCTTCCACCATCTTCTGTATGGCTTGTTGCAACCATAGTCCAGTTGTACAATGAGCTCACGGATTGTGACATGTCTCTCTGCACGAATCAATTCATCTACTCACTGATGATTCGTGTCAATGGCTGCAGATGATGGTCTCCCACTGTGTGGTTTGTCTTCAATGCTGGTTTCTCTTTCTTTAAACTTCTTCATCCACCTGTGCAGATTGCTCTTATCAATGGTGTCAGCTCCGTAAACATTTGTAGCTTTCTGTGGATGTCAGACAGCCTGCATCCTTCCTTTGCGAAGAACTGAATGACAGCACATTGCTCCTGCTTGTAATCCATTATTTACCTGCAATGAAGAAGAAGGAATGCTACAGAGGAAGAGTTATTCTACCACAATGTGAATGACCTCTGTCAGTTAATAAAAAAGTTATGCCACCTTTTGCATTACTTTCGGTACAACCCTCGTATATAGTTATTTATCAGTATATTAGTATATTTTATCAGAGGGTTCCATGCCAAATCAACCAGTCACTCAACCTGACCATTTCAGATCTCAATGAAAACTGAAGGGATCATTCTCCCTAGTGATATAAATGAGAATATATTTTAAATTTTTTTATCTCATTGGGATTTCATGTAATTAATTTTTAAAATTTTGAAAAATCGTCATTTTTTAGCTTGAATAAACTTTTTCAATCTTGAATTTCTTTAAGTTCTATAAGGAATAGAGAGTTGTTTGACACCCAGACTTGCCAACTTTCAAGATTTGAAATCCGTAAAAACATTTTAGAGAACGTACTGATATATGTTGATTTACTGATGCATCAAACGTATCGAACATATCGATTAATTTATTATGTAAATGATTTGCCAATTTTAATCGATTTCAGATGCTCTAAGATGTCTCACACTATTTCATGCTTTCATGCTTAGACCGATTAAAATGCAATTGATACATAATTATCTCGTCAGTATGTTATTATTAGGCTATACGCACATAGGGAAAAAAACATTTGCAACTGCGAAATTATTATGATACCACCTTAAGTTTTTAGTTTAACTTAACAGAGGTTTTGACCTTAAGTTTTTTTTTCTATTGGAGGTTTAACGACCACCGTGAGCAACTCAATGGGCTATAAGCAGTCGCCCGCCCCTAATTTAGGGCCACTGACTCCAGGAAAGGGAGAGAGCCAGTGCCATAAGACAAATACAACATCCATGCCTCATCTGGATTCGAACCCGGACCCCTTTCGGACGAATGATCAGAAGCCATCGCTTAAACCACTGCACCACTGGAGCGGTTCTTACATTTTTGTGCCAACATGTTAGAATACCTTTTAAAAATGTGACTTTCAGTCTGTGCGGCGATATCCTCTCTCTCTACTCACTCTCTCTCTCTCACTACTCTCTCTCGCTCTCTACTCTCTCTTTCTCTCTCTCTCTCTCTCTCTCTCGCTTTCTACTCTCACTCTCTCTCTCTCTCTCTCTCTCTCTCTCTCTCTCTCTCTCTCCCTCTTTCTCCTCTTTTAGCAGTTATCCCCAATCCTAATCTTACAGCATTTCTACGAAGTTTTTCCTAATAACCTGACAGCAAAGGTTTGGGGACGCAAAAGTAGGTGAACATGTACATCACATACATCATATCATTAAGCTGCTCTCTGAGATTCAGAGGTTAGCTCCAAAAAGAAATACAAACTTCTAGATATTTTTACTTATTGTTGTCGTATCAAACTTCGCCATTTACAGCGATCTTGACTTACAACTCGTGCTTCACTGATATCCCTTACACGCTGTACACAAGATCTTTTATACTACATACTCATAATCTTTTTCTGATGCAGACACTCCTGAATCTGATCTACCCATGTCTTCCTTGGCCTTCCTCTGCCTTTCCTTCCTGCCACTTGGGCTGAAAATATTTTCTTAGTAAGCATTTCATCACTCATTCTTTCAACATGGCCAAACCACCGAAGCATATTGGTCTACACCTTGCTAAAAACATTTCGCTTTACATCACACAACTGCAATACATCTTCATTCCTCACACAATCAGATCGTGTCTTGCCACAAACCCCACGTAAGTAACGCATTTCTCCAGCACACAAACGATTCCTATGTTTCTTCTGCAGTACCCAGGTTTCACTGCCATACATCAGAGTAGGAACAATTACTGTTTCATACACAGCCATGCGGGACTCTCTAGAGACCCATCATTCCTGTGAAAACCTCCCAGAGCAGCTATGACTTTCAGAGAAGAATTCACTCGCCTACTGATTTCACCATCAACTTGTTCTCTCTGTCAAACATGCTTCCTAAATAAACAAACTCACTCACCTGGTCAATCACAGTGCCATTTATACTTACATTACATTCAGTGCTACCCATTCCTCTCTCAAACACCATAACTTTGGTTTTCCCCTTATTTATACTCAGTTGAATTTCATGCAAACTTAGTGCATCCGAGTCAACACACTCTGCAACTCACTTTTGCTCTCTGCCAACAGGACAGTGTCATCAGCATACAGCAATCTGCACGCACGGATATCACCAAGACATAAACCACTATTATCTATTTTGGCCTCACGCATGCATGCGTCCATAAATATATTAAACAGCCATGGTGACGTTACACAGCCTTGTCTAACTCCTGCATCAATGGAAAACCATTTTGATAAAACACCATTCACTCGTACACAAGCTCTACTACCAGCATACATGGCTTTTACACTATTAACTAGATTCCCAGTAACACCATATTCATTCAATACCTTCCACAAAAGTGTCCTATTGACACGGTCGTAAGCTTTTTCTAAATCTATGAAGGCAGTAAAAACTTTCTTCCCAACAGCCAGATATTCTTCAATCATCATGCGTAATGCAAAAATCTGGTTAGTGCAGCCTTTACCAGGCATAAAACCACTCTGAACATCCCACACTTTCCCTGATGTAAGACTCCGTACTTTTTCAATAACAACCTTACCAAACACTTTCCCTGGCACACTCAGTAAGCTAATACCATGATAGTTCTTGCATTCAGTCTGATCACCTTTTCCTTATACAAGGGAACAATGATAGCATCCTTCCAATCCCGAGGAACCATTCCTAACTCCCAGCACTGGCAAATTTCAGTTAACCAGTCAATTATAGAGTCCCCACCATACTTCAACATCTCTGCAGTTATGCCATCAACTCCTGGTGCCTTACCATTCTGAAGAGATTTTAGAGCTTTACACACTTCTTCTCTTGAGATCCCTCCTGTGCTTTCATCCCTCATTGTGACATCATCTGCATCTGTCTCAGAATCATTTGTGCTCTCCTGATCTAATAACTCATAGAAGTATTCGCCCCATCTCTCACTTAACTCATTGGGCTCCCATATCATTTCCCCAATCTCATTCTTCACACAACTTACAACTTTGTTTCCCCTATTTTTCCTGAGTCTCATGTACTTCCAGAAGGACTTTCTATCTTTCAAAAAAGCCAGTTCATGCCTTTCCACTTTCTCTTTCCTATCTTTTGCCTTACTGTGGCGAACCAGCTTAGCAGCTTCACACTTCTTAGAGCGATATTCATCCACAGAGACTCTACCTTGCAACATCCATAAATAGGCTTCCTTCTTTTTCTTCACTGCCTCATCAATCTCACTATTCCACCAAGCATCACCTCTATTGTTACCCACTATTATGGTGCCACAGACCTCTTTAGCAGCAGTAACAACACAGTTTTTAAAACATTCCCACTTCTTTTCTACATCCCTCTCACAAGATTTCAGATCCTTCAGTCGTTCTCTGAGTAAGTCAGAATACCGCTGATGATCTTCAAGGAGCCTATCAACCTTTATTCTTTCTATCCTGGGTCTCTTCCTATTCCTTTTCCTCCAACCAACATTAAGTTTCACTAGTGACACTACCAAGTAATGATCAGAACCAACATCCGCACCTCTCATCACACGGGTGTCAACAACTAAGTGTTTCAAACGCTGATCGTAAACAATAAAATCTATCACACTCTTTTGACCAAGAGTACGATTTTCCCAAGTATATGTGTGTGTATATACTTGTGGTTGGAAAATGTATTAGATACACACAAATCATTCTCAATGCAGAGTTCAATTAATCTTTCACCATTATCATTCACACAAGGATCATTAAACTTACCCAAAACATTGTCGGAAATTGCATTCTGCACACTTACTCTAGCACTGAAATCCCCTGCTATTATAGCTTTTTCTTTAGCACCAAACTGGCTCAAAACAGCTTTTAGCTCATTCCAGAAATCTTTCTTATCAGAAGGTTCCGAGTCACAAGGAGCATACACTACAACAATTACAATTCTCTGAAGTTTCACTTTCAAACGAATCCAAAGAATGCTCTCACTTATGCAACTATAGTGAATCAAGTTGTTCTTCATCTTTTCACTTAAAATCACACCTACACCAGCCTGTCCTCTCATATTATCAAATACTCCAGACAAGTGACCTGGTAAATCAAAATGTACAGACGTGGTGTTCCTTGGGCACATTTGTTCTACTCTCAAAGTTGCACTTTTCAACTGCAAAAAAAATTCTGTAAAATATGTTGTCCGTAAAATAACCGTAAAACAAGTAAAATTTCTGTAAAACCTGGCAGCTATGGACCCCTCATTTTAAAGAGAATTTCATAAGTTTTAATTTGATATGCAACTTGACTAAGCTTGGTGAAAAAAAATAATTAAAAAAAATATTTTATTTTTAAGATAGTGTTTTTTAAAAATTTTGAAAAAAATATGTTTTTTGTAATATTATAAGCTTTAAATCCTGAAACTTTTAGAGTGGGATCTCAATGGGATCAGGAGTTATGGTACCAATGGTATTGTTTTAAATACCAGTTAGGGCTACATTGCTATTTTTAACTTTTATAAGATTAAAAAAAAAAATTAAATGCATTAGCTATAAGGTAACCAATTTATATTAGGGTCTATTACAGATAATGATTTACTAAACCCTGCAATGGTAGCCCTAATCAAAGAATTATATCAAAATGATGAGGTTAGTCGGCAAATGCCTGGTAAAAAAGACTGTTTCAGTCAAAAAAGATGGCAAACGTGTACATGTTCAAAAATATTTAATTCTAAGTACATTAAAAGAATTATATGTACTATTTAAGGAGCGTTACCCTGATCAGAGAATTAGAATTTCTAAATTTTGTGAGCTTCGTCCCAAGCATTGTGTTCTTCCTGGGTCCAGTGGGACACATTCTGTGGGCGTTTGCACAATACATCAGAATGCCAAATTAATGATGGCTCAGTGTAAAATACCTGAATTGACAAATGGTAAACTCCCGATTATAGCATACAAAGATGTAACAAGCAATATAATTTGCAAAACTCCAACATCTAAATGATACTTCGCAAATTGTGTTAATTGCCGGAAGTGATGATTTGAAGGCTCGGTTTGAAGAAGCTTTTGAACTTAATAGCATTGAAAATGTGAGTTTCAAACAATGGATGCAGATTGATAACAAGTGTGTCCTGGAAACTATTATAAAACTGACAGAAGAGTTTTTGAATTATTTGTTTCAGAGTTTGCCAAAACTTTTAAGACATTCTTTCATTGCTACTCAAGTCTTCCTATTTGCGACACTAGAAAGAAATTCTACCTCAAAACCAATGCATTGTACTTTGTGATTTTGCTGAAAATTATGCATTTGTGCTTCAAGATCCTGCACAAGGCTTTCATTGGAACAATGCTCAAGCAACAATAGATCCATTTGTTATATACTACATTGATGAGGAAACCAAAAAGTTGGAGCACCTGAGCTTAGTTATTCTTTCTGATTGTATGGTGCATGAAACAGTTGCTGTTCATTTGTTTCCATGCCACATGATTGACTTTCTTAAACAGAATCTGCCCCATAAACCCAAAAAGCTGAATTACTTTTCAGATGGAGCATCATCACAGTACAGAAACAAATCAAACTTTCTCAATCTCTACCATCATGAGAAAGATTTTGGCATCATGGCGGAATGGAACTTCTTTGTATCTTCACATGGAAAAAATGCATGTGATGGTGTCGGAGGAACTGTTAAACGATTAGCGGCATTGGCCAGTCTACGAATGGTCTACAATGATCAAATTATGACCCCTCGCCAACTTTATGATTGGGCTAAAGACAATATTGTCAACATCAGTTTTTTGTATTCCACTACAGACAGAATACAGTAGACCTGCGGGAGCTCCTGTAGACCTACAGACAGAATACAGTAGACCTGCGGGAGCTCCTGTAGACCTCCAAACGGAATACAGTAGACCTGTGGGAGCTCCTGCAGACCTACAGACAAAATACTACAGACGGAATACAATAGACCTGCGGGAGCTCCTGTAGACCTACAGACGGAATACAGTAGACCTGTGGGAGCTTCCATAGACCTACAGACAGAATACAGTAGACCTGCAGGAGCTTCTGTAGACATCCAAACGGAATACAGTAGACCTGTGGGAGCTCCTGCAGACCTACAGACAAAATACTACAGACGGAATACAATAGACCTGCGGGAGCTCCTGTAGGCCTACAGATGGAATACAGTAGACCTGTGGGAGCTTCCGTAGACCTACAGATGGAATACAGTAGACCTGCGGGAGCTCCTGTAGACCTACAGATGGAATACAGTAGACCTGTGGGAGCTCCTGTAGACCTTGCCGAGGTCCTGAAGGTGACAAACCATGGTGGTCTGTGATATGTCCAGCTCGCCTGATAAACTCCGAGTGCTGGTTGTCGGATTTGCCTCTCAACCTGGTGCACGGCCTCCGAATCCATGGTTCGTGACCTACCTGACCTTGGCTGATCGTCGAGGTTTCTGTCACCTGAGTGAAATTTCTTGAACCATCTGGTTGCAGTGCTGTGGTCCATAGAACCTTCCCCTTTTGCATGACAAATGCTTTGTGTTGCTTGAGCAGCGTTATGGCCGAGTACAAACTTGTAAAGCAAAAGTTCCCTAATTAGCCAGTTGTGGTTGTTCATATTTTAGGCGTCCCAACCGCAGATAGAAAGACAACATGCAATGCTGTTCACAGCTATGACTACCACTTTATATCCCTTTCAACTGACTACTGTGCGTGACTTGAACTATTTTAAACACGTGACATACCCGCCGCAGCATATGCGTTTATGGAAATTTTGCAAAACTTTCGACTCAGCCTCTGTAACTGAGTAGTGTGCACTGGCTTACTAATGAATTAACAGTACTTTGATGATACTCTGGTTCTAGCACACAAAGTCACGTACTCAGAGTAATAGTATCCAAATTTGGAACACAGTAACAATTAATAAATTTGAGTTGAAGCATAAAACTTTCAATGCTGTCAACCTCCTGTAATATTTTGGGTATCTTTTTCATTGTAGTATTGCAATAGGGATAAGTACTTGATTATTTGTTGGCAACTCTGTAATTTACTTTAAAGTGTAACTTTTGGAATTCACAAGGGCCCTACACACTTTTTGATCCAACTTTTTAAGACATAGCAACGTCTTAAACAAGAAAGACAACACCAAATTTTCGGATGTAATAAGCACGTCTTTTGAATCCGTTCTGATGCGAATTAAATGTATCAAAGGTATTCAAAATCAATGGAACTGGTTTGTAAAATAATCAACTGGTTCCAACAATCAATAAAACATCCAGAAATAGAAACATCTACTTAGTTCCACCAGCAGCTAAAAAGCATGTTACGAAAATTAACATATGGCGAACAAAAAGTTTCTCATACTACAAAGAAGGTGCCAGAGACAAAGAGATTTTCAAATCGAACAGTTAAAAGAAGAAATATAAAAAAAGAAACATGATTTAAGTTTACATCTGCTAGCGGAAGAATTTTGCATAGCGGAAAACTTGAAAATAGGCAAAAATTATTCTTCATGGAAAAAACGTTTGACCTGTATGCAGTTAGTGAGAAAGAAATCTTTGCGTAACTTAAAGAGCTCCACATCTCTGTCGTAGCGAATGGCATACAGTGAAGAAGAAATTTCTCAATAGCGTTTTTAAAAGCGCCGATACAGCTGCAAACTGCCAAAACACCACCTACTGACAGAACTATGAACTACAAAATTCCTCATATACTAGCCTTAAGGGTTCTACAAAGTAAATGGCATCCGGTGTTAAAAGAATTTTTTAAATCACACACGTAAAAACAGTGATATTGAGAAAAACAGAATAAGCATATGCGTCCCTAGCGGCAAAATTGTGCACTATTTTGGAAAGAAAATACACACACAGTTTGCATAGTTAATAGTATCTGACCGGAAAAAAAGTTTTTCAATTAGGTTTTTAGTCCCGCAGATATTGCAGTAAATGGAGATGTGAACTTATGCCCTCTGGTGGCAGACCTGTTCGCTATGAAAAATTTGAAATTATATGAGAAACATTTCCTCATAGAAACACTCTCCAACAAAGAAAGAATTTTTCAAATCGGACACTTAGAAGCAGAGATATCGACAAAAATAAGATACGTGTTTATGCCCCCAAGCAGAAAAACCATGCATTGTTTTAAGAAGAAGGTATTCTCAAAAGGTCTTTCGATGTGAGCGGTATTGGTAAACGAAAGAATTTTTTCAATCGAGTTTTCAGGAGCTCAGAATTTGCTACAAATACATCAGACGTAGAAATTAACACTTACGCCCCCTGGTGGCTAAACCATTCTTTACCAAATATTAGAAATTATGGACAAAGCATTTCCTATCAGCAGCTGTATCCGGTGCAGAAAGAAGTTTCTAATCGGAATTTTAGAAGCAGAGATATCGGGGAAAACGCAATTTACCTTAACGCCCCCTAGGAGAAACTCTATGCATTACTTCAAAAATTTGAAATTATATGAGAGCATTTTACACTGGAACTGCTATCAAACAAAGAAGGAATTTTTCAAATCTGACTCTTAGAAGCAGCGATATTGACAGAAATAAGATATACATCTTCGCCCCTGGTGGAGAAACCATACATGACTTTAAGAAGAAAATATTCTCAAATGTTTATCGACATGAGCGGTATCGGTCCATGAAAGAATTTTCTCAATCGAGATTTTAGAAACTCAGATTCTGATGGAAATACCTACGAAGCAAAAATTAACGCTTATGCCCCCTGGTGGCCAAGCCATATTTTTAAAGAAATTAAGAATTACAATCAAAACATTTCCCACCAGGAGCTGTACACGGTGCAGGTAGAATTTTTGAAATCGGAGCTTTAGAAGCAGAGATATCGGGAAAGCGCAATTTACCTTTAATCCCCCTAGTGGAAAGTCAATGAATTACTTGAAAATTTTGAAGTTATATGAAAAATATGTCGCACCGGAAACTATCCAACAAAGAAGAAATTTTTCAAATTGGGCCATTAGAAGCAGAGATACTGACAAAAATAAGATATACATTTATGCCCCCTAGCAGAGAAACCATGTATTATTTTAAGAAGGGAATATTCTGAAAAGGTTTGTCGACGTGAGTAGTATCGGTCCACGAAATAGTTTTTCAATCGAGATTTTAGAAGCTCAGATTTTGTTGCAAATACAATCAGAAGCAGAAATTGACACTTACGCCCTCTGGTGGCCAAACCATTTTATACCAAAAATTAGAAATTATATGTGAAGGATTTCCCATCTGGAGCTGTATCCGCCGCAGAAAGAATTTTTTAAATTGGAGTTTTAGAAGCAGAGATATCGGGGGAAACACAGTTTACTTTTACGATCCCTAGCAGAGAATCTATGTGTAACTTGAAAAAGTAACTATACCTAAAATAATCTTCGCCATGAGTAGAATCAAAAGGCAAAAGAATTTTTTGAATTGGATGTTTAGAAGCAAATGTATGGAATAAAATGTATTTTTAAATTCGATATCATCTGCATTTATGCCCTCTAGTGGCGAAATTGTGCATTGAAAAAAAAATCAAAATAAAGAGTCATTATTTTCACATTTCAAGCTTCCTAATGCAAAAAGAATTTTTTAAATTGAACTATTAGTTGCAGAGATATCGTGTCTACAGGCGGACGGACAAACCGATAACATAAGCACGATCTTTTTTTACAAAGGAAGTGCTAAAAAAGTGGGATATTAGTCTCAACATTTGTCTCTCTCCCAGTACAAGTATAACAAAATTAGTGTCAGTTTGGCAATGTTTCCCTTGGCTTTTCTCCCATCCCAGAATGGCCATATTAATATGATACATTTTCAATGCTTATCATAATGAAAAAAATGTCAGTTTTTAAATCAAAGGGGTGTTAAATATGTCACAACTATTTCATACCATTAATATAATTGTGCTGCATTTTCAAGTTCAATATATTTGCCCCACTATTTGCATTCACTCAGTGGCTCACTGAAGAGCTTTGTTTAGAATGGGACACAGTTAAGAAGTAACCAGGCAAAATGAAACAAAACATGCTATAAAACTGATTTACTGCTTTGATTCATTCAGCATTTTTAAAGATATTAGGTTATTTCATAATCATTGTGGCTCAGCCTGTATCACAGAAATAATATGTTCCCCAACAACAATAAGTTTCCTATTGCATTGTGCATACACCTACACGGCTGCACCATAATTTTGCTGTAATCTCAACAGCTGCTCAAGTCAAATCTGATACAAATAAAGCCACGAATTACATAAAAAAAAAAAAAGTAAATAAATAACATAATTTCAGGAAGAAATCGAAAAGGCAAGCAAAACAACTAACACATACCTGGCTTCCTCATTTTCTACAATATGCCTAATGCGTATCTTCGGCGGAGCAGGCCGGGCACTTGGAGGCCTTGCAGAAGGAGGTCTAGCAAAAAAGGGAAAGAGGAGAGGACGGTAAATATATTAGGTTTTCTTAGAAAATGACAAAACAATTTGTTTCCCAACTAGAAAATACATAAAAGAAAAACCTTATCTATGGCCAATTTCCAAAGTAAGTAACCAAAGCTTACACACATAGTTTTTCTTTTTTCACTAAAATCTTTTTTTTTAAATGTGAGAAGTTTTGAGGACAATTGTTATTTTTATCAAGCTTTTACTTCTTATTACAATTCCATGATAGTTATGGGTAACCATGTAGACTTAGTTCTGTTTACAGTACAGTCCCATGCATATGGTGTGTTAACCAAGTCATGACTAATGCTGTGTGAGGCCATACTTTCCACAGATAAAAATCCATTGTGATCCAATGATAATAGTCTTCTTTTTGTTAATTTAAGTCCTTCTACAGGGTTCCCACTCAAAAGTAATAAAAAAATTCAAACTTTTCCAGGTTCTCCAGGTGGTTTTTAAAGTTTTTCCAGAGTGTAACCGCTATCATGTTGCAATGAACTGTTACATTTCATTCCATTTATGGATTTTCTCACCAAAGCACACATTTGTAAATTCTTTAAGCAATTTTTGTCTTTATAAAATTAAGTGCTTTTCATTAATAACAACTAAATGCACACATTGTTTTCCATACCATTATTCCTTGTACTTTTATAAATACTACCCACATAGAATTTGTAAATACATTCCCACAGAAACAGGCCATATGTAAGAAAATATCTGTAAGTTGATTAGTTGCAGTTCTTCTATAACACAATGCAGCTAAGCTTAATGGTGGAAAGAGAAATGAAGAAACGTGTCGCAAGAGAACCCAACAGACAAAGGACTTTGATCCATTGTTTGGTTGGTTCTCTTGTGAAGTGTTTCTCCAAGCAGGAGAGTGTCAAGCCATTAACATGGAACAATTGTTCCATGTTACAACAACTGTCTGCAGAAATTGAACAAAAACTTAATAATAGGCAATTTTCAAAATTCAATTTTGCATCTTTTCAGGAAATAAACGAAAAATGTAATGTAACTGAAAGATCTACCAAATTCTAGGCAGGCAGTAATTGCCAACAAAAGTTTGAAATCTGAAAAAAAGAACAGTTTTTTTTTTTTTTTTTTGGAAAAATAACATATCCCTTGATTTTTATGAAAAAAATGGCAATTTTCCTAGAATTTTCTCTGATTTCTACAACAAAGGGCAATTTTTCCTGAGTTTTTCCTGATTTTTGAAACCATTTTCAACCCTGAGAATTTCAGGTTTTTCCTGTTTTTTAGGTTGCATGGAAACCCTGTTCTAACTCTTTATGGTGGCTTCTTGGTGCTCAATAAGTTTAAGTGAATCACAACTCAGTTTGCACTCATTTTGTCTTGTATATCTATTTAATTCATTTTTATATATGAAGTGCTCTTACTGCTGCTAAAATCAGCACATTTTAAAAGATAAATTCCATAAAAAAGACATATAAACTTTGGGCCACTATTTCTGAAGTATCATCAGAAACAGCCATTAATTTACCTACCAACTTTCAAAAATTGAAATCTGTAAAAAAATTTCAGTGAACATTTAATAGACATGTTTGATCGACAGATACATTGGGCATATATCAATTAAAAACAGGTTCGTTTATTATGCAAATATGTTGATTTTAATTGATCCCACATATTTGATACTATGTATCAAACATGTGGGATCACACTTATAATGATTTCTGATTGCATTTTAATTGCTATAAGCATAAAATACTGCCAAGATATTTAGCAGTATTTTACATTGATAGTGATTAAAATGTAATCGATAATAATTCCTCATTATTATTACGCTATCATTAGACTAGATATACAGACAAAACTTTCATTTATAACTGTAAAATTATAGTGCTATTGCAATAAGTTTTTATTTTAACACAGGTCTGAACCTTAAATTTTTGTGCCATCATGTTAGAATACATACATTTAAAAACTACAATTTTAAGTCTTATACAATTGGGAAAAGAATTTCCCCAAACAAATAATTCTTCATAAATACATGGTAAGCATTGTAATGCTATTATTGGCATATTTTCACTGTATTACATGCCACTTCCTTCAGAAAACTTGAAAATTTTCATCGCCCTGGAGCGGGAATTGAACCCACGTCTCCTGATTTCCGGTCGAGCATGCTAGTCATTACACTACCCAGGACAAGGAAATTTCAAGCAACTCAACATAGATATCTGAGAACCTTCAGCTTTGCACTAGTCGAAGCTATTCATGCCCCATCGTAGCGTCTCACAACCTTTTCTCACATCCAGGGTCGGATGTAGATCACAAATTCCAGTGATGAAAATATGTCATATACAATTGGGAAACAAATTTCTTTAAAGAAATAATTCTTCATACAATACATGTTAAGCATTACCATGCATTTATGAAGAATTATTTCTTTGGGGAAATTCGTTTCCCAATTGGATATGACATACTTTCATCACTGATATTTGCGATCTACATCTGACCCTGGATGTGAGAAAAGGTCGTGAGATGCTACAATGGGGCATGAATAGCTTCGACTAGAGCAAATCTGAAGATTCTCAGATATCTACGTTCAGTTGCTTGGAATTTCTTTGTCCTGGGTAGTGTAATGACTAGCATGCTCGACCAGAAATCAGGAGGTGCAGGTTCAATTCCCGCTCTAGGACGACGAAAATTTCCAAGTATTTTTAAGGAAGTGGTTACATGGAATACAGCAAAAATATGCCAATGACAGCATTTAAGTCTTATGTGAAATGGTGTTTTCATTTTCTCTCTTTTAGCCATTTTTCCTAATCCTACAGAATTTTCACCAAGTCTTTCCTGCTAGGCAGGCCTAGCAGGAAAGACTTCGGGGTGGAATGAATTGTAATTGGGTAAATTCGAATATAAAAGCATGGTGGTCTTTTGGGTCACTTATCCCCCCCCCTCCCCGAAATTTTTTAGGTGATACCTAGATGACACTAATCTATCTGGAAGGGAAAAAAACATGAACATCTGTAAAATATGTCATTCCATAAAATTACCATAAAAGAAATACACTTTCAGTAAATTTTATGAGTAAACAGTAAAACTTGGCAGGTCAGGTATGGAAATCCTACAGCAGACACATTGAAAATTAACACATTCAGAAACTGCTAGAAATTAAATCACTTGGAAATTGCAATAAATAATAGAACTAAAACAATTAATGAATAGCCTTTCATAAAATGCACTTATGATATTAATCATACAAGAGTGCAAATTCTCAAAAAAATTAGCTACATTTGATGCAGTTATTAAAGATGTACCGTAATTTTTTGCCTGTATATAATCCACAGACAGCAAAATTCACATAAACATTTTTTTCCTTCGTGTAATCCAACACATCATAGATGTTGAACCGGGAGTTGAATTTCCGATAGAAAAGTCGGTCACATAATGACCCAGGAGCCCAAAGAAGTAAGAGGGAAAAAAACGATTTCGTTAAATGAAGAAATTCATTTTTAAAGGTTACTTTTTCATATTTTTATCTCCTGACAGATAAAGGGCGTGACAGCATCCACAGATCACGCCAATGCAGCTCAGAGTATTGCAATACACCTTGCCAGCCATGATGAAAGGCTAATACGGAAGAAGTCATAGAAATACTGTACATACTCGCGTATAAATTCGAACGTTTTTGAAAGGATTCCTACTTTGCAGAGTTGGAGGATCGTCTTATACGTGGGCCAATAAAAAACTTCCGTGAATTCTCCCAGCGGAATTTATCGACGGAGTTTGTTTACATTTTAGGCAATGACAAGCATGCGGCTTTCCGCGTGTTATTGCGCAATTGCTTTCTGACCTCAAAATTATGTGCTGGGATACGATCATATCCTCAATTGTGTCCAACACTTTTTCCTTTTTGAAGACATCGTGAATAGCAACAAAGGAAAATAGCAGCAACGGTGTTGGTCTAAATGGTGAAAGACGAACTAAAGATAAGGCAGCACACATGAGATCCGAAAGGAGGAGGAACGGCTAGGTTCATGCAGCAAGCGCAGGGCATACGTTAGTGGCTGGTTTACAAAAACAGAGACAGCACAAGCAGTCAGAGCGTATTGTCCTTCTCAGCGATTCAAAATGACCCCTGCAGTCGCTTTCCACAACTTGCCCAATCTTTCATTACGACATTCCTCCCCGCTCTGTACAAACTCCTGAAAACTAAGGAAAATTTTCCCAAGGGAGTTCCTTTTCCAATTATAGCCCCTCTCCTGCACAATTACACTGCAGATTTTTTTTTAAATCGAAGAGTTGTAAAAACTTTTTTAAATCGACGTATTATCCGCATTGGCGTATAATCCACAGAACCTATATTTTAAACTTTTCAGCAGATAATCCACGGATTGTACGACACCAGTCATCCTGAAGAAGAAATTGAAAGAATTTTATGAGGAAATTTGTCATCTAAATAATAAAGGTAAGCAGCACTTGAAAATAATTATGGGAGATTTCAATGCAAAAATAGGGCAACTCGGCAACAGAATGAAACTTCAGTAGGTAAATTCGGTCACGGCAACAGAAACCACAAGCGTGGAAATACTCTCGTTGAGTTTGCAGAGCAGAAGGTTTTCATCTTGAACTCCTTCTTCAAGAAAAAGCCACACAGGAAATGGACATGGAGACATCCAAATGGGACGACAAGTGAAATTGATTTTATTATGTGTAACAAAAAATTCGCTCACTAGAAGACTGCAGTGTGCTAAACAAGTTCAACACAGGTAGTGACCATAGATTGGTGAGATGTAAGATGCACCTCAACACTAAACTTGAACGTGGCAAGCTCATAAGACAAACAAAATCTATTGACATAACCAACCTTAAAAAACACCATAATACCTTCAAGTTGGAACTGAAGAACAGGTTCTCTGCTTTAGAAGGCCTAACATCGGAAGAAGTGGACATCTCTGAAGTTAACAGAAAAGTAACCAAAGCTCTTATGGAAACAGCAACAAAATTAGCTGGGTCTAAGAACAAAGTTGCATGTAAATAAATTATCAGGAAAAACGAAAATGTTGATGCAAAAAAAAGAAGAGATGAGGACAACTAAAGAAGATGTGACTTCCAAAGTGGAATATATAGAGCTATGCAAGACAGTACGAAAAAGTATCACTGAAGACGTGAAAATTCAACTGTGAACTAGTGAGGAAAGCCAATTGAAAACAACCAAAGCCTAAAGATAGCAAAGGGACATCTCAATAAGGGAAGAAAACAGATTATGGCACTGAGAAAAGAAGATAGTTCTGTAACAAGAAATAGAGGCGAAATTTTGACAAGAGTGAAAGATTTCTACTCCAAATTATATGAAAGGGATGATACATGCACTCCAGACATCATGAAAGATACCAGTACCAGAGTTCCTCCAGTCCTTCCAGCAGAAGTTGCACATGCAATCAAGAACATGAAGCGAGGGGAAAGCTCAGGAGAAGATGGAATTACTGTAGACATCATACAAGAAGCAGGTGGAGAAATCGAAACAGTACTCGCCCAAATTTTCACTCGATGCCTTAATGAAGGAAAGATTCCTGAGGAAGTTGGAACACCGCTACAATGATCCTGCTACATAAGAAAGGTGACATTGAGGATCTCGGAAACTTACAGACCTATCAGCCTCCTATCAGTAGTTTATAAAATCTTCACTAAAGTTCTTTCACACAACTTGAAGGTAACACTGGACATGGCTCAACCGAGAGAACAAGCTGGATTCAGGAGTGGCTACAGCACAATAGATCATATCCACGTACTGAGAGAACTAATTGAAAGAAAGCGAGGAATATGAACTTCCATTGTGCATAGCCTTTTATCGATTATCGAAAAAAGCCTTTGATTCGGTGAAACCATCAGCAGTTACAATGGCTCTGAAAACCTGCGGTATTGAAGATGCATACATTAATAATATTAATAACATCTATGAAAATGCAAGTGCAAGATTCGGCTGTTTGAAAATGCAAGTGCAAAGATTCGGCTGTTTGAAAATACAACACACGTAAAAATTGGAAGGGAGTGAGACAAGGTGACACCATGTCTCCGAAGCTCTTTTAATGCCACATTGGAGGGTGTTTTTCAGTCGCTGAGCTGGGAAAACAAGGGGATAAAGATTAATGGAGATTATCTAACCCACCTTCGTTTTGCTGATGACCTAGTCATTTTTGCAACTACCCCATCAGAGCTGCAGAGTATGATCCAGGAACTTGCTGACAAGAGTAAGAGAAGTGGGATTAAAAATAAACTTTCAGAAGACAAAAGTGATGTTCAATGCTTTTACGAGAAATGAAGATTTATCGATTGATGGAGAAGAAGCTGGAGATAACAGACAAACCGTGCGTTTATCTTGGACAGCAGATATCAAGTGAGGGTCACATTGATGAAGAAATTAATCGGCGTACAAAACTTGCCTGGAGAGCTTTTGGAAGAAACAGCATAATTTTTAAAGAGCAATATGCCATTATGTCTTAAAAGAAAAGTGTTTGATCAATGCATCCTTCCAGTGCTTACGTATGGTGCAGATTTGAGGCGTGGACCTTAACTAAAAGAGACATACAAAGGCTGCAAAAGACAACTCAAAGCAGCATGGAGAGGTGCATACTTGGTGTAACCAGGAGAGATAAGAAGAGGAACTCGTGGATCCGAAAATTGACAAGAGTGGAAGACATCATGATCAGAGTTAAATCCCTGAAATGGCAATGGGCTGGACATACTGCCAGAAGGACAGACCATAGATGGACAGCCGAAATTTTAGATTGGATTCCAAGGGACAGGAAAAGACCCAGAAGAAGACCACATGGGAGATGGGTGGATGAAATTCAAAGTATGCAGGGTGACATGGAGGAGACTGGCACAAGACAGACCGTTGTGGAGGAAACTTGGGGAGACCTTCGTCCAGCAGTGGATTGATAATGGTTGACAGTAAATGATGATGATGATGATACGAATCGAATTACGGTAATATGAATTTGGCCAGCTACACATACTTTTGATAAATGAACAGATTTTTTAAATTGTGCAACACACACAAAACATCAGTTCATGATGCATTTCATTTTATTCCCTAATATGTCAATGTTGTTCCAAGTTTCCTAACAAACTATGCAACATTCCTTGAAAGTGCTATAACACACTGAATGGACAAATTATCATGTGCACCTTGATAATGATATGTAAAGCAGAAATATTGCATCTATTCATATGGGATGCTGAATCTGGCAATGCTTAAAAATACAGCAGGCCTCTCTCTACACATTGGAAACCAGTCATAGAAAAAATAATCATGAGTAAATGCAGCAACATAAGTTTGACTGTGGCCAGATAGACGTAGGAACGAGGAAAGTCACTTGTTTAATCACCACAACTGTTGAGCTATTGCGATTTCAATATCAAACCGTCACATGTACATATACCAAAACTATGTCTCAATATGCATAGATCCCAACCTCTAAAAAGTAGTTTTCAGTAACGAAAAAAAAAAAAAAAATCTGTAATTTTCCATAATCCAGTCCACAGCGGCAAATTTGGGAATTTAACACGGCAACAAATTGCAGTCTGTCAGAACTACTAAAAAAAAAAAAAAAAAAAAAGAATTAGTATCATAAACAATTATTTGCTAGTGGAAAAATTAAAAATACTGTCCACCGGGGAAAAATATAAAAGATTACCTCCAGACATGAAAAAAAAAATCATTCCTTGGAATGTTGATGCTTCTTTGATTCTGTATGCCTTTGGCAATCATCCCACCAATGCCACACCCAGGATTTGTTTATGGGGAGGGGAGGGGGGAGCAAAATGTTGAAGATGCAAAATTAAAACACCCTGAAGTAAATATCTCCCAAAATATTGAGAAATTGAGAAGCGATAATAATGTATCCACCATATTTAAGTGTGTTCTAATTAATTTGTAAACTATATATTTAAAAACATATGCCAGTATATTTACACATAACTACCAATAACAAAAGAGCAACGAAGGGCCAAGTGATAACTCGTGGGGAGGGCCTGGGCCTCTTCCACTGAATGTGCCACTGCCGCCTACCATGAACGACACTAAAATCGCATCTAAAAATACTACAAAACTCTGGTTCACCGAAACCTGCGACTTTTAAAAAAAAAAACAAGGCCAGTCTCTGTGGTACATTTCGGGAAACATTTTCTTTTTAAATGAAGAAGGTTAGCCTGAAGGAACACTTCATTTTAAAAACACTAATAACAAAAAAAAAAAACCTTCATGATTGCACAACCAATTGACATGCTTTTCTATCCAACAGTAGCAGGTTCTGCAGGGACAGAGAGAATAAAAAAGGATATCCAAGTGAAGCAGTGTCCATGCAACACATGCTTTCTGCGTAGTCGGGGGGGTTACAGGGGAGAGAATCATGGGAAGGTAAAACAGGTGTGAAAGGCAGAGTTGGGGTCACGCACCTGTTATTATTCCCTGTCATTGGATTTCCTTTTGTAGATAGATAGTTCATGGGATTACGAATTAAGATACAGAAATCTATTTTATGCAGAACATAGCTTTAAATTTTTCCTTCCAGATAAACGAAGAACAAACCAAATTTTTTTAACAGTGTGGATGAAATATTCATCACATAATACACGGAAATACATCCGAATTATTAGCACCACAATCACAGACATCTCTGAGTTGTGTGTGTATTTTCCTGTTTCTCATGTAACATTAATCATACAAAGAAAATTACATTCCTGCTCCAGAGCAATGTAATTTCCAAGTTTTCAGATGTGGTTAATGTTATGTAAGAAACAGTAAATTACATGCGACTCAGAGATGTCAATGATTGCTGTGTTAATAATACAAATAAATTTAAGCAGATAAAAAATTTACTTTCCATATCAGATAAATCACATGGTGGTTTTCCGTTATAGCATTTCTTTTTGTCTTTTTAATCAGGTAAGTACATCGGTGTGGGGGATTAGCCTCACAGCCTACAGTTCCAGTTGATCATTCAACTTAAGGATTCTGGAACAAAACCCTGTGAGTTGAGGTCTTTTTACCCACTGTCACACAGAACTAGCTAGCATCTCTCCAAGATTCACAGAGGCCCTAGTTGATACTGAGACACTAGGGCCTCTGCGGATATTTGATCAGGAAAGCAAAGATTATTCTAAAGCAGATGCAAATGATGTCACAGTAAAGGATGGAAGCACAGAAGGGATCTCAAGAGAAAAAGTGTGTAGAGCTCTAAAATCTCTTCAGAATGGTAAGGCTCCAGGAGTTGGTGGCATAACTGCCTAGATGTTAAAATATGGTGGTGACTCTGTAATTGACTGGTTAAATGAAATTTGCCAGTTGTGCTGGGAGCTAGGAATGGTCCCTTGGGATTGGAAAGATGCTATCATTGTTCCCTTGTATAACGGAAAAGATGATCAGACTGACTTCAAAAAATGCATTGTGGTATTAGCCTATTAAGTGTGCCAGGGAAGAGTGTTTGCTAAGGTCGTTATTGAGAAAAATGACGGGGTCTTACATCAGAGAAAGTGTGGGACATTCAGAGTAGTTTTACGTGCCTGGTTAAAAAGGCTGCACTAACCACACTTTTTGCATTACGCACGATGATTGAAAAGTATCTGGCTGTTGATAAAGAAAGTTTTCGCTGCCTTCATAGATTTAGAAAAAAGCTTTACGACCAAGTAAATAGTACACTTTTGTGGGAAGGTATTAGGAAAGAATATGGTGTTACTGGGAATCTAATTAATAGTGTAAAAGCCATATGTGTGCTGGCAGTAGAGCTTGTGTACGAGTGAATGGTGTTTTATCAAAATGGTTTTCTATTGGTGCAGGAGTCAGACAAGGTTGTATAATGTCACCATGGCTGTTTAATATATTTATAGAAGAATGCATGCATGATGCCAAAATAGATAATACTGGTTAATGTATCGGTGATATCCATGTGCAGATTGCTGTATGCTGATGACACTGTCCTGTTGGCCAAGAGCAAAAGAGAGTTGCAGGGTATGTTGTCCCGGATGTACGAAGATTGCATGAGATTCAAACTGAGTATAAATAAAGGATAAACCAAAGTTATAGTTTTTGAGAGAGGAACAAAAAAGTGGTAGTACTGAATGTAATATAAGTCTAAATGGCACAGTGACTGACCAGGTGAATGAGTTTGTGTATTTAGGGAAGCATGTTTAACAGAGAGAACAAATTGGATGGTGAAATTAGTAAGCAAGTGAATTCTTCATTGAAGATAGTCACAAGCGGCTTTGGGAGGTTTCCGCAGGAATGATGGGTTCTCAAGAGAGTTTCGCATGGCTGGGTATGAAAGTGTAATTGTTCCTACTCTGATGTATGGCAGTGAAACCTGGGTACTACAGAAGAAACATAGAAGTCGTTTGTACATACATACATATCACTAAGCTGTTCTCTGAGATTCAGAGGTTAGCTCCAAAAAGAAATACAAACTTCCAGATATTTTTACTTATTGTTGTCGTATCAAACTTCGCCATTTACAGCGATCTTGACATACAACTCGTGCTTCACTGATATCCATTACACGCAGTACACAAGATCTTTTATACTTCATACTCATAATCTTTTTCTCATGCAGACACTCCTGAATCTGATCCACCCATGTCTTCCTTGGCCTTCCTCTGCCTTTCCTTCCTGCCACTTGGGTAGAAAATATTTTCTTAGTAAGCATTTCATCACTCATTCTTTCAACATGGCCAAACCACCAGTTTTCCCCATTGAGTCTCCGCCTTGCTAACAACATTTTGCTTTACATCACACAACTGCAATACATCTTCATTCCTCACACAATCAGATCGTGTCTTGCCACAAACCCCACGTAAGTAACGCATTTCTCCAGCACACAAACGACTCCTATGTTTCTTCTGGTACCCAGGTTTCACTGCCATACATCAGAGTAGGAACAATTACTGTTTCATACACAGCCATGCGGGACTCTCTAGAGACCCCATCATTACTGTGAAAAACCTCCCAGAGCAGCTATGACTTTCAAAGAAGAATTCACTAAAGCCTACTGATTTCACCATCCAACTTGTTCTCTCTGTCAAACATGCTTCCTAAATACACAAACTCACTCACCTGGTCAATCACAGTGCCATTTATACACCTTACATTACATTCAGTGCTACCCGTTCCTCTCTCAAACACCATAACTTTGGTTTTCCCTTATTTATACTCAGTTTGAATTTCATGCAAACTTCCTGCATCCGAGTCAACATACTCTGCAACTCACTTTTTGCTCTCTGCCAACAGGACAGTGTCATCAGCATACAGCAATCTGCACACACGGATATCACCAAGACATAAACCACTATTATCTATTTTGGCCTCACGCATGCACGCGTCCTCAATGTATATTAAACAGCCATGGTGACATTACACAACCTTGTCTAACTCCTGCACCAATGGAAAACCATTTTGATAAAACACCATTCACTCGTATACAAGCTCTACACCAGCATACATGGCTTTTACACTATTAAGTAGATTCCCAGTAACACCATATTCATTCAATACCTTCCACAAAAGTGTCCTATATACTGGGTCGTAGCTTTCTCTAAATCTATGAAGGCAGTAAAAACTTTCTTCCCAACAGCCAGATACTTTTCAAATCATCAGTAGCCGTAATGCAAAAATCTGGTTAGTGCAGCCTTTATGCCAAGGCATAAAACCACTCTGAACATCTCACACTTTCAATGATGTAAGACCCATTACCTTTTCAATAACAACCTTACCAAACACTTTTTCCCTGGCACACTCAGTAAGCTAATACCACGATAGTTCTTGCATTCAGCCTGATCACCTTTTCCCTTATACAAGGGAACAATAATAACATCCTTCCAATCCCGAGGGACCATTCCTAACTCCCAGCACAACCGGCAAATTTCAGTTAACCAGTCAATTATAGAGTCACCACCATACTTCAACATCTCTGCAGTTGTATGCCATCAACTCCTGGAGCCTTACCATTCTGAAGAGATTTTAGAGCTTTACACACTTCTTCTCTTGAGATCCCTCCTGTGCTTTCATCCCTCATTGTGACATGATCTGCATCTGTCTCAGAATCATTTTTGCTCTCCTGATCTAATAACTCACATAAGTATTCACCCCATCTGTCACTTAACTCATTGGGCTCCCATATCATTTCCCCAATCTCATTCTTCACACAACTTACAACTTTGTTTCCCTATTTTCCTGAGTCTCATGTACTTCCAGAAGGACTTTCTATCTTTCCAAAAAGCCAGTTCATGCCTTTCCACTTTCTCCCTTCCGATCTTTTGCCTTACTATGGCGAACCAGCTTAGCAGCTTCAACGCTTCTTACAGCGATATTCATCCACAGAGACTCTACCTTGCAACATCCCCAAATAGGCTTCCTTCTTTTCTTTACTGCCTCATCAATCTCACTATTCCACCAAGCATCACCTCTATTGTTACCCACTATTGTGGTGCCACAGACCTCTTTAGCAGCAGTGACAACACAGTTCTTAAAACATTCCCACTTCTTTTCTACATCCCTTTCACAAGATTTCAGATCCTTCAGTCGTTCTCTGAGTAAGTCAGAGTACCACTGATGGTCTTCAAGGAGCCTATCAACCTTTATTCTTCTGGGTCTCTTCTATTCCTTTTCCTCAACCAACATTAAGTTTCACTTTCGTGACACTACCAAGTAATGATCAGAACCAACATCCGCACCTCTCATCACATGGGTGTCAACAACTAAGTGTTTCAAACGCTGATCGTAAACAACAAAATCTATCACACTCTTTTGACCAAGAGTACGATTTTCCCAAGTATATGTGTGTATATACTTGTGGTTGAAAAATGTATTAGATACACACAAACCATTCTCAATGCAGAGTTCAATTAATCTTTCACCACTATCATTCACACAAGGATCATTAAACTTACCCAGAACATTGTCAGAAATTGCATTCTGCATTAGGACCTACTCTAGCGTTACTGAAATCCCCTGCTATTACAACTTTTCTTTCTTTAGCACCAAACTGGCTCAAAACAGCTTTTAGCTCATTCCAGAAATCTTCTTTCTTATCAGAAGGTTCTGAGTCACAAGGGAAAGCATACACTACAACAATTACAATTCTCTGAAGTTTCACTTTCAAACGAATCCAGAGAATTCTCTCACTTATGCAACTATAGTGAATCAAGTTGTTCTTCATCTTTCTCTTAAAATCACACCTACACCAGCCTGTCCTCTCATATTATCAATACTCCAGACCACACACTCACCGTACCATTCACTTCTTCTACCCCAATTTCCTTCTTTTTGGTTTCATCTTACACACAGCACATCCAGTCTATACTTATTCATCTCCTCAATCACCTCACTCATCTTGCCATTTATACCTCTAGTATTTCAGCCATACACCAATCTTACATTCACTCAGCCGAGATCGCTTTCTCATACGCCGTTTAGAAAGTCCAGGTCGATTCCGTGGTGGACCGTCCTTCTCAAGTGTGGTAGGTCCACCATATCCCACACTTGAGTCATTCTTAATATTTCTTTTTGTCTTTTTAATCGAGTAAGTACATCAGTGTGGGGGATTAGCCCACAGCTGAGGGTTCAGTTGGTCATTCAACCTAAGGATTCTGGAACAAAGAAAACCCAGTGAGTTGGGGACTTTTTGCCAATGTCACACAGAACTAGCTTTTGCACCTCTCTCCAAGATTCAGAGGCCCTAGTTGCCGTTGTGTGTGCCATTGTTACTGCACGGAGCGCCCCCGAGGAGGCAAACCCATCGCTCACTACGACCGAAACATAGAAGTCGTTTATGTGCTGGAGAAATGCGTTATTTACAGGGGGTTTGTGGCAAGACACGTTCTGATTGTGTGAGAAATGAAGATGTCTTGCAGTTGTGTAATATGAAGCAAAATGTTACAGTTTAGCAAGGTGGAGACTACTATGTTACAGTGGTATGGCCATGTTGAAAGAATGAGTGATGAGATGCTTACTAAGAAAATCTTTTTAGCCCAAGTGGCAGGAAGGAAACGCAGAGGAAGACCAAGGAAGTCATGGGAGGATCAGATTCAGGAGTGTCTGCATGAGAAAAGATTATGAGTATGAAGTACAGAAGATCTTGTGTACTAAGTGTAATGGATGTTAATGAAGCCATGAGTTGTATGTCAAGATCGCTGTACATGGATAAGTTTGATACGGCGACAGATGTAAAAATTGTAGTTTGTATTTCTTTTTGGAGCTAACTGCCTATGAATCTCAGAGAACAGCTTGAGTGATATGTACTGTATGTATGTAGGTTTTCTGTAACTTCACTGTTATATCCGTATTGCTTTACTGCAACAGCAACCAAAAATCCGTACCAGTTGGCATCTATGAATATGGCAAAACTTCCATCCAATGAGAGAAATGTGGTCATAAATGGTCAACTGACTCTCAAGGCAAGTGCACACTGTCCTATGTCATCACAAGGAATCGCACAGCTACTGCAGAGCAGGTAAAATCAGAATTTAATAAGGGCATGTCCATAAGCTCGTGCACAAAGGCTATCTATCACACTACGGAAAAAACGGGCTATGGTAGTTGAAATGCACATCATGTTCCCTTGTTGATTGCAATGCACCAAACAATTAGGCTGCAGTTTGCAAAGGCTTATTGCAACTGGAGGGTGGAGTACTGGGAACATGAAATCTGCAGCGGTTGCTTTGGCTTTTATAAAGTTTTTGCCCACCCATTTGCCAAATTCAATTTTCTTTTTGCCAAAGTCTTATAATAGTACAATAAGGTAATTGGCAATATTTTCATCAAAGCATTTTTTCCATAGCCCAAAAGTTTTTTTTTTTTTTTTTTTTTTCTGCAAATTGCAAAGAATGTGATTTGCAGAGCAACCCTTGCATGCTACCATACCAAATGAAAGGTGCACATGTAGCATGAACCACACAAAGAGATGGATCCAGCTTGCCAAGTTGGAGTCATAAACGCAGGTGGAGGCAGTGTAACAATTTGGGGTGCATTTACATAAGATTTCTTGGAGGTCCTCATAGCTGTTGAGACCTCGATCACTGGCACAA
Source organism: Macrothele yani (assembly GCA_039090855.1). NCBI lineage: Eukaryota > Metazoa > Arthropoda > Arachnida > Araneae > Macrothelidae > Macrothele > Macrothele yani. The sequence continues at coordinate 64,455,703 of CM076999.1, read as the reverse complement.
GCTACATAAACATTCTTGCCAACCATCTACACCCACTCTTTAGTATCTGTCAACAAAATAATTGTGACTGATGTAATACTGTTTCACATGTTATTCATGAAGAAGTTCACTACCCGCGGAAGCATGTTATATATAACGAAATGCATTAAAACTTTAAGTTTTCAAATAATGCAATTAATGTCATTAATATGTGCTTACCTGGTTTCAGTTCTGTTGCATAATTCACACCGGACTACTGTTGTAGTGCTTAATCTTCTTCATTTAATTTGCAAAGGTTGCATGTATGATGAAAATAGCATGAGGTGAAATCTTGAGCTGAAGTAAAATCTTGAACTGAAGTAAAAATCTTGTACTGACGTAAAAATCTTGTACTGACGTAAAAATCTTGTACTGACGTAAAATTATGATTAGAAATAAAATTGTGAACTGAAGTAAAAACACGAACAGCAGTAAAAAACTTGTAACTGGTTGTCGACGTAGACAGCACGAAACAAAGGAACATTCTATGAGCCAACGACGAAGAAAATACCATGCAACAAGAAGGGATGAAATGATAATATTTGAATGAAGAAATCTTGTGACAGTGAGCATATATTACAATCAAACCCTGTAGTTAAGATTAAAAGTATTTACCAAAGATTTTTTGGATGATTTCACGAAAGTACGCCATAACATTGAACAGATGAAGAACTAGAACAAAGGAACAGAACCACTCAATGAAAATACTTTCAGTACTCCCGCAAGTAATACGGCCATACTAGTTTCGACTATTTATCATTGTAGTCATCATCTGTTGGTACATACGCGTTGAACGCCCATTGTTAAAAAGCTCAACTCAATTTGTAGTAGTTCAATACGGGTGTTATTATTACAATTGTATTCTTTTGTTTTTTTCCATAACAAGTGCTTCAGAGGTTAAGATCTGACTGTGAGTTTGGTGAGAGGTAAAAATACCCACCTCTCATCGAACTCACAGTCAGATCTTAACCTCTGAAGCACTTGTTATGGAAAAAAACAAAAGAATACAATTGTAATACAGTACAATTCCGAAAATCTGAGCTCCTAAAATCAGCAATTGCCTAAAATCCACGTGAATTCGAACACCGGTCACAGTTACAGTTAACAGAAGGGTAAAAAAAAAAAAGATTTCAGAAATCGAAATTTTTTATTTTCCAGCTGACAAAAAAAAAATCTTTTAGATCTTTTTAAAAGTTTTTAAAATCTTTTATGTGTTTTCTCTATTTGAAAAAACATTACTAAAAATATTACTAATGATATCCCTAGAGACTGTTTGGTGGGCGCCCGCCCAGCTGACAGTGTTTAAGCTGCCTATCACTTTTTCGCCAAATCACGACAAGCACAATACGCCAGAAAAAAGTTTACCTGAATCATCAAAAAACAAATGCTAAAAATTGGGTTTTAGTTGTTTTTTAATCCTTGTTACCATTAAGAAATTTGCTCATTTTTATTTTTATGTGGATAAAAATCAAATGTTTAATCTTACATCTCCAGCGCAGTCTCCGTACCATTGAGGATTCATACTTAGTTCTGTTAACTGCTAGGAGTTCGACATGAGGGGAGTGTATATGTGTGTGTGTGTATGTGTGTGTGTGTGTGTGTGTGTGTGTGTGTGTGTGTGTGTGTGTGTGTGTGTGTGTGTGTGTTGGCTGCTTTCAAGTGTTTTAGTGAATTGGGGGAGATGGATGGCAGAAAAGGGGAGGGTGATATTGGGTGGGGCCAGCAGAATGCCACAAGAGCAATAGAGGAAAACTTCCTCTTCAGCTCACATGATTGCTGACCTTAAATAAAAATGCAAAAGTGCATTTTCGTGAATTTTTCAGACAGCTGTCTGAAATTTTTATCATCATCATCATCATCATTGTCAACCATTATCAATCCACTGCTGGACGAAGGTCTCCCCAAGTTTCCTCCACAACGGTCTGTCTTGTGCCAGTCTCCTCCATGTCACTCCCGCATATTTACGAATTTCATCCACCCATCTCCCATGTGGTCTTTTTCTGGGTCTTTTCCTGTCCCTTGGAATCCAATCTAAAATTTCGGCTGTCCATCTATGGTCTGTCCTTCTGGCAGTATGTCCAGCCCATTGCCATTTCAGGGATTTAACTCTGATCATGATGTCTTCCACTCTTGTCATTTTTCGGATCCACGAGTTCCTCTTCTTATCTCTCCTGGTTATACCAAGCATGCACCTCTCCATGCTTCTTTGAGTTGTCTGCAGCCTTTGTATGTCTCTTTTAGTTAAGGTCCACGTCTCTGCACCATACGTAAGCACTGGAAGGATGCATTGATCAAACACTTTTCTTTTAAGACATAATGGCATATTGCTCTTGAAAATTATGCTGTTTCTTCCAAAAGCTCTCCAGGCAAGTTTTGTACGCCGATTAATTTCTTCATCAATGTGACCCTCACTTGATATCTGCTGTCAAGATAAACATACGTATCTGTTATCTCCAGTTTTTCTCCATCAATCGATAAATCTTCATTTCTTGTAAAAGCATTGAACATCACTTTTGTCTTCTGAAAGTTCATTTTTAATCCCACTTCTTTACTCTTGTCAGCAAGTTCCTGGATCATACTCTGCAGCTCTGATGGGGTAGTTGCAAAAATGACTACGTCATCAGCAAAACGAAGGTGGGTTAGATAATCTCCATTAATCTTTATCCCTTTGTTTTCCCAGTTCAGTGATTGAAAGACATTTTCCAATGTGGCATTAAAGAGCTTCGGAGATATGGTGTCACCTTGTCTCACTCCCTTTCCAATTTTTATGTGTGTTGTATTTTCAAACAGCCGAATCTTTGCGCTTGCATTTTCATAGATGTTATTAATAATATTAATGTATGCATCTTCAATACCGCAGGATTTCAGAGCCGTGGTAACTGCTGATGGTTTCACCGAATCAAAGGCTTTTTCATAATCGATAAAAGCCATGCACAATGGAAGTTCATATTCCCTCGCTCTTTCAATTAGTTCTCTCAGTACGTGGATATGATCTATTGTGCTGTAGCCACTCCTGAATCCAGCTTGTTCTCTCGGTTGAGCCATGTCCAGTGTTACCTTCAAGCGGTGTGAAAGAACTTTAGTGAAGATTTTATAAACTACTGATAGGAGGCTGATAGGTCTGTAGTTCCTGAGATCCTCAATGTCACCTTTTTTATGTAGCAGGATCATTGTAGCATTGTTCCAATCCTCAGGAATCTTCCCTTCATTAAGGCATCGAGTGAAAATTTGGGCGAGTACTGTTTCAATTTCTCCACTTGCTTCTTGTATGATGTCTATAGTAATTCCATCTTCTCCTGGAGCTTTCCCCGCTTCATGTTCTTGATTGCATGAGCAACTTCTGCTGGGAGGACTGGAAGAACTCTGGTACCTTTCATGATGTCTGGAGTACATGTATCATCCCTTTCATATAATTTGGAGTAGAAATCTTTCACTCTTGTCAAAATTTCGCCTCCTATTTCTTGTTATAGAACCATCTTCTTTCTCAGAGCCATAATCTGTTTTCTTCCCTTACTGAGATGTCCCTTTGCTATCTTTAGGCTTTGGTTGTTTTCAATTGCTTTCCTCACTAGCTCACAGTTGAATTTCCTTACGTCTTCAGTGATACTTTTTCGTGCTGTCTTGCATAGCTCTATATATTCCACTTTGGAAGTCACATCTTCTTTAGTTGTCCTCATCTCTCTTCTTTTTTGCATCAACATTTTGGTTTTTCCTGATAATTTGTTTACATGCAACTTGTTCTTAGACCCAGCTAATTTTGTTGCTGTTTCCATAAGAGCTTTGGTTACTTTTCTGTTAACTTCCGAAATATCCACTTCTTCCGATGTTAGGCCTTCTAAAGCAGAGAATCTGTTCTTCAGTTCCAACTTGAAAGTATTATGGTGTTTTTTAAGGTTGGTTATGTCAATACATTTTGTTTGTCTTATGAGCTTGCCACGTTCCAGTTTAGTGTTGAGGTGCTGATCTGCAAATTTTCGCCTGAATTGTTTAATAACTTTTTAAACTAGCCATGAAAATTTTTATTAAACATTCCTGTGTGCCTGTCCCTTGTAAATCTCTTAATAAAAATGTTCATGGCTAATTAAAAAAAGTTTTTAACCAATTAAAGCAAAATTTTGACAGTTGACTACTCTTAGCTGATTATGGAAGGCATAAAAATTTCAGCCAGTTTCATAAAGAATTGACAATGATGAGTTTTCTTATTTTTTTATCCAGTCTACTGGCAAAACCTTTGTTGCAAGCAGAGAACCCTGCTCTTACAATGCAGTTACGGAAGATGGGGAACCCTCCTGTTTTCCCCACCATCTCACTTGTTGAATTTAGCGGACAACAACAAGTTTTGTTTCAAAGATGATAAGCTGCTCTTTCCTTTGTATGCTACACTATGGATATTTGTTGAATACTGTATAAATAAAAATACGCTTTTTTAATGTGAAACATTTGAGTACTATACAGTATTTTGTCATTTACAGTAGTACAGGAATTGCGATAGTTCAAAAGAAAAATGTACGGCGTGTTAACAATAGACAGAATGTGTCACACAGGGACGGGGTGCTGGTTGATGAATGTCAAATAATTTCCACACTTCAAACCCCAGTGCCGCACGCTGGTGAAATTAAAAGGGGGGAGGGGTCATATACGTACGTATGATGTTTACCATGATACAATTACTTTACTGTAATGTCAAAACAATGATAAAATTAATTCAACTACAGAGATATGTCCTGTCTGCTAGATTTAACAAGCGATCAGCACTTTCATTGTGCAATTGTGTTCCATTACTTCAAGCTGACTTAGCATTAGTTTTTTTTTTTTGTTGTTTTTGTTTTTTTTTTTGGGGAGGGGGGGCAAAAACGATGATACAGTATTGAGAGATTGAAGTTCAAATACAGCACATATCAAGCGGGAAATCTGGCAACTTAGCACTGTGTGTTTACATTTTTTCCTGGTACATATGCTGTGAGAATCTGTTTTTTTATGTCTTGTTTCATGTCTTAAGGTGAAATTTTTTGAATAATTGTTTGGAAATTTGAGAAAATGGCAGGAGTAAAGAGAAAGCTCAGCTCTTTAACGATTCAGCAGAAAGTGGACTTATTGCAAAAACTTGATAATGGCAGTGCACCAAAACATGATGCGGAGATTTTTGGTATTGCTGTTCAGACTGTGTATGATATTAAGAAACATCGAGACAAGAGATTGCAATTCTATGCAATGAGTGATATCAATTCTGGAATTGCTGATCGCAAAACGATGCATGAAGCCAGAAACTCCACCCTCGATGCTGTTGTTTACGAGTGGTTTCCATAACGATGGTATGCCAATTACAGGTCCACTCTTAGGCGAAAAAGCCAAGCTATTTCATCAGCAACTGAAGATTGATGAGCCTTGTAATTTTTCAGTTGGATGGCTATCCCGCTTCAAACAAAGACATGGAATTCGCTACTTGAAATCCTGCAGGGAGCAAGAATCGGCAGATAAGGTAGCTGCAGAAGACTTTCTGGATGTGTTTGCCAAATTTGTCCTGGAGGAAGCACTTTCTCCTGATCAAATTTATAACATGGATGAAACTGGACTTGTCTGGCATTGTCTACTAAGACATACCCTAGTGTGTGCTGATGAAACAGGACCTTCTGGTGTTAAGGAAGGCAAAGAAAGAGTAACAGTTGCTCTTTGTTCCAATGCCTCTGGAAATCATAAATGTATGCCATTTGTGATTGGAAAAAGTGCTTGTCCTAGGGCTTTGAAGGGCATAAAGGTCTTACCTGTGATCTACCACAGTAATAAAAAATCATGGATGACCAAAGAACTCGCTACAGACTGGTTCAATAATCACTTTGTTAGACGCCAGAAGGCACTGTGTGGAGGTCGGACTTGCTCCAGACTGTAAAATTTTGCTGGTATGGGACAACTGCACAGCACATCTTGAATAATTATCTTCAAATAATGTTACAGTTATGTTCTTACCCCTAAACACAACTTCACTAATTCAGCCCATGGATCAGGGTATAGTTAACAGTTGGAAGTGCGACTACAAAGAAGAATTACTAAGGAAACTGTTGAACTCTGATAAATCGTTTCAAACAATCAAAACATTCATTAAAGATTTCACAATGAAGGACTGCCTGTACTCAATAGCAGGTTCATGGAACAATGTGAAACATTCTACTCTGATAAACGCATGGCATAAGTTATGGCCAGCATCAATATTTGTTGACTCTGAACCCGAGGATTACAAGTTCAAAGGTTTCACTGCTTTGAAGGCCAAATCAAAGGCTACGGAGCTTCTAGCATATGCCAAATAAGCAAATGTTTTTCTTTTTTTTTTTTTTTTGACTGGAGGTTTAACGACCACCGTGAGCAACTCAATGGGCTATAAGCGGTCGCCCGTCCCTAATTTTGGGCCACTGGTTCCAGGGAAGGGAGAGAGCCAGTGCCGTAAGACAAACACAACATCCACGCCTCACCAGGATTCGAACCCAGACCCCTTTCGGACGAATGATCAGACCCATCGCTTAGACCACTGCGCCACCGGGGCGGCACAAGCAAATGTGTCAATGATGAATGCGTTTACAGGAGAAGATATAGTTGAATGGATGGAATTTTCAGACAAGAGTGAAGTCCAAACAATGACTGATGATGAAATCATAGCTAGTGTGATTAATCCTGATGCAGGCAATTCAGACACTGCAGACACTGACAGCGAGGATTCTACTACCAAAAAACTATCCTTGGGCGATGGAATTTTGTTGGGAGAACAATACATTATTTTTTTAGAACAGCAGAAATGTGTTTCAGCACAGGAAATAATGATGATTTATAGACTTCAGGAAAAACTTCAATGAGAGAAACCAAATTTAAAACAATTGACCATTGATGGAATGTTTGTCAGCCAGAATGTTTGATTGACATATACAGTATTTTGTAAATAAAAATTCAATTAATTAATATAGTACTGTATTATGAATTTGTTCCCTATATTTTACTTATTAAATACTGTATATATATCTACAGGGATGTAAGGTCAGGTGATGCGTAACATCACAGCCTCTCCTTGACAAATGTCAACCCCGCCTTCTCGTGGTGCATCCTGTTCCCACTAAAGGGGCTCTGACGACCGCCAATAGCAGTATAACTATACCATCGGGATCAGAGGAAATGCTATCCCACACTCACCAACCCGCTTGGCCAGCGTGGTGAGTTATGGCCAAACACCTCCAAAATGACTCTACAACTTAAATCTTGGCCCTCAGTCTCCGGCAGCTGGAATGTACCTGGCCAAGGCAGCGGCCAGTGCGACATGAAGGCAGAGGGTGCTAAGAATCCCCGGAGGACCGGACTAGGCTGCCATTTGATGCTGACCTTGGCTACCTATAACGGACGCTCCCTATCTTCTGATTCAAGGCTTCTTGAATTGGAAGAGGAACTACAAAGGATCAAGTGGGACATTGTTGGGCTAAGTGAGGTAAGGAGAAAAGGAGAAGATCTCATTGAACTGAAAAGTGGACATCTCTTCTATTATCATGGGACAGATACTGGCAGAACTAGTGGTGTTGGATTTATAATAAACAAGAAACTGAAGGATAAAGTGATAGAAGTTGAAAGTTCCTCTGACAGAGCTGCACGACTGCTATCCAACTATCGAGAAGATACCAGGCTCAGATTATTCAAACTTATGCACCCACCACAAGTCATCCTGAAGAAGAAATTGAAGAATTTTATGAGGAAATTCGTCATCTAAATAATAAAGGTAAGCAGCACTTGAAGATAATTATGGGAGATTTCAATGCAAAAATAGGGCAACGACAACAGAATGAAACTTTAGTAGGTAAATTCGGTCACGGCAACAGAAACCAGCGTGGAAATACTCTCGTTGAGTTTGCAGAGGCAGAAGGATTTTTCATCTTGAACTCCTTTTTCAAGAAAAAGCCACACAGGAAATGGACATGGAGACATCCAATTGGGACGACAAGTGAAATTGATTTTATTATGTGTAACAAAAAATCCGTCATCGAAGACTGCAGTGTGCTGAACAAGTTCAACACAGGTAGTGACCATAGATTGGTGAGATGTAAGATGCACCTCAACACTAAACTGGAACGTGGCAAGCTCATAAGACAAACAAAATGTATTGACATAACCAACCTTAAAAAACACCATAATACTTTCAAGTTGGAACTGAAGAACAGATTCTCTGCTTTAGAAGGCCTAACATCGGAAGAAGTGGATATTTCGGAAGTTAACAGAAAAGTAACCAAAGCTCTTATGGAAACAGCAACAAAATTAGCTGGGTCTAAGAACAAGTTGCATGTGAACAAATTATCAGGAAAAACCAAAATGTTGATGCAAAAAAGAAGAGAGATGAGGACAACTAAAGAAGATGTGACTTCCAAAGTGGAATATATAGAGCTATGCAAGACAACACGAAAAGTATCACTGAAGACATAAGGAAATTCAACTGTGAGCTAGTGAGGAAAGCAATTGAAAACAACCAAAGCCTTAAGATAGCAAAGGGACATCTCAGTAAGGGAAGAAAACAGATTATGGCTCTAAGAAAAGAAGATGGTTCTATAACAAGAAATAGAGGTGAAATTTTGACAAGAGTGAAAGATTTCTACTCCAAATTATATGAAAGGGATGATACATGTACTCCAGACATCGTGAAAGGTACCAGAGTTCTTCCAGTCCTCCCAGCAGAAGTTGCTCATGCAATCAAGAGCATGAAGCGGGGGAAAGCTCAGGAGAAGATGGAATTACTATAGACATCATACAAGAAGCAAGTGGAGAAATTGAAACAGTACTCGCCCAAATTTTCACTCGATGCCTTAATGAAGGGAAGATTCCTGAGGATTGGAACAATGCTACAATGATCCTGCTACATAAGAAAGGTGACATTGAGGATCTCAGGAACTACAGACCTATCAGCCTCCTATCAGTGGTTTATAAAATCTTCACTAAAGTTCTTTCACACCGCTTGAAGGTAACACTGGACATGGCTCAACCGAGAGAACAAGCTGGATTCAGGAGTGGCTACAGCACAATAGATCATATCCACGTACTGAGAGAACTAATTGAAAGAGCGAGGGAATATGAACTTCCATTGTGCATGGCTTTTATCGATTATGAAAAAGCCTTTGATTCGGTGAAACCATCAGCAGTTACCACGGCTCTGAAATCCTGCGGTATTGAAGATGCATACATTAATATTATTAATAACATCTATGAAAATGCAAGTGCAAAGATTCGGCTGTTTGAAAATACAACACACATAAAAATTGGAAAGGGAGTGAGACAAGGTGACACCATATCTCCGAAGCTCTTTAATGCCACATTGGAAAATGTCTTTCAATCACTGAACTGGGAACACAAAGGGATAAAGATTAATGGAGATTATCTAACCCACCTTCGTTTTGCTGATGACATAGTCATTTTTGCAACTACCCCATCAGAGCTGCAGAGTATGATCCAGGAACTTGCTGACAAGAGTAAAGAAGTGGGATTAAAAATGAACTTTCAGAAGACAAAAGTGATGTTCAATGCTTTTACAAGAAATGAAGATTTATCGATTGATGGAGAAAAACTGGAGATAACAGATACGTATGTTTATCTTGGACAGCAGATATCAAGTGAGGGTCACATTGATGAAGAAATTAATCGGCGTACAAAACTTGCCTGGAGAGCTTTTGGAAGAAACAGCATAATTTTCAAGAGCAATATGCCATTATGTCTTAAAAGAAAAGTGTGATCAATGCATCCTTCCAGTGCTTACGTATGGTGCAGAGACGTGGACCTTAACTAAAAGAGACATACAAAGACTGCAGACAACTCAAAGCAGCATGGAGAGGTGCATGCTTGGTATAACCAAGAGAGATAAGAAGAGGAACTCGTGGATCCGAAAAATGACGAGAGTGGAAGACATCATGATCAGAGTTAAATCCCTGAAATGGCAATGGGCTGGACATACTGCCAGAAGGACAGACCATAGATGGACAGCCGAAATTTTAGATTGGATTCCAAGGGACAGGAAAAGACCCAGAAAAAGACCACATGGGAGATGGGTGGATGAAATTCGTAAATATGCGGGAGTGACATGGAGGAGACTGGCACAAGACAGACCGTTGTGGAGGAAACTTGGGGAGACCTTCGTCCAGCAGTGGATTGATAATGGTTGACAATGATGATGATGATGATATATATATCTACATAAATTCCAAATACTACTAATTACAGTATTAAATACATATTACTAATTAATTTTACTAATATTAAACAAATGAAAGCCTATTATATGTACATGCATACCATCCTATTTGAATTAGTATCATACAGTTTAGAGAACCTGTGTGTGTTTACAGTACATATGTACTAGTAAACACACACAGGTTCTCTAAAATCTGCAAAATTTTAAAATCTGCACAACCTCTGGAACCAAGTTGTGCGGATTTTCGGAATTGTACTGTAATAACACCCCTATTGAACTACCTTATCCCTGGAAGTATCTAATTGAACAAGAAAGTAAACAATAGTTTAACAGAAATACAAACCGAATTTCAAATATAGAGTTCTTAATAACAATTGTAGATGTCCTTGACTACAGATGGTGCCAACATATATCTACGAAATACGTGATTGAGTGCATGAATACAAAAACACCCGACCACTGGCACAATAAAAATTGTGCAGATATGAAAAATCTGAGTGATGCAACAGGACGTCGACATGGCACTGTTCTGACATGTCCGGAAGTCAATGCAACGTGAGTTGAGCATTTTAACAACGGGCATTTCAACGCGTATGTACCCACAGATGATGACTACAATGAGAAATAGACGAAACTAGAATGGTGGGCGTATTACCTGCGGGAGTACTGAAAGTATTTTCATTGAGTGGTTCTGTTTCTTTGTTCTAGTTCTTCATCTGTTCGATGTTATGGCGTACTTTCGTGAAATCATCCAAAAAATCTTTGGTAAATACTTTTAATCTTAACAATAGGGTTTGATTTTAATATAAGCTCACTGTCACAAGATTTCTTCATTCAAATATTATCATTTCATCCCTTCTTGTTGCATGGTATTTTCTTCGTCGTTGGCTCATAGAATGTTCCTTTGTTTCATGCTGTCTACGTCGACAACCAGTTACAAGTTTTTTACTGCTGTTCGTGTTTTTACTTCAGTTCACGATTTTATTTCTAATCATAATTTTACGTCAGTACAAGATTTTACTTCAGCTCAAGATTTCACCTCACGCTATTTTCATCATACATGCAACCTTTCCAAATGAAATGAAGAAGATTAAGCACTACAACAATAGTCCGGTGTGAATTATGCAACAGAACTGAAACCAGGTTAGCGCATATTAATGACATTAATTCCATTATTTGAAAACTTAAAGTTTTAATGTATTTCGTTATATATAACATACTCCCGTGGTATTCAACTTCTTTATGAATAACGTGTGAAACAGTATTACATCCGTCACAATTCTTTTGTTGACAGATACTAAAGAGTAACATAAGACACGTATTAATGGTTCAGTTGGTTCATTTAGCGAACTAACAGAATGTAAGTCATATCTACACTCATTTGTAATTATTGATTTTCTTTCCATACCACAATACAGTCTTTCAATAGGTCAAGATCACACCACATACTTCCTGAGAGGTCATCAATAGGCTTCTTGAGCATTCAAGTGAGTTTACCTTACTTAAATGGCCATGTTGATTGCTGAACTTCAACCCCTTTGAAAATCTGTGAGACGTATTGGAAAGATCTGTTCAAGCCTGTAAACCCCCCATTGGCAACTGTGGATGATCTACAACAGGTGATCCTCTCTTCATAGGTGGTAATACCACCTCCACATGTTTTAAACATGTCATTGAGTCCTTACTCAGCCATCTAGCTGCTGTTCTGAGTATTTAATAATATACAGTAGATTCTGGTTAACTGGGACACATTGGTGCTAGAACACTTTTACCCAATTCAGCAGCAGCCCCAATTATGTGAAGCTTTATCTCGAAGAGCTAATTTGGGATGTTCTTTAAGAATTGTCCAAATAAACAGCTGTCCCAATTATCCAGAATCTATTGTATAATAATTTGTTCATTCAGTTAAGTCACATGAAAGAAGTTTCAACATGCTATTAAATTGTTCCTCAAAGATGCAGGCAAACATTTCATAATGTTGAACAAAAACTTTTCATCCCATGCACAATTCAGCAACATCCTCCATACCTCAATGACTGATAAACACTACATATACATTTATTTCCTCCCAAATGAAATGTCTTAAGTTATCCTTTAGGCACACTGTAGGTACTCTGATATCATTTCAACAAGTATTAAAATTGCAAAACAACTTGCTCAAATTAGGTTATTTTGCAGTTTCAATACTTGATCATTTGGAGTTATATGGTTGCACCAAAATTAAACACAATGTTATTTTCAATTAACTTTCTCAGTTTTGATTTTTCAGAATTCTCTTTCAGACTTAAAATGTGTCTACCTTTATTTTTGTGCACGTACAACTTTATTATGAATCTTTGCATGTATGCATAACAAAACACAGACCTATACAACTGCATCGGTTTCAAATCTTTCAGCGCTAGCTGAATTGTGTCCTGCACTGCCCAGGTCTAGCTTTTAAGAAGAATCTGTATATTCAAATTTTTACAGCAATAACACAACAGGTGATCCTCAACAGGTGATCCTCTCTGTTGAGGATCACCTGTTGTGTTCTTAATCCTATATTAATTGACTGTATTTAAATAGTATTTACATCAGCAACGGGATGTAAGGTCAGGTGATGCGTAACATCACAGCCTCTCCTTGACAAATGTCAACCCCGCCTTCTCGTGGTGCATCCTGTTCACACTAAAGGGGCTCTGACGACCGCCAATAGCGGTATAACTATACCATCGGGATCAGAGGAAATGCTATCCCACACTCACCAACCCGCTTGGCCAGCGTGGTGAGTTACGGCCAAACACCTCCAAAATGACTCTACAACTTAAATCTTGGCCCTCAGTCTTCGGCAGCTGGAATGTAAATGGCCAAGGCAGCGGCCAGGGCGACATGAAGGCAGAGGGTGCTAAGAATCCCCGGAGGACCGGACTAGGCTGCCATTTGATGCTGACCTTGGCTACATATAACGGACGTTCCCTATCTTCTGATTCAAGGCTCCTTGAATTGGAAGAGGAACTACAAAGGATCAAGTGGGACATCGTCGGGCTAAGTGAGGTAAGGAGAAAAGGAGAAGATCTCATTAAACTGAAAAGTGGACATCTCTTCTATTATCGTGGGACAGATACTGGCAGAACTAGTGGTGTTGGATTTATAATAAACAAGAAACTGAAGGATAAAGTTGTAGAAGTTGAAAGTTCCTCTGACAGAGCTGCACGACTCATTATCCAACTCTCGAGAAGATACCAGGCTCAGATTATTCAAACTTATGCACCCACCACAAGTCATCCTGAAGAAGAAATTGAAGAATTTTATGAGGAAATTCGTCATCTAAATAATAAAGGTAAGCAGCACTTGAAGATAATTATGGGAGATTTCAATGCAAAAATAGGGCACCGGCAACAGAATGAAACTTCAGTAGGTAAATTCGGTCACGGCAACAGAAACCAGCGTGGAAATACTCTCGTTGAGTTTGCAGAGGCAGAAGGATTTTTCATCTTGAACTCCTTTTTTCAAGAAAAAGCCACACAGGAAATGGACATGGAGACATCCAATTGGGACGACAAGTGAAATTGATTTTATTATGTGTAACAAAAAATTTATTATCGAAGACTGCAGTGTGCTGAACAAGTTCAACACAGGTAGTGACCATAGATTGGTGAGATGTAAGATGCACCTCAACACTAAACATGAACGTGGCAAGCTCATAAGACAAACAAAATGTATTGACATAACCAACCTTAAAAAACACCACACTACTTTCGAGTTGGAACTGAAGAACAGATTCTCTGCTTTAGAAGGCCTAACATCGGAAGAAGTGGATATTTCGGAAGTTAACAGAAAAGTAACCAAAGCTCTTATGGAAACAGCAACAAAATTAGCTGGGTCTAAGAACAAGTTGCATGTGAACAAATTATCAGGAAAACCAAAATGTTGATGCAAAAAAGAAGAGAGATGAGGACAACTAAAGAAGATGTGACTTCCAAAGTGGAATATATAGAGCTATGCAAGACAGCACGAAAAAGTATCACTGAAGACGTAAGGAAATTCAACTGTGAGCTAGTGAGGAAAGCAATTGAAAACAACCAAAGCCTTAAGATAGCAAAGGGACATCTCAGTAAGGGAAGAAAACAGATTATGGCTCTGAGAAAAGAAGATGGTTCTATAGCAAGAAATAGAGGCGAAATTTTGACAAGAGTGAAAGATTTCTACTCCAAATAATATGAAAGGGATGATACATGTACTCCAGACATCATGAAAGGTACCAGAGTTCTTCCAGTCCTTCCAGCAGAAGTTGCTCATGCAATCAAGAACATGAAGCGGGGGAAAGCTCCAGGAGAAGATGGAATTACTATAGATATCATACAAGAAGCAAGTGGAGAAATTGAAACAGTACTCGCCCAAACTTTCACTCAATGCCTTAATGAAGGGAAGATTCCTGAGGATTGGAACAATGCTACAATGATCCTGCTACATAAAAAAGGTGACATTGAGGATCTCAGGAACTACAGACCTATCAGCCTCCTATCAGTGGTTTATAAAATCTTCACTAAAGTTCTTTCACACCGCTTGAAGGTAACACTGGACATGGCTCAACCGAGAGAACAAGCTGGATTCAGGAGTGGCTACAGCACAATAGATCATATCCACGTACTGAGAGAACTAATTGAAAGAGCGAGGGAATATGAACTTCCATTGTGCATGGCTTTTATCGATAATGAAAAAGCCTTTGATTCGGTGAAACCATCAGCAGTTACCACGGCTCTGAAATCCTGCGGTATTGAAGATGCATACATTAATATTATTAATAACATCTATGAAAATGCAAGTGCAAAGATTCGGCTGTTTGAAAATACAACACACATAAAAATTGGAAAGGGAGTGAGACAAGGTGACACCATATCTCCGAAGCTCTTTAATGCCACATTGGAAAATGTCTTTCAATCACTGAACTGGGAAAACAAAGGGATAAAGATTAATGGAGATTATCTAACCCACCTTCGTTTTGCTGATGACGTAGTCATTTTTGCAACTACCTCATCAGAGCTGCAGAGTATGATCCAGGAACTTGCTGACAAGAGTAAAGAAGTGGGATTAAAATGAACTTTCAGAAGACAAAAGTGATGTTCAATGCTTTTACAAGAAATGAAGATTTATCGATTGATGGAGAAAAACTGGAGATAACAGATACGTATGTTTATCTTGGACAGCAGATATCAAGTGAGGGTCACATTGATGAAGAATTTAATCGGCGTACAAAACTTGCCTGGAGAGCTATTGGAAGAAACAGCATAATTTTCAAGAGCAATATGCCATTATGTCTTAAAAGAAAGTGTTTGATCAATGCATCCTTCCAGTGCTTACGTATGGTGCAGAGACATGGACCTTAACTAAAAGAGACATACAAAGGCTGCAGACAACTCAAAAGTAGCATGGAGAGGTGCATGCTTGGTATAACCAGGAGAGATAAGAAGAGGAACTCGTGGATCCGAAAAATGACGAGAGTGGAAGACATCATGATCAGAGTTAAATCACTGAAATGGCAATGGGCTGGACATACTGCCAGAAGGACAGACCATAGATGGACAGCCGAAATTTTAGATTGGATTCCAAGGGACAGGAAAAGACCCAGAAAAAGACCACATGGGAGATGGGTGGATGAAATTCGTAAATACAGTGGGAGTGACATGGAGGAGACTGGCACAAGATAGACCGTTGTGGAGGAAACTTGGGGAGACCTTCGTCCAGCAGTGGATTGATAATGGTTGACAATGATGATGATGATGATATCAGCAACTGTGAGACTTTTTCCTCTTCAGTACTACCCATGCATTGATAGAACATGATAAAAAAGAATTGCACAGTAAAAATAAATAAATAAACGATATTAGAGCTGAACTCCTGTGCACGGATAACATATGAAGAACAAAAACATAAGGTAAATAATTTCTAATATGAATTCTCTGGAATCCCTTTCAATCATACCCAGCACCCAGAAGCCTTCAACAATTCTGCCAACATTACTAATCTTAGTTTCACCCACATCAACAATTTCACCTGGATTGTCAAATCAGATTTCCAGAAATAAACATCTGACATACTGTAAAATTAACAGTCAGCTCATGATAATAAAAATATCAATTAGTAATTGTTTAACCAGATGAAATAGATGCTCGAAGCAAGCTGCTTTTGTGTATAGCACCTGAGTAACAAAAATCATTTGAACAGCAGTAAGTCAACACAAAAACTTTCCCAAAACTTTCCCAGGAGGCAGCTTGCTTTTAGTAAACCATGCATGTACCTTTAGCACAAGGTACTCTTTAAACATAAACTCTTTAAACATAAAACCCACTCCTACATGCTTTTTGAAACATTTAAATAATCCCAGTCTTTCCGTGGTTCCAACAAGTGCCTGTAACAATTTCATTTGATGACCTCACTGCCATTTTTTGAAGAATTACCCTATTTTTTGGCATATAATCTGCAAATGGTAAAATTCAGCATGAGAGAAAAAAAGTCATCGTATAATCCGCACCGGCGTATAATCCAGACAAAATTTACAGTAAAAGTTAAAAAACAGATGCATAATCCACAACAGAGTTTTATAATAAATAATACAAAAAGGTAATCACCAATATTTTTGGCAACACTTTTTTCCATCGCCAATTTTTTTTTTTTTTTCGCAAATTATGAAGAATGCAATTGGCAGCACGAGCCCTGCATATTTATAAGGCATAGAAATGCAAATTTTCATTAAAGTGACCTGTTATGTGTAAGTATGTGCTTTATGTAACGCCCATTACACAATTTTTGAATAGCTTCAGAAACCCGGAATTTTCATAAATCCGGCACTCGGCCCGGTCCCGTTGATGCCAGATTTTTTGAGGTTTTACTGTGTGTGTATATATATATATACTTTCTTTCCATTTAATGAGTTAACAAAATATAAAATTGCAATATATTTTTGAAAATTTAAAAAAGTAACTGTTACAATACCCCACAACTTTCAAGCGGTTGTGATATATATCTTTAGTTTATGTGGCAATAATACTGTAACTCTGAGTAATGCTTAAATTATATTAACAACTGAAACACTGGATTTCAGACTGTAAATAATTTGTGATGGTGTCAAAGTTCTCCCCTTCAGTCTTGGAGCTGTAGTGCCAGAGCATTCTCTTTGAAGAAGAGCAAAATAAACAAGTGGGTTTGGAATCTCGGGAAGAGTGTGTTGTGGGGAGGGGGGAAGTGCGACGTTGCAGAGATCTCAGGTCAGAGCAGCATGGAATGGAAATGGCACTCCCCTATTCATGTTCAATGCACTTTGTTGCAGGCAATGTTTTCTCCCCTAACTTTTACAAAGCAGCAATCTGCAGAGAGGAAATGTCTACACACACATACACACAGATGTTTTTGTCAAAGGCAAGGGAGATGGAGATATGTTGATGCAGTGACACTGTGCATTATTGTCAAACACATTACAGTATTAAATACATAGCTTTGACATAATACAGATTTCTCTCATTATACGGCACAGTATGAAGAGCAAAACTGCTTCATTTTTTAAGTTTAAGAGGGGAAAAAAGCTCTGTATTATTTGCACCATCGTATAATCCGCAGTAGCTAGAATTTAAACTTTTAGGAACAGATAATCCACGGATTACATGCCGGAAAATATGGTAAAAGAAAAAAATTCTAACTGAATTATAAAAAAATACTAAAAGAAAAAAGACACAAGTGGAGTCCACAAGCACCAAGAGCACAAAATAAAACAAAAAATAGCTTGTCCTCATGCAAGGAATCACACATTAAAATCAGAAAAAGATACAGCAAATTAGTATAACACTTTGTCACATGCAGAGAAAACCAAGAGCTGTTGCATCATCAGCAACATTATAGGTGTGCAAAAACATCTGTTGCCACTGAACATGTATGAGTGCAAATGAAACCCCCAATGTATCACTCTCTTGCTTCTTCAGTGAGTTCATTTTCTTGGAAATATTTCTGAACTTCTGATTATCAAAGACAGTTCTCAAAGCTTAACTTCACTTCTTAAAGCTTGATTGGCACTGAAAGCATTTTGAAAATTGTTGCCATATCCAAAATTAATATATTGCCACTGTTTAAGTGAATTCTTCAACTGAACAATACTTTGCTACAACTTAATCTCTGAGTAAAGCACAGAAAAGAAAAATAACTATTATATTCTGCATCATCAACACCAAGACAGTTCTGCAAAACCAGAACACTGCATATCATACAGCATCAGTTGCAATTTTCTCCATCTAAAGATACACAAAATTGGAATTTTGAACTCAAAAAGAGGATGTTATGTTAACAATTGACATGTTTATCAGCATTTTTACAAACCTTTCCAAAGTCTTGAGTTGGAAGTGGTCACCATTTGCCTCAATGCATTTTTCTGCTCACTGAAGCATGTTCAGGGAAACACCCCACAATTTGGCAACTGTAATGCAAGTTATCTGTTGCAGTTTATTCGTTTTCAACTCTTCCAACATTCCAGGTTGTTGCGGTAGACTTCCCTTTCAACAAACCACACACGTAAAAGTTGCATGGTGATAATTTGGGAAAACGGAATGGCCAATAAATCCTTACTAATTGTTCTTTCCCAAATAAATGACTGTGGATTCAAGCGAGTGAACGATCAGAGATATGGCAATCGCTCCATCTTGTTGGAAGAAGGCATAGGTGCGTTCATGTGGTGTCAACTGGCTTACAAACTCTTCGTAGATCCATAGATAAATGTCTGTATGTATTCACACTCTCCTTGAAAAAAAATGTGTCTGATGATGCGTTGGCTTGACATTCCACACCAAACATTGACTTTTAAATCATGGAGGGGTTTCTGTTGGAACACATGTGGGTTTTCAGCAGCCCAGTGCTCTGTATGGTCTGCAAAGTGACATACCCTGAAACGTGGAACCAAGCTTTGTCTGTTGAAATAAAGAGGAATGGGTTGAGAGAGCAGCCTATTTTTTGAATCATGAAATATGCACTGAATTGATCTAAGAGTAATGCCTGTCTGCTGGGATAAACTGCATTTTAACTTATTGGGGCTTCTTTCAATATGATTTGCTACATCAGTGAAAGCTTCTGGTGAGCATACAGTTCGCTGTTTCACTCTCTGTGCATTGATTACAGAACTAGTTGTACACCATCTCTTCAATATGTCCTGGATCATTGATTTTGCAAGAACACTGGCACCAGGATATTTTGCTTTAAATCATTCACAAACCAAAACGAAAGAACACGTGTGCGAACATACTCCTCCACAATAAAAAGCGCATTGCTCAATAAAATGCAGACTGACATGCAGTCTGTGGCTGTCTGCATGTGAGTCATGCGGACAGCCACAGACTGTCTCCTGTCCTGGAGCATGAGGATCATTAAACTTATATGCACATGGACAACATCATCAAACAGTTTCCAGTGGCTAACTATGAAACATTACTTTACAACTGCAGCCCAAACTGCATTTGGGGCTTATTTTATGTGTGCCACCCCCAGGGCTCGATTTTGACTGGTAGTTAGTAGCAAATTGCTAGCAAGCAAATGCATTTTGCTAGTGATAAATAGTGGTTCTAGCAAAAGTTGCTAGTGGAAAAATTTTGAATGTTTTAGTGTGAAATGTAAAGCGCCACTGCATTGCGGGTGTGGAATATTTTAGACACATACAAAAAGGAACAACTACTTTCTGGAAATGAATGTTTCTTGAAAAGTACAGACATTATAAAAACATTTGGGCACCAATAGAAATATCCAGTATATCTTCCTTATCTACTTCTGCATGTGACATCGGGTTCAGTTTCATGAAGAGAATCCAAGGTGCGCCATTGAAAATTCATTTTGCGCCATTGAAAATTCAATGGCGCAAAATTCCCATCTCTGTCATATATATTATTTATAGGGATATTTTTAACATAAAATACAGAAAATTTTAAAAATCCGGAAGAAAAGTTCTTCCGGACAGAAATCTAGAAGACCGTATAAAAAACAGAAAACTTTCGCAAATTCGGACAGTTTAAATTTACAAACATTGAATGCTCTCAAGAGTATTGAGGTTGAAGGTCCGTTCGAAGACAAGTTTGATCCCAGGCCTGCTGTTTTAAAGTGGTATGATGAAAAAATCTGAAACCCAGATCGTAAAGCATACGGAAAGTAATTTAAGATTTTGAATGGTGTTCTTGAATTTTGTGAATAAAGTTAAATAAAAAAATGTTTTTTTTTTTTAATATTTGCATTTGAATTAAATTGCATACCTGCCAACATGAGAAAATTCAAATGTGTAAAATTGCGTGCGAATGACATTTCTAATGATTTTTTTTTTTAAACTATGCGCGAACAACATTTATGGTGAATTTAGCTGTGTACAAGTAAAAATAAATGCAAATATTCGTGCATTTTATAATTTTTAGATGTTTATAATATAAACAAATTATATCACATTTTGATACCATACTCAACGTTTTCTGTCGTCCGTAGCGGACCGACGATTATCATAGCATGCTTGATGTTTTCCATCATTCGTAGCAGACCTACGATTATCATAGCATGCTCGATGTTTTCCGTCGTCCGTAGTGGACCTACGATTACATAGCATACTCGATGTTTTCCGTTGTCCGTAGAGGACAGACTATTTCCATTATAACTACTTAAAATCCGCAGTAGTTGGAGTCTCTGAATCTTTCTTCCCACAGCATAATCTTTATTCAGCGTCAAGCATAACAGTGTGCAAGGAGAATTTACTGTGCCTAAGTCCCGACGATTACGACAGGCACGGGTGTTCTGGCACACAATGGCGCAAAATTCCCATCTCTGTCATATATATTATTTATAAGGATATTTTTAACAAAAAATACAGAAAATTTTAAAAATCCGGAAGAAAAGTTCTTCCTGACAGAAATCCAGAAGACCGTATAAAAAACAGAAAACTTTCGCAAATTCCAGAAGAGTTGGCAGGTATGACCAGGGTTCATACCCTTTTCAGTGGGGAAAAAATAAGGACTTTCTAAGGACCTACACTGCAATTGATATTTTGCGTCACTGGAATATCATCAAGAGAGAGAGAGAGAGAGAGAGAGAGAGAGAGAGAGAGAGAGAGAGAGAGAGAGAGAGAGAGAGAGAGAGAGAGAGAGAGAGAGAGTGTGTGTGTGTGTGTGTGTGTGTGTGTGTGTGTGCGCGCATATACATATCTAGGGGATTAAACAGCGCTAGTGATCATTTACCAGGCATTTTGCACCAAATATAAACTACTTTGCCCACAAAGAACAAAATTAAATACACGCCAAAAAAAGAATGAGCAGGAGACACAGCAACAATGAAGCAAGGTGAGTTAAGTAGAGCACTAAACACTAGAAAGATCAGACCACAGTAGATAACTGACAATATAAATTGTGAAGTCAAACAGACCCCACCCTCCCCACCTTTGCTTTGACTCTCTGAAACCTGAAAAGGCACACAACACACAGGGCTCTAGATACAAGGGCTGGCTCATACGGCAGATTTCAGTTGTCCCAGGAAGTTGCGGCTGGTGACGTAGCTGGGATGGTTGGTTGGTTGGTTCATTGATTTTAATGGCGCAAGGGCCATGGTTGGCCAAAGAGCGCCAAGCAAAAGACATGAAAACAAAACTAAAGCAATAAACGTACACAAGGTTAAAAACAGGCTGATGCGGTAAAAATGAAATATGATAGTGAACAAGTTAAAATCTAGATAAGTTTAAAAAAGTCAATATCGTGTAAAAACGAAAACACTGCTTTCATGTCGCAGGCTTCGCCAATAATAATTTGCAGCGTAGCTGCTCCTTCGTCCAACAGATGAGAGTAGAAAATGACGAAAACGATGATTACAAAAACGAACACAAGTACACAAAACATGATGGACAGTGAGACGACAGTTGCACGCCTCACACATCGGGACACTCTCGCCACACAGCAAAAAGTGGTGAGTAAAACGACAGTGCCAAATACGGAGACGTGCAAGAACAACTTCCTCACGACGGTTCTTCCGCAAACTAGACTTCCATAGTCCGATCTGTGGTTTGATAGAATGCAGCTTATTGCTGCCCTGCTGAGACCACAGGGACTGCCACTCGTCAGGAGAAATGTCCGGATCAAAGGTCTAAAATCGCGGAAAGACAGTGGCAGCCGAGCTGGCGACATGGAGGAAACAGACCTGGCAGAGAGATCTGCCAGCTCGTTAACCCGGATCCCAACATGGCCAGGAACCCAACAGAATTGGACCAAGAAGCCATCACCCTCCAAAATTCCAAGAAGACGACGGACATCACGGATGACAGGTCAGTCCGTGTCCTCTGGAGAAGATAAAACGTGGATGACGGACTGGGAATCAGAGCAACCATGTGATCGAGACTGTATGTGGCACAAGCGAGGTGTACCGCACGCATCTCTGCCGAAAAGACGGTGGATTTAGGCGGGAGCCTCTCAGCATGGGAGGCATAGCCACACACGAAAGCGGCTCCAACAACCTCACTGGATTTTGACCCATCAGTAAATACAGGCACGAAATCCGGGAAGAGAGACTGTTTCTCGGCAAAGAGCTGCTGGTACACCAGAGCAGGAGTGTAAGACTTTGGCCACACACAAAGAGAAAGGTCAGCCGTTGCTTGAACCGGCTGCCAAGCCGGTTCATTGTAGAACCGGGTCAAACCAATCATTGACAAGTCTAGACCAGCATCGCGCACTATGGCAGACATCCGAATCCCGAACGTCAGAACACAGGAGGGGCGGTGGGAAAACAAACGGACACAGTCCGGATGGAAGATGGAAC
This sequence comes from Macrothele yani, assembly GCA_039090855.1. NCBI lineage: Eukaryota > Metazoa > Arthropoda > Arachnida > Araneae > Macrothelidae > Macrothele > Macrothele yani. The sequence continues at coordinate 64,432,704 of CM076999.1, read as the reverse complement.
CATACAGTGGATGGTCACGGAAAAGATTTCAGTTTTGTATAAAACTGAAGAGACAGCTGCTTACGACGGATGCATAACGGCGGCTCATGAGCCTCCGCACACAGGCTATGCACGGGAGAGGTGCGGAAAGCACCAGTACATAGCCGCAATGCCTGGTGATGGACGGGGTCCAAAGGCTTTAAAACCGATGGACGTGCTGAACCGTACATAATGCATCCGTAGTCCAACTTTGACCGAATCAGAGAATGGTAAATGTGAAGCATTGAGCACCCGTCAGCCCCCCAAGATGTTCGAGAGAGGACCTTCAGGATACTCAATGACTTCGTGCACTTCACCTTCAAAGACTGGATGTGAGGTCGGAAGGTTAGTGCTCGGTCAAAAGTTAACCCAAGGAACTTGACTTCTGACACCACGGGGATGGTAGAGCACCCCAGACGGAGGCTGGGGTCTGGGTGAAGACCCCGTTTGCGGCAAAAATGCACGCAAACGGTCTTCTGCGTCGAGAAGCCAAATCCATTTTGGGAAGCATAGTGACAGAACTTGGTAATGGCAGACTGGAGCTGCCTCTCGATGGTGCGCATGTTAACAGAAGCGCAAGAGATCTGCAGATCATCCACGTACATAGTTCCACGAACCGTCGGAGGAAGAAGTTTGAATATGTGATTCACACGAAAGATGAACAGAGTGACTGATAAAATGGAGCCTTGAGGTACACCCTGTTCTTGCGGGTACATCGCAGAGAGGGTCGACCCGACGCGCACACGGAGACTCCGGTCCTGGAGAAATCCGGCGATGAAAGATGGTAAGTTTCCCCGCAATCCGCACTCGTGCAGATCACGGAGAATGCCGTATCTCCAGAGTACGGTCATAGGCTTTCTCAATGTCGAAGAAGACGGAGACCATGTGCTGACGCCGGACAAACGCCTCCCTGACAGATGTCTCAAGGCGAAGATGATGATCGGTGGTGGATCGAGATTTGCGAAATCCACTCTGATGAGGTGAAAAAATGCGATGAAACTCCAAATAAAACATGAGACGAAAATTAATGATACGCTCAAGTACTTTGCAAAGGCAGCTCGTCATAGCAATTGGCCGGTAGTTCAACGGGTTGGTGGGATCTTTACCAGGTTTGGGAACAGGAACGACAATGGCAGTGTGCCAAGATTCGGGAAACACATGCTCTTGCCAAATCCTGTTAAACAGGATTAGCAGACATTCAAGAGAGGACGGAGAAAGGTGCTTCAGCATCTCGTAGTTGATGTTATCTGGTCCGACAGATGTCCGGCCGGACCTATGTAGAGCGGTCTTGAGCTCCACGGCAGTCAGCGGGCTGTTATAATCTGCGGAAGAAAACGGTCCAAAGGAAATCTTGGACCGTTCAAGCCGCAACTGTAACTGCTGGAACGAAGCAGGGTAATTGCTGCTGCTGGACACCGAAGAAAAAGAGGCGCCCAGACAGTCAGCAATACCCTGAGCGTCAGCAACCGTTCCTCCATCACTCTCAAGAATGGAGATTTCCCTAGATGGGGACTGTCCCCGAATCTTACGGATCCTGTCCCAAACGATCTTAGGGCTGGTAGTGGTGGTAATCCCGGATACATACTGTATCCAGGACTCCCGTTGACTACGCCGACGAACCAATCGCGCGTAGGACTTGGTCTTCTTGAAAGCAAGTAGGTTCGCGTCAGTGAGGTACCGACGAAACCTACCCCAAGCCCGATGTTGGGCCCGACGAGCAGCCATGCAAGTGGAATTCCACCAAGGTCTCGGGCAACGTGGAAGTGTAGTCGACGTCCTGGGGATGGTAAGTTCTGCCGCTTGTACAATACAATCCGTCACCGCTGCAACAGCGTCATTGACCGTTCCGAGGTCACCATAGCTGGGGTAATAATCGCTGAAGCCGTGAATGTGTCCCACTTGGCACGATCAATATTCCATCTAGCAGGGCGAGTAGGGTAACGGTACCCGCCACCCGCTAGACGGAGGAAGATGGGAAAGTGATCGCTGCCAAGGGGATCACCAGACACGCTCAGGACCAGTCAGGATATAAGGATGGTGAACTCAGAGACAGATCAATGGCTGAGTACGAGCGGGTGGGTTCATGAAAATAAGTAGTAACTCCGGTGTTGTGGAGACAGAGGGACGTGTTGGAGAGAAGGGACTCAACAACACGGCCCCTGCAGTCTCGAGTGGTAGAACCCCACAACGGATTGTGTGCATTAAAATCTCCTAAGATGAAGAAAGGAGGCGGCAGCTGGTCAACTAAATCTTCCAGATCCGAAAGGCGTACTGCTTCATCTAGTGGTAAAGTAGAGGAACACACCGTGAACAATGTGTTCACAGATAGTCTCACTGCCACTGCCTGCAAAGTCGTCCGAAGGGCAACCGCAGTGACAGGAACACCATGAGGAACAACGACGGCCACTCCTCCGCAGGCGATAACGCCGTCCAGGTGATCTTTACGGAAAACGGAATGTCTCCGCAGCGAAGGAGTGTCCGTCATGCGAAGCTTTGTCTCCTGGAGACACACGCACACAGGTGTGTGCGAAGACAATAAACCTTTCAAATCATCAATGCGTGATCGCAGACCTCGGCAATTCCACTGAATGAGCGTGGCCATAAAGAAAAATGAAATGAAATGACAGAATGAAGACCGACGACTAGAAGGTCTCAGTGTCGTCCATCACCTCCAAGCCATCCGCAGTGTCTGGAGGCAACACAGGGCTGTGTTTGTCCCCTGTGTTAGGAGGTGGTTTTTGCCTGCTCTGTTTCGGGGAGGATGAGCCTGGTTTCATCTTCTCTGGCTTCTTCTTAGCAGTGCCCTGGGTCCCTGTGCTGACAGATGTTTTCGGCATAGAGGAAGGTTTCGGCGACGATGTTGATGTCACCTTGGAGGCAATGCGGCGAGACTTCAGTGCCTCCAATCCAGCAGCAACGATGTCTTCAAAATCATAAGGACACCGCGCTGGGATGGTCACCTCAGTCTGGACCGCCACAGAGGCCTTCTGCACCACAACTGAAGCATATGACCGCCGGCCTGGTGGTAAAGGGGCGATCCGCCGTCTAGCTTAGGATACGATAGATGCTCAGTTGGGTACTTACGTATTAATGCCACCGCAGCAGAAGTTGTGCTAATGCGCCAATAAAGAGCAATCTTGTTGTTCGCACGCGCAGGCATTTATATTTTGGATTCTTTGTTGCCTTTATGTCCACCGAAATCCGATTGACTACTTTGTTTTTAAATAAAGTGTTTTATTTTATGATTTGTCGCATAAAGTTTTAGGTGTAGATTGGCGGCACTTAAACCGCCAAATCTGTAGCTGCGGTGGCGTTAATACGTTAATATGGCGACAGCATCAGGTGAAAGAAAATAGAGACTGTTTTGAATCTATGTTGAACTCTATATCGGCCCATTTTCCACCGAAATCCGATGGACTACTTTGTTTATAATAAAGTGTTTTATTTTATGATTTGTCGCAAAAATTTTAGGTGTAGACGGCACTTAAACCGCCAAATCTATAGCTGCGGTGGCGTTAATACGTTCATATGGCGACAGCATCAGGTGAAAAAAAATACAGACTGTTTTGAATCTATGTTGAACTCTATATCGGCCCATTTTCCACCGAAATCCGATTGACTACTTTGCCTGCGCGTGCGAACAACAAGATTGCTCTTTATTGGCGCATTAGCACAACTTCTGCTGCAGTGGCGTTAGTACGTAAGTACCCTCAGTTGTCTTCAGGCGTTGGATTGCCTGTTCCTCTATCCACTTTGGACACTGCTTAGAAGATGCAGGATGAGTCCCTTCTCAGTTGACACAATGATCAGACTCTGCTGAGCAATCTGCCAAAGAGTGTTCTGTGGAACCACAGCGACCACACTTAGCAACATTACGGCAAGACTGCTGGGAGTGACCGTAATGCTGGCACCTGAAACAACGCAAGGGGGTTCGGGATATACGGCCGAACATCAAGCCGTAAATAACCTGCCTTGATGGAGGTAGGCAGGGTTGGGGAGTCAAAAGTCAGGATGATGTTACGGGAGGGAATAGATTTCCCATCCCGCCTGAAAAGAATCCGTCGAACCCCAATGACATGCTGTTCACCAAGTTCCTCCAGCAATTCCTCATCGCTGCACTCAAGCAGGTCGCGGGAGTTGACAACACCGCGAGAGGAATTGAGGTAACCATGTGGAGAAACCTGGACAGGAATGCCAAAGCAAAACGGTCATCTCCAGCAAGGTGGCACTGTGGCGTGGATTAGAGGTTTCCACAAGAAGATCCCCTGAAGGGAGCTTCTTGACACTCTTTGGAGAGCCAGCAACGGCCTGCAGAGCCTTGTTGATCCAGAAGGGACTCTTCCAGGGATCATAGCATACTTCTGGAAAATTTTAGGTAGGAATTTTAGGACTTTTTAGAAAAATTTTAGGAAAATTTTAGGAGTGTATTTCAATAAAAACTAGATGTATATTTGTATACATCTAGTAAAACAACTTTGTATATATTGAAAAGAGTTCGCTTCACACATTTCAACCATATATACTGATAGACTGCGCATGACATCAAAATTTCTGGCTCCAACATAAAATCACATGACAACAGTAAAAAAGATGGGTTACACCTGCTGTGCTTATGGTTGCTCTGAGCGATATAGTAAAGAAAGTTCTATGATTTTTCATGGGTAAGAAACGAATTAAATACCTAAGTCAATAAAGTTCAATTACTTAACCAGAAACTTGCAGCTATTGATATAAAAATATAGTAACTTAAGAAAAAAAAAATGGAATGCATGTTCCAAATTCTTCGCAAATGTTCATCACATTATAAATCACAAAATGTAAACAACACGATCATGCATGTATATAGCTCATAAGTAAACTTACCTGAAGAGTTTTCATTATATATGAGGCGCATTCACATAATACACGAAAACACTGAAGTTCTGCAGCGTAAATTAGTAATCATAACAGCATTTTTACACGAAATTTGGAGTCTGATGATGACGTGCCCAATGTTTGAGAAATGGCGGCTTTGATGCAGCTATTGCCAATGTGCAGTCCATTAGTATATATGGTCGAAGTTCACACCCAAATTTTTTGCATAACGTCTAATGTCTATAGTTTAAGTATGATTTACTTCTAATGTTCAGTTCTTATCTTTTCACGTGTTATTATCATATTCAAGTATATTTACCACATTCAAGTTTCCCTTTGAACATTAATATGCTGTTGAACCAGAAGCAATTCACGATTTTCACAGTAAAGTTTTCAGGTTTCACATTAAATTATAATATCCTAAAAAGGTAATTGAAAACCAAGAACTATGTACAATTGTTCACTGAATTACTTTTTTTCATATTATTGTTTTAACCTTTTCCTGATAAGCCTATCTTTTTCTGCTTCCACCACAATTAATTTACTTTCAGTTTTCTTTATTTCAGCTGAACCTTGTATGATCAAGTTAGAGGCAACTGCTATTTCAACAGTATTTTGTTTTTCTACAGCTTTTCTCATTCTTTCTGTTCCCTCTTGAATTACTGCTAGGGAGGCTTCTTTATCTTTTTTAAGCCTATTTATTTCTGCATCATTTTCTTTTATTTTGTCATCAAACTCAGCTTTTCTTTTTTCTCTAGCTGCTTTTCCTTGTTTTCCCTCTCTTTCTGCTTCCTTTCTTTTACCTTTTGTGATTCTTCTTCCTTCAGCTTATCAACATACTCTTTATAAAATTTATGTGAATCACGAACACTATTTAACAAATTTCTTGTTATGGGAACTTTACTTACACATCCATAGTGTTTAATGGCCCCTTTAACTATTCTCAATGATGTTATAGTTGAGTCTTTTAAGTTAGCCTTGTCCTTCCTTAACAGAGCAGTGTTAACCGAAAATCCCCTTTCTGCATCAGCATTACCATGAGGTAAAACTAAAATTGACTTTATGAGTTTAGCAAGATTTGAGTATTTTTCTTTTCCGCTAGAGTCTTTAATACTAAATATATTACGCCAGTAATGATCAATCCGCACTGGAATGTGCCCTTCCTCTGAAAATTTCACTAGTTCATCTAGAGTTGGCTTATCGCAATTTAAAAGTTTCCACTCTTCTCTTACTCTATCGATTTGTTCCTCAGAAAGATGCAAAACACTTGAAATTCTGGTTATTTCCGAAAGTCCTTCAGTGACTGAAAGTTGAGTTGACTCTTTCTTTGGTTCTTTTACCTTTAAAACTTCTATGTCTCTTAGCTTTTGATTGCAGAATGGCAAATTTGACTTTAAATATTTTGTGGTTGCAATTAGTGATGATCTTACATCTAAGAGAAATAATTTCTGCCTGGTCTCCTGAACATTCCTGAGGAGATTTTTTGTCTTCATACCAACTTCTAACTCCCCTAGTTTTTTCCATGAATTTTTGTTTACAAAATCTACATTCTTTAGGTCTTCTCCAAATTTCCCTGCAATAACATCATCTTGGATAAACTGAGCCATAAATTCCTCATTAAAGTATTTAAATCAGAATATAACTGGTGTATTTTTGGTTCTTCACTCTGATAACATAATGAAAACTTTTCAAAATTTTGGTGTGAAAATGAAATTAATGCTAAATAGCAAGGGAGTTAGCTCATTTTTCAGGAAACAGTTAATTCTTTTATACCTTGCCGAATTGCGTAGTTGTTTTTCAAATATTTTTTGAGATGGCAAGAAGTTTAAAAAATATTCTGTAATATTTAGCCATTAATCCAAGAGCCTCTGGGCTACAGAACCAACGGTTAACCATCTGTTGCTGACATGACGCAAAGAAATTTTGCTGTGACCAATGTTATATCCTCGACAGATTTATAATCCTCTCGTCTTGCAGCCCTACTCTTTAAAAAGTAATGCATATCAGTAGCAAATTTGTCAAAATCTATATTTAAGCTTGTCAACAAAATTTTAAATGCATTACTAACAACATGCAAGTTGCAAAAACCTAGTTCCAAAGATTTCTGGCCTGTTTCTTGTTTTACAACTTCATTGAATTTGCGTAAAAGCACTTATTTACATTTGGGCTGTTCATGGATACACAAATAATTCTGTTCAACGAAATATTGAAGGATGATCACACATCAAGAATTTCTTTTAGCAAAATATCTGCTGTTGCATGACCCAGAAAAACGCTTGTTAGGTATCGGCAAGAAACTGAATTTATTTCTGAAGACACATCCAACTGCCGTTTCACTTGTGTATTTGTAGTTTCATCAAATGCTATAGTAACCTTTCCTGGGCTACTAGATGCAATGTCTTTTTTTATATCCTCTTCAAAATATTTTGACAATCCATGTGATATCACATAAGCAACTTTATTTTCTTTAAGTTGCATTTTGGCTGCAATAGCAGAATCAGGAAACATTTCTTTGAAAAGTTCAACTGTTTCAGTGCATGAAACAAAAGACATATTGTCCTTAACAACTTTCATGGCCCATAATGCTTCGGCTTTAGCCAACTGTAAATCATGACTCAGTACTTCACTAATATTTGTTTTGGGCTGAAGATCCCGTCCTCCAAAGGCTTTCAGGATGGACTTATTTTGAAATTTACTTTGAAATTTCTGCAAATGTTTTTCCTTTATGATGCGCTTTTACTTGTGAAAAGCCACTATTAGAAATATTAAAAATTTCTGAACACAATATACGCTTAGCAGAAAATATTGTTTGAGTTGCAGAACACCATTCTTTCAACTTTACTCCGTCCAATTCTTTGGCGAGCCACGCATCTTGAAATTTCGTTTTGGATTTAGGCATGTTAAACACTTGTATTACTAACCAGAAAATGAAAGGGAAGTACAAAAACACGTTCCAATATTGCAAAAACAGACAACTTCCCAAAGTTTGGCTGCGAGGATGTCAGAAGATAGAAAGAAAAAAAAAAAAAGCAGGTCACCACTAGAGAACTGAACCTGCACACAGCACAGAGAACACCATAAAAGACGCAAAACCAGAAACTATCATACGCATCTCACGCAAGTTCAGTCAAAGCGAGTCGGAGCCGAGATATATTGCGCATCGAAGGTCGCTGTCGCCGACGCACGATCGAAGGTCAATGATCACGTGCTCTACTGCCTGCCACGATAACACTCAGCTACCATCCCATCGTCATTACCGGAGGTTACGGAAGGAGACCACATGTTTCCTCTTTGCTTCCACCCACCTGCGGTTTACAATAACAAAACATCAGCAGAAAGGAGGTTCCACAAGGCGTGTACAAAAATAAAGTACGATCTTCTGCGTGCCACGGAGTTCGTCTGCAAAGCGCAAACCAGGGGTGAAAATGACCCCTCCCCTTTTCCCTTAGATCTCTTGTTACTCTCGAAAACTGTCCGAAGGCACAAAAGTGGAGCGCCCGCCCCGAAGCAAGTGCCTCTCGATGGCGTCATTTTCCCTCCCTTCAACAGCACAGCATATAGGCTGTGTTTCTACAATAACAGGTCTTTTTACCTTACCGTAATGGTAAATTTATTGGCGTTAATAACGGTTGTATTTTTAATAAATAAGCTTACGAAAATTTTAGGAAGAATAGCAAATTTTAGGTATAATTTTAGGAATTTAAGGAGGGTCACAAAATATTAGGAATTTTAGGAGGAATGCGATCCCTGCTCTTCGAACTGAGTGACTGTGAAGAGTCACCAGATTTAATCAAAAGAAACAGAGCATTGCAATTAGATGTGACAAGTTTCTTTGTGGAGGAAGGTGTACTTTCCTCCACAGGGCGCTTTAAATTGGTAGCATGGGAAACACTTGGGTGTTCCATGAAGGAGTCAAAAAGATTCGTCCGCCGACCTCCCCACCCACTACCGAGCCCAACGAGGGAGAGCCGGAGGTCCGCAAGCCCAAGAGGACGCAGGACACGGCTCTAGGGATAGTCAGCGGATATAGCAGGTTGGTAGGGCAGACACACGCTCAGCGTGCACCCAGACTTTCCCGTGCCCGGAGAACACCCCTTTGGCATGCCCACCCTACCCCCAAACTCACCCAGCCGAACAGAACGACAAGCCGCTAGAAGTCTGGACGCCACTCGGCCACAGACTTCCTGACTAGGAGTGGGTTAGCTCCCAGCCTCCCGTTTAGGGTGAAGCAGAGAGCCAAGAGGAGTGTTGGTATCTGGAGACACTACAACCCGACCCCCAAATACCTCAGCCTCCAGCATCCTCATTTCCACCTGTACGGGTCACCGCACACGGCAAACATGCAGGTAGGACTAAGCTAACCAGCTCTGGAAAAACAGAAAATGTAATATAAAAGAGAAAAGACAGGGAAAAGAACGAGGAACAAAACCCGGAGCTGGCGCCTCATCACAACCTCAGCAGCCTACAACTGAGGCGGGTACATGTCAATAAACAAACGAAAGACGAAAAAGCAAAATGATAAGAGAAAATCGGCTCGGGCCGTGGGGACGCCATCCCCCATCAGCTGGATGAACAGCTGTCCCTTCGGTTATATAATCGTCAAAGCCGCAGAGGCAATAGAAACCGTCACAAGGTTAGCTCGGGCCGTCGCTCCCAAATAACTGGAAAACCAGTTATCCCCGTGCGGGGGGTAGCTGGGATGCATCGCCGAGTGTTAGGTATCGCGTTTGCTTTGCTCTGTGCGGGGAACTCTGATGATAAACACAACTACTGAGCTGCCGAATATGAAACAAAATGGTGAAATGATTTAAAGAAACCAAAAGGAGTGAAGCAGAATTTATCATTGATAGTTTCCTCTTTTATATATATGTATATTACTTCCATCAAGCGTGAAAATAATGCTTTTTTTTGTTAATAACAAAACCTCGGCTACTGTAATTTTTGTGAAACGTTTTGGATATTCAGGTGTCCATTTAATTCGACTTTTTACCCTTTACAAGAGAGGTTACCTGTGTTTTTGTAAGTATGTTTCGAAAGCATTTGTCATTTTTTTTTTTTTTCAATTTTTGATTTTTCGTATTTTATTTTTTTTACCTTAATTTTCAGTTCTCTGATCTGTTTCAATAAAAGCCAGCGCGGACGATTCCATCTACTGGCTTTGCTAAAACAGCTCTTTAAAATATCCTCTTTTTTTTTTCCTGTTTTCAGAAAGTTTAGCTCTTTTACCGTTATTGACAATTTGTCAATTAAAAATTTTTAGTTTTTTTGGTTTTTTTTTTTTTTGGAACATATCACATTTCCCACAGAAAATTGTCTCTTCATCTGATGCAAGTTTAAATGGGGCCACAGTTTCTTCAAAAGACCTTTTTTTGGGACTAAGATTTTTAAGTCTATCAAAAGCATCATGCATTTTTCTCTTTCTTTGCCTTTCACCTCTTGCAGTGACATTTTCAACATTTGATCTCGGTAAATTGACTGTTGATATAGCCGATGATTTCAATATCTTTTTTCATTGGTTAACCAAGCAAGCGATTCATCATATCATCTTCGTACTTACTATTTAAAAAGTGCTCACTGCAAATCCTGGCATTTTTCAAATTAAAAGAATCTGCTCTGCAACACCTATTACCCAGTTTTTGTAACAAAAGGGTCATTTCGAGGGGAACAGTGAAAAATTATGTTTCTCCCTTTCGTATTCCTGCAGGTATTTTGGCACGTAGCAACAACACAGGAAGCCATTGTACGAAAACGATGTACTAAAGAAATTAAATAAAAAAATTTGTTGTCAGAAATACAATGAAATAAACAGCAGATAACTAATGCGAATGCAACAAACGTAGGTTAACAGCATTCACCGAGCGCTTTACATCGTACACTGACAAGTGACATGCATCCCCGTAACGCCACTGAGCGGCGCAGGCGAGGACCACTTTAATGACCAGAAACACAAAGCGATGAGCAAACCCTTGTTACTAAGCCCTGCACAACACAGGTGTTAATCCCACTGGTAAGGTCAGGCAAAGTAAGTCATGCAGGCTACAACGGGAAAAGTGGGGGTTGAGGTACTGAAGGGAGATCATTTCTAAGAACATTCCAGGGGATTATCTTCCTTCAATAAGCTAGAAGAAAGCTCCCCTGGTGAACAGGTTACCATATTTACAGACACACAAACAGAAATGGGGGCAGGGTTGCGATGCCCATTACTGCAGCACAAAAACAAGACAAAGGGGGAAAATAAGCACTTGTGTTAAAAAATAAGGACTTTTACGGGCCTTAGAAATGGAAATCAAAAATGAGGAGTTCTTAAGGACTTTTAAGGACCATATGAACCCTGTATGATTTAACTGAAACATTAACAAATATTTCTCAAGGGAGATTTAAATACGGAAATGCGTAAAAAATAGCAATCTATGCGTAAAATCGTAAAGAACAGTTAAAATGCATAAAAGTTGGCATATATTAAATTGTTGAAATTAATCTGTCAGGTCATGAAAAGGTGAGTTATATCTAAATATTTGTAATATTTTCAGTATTACAATGTGACAGTTACAGCAGTGAAATCAAAATTTATCATGATTGACTAATGGAGGTGGACATGTTAAAGTTTCCTTTGTAAATGTTAAACTTTCACTAATAGATAATGCAATTTGCTAGTAAAAAAATAAGGTCACTAGCAAGTGTTGCTACTGCTAAAAAAAAAAACGAAATCAAGGCCTGGCCACTCTGTATCTCAGAGCATGGGTGGGACATGGATATTTTCAATACTGAAATATTTCTAACAAATACTGGATAGTTGGCAATTCCACATACTAGAAGAGTATGGACTGGGTTGCACTGGACATGTTTTTATTAGGAGGGGTTCTGCAACAACAACAACAACTTTTAACTATTAAAAAGGAAGATAAAAAGTTAAAACAAAATTATTTTGCATGGAGAATGACCAAAATAAGAATTTCACTACAGCAGTAAATCCAAACCTTGATTCACACAACACCAATATGACAGAAGTCTAGGGTCATAAAAAAGCATTAAATAACTCCCACAATATGAATGAACTATTTACCATAGTAAGAAAGTTTTCAGTGAAATGTGCAGCGGGATGAATTACAGTAAATAAAAACAATTTGGTGTTACCAAACTGAGCTTCTTACCTAGAAGGAGTAAATGGTCGAGCAGAAACCGGTGGGGCATCAGGATTAGGCAAAAGGTCTTCCTTGTCTGTCGTCAACGATGAAGTCCCTGCAATAAAAAGAAAATGTTTTTAAAGAAAATTTCTTTAAACATTATCAAAATAGCAGACTACTAAAAAACTTCAAGTAAAGAAACTCAGTACGGAAGCAAAAATAGTTTTGTAAATAAATAAATACACTTTTCATTGCCATCTAAATAAGGATACGTTTGAAGTACCCAAAGTATTCTCAGATGTTTCACTCTGAATGCCAACTCACACTGTGTTTCCTGTCTAAAATAACATTCACTCTAGCAACAAGTTGGCTGATTTTTTTACCTCATGCCAGATATCACCTTCCTTTTCGAGCTTCAAATCACATGATGTATGCGGAAATAAACATTATTCTCTAAAGCTCCATGTTCAAACTCAGCCACAAAATTCTTTCTCTTAAACAACTACAAAGGCTGTACTAAAAGTAATGCAAAAGTTGGCATAACTTTTTTATTAACTGACAGAGGTCTTTCAAATTGCACATGCTGGTACAGTAACTCTTCCTCTATAGTAATCCTTCTTCTTCATTGCAGGTAAATAATGGATTCCAAGCAGAAGCAATGTGCCATCTTTGAGTTCTTGATGAAGGAAGGGTGCAGACTGTCCGACATCCACAGAAGGCTACAGAATGTTTACGAAGATGACATCACTGACAAGAGCAATGTGCACAGGTGGGTGAAGAAGTTAGTTCAAAGAAGGGGAAACCAGTAATAAGCCACGTAGTGGAAGACCATCGTCTGCGACCACTGATACGAATCGTCAGCGAGTGAATGAATTGATTCGTGCAGAGAGACGAGTCACAATCCACGAGCTTGTTGCACAACTGGACTGTGGTCACAATGCCACACATCGGAAAGGGTGTGCAAAGTGGGTACCTCAGCAGTTGACACCCGATTTGAAGGAGGGAAGGGTGGACGTCTGCTCTGATCTGCTAGAAGCATTTGAAGCCAATGAAGACACGTTTTTTTTCCGATCTGGTGACAGGGGATGAAACGTGGGCATGTCTTTATGATCTGAAAACAAAGAATCAATCCATGGAATGGCGTCACACCTCTTCACCAAGGCCTAAGAAGTTCAAAAGCCAGCGATCAGCACAGAAAGTCATGGTGACTGTTTTTAGGGATGACAGGGGTGTCATTCTCCTCAATTTTCTAGTATGTGGTCATACTGTGACCAGCAAGTGGTACATTGAGACACTCAAGAAACTTAGAGAAGCCATAAGGAAGAAGAGACCAAACAAGAATCTGAAAAGGATCCACATTCACCATGACAATGCGAGACCACACACATCTTTAGCAACAAATCAGGCAATCACCAAATTAGGCTGGTCAGTGGTCCCCCATCCACCGTACAGCCCAGAACTGGCACCCTCCGACTTCAACCTGTTCGGTCCAATGAAGCACAGTCTCCAGGGACAACAATTTGATGACAGAGACGAGGTGAAAGAGGCTGTGAAGAAGTGGGTACAACAGTCCACACATGAATTTTTTCAAAGAGGATTCGAGATTTGGGTTCAATGATGGTCCAAATGCATTGCTTGTGATGGAGACTATGTTGAGTAGTACCTTTGTATAGATAAAGAGTTACTCCACCAACATGTGCAATTTGAACGATCTCTGTCAGTTAATAAAAAAGTTATGCCCACTTTTGCATTACTTTCAGTACAACCCTCATGCAATCAATCATGATGATTTCCATCTTTCGTTCAGTCAGATCACACAACTACAATAACTTTGCCTCTCTCTCTCGTCATTAATAGTTCAGACTACACACACACACACACACACACACACACAAATTCACTTTTTCTATTCTAAAACCTTTCTTTTTAGTTTCACTCAAACCCAATACCAATCTCTTTGATCAGATTTTATTTGCTTCAACACATATTTATATATATTTCTTACTACATAATATATTTCTTACTTTCTGTTTAAAATTTTTAAGTTATTTATGTGGTGGACCAAGGGGAGCATGGTAGGACTTCATACCTCATTATTCAAATCTATTCCTATTCTTTGAGTCATGAGAACCACTTTAAAAAATGCATCATTGAAGGCATATGAGGTTCTGACAGTTTTAGCAGGTTATTACACATAAGGATTCTCAGCAGTTGTACTGTCATTAGGCAATTTCACCAATAGTAAAAATAAGAAAAAAAATAGTTATGTTTCAAAAATTAAACACTCATTATGTGACAACAATTAAATAATAATTAATATAATTTTAAGAAAAAATCGCCAAAGAAAAATATATTGATGGCTGTAAAAAATAAAAGTTTGTTGTGTGACTGACACAACTTATTTGTGACTTGTCTCCACTTGGCACTTGCAGATAAAGTGAAGAGTTATAAATATGATACTTCACCAAACAGGAAGTGACTTACACATTCTCATCAGAAAGCAGTGTAAACAAAAAGGCAAATTTAGAAGGAACATTACCAAATACACACCACCAAATTTATTATACAAAAACACTCACACAATAATTGCCAAGCTTTCGTGCTCCACTGGAAGGCTTCATCTTGAATAGATTATCAGAACTTTAGAACAGCAACAGACAACTCTGAGACAATTCAAAAAATGTTGGCATTTTGGAAGAAACAGATGTTTGTTTCTGTTCATGTGGAAGTCCACGTTTGAGACATGCTCACATAGTATGGAGAGATACTATCTGTTGTTTCTTCAGTGTTTGTTTAGGAGATTTCTCCAGGCATCAGACAGTTACAAGAACAAGCTCTCATTGCATGGGCACAAGTGAATTATGATTTCAACACTTTCCCGCACAGCTGTGGCAATGTAGTTTGTATAGGGTGCTAGTCTTTACATCCTGTCGCATAGCAGGGTTGCTCCTTTTTGGATCCCTGCATACGGCAGTTGTTGTTTTTGCATTATTTTTTCGTCTCTTTTATGCTTTTTGCTCCTGACCAAATGGGATGTTTTCTTACAATACATATGATTTTGTGCTGCCATCTAGGTATATTGAGGGTCTGTCATAAATTCCTGCTGAACTTTCTTTTTTATTGATGGCTTGCTTGTTGACATAGTGTGGTATATAGATGCAGGAGATTTAACAGCCACATTCTTTCCATATTTTTTCATGAGGTTATTGAACCTGAAAGAGAATTTGAAAAAATATGTTATGGATCCACAATATCATATTAAACTGCTGTTGTTTGTGATATTAGGAGTCCTGGGTTTAGGCACTTGAACCTGCCGTAAAATGGAATCTAATGTTCATCTAGTAAACCCAGCTGAAATTTCCTTGTTGATGATATTTACTATTTCTTCACCTCTGGCTTCTACAGTAGAGGAATTACCTAAACCACACACAAAAAACAGCTGTTTTGTATTACTTTGGGCAGAAAGACTTGGGAAGAACTACATTCCGTACAGCTGATGGCTTGTAGAATACTTCCGTGTGCAGTTGGCCATCTTTTCTGGTGAGAAGGATGTCCAAAAAATGTAAGGTTCCTTTGTTTTCCTGTTTGTGAAAAAATTTGATTGACTGGTAGAAGGAGTCTATTTCTTGGTGGAAAGTTTTCATATTTTGCTCTCCATGTTGCCACACAACAAAGATATCCACATATCTGAATTAGGCTTTAGAATGGTTCAGATGTGTGAAAACACAACTGCCTTATGCAGGGAGGTCATTCAAAAAGGAGCTACTCCGCTACATAATAGGATGAAAGATTAGCACCCTACATAAGCTAACATTAGCACAGCTCTGCGGGAAAGTGTTGAACTCATAACTCATCTGCATCCGTGCAACGAAAGCTTGTCCTTGGAACTGTAAAATGTCTGAAGAAATCTCCTTAACTATTGAGTGTGCAACTTAATTCTCAGCCCCTAACTGCAAGCGATCATAGAACGTCAGCAAATGCAAACAGCTGAGTGCGATAATGGTTGATTACAGCGCCATCCAACAGCTTTCCAGGCAACTGTAACCGCTCACAGCTGTAGTGGCAGAAGGGACGAAAGTTGATGGTGAAAGCAATGTCGTTCGAGAAGCAACATTTGAGGCACTGCCTCCTGTTTTTTCAGCTGAAAAAAAGTGCTGCAGAAGTCCAGCAAATGATCTGTGCTGCTTTGGGTGAAGCTACTGTATCCTACAGTACATGTAAGAAGTGGTTCCAGCGGTTTAAGCAGAGAAATTTCGATCTCTGTGATGCAGAACGTCCGGGACAGCCACAGAAAGTTAGCGATGAGGAAATGGAATAACTGTTGGACGCAGATCCCTGTCGCACATAGTCAGAGCTCGCCCAGGAACTCAGAGTAACATGTCAAAGCGCCTGCACAAGCTTGGATGGATTCACAAGGAGGGCCGTTGGGTGTCCTACCAACTCACAGCTACGAACAAGTCTAGGCGCTACGGTGTTGCTGTGTCCTTGCTCTCCAGATTCAAGAAGGATTTCCTCCACAAGATTTTGACCTGAGATGAAAAGTGGATCCTCTACGGTAATCCTAAGCGGTGCAAGTTGTGGGTTTATCCAGGTCAGCCTACCACCAGTACCGCCAAACCGAATATCCATGCTAGGAAGTTATTGCTGTGCATATGGTGGGATCCGCACGGTGTAGTACACTATGATTTGCTCAAACCTGGTGAAACGGTCAATGCCGAGCGTTATTGTCAGCAACTCATTCGTGTGAGTGACGCAATGGAGGCGAAAAGAGCATACATTGGCAAGGGCAGAAGGTCGGTCCTGTTGCTTCAGGATAATGCGTGTCCTCAAATCGCGAAAACTACTTTAAACACGATTACCGACCTGGGATGAGAGATTTTGCCCCATCCGGCGCATTCTCCAGACTTCGCCCCATCGGATTATCCCCTCTTTCGCTCCCTGCAACATCACCTAAGTGATACGAACTTCACTTCTGCCGAGAAGGTCCACGCAAGTATTGATGACTTTATCAACTCGAAACAGCCCTCATTCTTCTGCAGTGGTATTCGGCGGCTTCCTGACCGATGCCTCAAATGTATCCAACATGACGGGGATTATTTCCCTGATTAGGTACATATTCGATTCGCTATAATTTGCTGTCAACGTGTCATGCCTGTGGCCGAGAATTAAGTTAGACACCTAATACTGAAGAAACAATATAGTGTCCCTCCGTAGAACATGAACATGTCTCAAACACGGCCTTCCACATGAATCAAACAACTATTTGTTCCAAAATGTCGAAAAATTTTAATTGCTTCAGAGCTGTGTGTTGCTATTCTAAGTCTGATAATCTAGCCCAGAGGAAGCCTCCCATTGGAGTGTTAAATCTTGGCAACTATTGAGTGAGTGTTTTCACTTACACCATAAAAGGAGATTGTAGACTCACATGAGTCATGTTATTTTAGAAGGAACAGTTGCCAAATCTTTCACTGAAAAAGGAAATACAATTACCAAAACTATGAAAATTTGTCATATTTAGCATAGCATAACCTACCCCTAATTCAATGTTGTCCATATTTATTTAGTTGTGCATTGATTTTCTTCACAACTTTTGAAATTTTGCAGTCATCATGCAGACACACCACAACAGCATACAAGAAACGCATCCTGCGATGACACAAATAACAGACAGAAATAAAATCCAATGCTAATACAGCCGATTATTTCTCTACTGAAATAGATGAATCCATTTCAAAAATTATTGATCAATCCACTTCATAATGGTAGGATTAGATTTGACACCAATCAAATGATAATAGGATTTGAAAACTTTGATGAATCTGGCAGGTCGAGTGGTCAAAAAATGGAATACATCCAGCGAACTGTAATTGCCCATTGGCCTTTGAAAAACTATAAGAGTGGTGGAATTCTTGACTTCAAACAATTTGTGAGTTTGTCCACTAAATTGCTACAAAATTGGTGGTAAGAAGCAATGATTTTAATATTATTAATATGTATTCAAGGATAAGAAATGCTGAGTTATTGTATTGGGTTGGTGTGAATGAAATGTCCGGCATGAACGAGCAGTGGAGACAGGCCTCCACCACAGCGGAATGAAACCACCCACAGGTGCTGCGAGTATTACGTCACAGAGTTACTATAAATAGCTAGCACATGTGTGAAGAACAAGGTTCAGGCGTGATTTGTTTGGACGTAACGTGGCTTGCAAAGGAAACGTACAGATGCCACGGATTTGAGAATGATCTTCCTGTATGAATTTAAACTAGGCCATTCTGCAGGAATTGCCACCCGAAACATTAACAAAGCATTTGGGGAGAATACAGCCAACGAACGAACTATTCAGCAATGGTTTGTGAATTTCGGAAGCAAAGATACGGACCTACAAAAAGAAGCACGTGGTAACCAACACATTGCTGTTTCTGACGACATTCTGTTACATGTGGTTGAAGCGGACCTCCGAAAAATGCGTCGTGAGATAATGGCAGAGGTAGGTGTCCACCACATGACAGTTGTTTGGCATCTGGCTGAGCTGGGTAAGGTAAAAAAGCTGGACATGGGGTTCCCACATCAGTTGACAATTGCCAACAAGACTATGCGTTTGGAAGTCTGCATGTTGCTGCTTGCCAGGAAAAAGCAGGAACCTCTACTCTACTGCATCAAATCATCACCTGCGACGAGAAGTGGGTCCTTTATGATAATCGGAAACAATCTGCACAATGGTTAAGTAAGACACAGCTTGCTGGACAACATCCTAAGCCACCCCTACACACCAAGAAGATGATGCTCCTTGGCTGGTGGTCAATAGCCAGGATAAATCATCAGAGTTTTTTAGGCAAGAGGCCAAACCATCACTGCAGAATCTTAATGTGCAGTATTACACCAGAAATTGCTGCAGAAACAACTGGCTTTGGTCAGTTGTTTCATGTCTGTTTGGTCAACAGACATGGTGTTCTGCTCCAGGACAATGCCAGTCCTCATGTCACACAACGAATGATGCTGTCACTAAGTGCCTTGGGCTATGAAGCACTGCCTCACCCTGCCTATTCCCCAGACCTTTCGTCGCGTGGATCATTTCCTGTCTGGGAAACAGTTCATGACAGACAACGAGGTTCAACGTGCAGTTGAAGACTTCTTCGGGTCCCAGCCACAAGACTTTTTCGTTCCGGGATCATGTTCTTGCCGAACAGATGGCAACCACATGTCAATGCCGAGGGAGATTATTTTGCCTAGGTAAGTTGTCTTCTGCTCCAGGACAGCGCTCGCCATCATGTCGCACAACGAGCGATTCTGACACTAAGAGCCTTGGGCTATCTAGCACTGCCTCACCCTGCCTATTTATCGGACTTGTCTCCGACAGACTATCATCTGTTTCGTCACCTGGATCACTTCCTCTCCTGGAAACAGTTCACGACAGACAACGAGGTTCAACGTGCAGTTGATGACTTCTTCGGGTCCCAGCCACAAGACTTTTTTCGTTCCGGGATCATGTCCTTGCCGAACAGATGGCAACCACGTGTCAATGCCGAGGGAGATTATTTTGCCTAGGTAAGTTGTCTTCTGCTCTAGGATAACGCTCGCCATCATGTCGCACAACGAATGATTCTGACACTAAGAGCTTTAGGCTATCTAGCACTGCCTCACCCTGCCTATTTATCGGACTTGTCTCCGACAGACTATCATCTGTTTCGTCACCTGGATAACTTCTTCTCCTGGAAACAGTTCACGACAGAAAACAAGGTTCAACGTGCAGTTGATGACTTCTTCGGGTCCCAGCCACAAGACTTTTTCGTTCCAGGATCATGTCCTTGCTGAACAGATGGCAACCTCGTGTCAATGCCGAGGGAGATTATTTTGCCTAGGTAAGTGGTCTTCTGCTCTAGGACAGCGCTCGCCATCATGTCGCACAACGAACGATTCTGACACTAAGAGCCTTGGGCTATCTCACACTGCCTCACCCTACCTATTTATCGGACTTGTCTCCGACAGACTATCATCTGTTTCGTCACCTGGATCACTTCCTCTCCTGGAAACAGTTCACAACAGACAACGAGGTTCAACGTGCAGTTGATGACTTCTTCGGGTCCCAGCCACAAGACATTTTCCGTTCCGGGATCATGTCCTTGCCGAACAGATGGCAACCACGTGTCAATGCCGAAGGGAGATTATTTTGCCTAGGTAAGTTGTCTTCTGCTCTAGGACAGCGCTCGCCATCATGTCGCACAACGAGCGATTCTGACACTAAGAGCCTTGGGCTATCTAGCACTGCCTCACCCTGCCTATTTATCGGACTTGTCTCCGACAGACTATCATCTGTTTCGTCACCTGGATCACTTCCTCTCCTGGAAACAGTTCACGACAGACAACGAGGTTCAACGTGCAGTTGATGACTTCTTCGGGTCCCAGCCACAAGACTTTTTCGTTCCAGGATCATGTCCTTGCCGAACAGAAGGCAACCACGTGTCAATGCCGAGGGAGATTATTTTACCTAGGTAAGTTGTCTTCTGCTCCAGGACAACGCTCGCCATCATGTCGCACAACGAACGATTCTGACACTAAGAGCCATGGGCTATCTAGCACTGCCTCACCCTACCTATTTATCGGACTTGTCTCCGACAGACTATCATCTGTTTCGTCACCTGGATCACTTCCTCTCCTGGAAACAGTTCACGACAGACAACGAGGTTCAACGTGCAGTTGATGACTTCTTCGGGTCCCAGCCACAAGACTTTTTTCGTTCCGGGATCATGTCCTTGCTGAACAGATGGCAACCATGTGTCAATGCCGAAGGAGATTATTTTGCCTAGGTAAGTTGTCCTACTTTTCTGTTCTTGCCGTCCACGTGTGCTGGTCTGACATTTCATTCGCACCAACCCAATAGATGATGTGGTCATGAGCAATAAAAGAAATGAGAGCAGAAAACTAGTAGGTACCAAAAGTTGTGCAAAATGAAGGATACTGTATTGGTAGCAGTTTATGAAAAACAGAACCTTTTATTGTTTGAAAACAACCACATGAAGTACTTAAAGAATTCAAATCTGGCAACCAGTCTCAATCACAATGTTTAGAGGTAAGCTGGGTTGAAAGTCTGTTTTTTCAATATTTTTCTTAACAAAACCAGCATGCATATCCAACTGCATTTATTTATTTGTTATGTGTTTATTGCATGCTTTTTATTTCCAATGTAAAACACTCTAAGTTAAACTTTTTATTTCACATTAACAACTTTGTGCACTTAAGTTTCACCACTTGTCAGTTTTCTTGATCATCTTCTACATGTTAAAAAAAATCGTGAGTTTTATTTTCAAAAACATTGAATTCTCCATACAATTTGTGTATATACAGGGTGGTTCAAAAATATATGTCAAAAATGTAAAGGCAGGTAGAGGGGACCTAAATAAGCAGATTTCGTATAGGAATGTGTGTGCGGTAATGCTGTGTTGAGCCGGTAGGGAGCGCTGATGAGTGCGGCGTATAAAAGCGCTTCGCTAGCTGGATTCTTCATTTCCCGCACGGATCTCGAGCAGCATGCATCATTACACCAATGCGGAGCTGGCCTACATGCATTTCATGTATGGGGCTGCACAAGGAAATGGATTAGCTGCTCAACAGATGTACAGGGAGCGATTCCCGAATAGGACACAGCTGGATCGTCGAACATTCGAGCGGCTTCATTGGGAGTTAAGCACGAGTGGATCGTTTTATGCTTCCAGGCGTGATACTGGCATTGGAAGATATCGCAGAACTCCTGCAGTGGAAGAAAGAATACTAAACACAGTAGAGGATAATCCGTCGACAAGCTCGAGAGCTGTAGGACGTGCGTTGGGTGTGAGCCATCCAACTGTTTTGAGGACTTTACATGAAGACAGAATGTAGCCGTATCATTTACAGAGAGTGCAAGCAATGACCCCTGACAATTATCTTCCACGTCTTAACTTTGCCCGTTGGTACATACAGCAGACTGCAGCCAATCCAACCTTCCCTGCAGATGTTTTATTCACTGATGCAGATGTTTTATTCACTGATGAGGCTACCTTTACGTGGTCGGGTATGTTTAACATCCATAATTCTCACCTGTGGGCTCATGATAACCCACATGGCACAATAACACACACTTACCAAGAAAGGTTCTCCACTAATGTTTGGGCAGGCATTGTGCACAATAATTTAGTAGGACTGTACATTCTACCTAGTCGTTTAACTGGCCACACATACGGCATCTTCCTACAGGTGGTCTTACCTGAACTTCTGGTCAATGTTCCTCCAGATGTTCGCAAACAAATAAGGTTCCAGCACGATGGAGCCCCAGCTCACTTCAGCCGAAACGTCAGGAATCACCTGGACGCTGTCTACGGTGAGCATTGAATAGGACGGGGCAGACCAGTTCCGTGGTCACCGCGTTCTCCTGATTTAACCTGCTTGGATTTCTTCTTTTGGGGTCATATTAAAAGCCTCGTGTACGAGAGTCCCGTCACATCTGCAGAAGATCTTGTTGTCCGCTTGTCTGTTGCTGCTGGACATGTGCTCGACATGCCCGACGTCTTTTCTAATGTACGCCGATCCATGCGCCGCCGCTGTGAATATTGTATCGCTGTTGGTGGCCGCTCTTTCGAGCACCTCTTGTAAACTGTTAATAAATTTTTGTTTTCTTTTGTCTGTACTTGTCTTTTCAGTTTCCTGTGATTCATACTGCTTTACGTGCTAGCGCTTTAAAGCGGCATTACCGCACACACATTCCTATACAAAATCTGCTTATTTAGATCCTCTCTACCTGCCTTTACATTTTTAACATATAGTTTTGAACCACCCTGTATTCCTAAATAGAATTTGAAAGCTTTACAACAGAAAATATGTCTTTCTGATGAAACTTAACACCTAAAACTGTAGCAGAATATCTTTTGGAAATACATTCAAAAGCTACATACACTTCCAAGAAGAATCAATGTTTTATGTTTCACAACATTATGAAAAAGGGAATTCATAACACATTTTGCTGTCAACAGTTTTGTGCATTTTTTAAAAAACATCGAACAATCTAATAAAATTCACTAATATGTCATTGAACGTTAAAAGTCACTGTACTTGACTTATAAATCACACATAAATGGTGACATCATTTTACTGAAAGCACACACGTGTGAAATACATGTAACAACACAATAAAATATGAATAATACTGGCAAAATTTATTAACATACAAGTGCATGCAGCCTCAAAATTATACACAGCTGAATATGCATACATTCATACACATAAAAACAAAATGGTGAAAAGAAAGAATTTAATTTACCTTCCAGTGGTTTGCTATCGTCAACAACTGGAGACAGCATCAGAAAAAAATAAAAATAACAGTTCACAACACAGTAATAATTATCACACAGAAAAACTGCATATGAAATTACTTTTTGTGACTTTTGGCAGTTTCCCACCCTAATCACAAATAATTGAATTTCAGCTTCTTACAACGAGATTGCTTAAGTTAAATAATTAATGCAAAGAGAGTGAGAGAGAGACATTAAAGAGTCATGGAAAATCATCCATCACAAATGATGTATAAATGAGAATGAGAGAGAGAGAGAGAGAGAGAGAGAGAGAGAGAGAGAGAGAGAGAGAGAGAGAGAGAGAGAGAGAGAGAGAGAGAGAGAGAGAGAGAGAGAGAGAGAGAGAGAGAGAGAGAGAGAGAGAGGGGGGAGAGGGAGAGGGGGGGGATTGTGAGTAGCTAAGGCTGCAAATGAATCCAAGCATTCTTTGTTAAGAATAAAAATGCTTTGATTTTTCCCATCCCTTTGGCAAGAGAGGGGATGGGATTTAACAAAAAAAAAAAGGAGGCCAAGAAGAAGTCTTGAATTTCTTTTTCTCCTCCATTCTTGCTTTCTTTTTATTTCTTTATTTCTTATTTTTTAGTTGTGAATATGAAGCTTAATTTTATTTTATTGGCCATAAGGGTTGTGTATTAAATTTAGAACTTTGGGGATGTGTGACTAATGATTTCATGTAATTTAAAAATTGTGCTTCAGTTCTATTTACCACAAATATACATTTTTTTTTTTTTATATATTAAAATTCAGTGCATGTCTTTTTTAATCTGCTATGATGAAAAATTTAGCTATATTTCCACCATCATCTTTTAAAACATTCTTCCCATTGTTTCCTCTTGGATATCAGAAAAACAGGCTTTTTCTTTTCCCCCTATACCAGCAATATTTGCACGAGGGGGTTGCCTGTTTTTTCATGTCTAAGATGAAAACACATGAAGAATGTTTTGAAAAACATGATAGAAAATAGCCAATTTTTCCATGACAGTAGATTAAAAATTGTAGCATTAGCATTATACATATAATCATTGCATTGTGAATTAATTGCAGTAAGCTTCATGTACTTGCTTAATCCTTCTGTTTGTGGTGGGAAAATAGGAATTTTCCATACAGAGATCGATTTTTCTGTTCGTCACAAAATATCTTTTCATTATGATATGTAGAACAATTTTTGGTAATTGAATAGTAAAGTAACTATCTCCATAATCTTTAACCTCTATCTTGTCTTGACCAAATAAATAGATAAATAAAGGTACAAATTTGAGGACATTACATTTTCAAATGCTTAAATGTAAAGATACTTAAGATACTTACATATTACAAGTTCCTGTCCATCATTCTTCATTTCATTAGTTATTTTGAAATGCACAGTGCGGTAAGATGATAATCTTTCCATCACACACACACACACACACACACACACACACACACACACACACACACACACACACACACACACACACACACACAATGTATATTGTTCAATGCAGTGGTCCACTCAAAAACTTAATCTTTGTTAGAGAGACCATCACTGCTTCTAACACAGCACCTGTCATGTACTAGTACCATACTGTATGAATCTTATAGTTCCACATCCTATGACACCTCCTATGCAAAGTCACTGAAAAAAAAAAAAAGTACTTTCTTGTGTCATAACTTGCCTTCTCCCACCTCAAACTACATTCATTGATAAGCCAGATTCAACCACCAAACTTGATATTTTGGAAGCTTTCTATATATATTAGAAGTCTTCGCAACTTGTTAATAACATGGCATCCACGCCATTTCTTGATTTGAATATTTACGTGCCATTCGTCCTGATGAAGCTAGGTCAATACCCAGCGAAACCATGGTCGGCTTGAAGAAATAAACATTTGTGACAACTACGTAGTATTATCTTAATCTATATACATTGATAAAAGCCCTGTAGTTGGTGTCTCATTCACAAAAGTCTGACACTTATGGAGCACAGTTGAATCTGCTGTCACTTTCTCTTGCCACTATGGAGCACAGGATTCTCTTCTTCCCTCTTCAGGAGGGATTCATTGGAGTCTGCTCTTTGAGTTTGGCATAACGAGAAATTGAAGTTGCACAAACAGCACTGGTACTATGGGAAGTTACTGAACAGTGTAACTGCTGATATAATTCCAGATCTTCAGCTGGCAGAACAACAATCAGAACTCCAGACTCCTGGCTAATAATAAAGGAATGACAAGTTCATCCAAACTCATATGAGGGAAGGGGGAGCTTTGATGGCAATTAGAGGTGGAGGATTGTCATGGAGGAAGCTCAGAAAATTATGACTAAAGCCTAGAATTAAACACCAGCTGGCCAGGAACCAAGACTGACGCAATTACATAGCCATGTTACTCTGCATTTGATTTTACCCTACAAAGGGTACATGCAGAAGGAATAATAACATGTGGAGGAAATATAACATGCATAGGGAATAACAAAGTGACAGGGAATAATAAAATGGAAAGGGAATTACAACATGCACAGGGAAAAATAACATGCACAAGGAATAATAATATGCAGAGGGATAACATTTTACAGTACTGCTACAAGGAACATAATTAAGAAAAGCTGAACTTGATATTATGTAAACATCAGCTATTTATTAAATCACATAGTTCCAGATGTACGAAGTTTGTATGAAATTCAAACTGATTATGAATAAGAGAAAACCCAAAGTTATGGTTTTTGAGTGAGGAACTGTTAGTACTGAATGCAAGATAAGTCTAAATGGCACAGCGATTGACCAGGTGAAGGAGTTTATATATTTGGAAAGCATGTTTGACAGAAAGAACAAATTAGATGGTGAAATTAGTAGGCAAGTGAGTTCTTCATTAAAAGTCATACCTGCTTTAGGAGGATTTCACAGGAATGATGGGTTCTGAAGAAAGTCCCAAGCAGCTGTATATAAAAGTGTAATAGTTCCAGTGTATGGCAATGAAACTTGGGTAATGCAAAAGAGACATAGGAGTCCTTTGTGTGCTGGAGAGTTGCATTACTTATGCGGGTGGAGGGGTGGGGGTTGCGGCAAGACATGCTCTGATCGTGTGAGGAATGAAGATGTATTGCAGATGTGTAATAATGTGAAGCAAAATATTGTTAGTAAGATGGAGACAAATATTCTTAGGTGGTTTGGCTAAGTTGAATGAATGAGTGATGAGATGCTTACTAACAGAATTTTTTCAGCTTGAGTGGCAGGAAAGAAAGGTAGAGGAAGGCCAAGGAAATCATGGGAAGACCAGATTCAGGAATGTCTGCACGAGAAAAAGATTACATGTATGATGTATAAGAGGTCTTGTGTGCGTGTTGTTCAGTGAAACCTGAGCTGTGTGCCGAGATCGCTGTCAATAGAGACATCTGTTATATCAACAGTATGTAAATTCTAATTCCATCAGTCAAACATTTATCTGGCAGATTTTGTTTCTTTGAGGAGTTAACCTCTGAATCTCAGAGAACTGCTTAGTGACATGCATTGAAAAATAACTAATTAATTAATAACATTAGTTCATTCATATGCAAATTATTTATAATGTATAACGTTTAAATTTATCAGAGCTGATGTTCAGCCAAAAATTCTTACCATAAATTTGAATATTTTACATACTAAAAAACCCCATTCAACTCAGAAAAAGTTCCTTTTCCAATTGGCAGAGGTGATATGTGCAGACCTCCATTTGTTGTTTCAAATTGTGCTCCAATAATTCGTGAGGAACCCACTGACCGAGCTTAGAAACTTTACCAATCTTATACAGATGACAATGGACTGTTGAATGAGTTGACTGGAGCTGCTCAGCTAATTCTTCCATTTTTACAATAGGATTTTACTTAACAATCGTTCATAACAGATCATCATCCAACTCCTAAGGACATCCTGACCTTGGCTCATCTTTAAGCCTACAGTTCTCAGACCAAAATGCTGAAACCATCTTTATCCTTGACTCACATTTATAGTATCTGAACAATAAATCTCACACAGTTTCAACACTGCTGCTGTGGTGTTGTTGCCCTGACAATACTCCCAAAGCAAAGCATGCCTTATATGAAGTTTCAACATTTCCATGATGAGGGGTTAACTATTGTATTAAATGGACATCTACGCTGCTTAAAGTTTACTCAGGTACTGATCTGTGAGGGTGTATTAGCAGTATATATACCCCCACAGATTTGCCACGATTGCGTCATCTGGTGGCATTCGTTCCAACCACATCAAAAATACCACATTACTTATGGGATGACTCAACAAGTCGAGCTTTGATGTCTGTAGTTTCAGTACTATTGCAAATGAAAAAATTAACAAAGGAATTTCTCAGAAGTATCAGACCCTTTCCATCTCAATTCAGGCAGGGGGTGGTGTCAGTTGACCACCTCCAATTTTTTTGAAAAAATTATGGTAGCTACTCCTAATAGAGGTATAAAGTATTGCAAAAGGATTTTTCATAAAAAAAAATTTTGGTCGAGCTACAACCTTTTGAAAATAGACAAAAAATACACCCGTGATGAAAATAATGTGAAACACCAAATTTTTAAATGTACACTGCTCCTATACTATAACAGGTAGAGACTTGAATTTTTTTGGTTTTGAAGCTATTGAATTGGCTTTTCTTTCTGTTTACAGAAATTGATCAAAAGAATGTTGCTAAATGGCAAAAAAAAATCTATATTTATTACAAAAAAAAATACTTAATTTTCCACAAATTTAGGATTTTTTTTTTTTTTAAAAGGAAAAGACTTATCAGGTCGATAAGTGCGCCAACCTGCACTCCTACTAGGTTTGCCTTAGTAGTAATTTTATTTTTATCCTGTGATGCATGAAACTCATAAAATTAATTTTTAAAATATACAAAATTTCAGAAAATAAACATTTTTGAATTGCAATATCTTAAAAACCCCCATTTTTTAAAATTCTGAAATTTTGTCCAAATAATGTTCATGGTAGGTAGTTGACTGGCTGAATCAGGTTGCTAGATTTTTGCCTTGGAATTTTACTACAAATTTTTGAAAATGCACTTCTCTCCTGCTCAGACTTCATGGTTGGACTATTATTAAAAAAAAAAAAAAATTCCAAAGATATTTCTGAAAAGTTACCTGAGTATATATTCCAAATTGCAGTGTCAATCTATATTTGAAAGTCATTTTTATGATTTTTAATAATTGTCACTTATGTACATGTTTAATTTTTTTTTTTAAATCCATAGTCTATACACATACAATACCTTATCTCAGTTGCAGTTAAGATTCAATTTCTATTTACATAAGAAAAAAGGCCTCAAAAAAACAAATTATGAGCTTACCATCATAACTACAAATTTTCAAACTGAGAAAAGCTGCTGGATTTTATTGATTTCCTTCTCATCAAAGGTATGAAGTCATGCAGAACATCCAACAGGAGTTGGGGCATTCACCTTTAGAAGTACATTTTTTAAGGGCACTGGACACTTGTCTGTTTTCTTGCCACATTCTTCTGGCAACCAAAAACTTCTGGCTGGTCCATGAGGGCGCACGAAAGATACTGTTATGTCCTCGAATTCTTTAGATATGTTTGCAATCTGTCCCATCCATTCACCAGTTATCATCATAAATGCATCCTATAAATTCTCCTATTTGAAAATCATTCACAGAAAATGGGGTCTTTTTCTGTTGGCTTGAAAATTGCACTGCTTTATGTGGGTGCTGGACTGTTCTGGCCATTGATTGTTTATTTCATTGTACTAACCAGGAATGCTGTGACTGTATTCCAACAACAGATTTTACTTTATCCCACTCTTCTACTTTGCTGGTTCGATATGACTGAACTTCATAAGTTGTGAGGAGTAGAAGTTTAGTCTTTGGGATCAAGGTGGAGACAGTTTCAACAAAGGAAGGTGCATCTCTTATAGCTTGTGAAGCTTCTTTCTGTAAGTTGAATTTAGTAGCAAAATGTTTGCACATGCCGCCCACACCATCACATGCACTCTTGCATTGGCCTGTGGCTGAGAAGATCTACTTCCTTGTTACATTTGGGTCCCCCTTTCAAAAGTTCACAGAACTGGAATTTGTTTTTGAAGTGAAGTGCCTGGCTGCTCCATCTGAGATGTAAACAATTGTTTTAAATTCTTCCAAAGGACAAGTCTTAGCAATTTCACTTTTTCTGAGCAGAATGGCACACAGAGCATGTGCTGTGTCATGGCTTATATCATTGCATGCTACCACAAAAGACTTAGTCTCATTTCGAAAGTATGCAATGCATGCAAAGAGTGAGATCTGGATATTGTTTGCCAGTAGTAGCTTTGCACTTCCTCAGGTAGAATTACAGATCAATTCTGAGCAAAGTCAAAGTGCAACACCAACACTGGACTATGTGCTGCAGACTGTTTAACCTCTGCTATCCCATCTCTCTGGATCCGCTCATTATAAATTACAGAAGACTTTCTTCTTTCTTGTTATCCCCCACCTTCAGTAGCTCTTATTTTCATTGACTCCCCCAATGACTCTCAAGCAACCTTATAATAGGTGTTTCACAGTACTCCATAAAAATTGCACTGGGCAGTACCATTTTCAGTGCCACAGCTTTGGAAAATCATATCAACTGCAGTTTAGCCCAAAAATTACCACAAATTGCAGTTTACCCATGAGTCAAAAACTGCCTAAGTTTCATAAAATCATTCACCACCATTTTCACTGTTACTAATTTTTTTCTCGCCATTTTCAGATTTAGTCACATTTGGCCACTTGGTGAATGCTTAGTGCGAGCCCTGCCGAGAATTGTGTTCTCCTGCTATTAAAAATTTACTAAATAATGTTTACAGTTTTAATTTTTCATTGAATTCAAAAATTTAAAAAAAAAGTGCCATTTTTCAAAAATTGAAAAAAAAAAAAAAGAAATTGATAAAAAAGTGTCATTTTCAAAAATAGGTAAGAAAATTTCAAGGCAAAAATCCAGTAACCTGACTCCCCCAGTAAACTACCTACCATTAGGACATTATTTATACAAAATTTCAGAATTTAAAAAAATTGGGTTTTTGAGATATTGCAATTCAAAAATGTTGATTTTATGAGTTGCATGCATCACAGGATAAAAATAAAATTACTGCTAAGACAACCCTAGTAGGGTGCAGGTTTGCACATTTACCCACCTGATAAGTCTCTTTCTTAAAAAAAAAAATCCTAAATTTGTGGAAACTTTAAAATTTTTGTAATAAATATATATATATATAGGGATGAAAGGTCAGGTGATGCGTAACATCACAGCCTCTCCCTGACAAATGTCAACCCCGCCTTCTCGTGGTACATCCTGTTCCCACTAAAGGGGCTCTGACGACCGCCAATAGCGGTATAACTATACCATCGGGATTAGAGGAAATGCTATCCCACACTCACCAACCCGCTTGGCCAGCGTGGTGAGTTATGGCCAAACCCCTCCAAAATGACTCCACAACTTAAATCTTGGCCCTCAGTCTCCGGCAGCTGGAATGTACCTGGCCAAGGCAGCGGCCAGTGCGACATGAAGGCAGAGGGTGCTAAGAATCCCCGGAGGACCGGACTAGGCTGCCATCTGATGCTGACCTTGGCTACGTACAACGGACGCTCCCTATCTTCTGATTCAAGGATTCTTGAATTGGAAGAGGAACTACAAAGGATCAAGTGGGACATCGTCGGGCTAAGTGAGGTAAGGAGAAAAGGAAAAGATCTCATTGAACTGAAAAGTGGACATCTCTTCTACTATCGTGGGACAGATACTGGCAGAACTAGTGGTGTTGGATTTATAATAAACAAGAAACTGAAGGATAAAGTTGTAGAAGTTGAAAGTTCTTCTGACAGAGCTGCACGACTCGTTATCCAACTCTCGAGAAGATACCAGGCTCAGATTATTCAAACTTATGCACCCACCACAAGTCATGCTGAAGAAGAAATTGAAGAATTTTATGAGGAAATTCGTGATCTAAATAATAAAGGTAAGCAGCACTTGAAGATAATTATGGGAGATTTCAATGCAAAAAATAGGGCAACGGCAACAGAATGAAACTTCAGTAGGTAAATTCGGTCACGGCAACAGAAACCAGCGTAGAAATACTCTCGTAGAGTTTGCAGAGGCAGAAGGGTTTTTCATCTTGAACTCCTTTTTCAAGAAAAAGCCACACAGGAAATGGACATGGAGACATCCAAATGGGATGACAAGTGAAATTGATTTTATTATGTGTAACGAAAAATTCGTCATAGAAGACTGCAGTGTGCTAAACAAGTTCAACACAGGCAGTGACCATAGATTGGTGAGATGTAAGATGCACCTCAACACTAAACTCGAACGTAGCAAGCTCATAAGACAAACAAAATGTATTGACATAACCAACCTTAAAAAACACCATAATACCTTCAAATTGGAACTGAAGAACAGATTCTCTGCTTTAGAAGGCCTAACATCGGAAGAAGTGGATATTTCTGAAGTTAACAGAAAAGTAACCAAAGCTCTTATAGAAACAGCAACAAAGTTAGCTGGGTCTAAGAACAAATTGCATGTGAACAAATTATCAGGAAAAACCAAAATGTTGATGCAAAAAAGAAGAGTGATGAGGACAACTAAAGAAGATGTGACTTCCAAAGTGGAATATATAGAGCTATGCAAGACAGTACGAAAAAGTATCACTGAAGACGTAAGGAAATTCAACTGTGAACTAGTAAGGAAAGCAATTGAAAACAACCAAAGCCTAAAGATAGCAAAGGGACATCTCAGTAAGGGGAAAAAACAGATTATGGCACTGAGAAAAGAAGATGGTTCTGTAACAAGAAATAGAGGCGAAATTTTGACAAGAGTGAAAGATTTCTACTCCAAATTATATGAAAGGGATGATACATGTACTCCAGACATCATGAAAGGTACCAGTACCAGAGTTCTTCCAGTCCTTCCAGCAGAAGTTGCACATGCAATCAAGAACATGAAGCGGGGAAAAGCTCCAGGAGAAGATGGAATTACTATAGACATCATACAAGAAGCAAGTGGAGAAATCGAAACAGTACTCGCCCAAATTTTCACTCGATGCCTTAATGAAGGGAAAATTCCTGAGGATTGGAACAACGCCACAATGATCTTGCTACATAAAAAAGGTGACATTGAGGATCTCAGGAACTACAGACCTATCAGCCTCCTATCAGTGGTTTATAAAATCTTCACTAAAGTTTTTTCACACCGCTTGAAGGTGACACTGGACATGGCTCAACCGAGAGAACAAGCTGGATTCAGGAGTGGCTACAGCACAATAGATCATATCCACGTACTGAGAGAACTAATTGAAAGAGCGAGGGAATATGAGCTTCCATTGTGCATGGCTTTTATCGATTATGAAAAAGCCTTTGATTCGGCAAAACCATCAGCAGTTGCAATGGCTCTGAAATCCTGCGGTATTGAAGATGCATACATTAATATTATTAATAACATCTATGAAAATGCAAGTGCAAAGATTCGGCTGTTTGAAAATACAACACACATAAAAATTGGAAAAGGAGTGAGACAAGGTGACACCATATCTCCGAAGCTCTTTAATGCCACATTGGAAAATGTCTTTCAATCACTGAACTGGGAAAACAAAGGGATAAAGATTAATGGAGATTATCTAACCCACCTTCGTTTTGCTGATGACATAGTCATTTTTGCAACTACCCCATCAGAGCTACAGAGTATGATCCAGGAACTTGCTGACAAGAGTAAAGAAGTGGGATTAAAAATGAACTTTCAGAAGACAAAAGTGATGTACAATGCTTTTACAAGAAATGAAGATTTATCGATTGATGGAGAAAAGCTGGAGATAACAGACACGTACGTTTATCTTGGACAGCAGATATCAAGTGAGGGTCACATTGGTGAAGAAATTAATCGGCGTACAAAACTTGCCTGGAGAGCTTTTGGAAGAAACAGCATAATTTTGAAGAGCAATATGCCATTATGTCTTAAAAGAAAAGTGTTTGATCAATGCATCCTTCCAGTGCTTACGTATGGTGCAGAGACGTGGACCTTAGCTAAAAGAGACATACAAAGGCTGCAGACAACTCAAAGCAGCATGGAGAGGTGCATGCTTGGTGTAACCAGGAGAGATAAGAAGAGGAACACGTGGATCCGAAAAATGACAAGAGTGGAAGACATCATGATCAGAGTTAAATCCCTGAAATGGCAATGGGCTGGACATACTGCCAGAAGAACAGACCATCGATGGACAGCCGAAATTTTAGATTGGATTCCAAGGGACAGGAAAAGACCCAGAAGAAGACCACATGGAAGATGGGTGGATGAAATTCGAAAGTATGCGGGAGTGACATGGAGGAGACTGGCACAAGACAGACCGTTGTGGAGGAAACTTGGGGAGACCTTCGTCCAGTAGTGGATTGATAATGGTTGACAATGATAACGATGATGATATATATATTTTTTTTTTTTTTTTTGCCATTTGACAACATTTGTTTGACCAATTTCTGTGAATTTGAAGAAAGGTCCATTCAATAGCTTCAAACTAAAAAGAAATTCGAGTCTCTACCTGTTTATAGTTCAGTAGCAGTGTGCACTTAAAAATTTGGCGTTTCACATTATTTTCGTCACAGTTGTATTTTTTGAATAAAGCTCATGTTGAGAAATGGCTTCCTAGTTTAATTGAATTAATAATCTAAAGTAACTTTTATGGGAATTTTACTAGGAAATTTTTTCATTAATAGCAAATTTTTGGAGAAAACTCTACTCCTTCTTCAGGCTGTCTTGTTGTTGTCACTTTTTACTTGTCACTATCACGGTTACGGTTTACCTTGACGGTTTAGGTTATTTTTCAACAAATCCTGCCAGATGTTAGGCAGGGAAAATCCTTTGCAGTCATTGATGATGGAATTTTGATTTTTCTCAATTTCTATTCCTTCTTTCAGTTTTCTTTTTTGGAAATTGCTTTGGAAACTGATTACTTTAAGGGAATTCCAATCCATGCTGTGCCCAGTTTCTCTAACATGCCTATCTAATCCAGTCTTGTTGGAGCAATTTTTTATAGCTGC
The DNA here is from genome assembly GCA_039090855.1 of Macrothele yani. Lineage (NCBI taxonomy): Eukaryota > Metazoa > Arthropoda > Arachnida > Araneae > Macrothelidae > Macrothele > Macrothele yani. Next base: position 64,398,383 of record CM076999.1, on the reverse strand, counting down.
TTTATGCTCAGCTATACGAGTTTCTAGTCTGCGACCTATTTCACCTATGTAAGATAGTCCACAACTACAATTTACTTCATAAACTACTCCTTGCATTTTTAAAATATCTTCTGCTTTTTGAACTATTTTAGGGAAAAAATTTTTAACTTTGTTCTCTAAACTTGGAGCTCGCCTAATATTGTATTTCTTACTAATTCTCTTTAAAGACTCAAATAAACCTTTGTGATAAGAAATTTTTCTAGTGAATTTTACTTGTTGCTTTTGTGGGTTCTTCGTACCATTAAAATTCAGAAGCTTCTCAATTTCTTCTTTAGGATAGTTATTCTCTGCAAGTATGACTTTAAGCTCTTCTTTATGGGCTTCTTTTTTATCTGCAGTATAAACTATTTTATTAATTTTTTCTAAAAACTGACTTGCTACATTTTTCTTAATAGAAACTGGATGATAGGAATTGAAATCCAGTACTCTTTTAGTATTCATTGGTTTTTTATACCAACTAGTGAGGAATTTTTCATCTTCATAATAGATAGTAATATCTAAGAAGTTAATTCTTCTTTCTTTTTGAAGTTCAATAGTGAACTTAAGGGAATCATCTAATTCATTGAATGAGTCTAGAATTCTTTCTGGAACAATTTCTGAGCTATCTATTATAAATAAGATGTCATTAACTTAAATGACATTAACTTAAATGACATCTTATTTATAATAGATAGCTCAGAAATTGTTCCAGAAAGAATTCTAGACTCATTCAATGAATTAGATGATTCCCTTAAGTTCACTATTGAACTTCAAAAAGAAAGAAGAATTAACTTCTTAGATATTACTATCTATTATGAAGATGAAAAATTCCTCACTAGTTGGTATAAAAAACCAATGAATACTAAAAGACTACTGGATTTCAATTCCTATCATCCAGTTTCTATTAAGAAAAATGTAGCAAGTCAGTTTTTAGAAAAAATTAATAAAATAGTTTATACTGCAGATAAAAAAGAAGCCCATAAAGAAGAGCTTAAAGTCATACTTGCAGAGAATAACTATCCTAAAGAAGAAATTGAGAAGCTTCTGAATTTTAATGGTACGAAGAACCCACAAAAGCAACAAGTAAAATTCACTAGAAAAATTTCTTATCACAAAGGTTTATTTGAGTCTTTAAAGAGAATTAGTAAGAAATACAATATTAGGCTAGCTCCAAGTTTAGAGAACAAAGTTAAAAAATTTTTCCCTAAAATAGTTCAAAAAGCAGAAGATATTTTAAAAATGCAAGGAGTAGTTTATGAAGTAAATTGTAGTTGTGGACTATCTTACATAGGTGAAATAGGTCGCAGACTAGAAAACTCGTATAGCTGAGCATACAGCAGCTATAAAAAATTGCTCCAACAAGACTGGATTAGATAGGCATGTTAGAGAAACTGGGCACAGCATGGATTGGAATTCCCTTAAAGTAATCAGTTTCCAAAAAAGAAAACTGAAAGAAGGAATAGAAATTGAGAAAAAATCAAATTCCATCATCAATGACTGCAAAGGATTTTCCCTGCCTAACATCTGGCAGGATTTGTTGAAAATAACCTAAACCGTCAAGGTTAACCGTAACCGTGATAGTGACAAGTAAAAAGTGACAACAACAAGACAGCCTGAAGAAGGAGAAGAGTTTTCTCCGAAAATTTGCTATTAATGAAAAAATTTCCTAGTAAAATTCCCATAAAAGTTGCTTTAGATTATTAAAAAAATATTTTTTTATGAAAAATCCTTTTGCAGTACTTTATACTTCTATTCGGAGTAGCTACCATAATTTTTTCAAAAAAATTGGAGGTGGTCAACTGACACATGTTGGTCACACCTGCCTGAATTGAGATGGAAATGGTCATCAGGGATTATTAACATCTTCACATATTGTGTGAAGAAAACTGATGCACAAGAAAAGTCCCAGTGAGCACTGGGGTGGTTGGGGACTCCATTTTGAGCACATCTGAGCAGGATTAATGCAACACAATTTAAATCGTTTCTGAGATCAAATGTGCAAATTATTCCACAACACAGCTTCAAAATATTTTAAAAATACTTTTAAATAACACCACATGAAAAATGTTGACACTGATATAAAATAAAAGATCAGTTTACCAGGGAAGGCTTTAACTGGCCTTGCTGAAGGTGTTCGAGGTGCATGTGCAGAGGGAGGCCTTCGTGACTTCTCCTTTTCCTTTTCCTTTTTTGGTGGCTGTGAAAACAGACACTAACATGCAGTATATATTTAAACAAAAGCAGCTGAAAATCAAAAAAATCAAATACGTACAGTGAAACCTCAGTTATACGTTTTTCTAGGAGATGGAATTTGAAACTGTTAACTACTATTGCAAAATTTATGCTTTAAAGGAGTATAAGATGTTCCTTAATAATAATTTATTTGAAGTGGAATTGGCAGCACAAGAAAAAAAAGGGTTACAAATTATAATACATTTTATCTCACCGCAAAAATTACAAAGCCTACGAAAATCAAACTTCTTTTTTTTTTTTTTGGTGACAATATCTACCTATAATAATCCTGTATCTAGATTAAGTGAAATCCTCACAACTAAGAATCTGAGACAAGTGCTTCAGTACAGAACTTTTGAATTAACAGATTTTCCTTTTTCTGTGGATCCTGAGTGCATTGATCTTAAACCAGAATGGCGAATATTGATGATGCATTTAGGATTCTATTCTACACCACCGCATGATAGCGGAGCCACAAATTTATATCCCAGAGATTTATCCATTTTTTAATTGCACTTATGTGTAGGAGTTGTGAAATGTGAATTCAATTTTTCATCCAAACCAAAAGTAAACAACATACCCTTCTCTGATTGAATCAAAGTTCAACTTTGGCTGCACCAAAAAGGAACACAACAACACTGTCTCAACGCCGTAACATACTGCATTAAGTAAAAACAAATCAAAGAAACGTGTGTTTTTGATAACCTGAAATTCAGGAATTACATATAACCAAGTAAAAAAAGTTATAGAACTACAGTAAGATATTGGGACTAATGCATAATTATGTATAAAATTGAAAAACGTATAACTGAGGTTCCACTCTATATAATGAAATTACACAGATTTTAGAATTTTTTTATAAACAACAGATTTTCAGAAAAAAGATATAAACAAATGTTTCCAAGGCTCTACAAAATGCAATTACAGGTGGAAGTTTAATACTACAGTTGTTAGATATTGTGGAAAACAGTGCTGCACAGAAATCCGTTCTTGGTGCTCTAACATTTTGAAAATAGCTGACATAAGCCCCATCCCACAGCTGACCATTAATCTAGACCAGGGGTGCACAACCCGCAGCCCGCGGGCCGCTTGCGGCCCTCAAAGTCAGTTTATGCGGCCCGCGGATAAATATTTTATACTATTGAAAACGTGAATATATATATTGTGAATGATGAGATTTTTTCCCATTATTGTAGGCCCTAGTTGAAATAAGAAAATTATAAAAATGTTTTGTTAACTAGCAAATTTTCCAACAATGAAAAGTTTTGTTGAAAGTTCTGAATTCCATGTAAATGTGGCTAAATATGCATCTCTTGTAGTGGACCTTCACAATGAGTTTAAAAGACGATTTGAAAATATCAGAAAATTTGAGGTTTTGTTTGATATGTTTTCTCTACCATTCACTACTGACGTTGCGTCAGTGCCACTAGATTTCCAGATGGAATTAATTGATCTTCAGTGTAACAATGAGTTAAAAACAAAATACTCTGAAGTTTCTCTCCTAGAATTTTACAAAATTACTTACCGAAAGAAATGAAATTGCTCAAAGATCATGCTTTAAAAACGGCAACGTTGTTTGGAAGTACCTACTTATGCGAGCAATCGTTTTCTTTGATGAAACAAATAAAGTCAAAGTGTCGTTCCCGTTTAAGTGATACACTATTGGAGGGAAACTTGCGCATTACCATCTCTAACATTGAACCTGATATTGACAGACTATTGAAAAATAAACAATGCCAAGCATCTCATTAGGAGCATTAGGCTACTACTTGATTTGATGGTCAGTTTGACGATATACTGATTTTAATTTTTTATATACTTTGATGTTAAGAATTCTGTTTTTTGTAAAAATAAAAATTTTACAACCTTGTGATAGTATTATTTTATTTTATATACCCCTAAACCTTTTCCAATTAGGAGTAAGTTGATTGTAAATCAGTAATTTGATAACTTAATAACGCAATTTGCCAAAAACTTCAAAAATGGATTTAAACCATTTAGAGGACACAAAAATGGTATTGAAACACATTTTTTGTCTGCTGGTAAAATAGGTTATTCGGATAATAGTAAAATTAGCTTTAGCGGTAGGGTTTGGCAAGTGCCTATGTGAAAAGGTAACTTGCGGCCCGCCACTTATTATGTAAAAATAAACTTGGCCCCCACTTATAAAAAGGTTGTGCACCCCTGATCTAGACAATATCAATCCAGCTGATTATCTAAAACAATATAAATTTCCTTTGCCTGAACGTTTGTCCCACTTTGGTGGTGCAGTTGCAAGAGCACCACCAAACACGTCAAAATAGAAGCTGCACTATAACTCATGGAAAACTGCAAAAGTTAAGAACAAAATCTTAGTTAGAAAATGATGTTTCTTACGACTTACATGTCGGCCCTAAAACATACTTTCACATTTGGACATTGCGAACAACATGAATACAGTTATTAAAAAATTACTCTACATATCTCATTCTTCTCCATAATTATTGATGGGCTTTCACCTAGTTCATCATAAGTAATAACACATTTCTTACTAGCTACAGACAAACTCAGCACTGAATGTAATGTAAGTCTAAATGGCACAGTGATTGACCAGGTGAATGAGTTTGTGTATTTAGGAAGCATATTTGACAGAGAGAACAAATTGGATGGTGAAATTAGTAGGCAAGTGAATTCTTCATTGAAAGTCATAGCAGCTTTGGGAGGTGCTCACAGGAATGATGGGTTCTCAAGAGAGTCCCGCATGGCTGTGGATGAGAGTGTCATTGTTCCTACTCTGATGTATGGTAGTGAAACCTGGATACTACAGGAGAAATATGTTACTTATGGGGGTTTGTGGCAAGACATGAGAAATATGTTACTTATGGGGGTTTGTGGCAAGACATGTTCCAATTGTGTGAGAAATAAAGATGTGTTGCAGTTCTGTAATGTGAAGCAAAATGTTGTCAGCAAGGTGGAGACTAACATGCTTTAGTGGTTTGGCCATGTTGGAAGAATGAATGATGAGATGCTTACTAAGAAAATATTTTTAGCCTAAGTGGCAGGAAGGAAAGGCAGAGGAAGGCCAATGAAGTCATGGGAGGATCAGATTCAGGAGTGTTTGCATGAGAAAAAGATTATGAGTATGAAGTATAAAAAGTCTTGTATACATTGTGTGATGGATGGGATGTCAGTGAAGCCCGAGTTGTATGTCAAGATCGCTGTAAATGGAGAAGTTTGATACGGCAACAGTAAATAAAAATTATCTGGTAGTTTGTATTTCTTTTTGGAGCTAACCTCTGAATCTCATAGAACAGCTTAGTGATATGTATACAGATAAACTCATTGGTGTATCCAGTGAAATTTTAAGAGTAATTGCTTTCACTGAAGATGCAATTCTTAGAAACACCTATCTGATAACTTAATGGGCCACACTTGGCATTCAAAACAGACACAATTTGATGTGGCATGGAGTCATTGAGGTGCTGATATCGTTCCATGGGTATGTTCCGTGAAGCAAATGTTATAGCTTCTGTCAATCGCTAAGCATTTGCTGGAGAAAGATCTCTGATACGAATGGCTCTCTCAATCTCACCCCATAGGTGTTCAGTCGGGTTAAGTTCTGGGGACTGTGGAAACCATTTTGGTCAGTGGCATATTTAGTGGAACCCAGGGGCTGTGCCCCCCCCCCCATATTTCATTTTTTGTTAAAATGTGACTTGCATAAGAAAAAAAATTTAATTTCATAAAAAGGCATCAACTTACATTAGAAAATAATGCTTTTTTTTTTCATTAACTTTTCTTTTGTCCTGATGGATTTCAAAAACTTCCATTTTCTACCTCCCCCCCCCCAAAAAAAATTGCATATATGCCTCTAATTTTAGCACTCTGTAGTCACTGTCATGCTCATGAAACCACTGAGTGATGATCCAAACCTTGTGCCTTGTGACATGAAACAATATCCTAATGGAAGTAGCCCTACCCTCAGTGGCATAACTATTTACCCCCTCAGCCCCCACAGCTGCAGGGAGGCACAGGTAATGAAGGGGCATACTGCAGCTGCAAGATACAGTTTTATGAAAAACTCCAAACACACACATAAAGACAAACAAACAAATAATTAATTCAAAGATTCACATTTTCTTTTAAGATATATTTAGCTTTGCCTAGATAAATGTGAAGCTTCACTTTTAAAACACTGGATGTCCTACAGATTGAAGCCATTAGGCCCTTTGGCTCCAGGTTGTAATACGATCACTCTGTAATGGGTTGTAAACAATACGATCAGACTCTAATAGCCCTCTCTCTGCACTACTGAGAAAAAGTGTGAGGCCATGTGGGGATTCTCTGTGGAAGATGTGTGAAAAACAGTCAGTCACCTAGGATTATATACACTGCCGGACAATTGCTAAGGACAGATTACAATAGCAACAATAGAAACCATAAAATGGAAGGTAGGAAAATGTGGAAATTAGCATAAGTGCGGGATACAGTAAAGACGTGTTGTGCGTATGCAAATTTTGGATTACCGAACTTGTTCGTGACGTCATAGCGCTGATAAGAGATATAAAGGATTTGACGCGTATTGACCGTTGTTGTTCAAACGCAAAGTTGAAAGGGAAAGAACCAATTGACGAACTTGCAATTTTCAGTATGTCTTCCCGACATCACCTAGATGATTTTACGCGTGGCCGTATTATTGGCAAGATTGAAGAAGGGCGAAAAATAACAGATGTTGCCAGGGAGTTCGACGTCAGCCACAGTGTTGTTTCAAGGCTTTGGAAATCATTTCAAACAAATGGAGAGTGTAGCAAACGTCACGGGGGAGGTCGTGTTCGCAGCACGACACCTGCAGAAGATCGGTACATAGTGCTATCAACAAAAGACACCGGCGCAGCACAGCTAGTGAGGTAGCAAATCAGTTTATGGCTGCTACTGGCAAGCGGATCTCCCGAAAAACTGTCGCCAGACGTTTGCATGAAGGAGGACTATACGCCCGCCGTCCCACATGTTGCGTGCATTCCATTGTCCAGACGTCACCGTACCGCCATTTGCAATGGTGCCATCAACATCGCAATTGGACTGATAACGACTGGTCTGCTGGCCTCTTCTCAGATGAGAGTAGATACAGTCTATCGTCTGATTGTCGACGACAACTGATCTGGCGTGATAGTGGTACTGCATATTGTCCAGCAAACATACAGGAAAGAGACCGATATCCGACGTGTAGTGTCATGGTAGGGGCTGGCATCACGATCAATGGCCGTATGTCCCTCTATGTGCTTCCCAACTGGGACTATGACTGGCCAACGATACATTAATGATGTTCTGCTACCTCATGTTCGCATGTTCCGTGGTGCTGTCGGTGATAAATTCATTTTCATGGACGACAACGTAACATGTCATTGAACAGTCGCTGTCCAGGAGTGTCTTGAGAGCAAGGATATTCAACGCCTCATTATGGCCAGCACGTTCTCCAGATCTGAATCCCATTGAAAATGTGTGGGATGCTTTGGGGAGGAGTTTTGCTGGTCGCCAATGCCCTCCAATAAACAAGGACACTCTCATCCGTGCACTGACAGAGGAATGGGATAAATTACCCCAACAGCTGCTTGATAATGTTGTGCAAAGCATGACACGACGTGTGGAATCTTGCATTGCCCTCCATGGTGGCCATATCCCGTATTGACATCTTACGCCGGAACGCCTGCGGACGGTAATTGCATTTTTTTCACGTTTACGTATTCTGCACAAAATGGCCTGTTTGTCCCTTGAACACGTTCCAAAGCCTTCTGGATTTCAGAGCACAATAAATTGTCTTTCTTGTAATGTCCTGACATTATTTTATTTCACTTGGCATCCAACCACACTTACTTTTTTATGCGCTATATAGCCGTTTATGATCCGTCCTTAGCAATTGTCCAGCAGTGTACATGACAGGCACCAATATTTATTCACAGCAGCTGCAGATCTGCAATATGTATGAGCTTGATTTCTTTAAGCAGTTTAGTTTAGTTTCGGACAAAACAATGACATGTGTTGTTAAATCTATTACAGTACAACCTCGAAAATCCGGAATCATCCGGACTTTGCCGATTCCGGATTTTGGAATTTTCCGGATTATAGATAGTTTGGATAAAATTCGAACTTAGTATTAAATAAATACACTATTTTTGTAAAAGTAATGACAAAAAATCAAGTTAACCAAATAAAAAATATTATTTAATATAAAATAATAGAACAGGAGAATTTTTAAGAAAAATATAAAAATACAAAAAAAGATTACCGTAATTTTCGGACTAAGAGCCGCATCGGCGTAAGGGCAGCATGTGAGAAATTTTGCAATCTTTGAAGCAAAAGTTGCCGTAAGGGGCGCACCTGTGTCGAAGTCCTGGTACTGCTCAGAAAACTAAATTATCTTCCTTATTTTCATGAATTAACTCACACCCAACGTGATTATAAGTATACTTCAAAGGCTAATTCTGCAACTCAGTGTCGATCTGCTTTATGCACTTATTTTTTCATACCGGAAAACATTTTTATTTATACATTTTTTATTAATCATGCTAATGATGTTTTTTTGTTTGCCTTTATTAAATGCTGAAAACCATATATGTTATCAATATAAATCACAGTTAAATCTTAAGACTCCCGTTAGAATATCCCATTGCTCATAAAACCGCACAATTGTCTAAATTCCATTCAATGTGGAAGTCTGCTACGGGATGGTTCTCTGTTCACCACAATAGAATCCGTCTTAGAAGTAATTAACTTATAAGTTATCGTTTGTAATGCTTTCAATTAATGTTTTCTTTAATAATATGTTCCTTCTATGTTATGATTTTTTTCTCATCTACAGATGTTTTTGTTAGAATAAGTTGCTTTACGCTTCCTTTTACCAGCTTCCTCGCGCGTGTTCGCGGATCGCGGGTCTCGCCGCCAACACTTGGAAACAGCGGTGATGCTTTCTCTCTTTCAAGTGGTTTGACCTACTTTCATTTACTGCGCACTGAGCCTTCCCGTTAAGCTCCGCTTTTATATGTATGAATGGGAAAGCTCTCCCTTCTTTTTTCTTTTGCGTTTGTGAAGATTTTATCTTCAGCCAGGTATTAAATTAATTACCCATTGTTAACATCAGGTGATGATGCTACAGTGCTTATTAGTGAGAAAACATTTCCAGCCGAAGCCTTCAACTTCCACTATCGTCATTCAATAAAAAAAAAAAATTAAATCAAAGCAAAACTCAGGAGCACAAAGCCAAGAAACACCTGTATTGCATGCCAGATTAACTGCATTGTTCATGTTCTTAAGCATTTGTTCAGGGAAGTGCCCATCAAACTGGTCTCCCCACCCCAGTGAAAATCAACATTCCTTTCCTTGGTTGCATCGCATCTTCCTGCATGATGTATGCTACAGCCAACGAAAGAGATACCCTGGGCGTGCTATCCACAGAAGTATTGGACGTCACGCTACTGGTCTGTGTGCTTATGTCCCCATTCCATCCCCCATGCAAAGGGCATTTGAGTCAGGCATTCCTTTCACAAACAAACCTCCTAACCTTAAGACCTACGCGAGCATTTTCCCATCCTACCCCAGTTTCCCTCCGACATCATATCTATAAATTTCTGTAAAGATTTTATCGCATCTTTTTAGTAAATAATCAGTATATTTGTTTTTTAAATATCGTTATATGCATAATCTTACCCTGTTGTTTTAAATTCGGCTGTACTGTACTTAATCTTACCCTGTTGTTTTAATTTAGGCTGTACTGTACTTAAAAAGTTAAAGGGTTCTAGGTACCACCATTATTTTTTCGGATACTCTGCCTGACTTCCTGACCTCCCACCCCAACACCAGACACACAAGTGAAAATCCCATCCTCCCTCATGTTCGAACTCTGCTTAGGGGTGGTGAAGTAAATCTTGCGGGGCGGCGCGTGTTGTGCTAGTTACAACTCTGCCCTTTGCTGTTTCAGAGGTATTAAGAAACCCAGTGCATGCCATGAAAATGTATGTCAGACAAATACACTGGCTCCACTAACTTATACAGTTAATGATAGGCAGCTAGGATACAAGATTTGTGCTGTTGACGCAACATTATTGCCTGTCCATCCATGTGTATCGACCGAAAATGTGATTTAGACCAACAGTCCTCAAGGGACCAGGTTAGGTACTCTTGTGCCCACTGCAGATGAATGTGTTAGTTTTTAGCAGAGACAAGTGATACACAAAGGTGACATCTTCTATTACAGCCCATTCATTCTAATGTGTAGTGTATGCTGAAATTCTCTTCTTGATACCACTGTTCTACTATGCGGTTACTTGATACAACAATGGAGCTCCTCTGTTATCTTGCACAACCCTCTCCAGCTGCCATTGTCCTCAAACATTGACCAGTTATTTCAGCCCACAGTGAGGCCACTAATTCCTTGATTTGTTGTTTGTGCACCACTCACTGTACACCCTCAATACAGTTCTTGCATAGCCAAGAAGGTCTGCTGTTTCTGAGAGGGTTGCAGCTGCCCTTTTAGCACCCACAATCATGTCTCTTTCAAAATAACTTTTTTTCCCATACTGCTGGTATCTATGCTTTGTGCAAGTCTGAATTCTCTGTAGTGAGCTGTTTGTAAAGCCATCTCTACATCGTAGTTATATTCGTGAGGATGGCATATTTCTGATTGCTCTATTGGGTGTTTCCAAACATTTGCTATGTTAGTGCATGTTTGCATACTTCTAACTAGTGTGTAAATATCTATGGACAAATTTTCAAAAATTACTTAGCTTCTTCATCACCCTGTAGCTCCTCACTGTCTTTCCAGTGGTTGTGGTTAGACACGCAAAACCACTCTTTCAGCAGCAACCTGATCACTGATAATGGAGTCCTTCTTTTAATTGTCCTTTTACGATGACTAATAATTTTAAGTGAATGGGAGTTCATTTTGTGACGAATTTCTCTTATATGGCTGTCCAAATTGGTTTGATTAAAAATGGCTAAATTGCTGATTTATATTCTAGCAAACAAGTTTTCGGGTTATGACAGATCTCTCTAAAGCACAGAAGCCCCATTCTGTGTTGCAAATAACTTCTTGTTTAAGTAACAAATTGTTTTCATACTGTGTGATGTTCAGACTCTTTTTTTCTTTTTTAATCTCATTGTTAAGACCAAACGTTATATTGAACATTTTGCTGGGGTTTTTTTTTTTTTTTGGGGGGGGTTGAGAGAGAGATTCAAATTAACTTAGTGGAACTTTTTAATGAATTTTATTTCTTTTAATGATGTATTTTTTTTTCATTTTCATACTTCTTTAATAATTCTATCTACATAATTATTCTCATATTATTCTCATATTTCTCATAATTATGACCCAAAATTTTTAAAAAGATTATAAGGCCCCATGCTTGCCAAAAATAGCTTTGTCCTGAACTTCCCTTTTAGCATTTAGTTTCTCCACTGCTAAACAAAACAGTGGTTTTCATAAGGACCAAATCCCTTGAACATTTCAGTTCAGCATTAAAAATAAAAATTATAGTACACCAATTCCCATGACTTCTAGATATTTTCACTGACTTTTTTTTACAATTTCCATAACTTTTCTATGACTTCAATGATGTGCAAACCTTGCCAAGTACTACTGAAAAAAAAAAAATTCTGAAATTGACATAAAGGTGTTTTGTGAGGTACTGTTAAATGTATTAAGAAAGGGAAAAGCTGCAGCCTACTGCTTACTTGACAAAGATGGATGACATATGATCAGAGGAAGATTTATGAACAGATGGAGTGAATATTCTGAAGACTTATTGAAAGGCAAACCAGGGGTTAGTGGAAGGTTGGTAATGAAAATCAGGACGTTAGTGATTAACACAAGAATTGGATGTCATTAAGTGTCATGAAGCAAGAGAAGCAATTTGTCCCCCTGAAAAATGACACACTACAGGTTTTAGCCCATGTGACCAAAACATTTGAATTCTGAGTTCTGAGTCTTCTCCCATTACTCACCAGTTAGTTATTCTCATTGTTGCTCTCAAACCTTCCCTCAGAATCTTCCCACCTAATCCTTGGTCTTTCTGAAGGTCTCATTCTCCTAGGTCTGTAGTCCATTACAAGTCTAGAAAACTATCCGTTGTCATTCTAGCCACATGTCCGGCCCACTGCAGTCATCTGGTCTTCATTACTTCAATTATGTCCTTTTTTCTATGAAGTTCTTCATTATGCCTTCTCCACTCATACGCTTCAATGTCAAATACAAAACCATAAGTTTTCCTCAAAATTTTTCTTTCAAAGACTATGTTGCTGCACATCTTATTTCCGGGTGTTCCATGTCTCGTTTCCACACAAAATACAGGTAGAACAAGGTTGTACCAAAAGTAATGCAAACGTGAACATTAACATTTTTATTAACTGACCGAGGTCGTTCAAATTGCACATGCTGGTACAGTAACTCTTCCTCTATAGTAACCCTTCTTCTTCTTGCAGGTAAATAATGGATTTCAAGCAGAAGCAATGTGCCGTAATGACTTGTCGAAGGAAGGGTGCAGGCTGTCTGACATCCACAGAAGGCTACAGAATGTTTACAGAGATGACACCATTGGCAAGAGCAATGTGCACAGGTGGGTGAAGAAGTTCAAAGCAGGGGAAACCAGTATTGAAGACAAACTACGCAGTGGAAGACCATCATCTGCGACCACTGATACGAATCGTCAGTGAGTGGATGAATCCATTCGCGCAGAGAGATGAGTCACAATCCGTGAACTTGTTGCACAACTGGACTGTGGTCACAATACCATACATAAGATGGTGGACGACTTAAGGTATCAGAAAGCGTGTGAAAAGTGGGTAATTTGGCAGTTAACACCCAATTTGAAGGAGGGAAGGGTGGAAGTCTGCTGGAAGCGTTTGAAGCCAATAAAGATATTTTTTTCCCGATCTGGCGATAGGGGATGAAACATGGACCTATCTTTATGATGCAGATATGAAGAATCAATCCATGAAATGGCGTATTCACCAAGGCCTAACAAGTTCAAGAACCAGAGATCAGCACAGAAAGTCATGGTGATTGTTTTTTGGGATCACGGGGGTGTCGTTCCCCTTGATTTTCTGGAACGTGGCTGTACCATAACCAGTGAGTGGTACATTGAGACACTCAAGAAGCTTAGAGAAGTCATAAGGAGGAAGAGACCAAACAAGAATCTGAAAAGGATCCACATTCACCATGACAATGCGAGACCACACACATCTTTAGCAACAAATCAGGCGATCAGCAAATTAGGTTGATCGGTGGTTCCTCATCCACCGTACAGCCCAGATCTGGTGACCTCGGACTTCCACCTGTTCAGTCCAATGAAGGACAGTCTCTGGGGATGATTTGAGGACACAGACGAGATGAAAGTGGCTGTGAAGAAGTGAGTACAATAGTCTACACCTGAATTTTTTCAAAGAGGATTCGAGAGTTGGGTTCAGTGATGATGCAAATGTATTGCTTGTGATGGACACTATATTGAGAGAAAGAGTTACTCTACCAAACAATGCACAATTTTAATGACCTGTCAGTTAATAAAAAAGTTATGGCCACTTTTGCGTTACTTTCGGTACAACCCTCATATTAATATCCTATATAGCCGTACTTTGTTCCTTAAGGTGCTTTTCGATGTCCAAATCTTATTTAATCCAGCAGCACATCGACTCCCAGCCTACAGCCTATAACCTTCATTTCTGCTGTCATTGTTTTGGTATCGAAGAACAAGGCATCAAGATGTTTCTTTCACATATAACTGTGGTATCTTTGCATTAGTCATCATGTTGATATTGTTTCTCAAAAGACGAAGGTACAGAACAAAATGAAATTAACCTGGAACTGCTTAAGTATGATGGAACAGCAGGTATCCTTTGGTCCATAGAAATAATTAAAAGTGGCACAGGAAGCTGGTTTGGCTCTAAGAACAGGTCAGTCATTATACTGACTGAACATAAAAAAAAGACCAGAAAGAATGGTAACTACTATGGCATCCACATGGTTGGATTTGCTTCCTTGCAAAGTTTACTCAGCATACTGAGTAAGAATTTTGAAAGAATCAGCCGAGTGGAGGACAATGTGGCTTCAGAAGGAGTCAAAGATGACAAGATAACACATTTGAAATCAGGCAACTCAGTTAAAAGTTTCACAGGGCAAATCAGGATTAATAAGTTAATGAAGTTAATACATTCAAGGCAACTTACCACTTCATGGCCTTGCTCCCAGTTCAACATTTCAAGCAAGTGATTTATGATCAAAATGTTGCATGTTTTTAGAGGTAGCATGAGGGTTATTCACTTTTAGTATCTGAAGTCATTCACTTTATTATCTTCTGTTCTTGGTCATTTAGGATTTGTTTGTTGTTGTTTTTTCTCCCGGGGGTGTCATGTAGTAATCCTCAATTACTCCTTCATTTCCATACAAAAACGCAGTCATGCCAAATATGCTCACTAGAAACATCTGCGGTCTTATTTACATATCACCATTCAAAAAAACATCAGGTTTTTTTCATCATACATTCACACCAAACATACACATACAACTTCATTTCACAATATATACAATCCACAAATGCTATATGAACTCACTATATACATATATACATATGACATTTTTAACTGCATCAATGTTTTTAAACCCTGCTTTTTGCTTGCAAATATTACATGTCCATTGTAAAATGGCTTCATAAAAGGAGCTCTCCCACGCCCCACTCTACCTTCTACAACACTCCAACCTAGTACTTTCTGTAGCAACACGCTACCATCATCAGGGGACGGAAACTGTGACCTATAATCACAGTATCCTCAGAGCAAGTGAGCGTCTCTCCTGGGGCAATATCAATTCTCGAAGCTTTGTTCTTTTGGCTGCTGTGGTGCCCTCCCTTGTTTGTTTTAGATTTCAGTTTTCTAACATTTCTATTTTTCTGTTCCACTTTTATTAAATTATTCCAGTTGTTACTAATCACAGTTGGATCATTATGGTTACACACTGTAGCTAAATAGGACTGCAGATGTCTCTAGTGTGCATATTTGGCATGACTGTGTTTCTGTATGAAGATGAAGGAGTAATTGAGGATTACTACATGATGCCTCTAGGAGAGAGAAAAAAAATCCTAAATGACCAAGAACAAAAGATAATAAAGTGAATGACTTCAGATACTAAAAGTGAATAGCCCCCCCCCCTGCTACTTCTAAAAACATTCAACATTTTGGTCATAAATCACATGCTTGAAAGAGCAAGGCCACGAAGTGGTAAGTTGCCCTGAGTTACATAGGTGCACATTAAATTTAAACCTTTAGATATTGGGCATGTTCCAATATATAAGGTATTTACAATTAACATGAAGTGTTTACTGATTCTAAAAAATATTCTGTCTAGGTTCCTAAGCATAAGTTGTTAAGTGTGTTAAAATGCTGTACAGCAGAAACCAAGCTGTTGAAGTCAGTGACTTTACAGCATATCTTGCATAGTCAGAAGAGTGGAACACACTGGTAAGTGGTTTCAGGTGAACTACAAGGTACGAAGCAAATGTAGGCAGTGATTGCTTTTGTTTTTGACTAGTAGGTGAATTGTCCTTCTTAGGAAACATGGAGCAAACTAATGAATACTTTACTGTACATATTCTAAATAGAACTATCCTTAAGTTTAGCATTAAAGTAAATTAAGCCATTACATGTGACAACACATTTCTTTCAATCTAAGGATTGCAATACAATTAAATTCACTAATGTACCTTCTCTTGTTTTTCTGCAGTTACTTCACTAGGCTTTTCAACTTCAGGTTCTGCTTTTAATTCAACAGAAGGCTCCTCTATCTGTGGATTGAAAGCTTTGTTTAACAAAAGTGACAGTTAAACAACACACATTAATGCACACAACAGATTTAATAAAATGCTATTTTTTTTTTTATTATAACACCACAATACTAAACTCGACTTTACTAAACTCAATTTTACGAACATGCAGCTCTGAAACGCAGCATTTAACAAGGTGAGGCTTTTAACCATTTTCGGTAATACAAATTTGAACCATCATTTCCAATATTAAAACAAATAGCTTACAGCAGACACTGAGCTGTAAAGAATTTGGTGTTCCGACTCTGCATCAACTGTTAGCATGGGAGCCTAGCAGTCATGCAAAGGAAGTCTTAAAACCTGCATGATTATCTGTGAGTAAGTAATTTAGAGAATGAAAAGGATTTAATAAGGCCTTTCACTTCGTGCACAAGTGGTTTATGATTTAATTGTTTGAAAATCCTTATTTAGGTTTAATAAATTATGAATTAGCACCTTTTTCTTTTTTCTTTTTTTTTTCAGTCAGCTTTTTTCTTATCTCGTGCTAGGGAGGGTGAAACGTGGATTTCTTTTTAGCCTTGCATGTAGTGTTCAGTAAGCCCACAACAGGGAAAACAACAAAATTGAACTGTCGTCTGCTATCGTGCACTTCCTTACACATGAAATTCAGGGATGAGAATGGACAATTTGCAAAAAAGAGGAAACCACTAACTTGCTTCACGAACGTTGATTTTCAACGACTTGAAACATTTTGCACACGTCTTAACCTAGAAACGAACCAGGAACTTCCAATTACATGCTGCATGCTTTGGACATTAAACTACTAAGACATGTGTTTTCCCAAGTCACTGAACTTAAATACCAGCTCCAAGCCAGCCACCACATGTTGCCAAGCGACTGAGATCACATAACAAAAATATTTATATAGGAAACCAATGGGTAAAAGCAGCTTAGGAGAAATAAATTAGCATTGATCAAGCTAATTAAATTTACTCCCATGAAAGACCCAGTTATTTTAGTGTTATAAATAAGCTGATTTAAGTCTTCTTAATGTTTGGCTTAATTGACTCCTTTATTTACACAAATATTGGCAATATGACTCACAATGGGCTCTGAATGACACTTTCAAAGAAGCAGCACAAGGGTTGTGGGAGTAACAAAACATGGCAATAAGAGACACTGTGACTCAACTTCTGCTGGGAGGACTGGAAGAACTCCACCAGAGTTCTTCCAGTCCTCCCAGCAAAAGTTGCACATGCAATCAAGAACATGAAGCGAGGAAAAGCTCCAGGAGAAGACAGAATTACTGTACACATCATACAAGAAGCAAGCGGAGAAATTGAAACAGTACTCGCCCAAGTTTTCACTCGATGCCTTAATGAAGGAAAGATTCCTGAGGATTGGAACAACGCTACAATGATCCTGCTACATAAAAAAGGTGACATTGAGGATCTCAGGAACTACAGACCTATCAGCCTCCTATCAGTGGTTTATAAAATCTTCACTGAAGTTCTTTCACACCGCTTGATGGTAACACTGGACATGGCTCAACCGAGAGAACAAGCTGGATTCAGGAGTGGCTACAGCACTATACACTGAAGAGCAATTGAATTAGAGACAGCTGGCGTTATGCAAATGTGGCACTGTGGGCGGCCCTGTAAACGGAAATGACATGACGTATGCAGCGATCCGACAATATAAGTAGTGATGCGACAGGAATCAGTAAGAGTCCGATGCAGTATGGGCAAGACGAAGGATCTAAGCGCATTTGATGGTGGGCAAATTGTCTGGGCCTGACGAATGGGTCACTCCATCTCGGAAGTCATGCAGGCACCGGAATTTTCACAAGCCACTGTGTCATGGGTGCACCGTGAGTACATCAAATGCCATCACTGCAAGGGCCAACTGCCGTGGACAACAGCGTGTGGATGAGCAGGGTCATCGTCGGCTAGCTAGCATTGTAACAGCGGATAGATGGGCCACAGTGCAAGAAATCACTCGGCAATTTAACGCTGGAGCACAAAAATGTGTAAGCAGCCACACCATCCAGAACCATCTCCTCGCTATGGGGTACAGAAACCATCATCCCACGAGGGTACCGCTGCTGACTGCACATCACAGGGTGCGGGAACATCGCCACTGGACCCTAGACATGTGGGAAAATGTTGCCTGGACTGATGAGTCGAGATTCACATTGGTACATGCGGATGGCAGGATACGAGTACGGCGCAAACCGCATGAAGCGATGGATCCTTCTTACCAGCATGGTACTCTTCAAGCTGGTGGGGATGACATTCTTGTCTGGGGACTGTTTACGTTGACTGAAACGGGACCCCTGGTACTTGTGACATCTTCCCTCACAGGTCAACGTTACCAGGATATCTTGGACGGCCATTTGCCCCCGTTTGTGCATCTTCAACATCCCACTGGGGACCTCATCCTGCAACAAGACAATTCACCATGCCATCACTCCCGAATTGTATCCAAATGGTTGGATGAACACTCCACCGACGTGACCTTGCTTCTTTGGCCAGCTAGGTCACCTGACCCCAATCCCATCATGCACATCTGGGATTCCATTGAGAGAGATGTTCGAGGCTCTGACCCCTCTCCATCAAATCTTCGTTAACTGTGGGAGCTTGTTCAGGGGTCGAGGATCCGTATGGCTTCCAACGCTTCCGATGTCTTGTTGAGTCCATGCCGAGATGAATCCCCGCTGTCATCAGGATGAAAGGTGGTGCTACACGGTTACTAGACAGGTATCTCTAATTCAATTCCTCTTCAGTGTAGATCGCATCCACGTACTGAGAGAACTAATTGAAAGAGCGAGGGAATATGAACTTCCATTATGCATAGCTTTTATTGATTATGAAAAGGCCTTTGATTCAGTGAAACCATCAGCAGTTACAATGGCTTTGAAATCCTGCATTATTGAAGATGTATACATTAATATTATTAATAACATCTTTGAAAATACAAGTGCAAAGATTCGGCTGTTTGAGAATACAGCACACATAAAAGTTGGAAAGGTAGTGAGACAAGGTGACACCATATCTCCCAAGCTCTTTAATGCCGCACTGGAAAATGTCTTTCAATCAGTGAACTGGGAAAACAAAGGGATAAAGATTAATGGAGATTATCTAACTCACGTTTGTTTTGCTGATGACATAGTCATTTTTGCAACTACCCCATCAGAGCTGCTGAGTATGATCCAGGAACTTTCTGACAAAAGTAAAGAAGTGGGATTAAAAATGAACTTTCAGAAGACAAAAGTGATGTACAATGCTTTTACAAGAAATGAAGATTTATCGATTGATGGAGAAAAGCTGGAGATAGCAGATGCGTATGTTTATCTTGGACAGCAGATATCAAGTGAGGGTCAGATTGATGAAGAAATTAATCGGACTATAAAACTTTCCTGGAGAGCTTTTGGAAGAAACAGCATAATTTTCAACAGCAATATGCCATTATGTCTTAAAAGAAAAGTGTTTGATCAATGCATCCTTTCAGTGCTTACGTATGGTGCAGAGACGTGGACCTTAACTAAAAGAGATATACAAAGGCTGCAGACAACTCAAAGTAGCATGGAGAGGTGCATGCTTGGTGTAACCAGGAGTGATAAGAAGAGGAACTCGTGGATCCAAAAAATGACAAGAGTGGAAGACACCATGATCAGAGTTAAATCCCTGAAATGGCAATGGGCTGGACATTTGCCAGAAGGACAGACCATCGATGGACAGCTGAAATTTTAGACTGGATTCCAAGGAACAGGAAAAGACCCAGAAGAAGACCACATGGGAGAAGGGCAGATGAAATTCGAAAGTATGCGGGAGTAACATGGAGGAGACTGGCACAAGACAGACCATTGTGGAAGAGGCTTGGAGAGACCTTTGTCCAGCAGTGGATTGATAATGGTTGACAATGATGATGATGATGACACATAACAGTACAGGTTTATTTGTTTGTCTACATCCCAATAAATTTTTTAAACAGTCTACATCCCAATAAATTTTTCAAACATTTTAAATATATGTGCTGCAGAAGGGCAATTTTATTAAGGGAAAGTTCCAGGTTGGCCACATACTCTGGAGAAATGCAGCAGCCACAGTTCAACAAACAGGTGGACAACAGCATTGGATATCCTTGTGCATCCACATTAGCAAGAAAGTGAATTGAATGCACTTTTTAAAAAAGTGCAGTGACTCACAGAGTGGGTTAGATGCTGCACCATTTTCTAACATCAAGCAAAACTTTACATTAACTTCAAGGGACTTGTTTAAAAGATAACAAATACAAAAGCAGAAAAAAATGTACCAAGGAAAATAGTCATTTTACTAAATTCACAACAGATAATTTTTTTCCATAATAAAGGCAGAACATAAAAATATTTTTTTTAAAGTATTTGACCTCAACAAATAAATGTAAGTACATTTTGAACTTACTTGTTCATTTTTTTCTGCCTCACCATTTAACAAGGCAACAGGTTCTGTGTCTTTCTCAGGAGAAGGAACTTCAATGGTACTTTCTGCATTATCAGTTGGATTATCATGGCCATTTTTAACGGGAGAAATTTCTGGTTCTTCTTTAGGCTGTTCCTGCTGCACTTTAGGGGGTTTCTTTTGAGTGTCCTTGGTGGTACCCTTTTCCCGGGCTTTAGAGTCATCTCTTTTGCGGGTTCGATCTTTAGATTTTTCTCTTTCTTTTAGTTTACTGTCTTTACTTTTGTTATGACCTTTTTCTCTTTCATCTCGACTCTTAACCTGATTATTGCTGGATGTTGAGATTTTTTTACTAGCATCGACTGGTTTGTTTGTTAACCTAGATGTTTTATCGGATGCCCTTTGTGATGTTATCTAAAAAATGAAGAAAAAGCACACAAACATTACATGATTTTGTCATAAAAACACACTACATTACATACATATCAAGTAATGACATCTCAACACTCAAATAGGGTTCCCACTCAAAAATTCAGAAAAAAATTACCAGACATTTTCAAATGGTTTTAAAAGTTTTTCCAGAGTGACAACTGAAATCACGTTGCAATGCATTTTTATATTTTCTTCTGTTCTTGCACTTTCTCACCAAAGCACACATTTGTAAATTCTTTAAATAACTGATCTTTATATAATTACCTGCTTCTCATTAATAACCATATGCATGAAGCACACTATTTATAGTACCATAATTCCATGGTCTTTTGCGAACCTGAATAATATACTGCCAACATAGAATTTGTTAATACATTACCATGGAAACAGTTTACATAGAAGAAGATTAATTAGTTTCAGTTTTGCTTTTTTCTATAACACAATGTAGCTAAGCTTGGTGATCAAATGGGCTCCTATTCAGAGAAACACATACTGCAAGAAAAACAACCAACAAAGAACTTTGATCTACTGGGGCAATTTGCCAAATTGCCTTGGATGAGACCCTGGGCCTAACTGCTCCATGTTGAAAAGCATGAAGCAAACTACCTGCAGAAACTAGATAAAAACTTAATAACAAGTATTTTTTAAAATTATACTTTGATAATTTTTAGGCAATTAAGGAATAATGTAATTTATAGAAAGTAAAATCTATCAAATTCTTAGGCAGACAATAACCCCAAACAAAGCTGGAAATTTGAAAAACAAAAGATTTTTGGCAAAATAAAAAATCTCCTGATTTTTCAATTCTGGAATAAAAACTTCCCTAAATTTTACGAAAAAAGGCAATTATCTCTTATTTTCAATTTTCAGAACCATTTGCAAATTTCATGAAAATGTGTTTTGGGTGAAAAAGAAAAAATTATTTGAATTTACTTTGAGTATATTGAATTGATTGTTATTTATTAAAGGCGTTATATTTATGCTGGTATTGAAATTCATATGGAAATTATAGAAAAATTAAATTTGGGAGATGGGTGGATGCATTTCTAAACAAAAATATTTTCTAAGTACTAGAAAAGGCCATGAACATCCTAAACAAAAATGCATCTGAAAATTTTCATTCCACAAGAAGTTATTGGAAAGTTTTGCGTTGTTTGTGTTCAAGCAGAGTTGAGTCACCTGAAAGTGCAAAAATAAGTGGATATTGTTGCATGTGTATGAAAATGTGTCACTATAAGTCATACGATAAAATGTACTCGTTCAATAACAACTTGTGGAGGCGGTGAAAGTCAATTTAAAAAGGTTAGGACAAAAATTGCAGTTATGAAAACCCTTATAATACCAGGATTCGGATCGATAGCCTTAGTCAAGCTAAGGTGGGGTACATGGGACCAAGTCATGGAAGACAACGGCACACAAAAATTTTTCACACTGCACTCATTTTGAACTTTTTTTTGAAAGGCTACTGCCTGTATTTATTATTTTTCTTTAAAAACTTAATAAGTTAATTTAGTGGACAAACAGATGGTATTTCCTTTTTTCTTGTTTGCTTAAACACAGCAGTATAAAAACAGAATCTCAATTTTCTTTCTATTTTTATTTGGCCACTGGCCTTATGAACAGCACAACTTTACATATTTCAACACAGTTGGTTTGAACACTAGGCATGCATCCAAAATTATACCATGATTCACATAGCTTACAAAAAAAAAAAAATACTGGATTATTTTTAATTCTACAAGGTGGACAAATTCTGTTCTTTTGAAACGTACTCTCTTCTCTCTCACCCAGTTAGCTCAATGACCAATTTACAATTTTACACTTATTGATTTAAATTTAAACAATCTTAGCAAACTCCGCAATCTCCCAGACCAGATTCAAAGACTTCAATTAAATTTACAGTTATTTTAAGAGCCACAAATTATACTTTAACAAATCTACTATCAGCAAGTAAACAAACCAAGTAAATTATCCTCAAAACAGAATTTACACTGAGCACAAGCATTAATTAACATTACATAACCCATAGAACTATCCTGAATGAACCTACTTCACTTATAAAGAAACCTCACTAACTAATCTTAAAAATTATCACTATTCATAACATCAACATAATTCAGAAATTCAAACAATCTTCTTGCACTAGCTTGCTCATAAAAATCACTCTCACTCTGCACTTCACATAATAGCTCAGGATACTTAATAACTCTATACTGTAAACAAAAGCTCAAAATACCAATTAACTAAATTTCCAAACTAAATATCAAGTTCACTAACACCAACAACCAGAATCTAGAATTTACATCCCTAGCACTACAGCAAATCATAAACAAATAAATTTAGATACTTTAAATCACCAAACAAACTTGAATTTAACACCTGCAGTGAATTACTGAGGTAGCGGTGAGGCAAATACTCTCAGTTCAGACACTACCCTGGGTTTTGAGAACCAACACAGGAAGAAAATACCAAGTCAGGCTGAAGGCGTGAAATTGGGTCGTGAATCCACTTTCAGCCTATGCAAAGGGAAAGGAAAAATCCTCAAGTGTGACACATCATCATCAGGCACAGAATTTCCTCTAACATGATCTCACCACATTTCTTGAAGCAACGCTCGACCGACCCTCGCTGGCAGTACATATCTCCGTGAGCAGCGAAACTACTGGGGGTTTGAAGACAAGTTTTCCCCTAAAACCACGTCTTCAAGGATCTCCCCTTTTCGAACCAATGCATGATCCCACCTTGATCAACCACGCTGCAAGAGCCTGTCGTACTTCAACCCTAAATACTCCAGGCACATCTGGCCCAGAACTAACACAACTATATCTCAGGAAAAATTTACTTATCTCTGTATATATCCCAAGAAATCCTAAATCACAATATCCACATATATCCCAGGAAAATTCACTTATCTCTCTATATATATATCCCAAGAAATCCTAAATCACAGTATCCACATATATCCCAGGAAAATTCACTTATCTCTCTATATCCCAAGAAATCCTAAATCACAGTATCCACATATATCCCAGGAAAATTCACTTATCTCTCTATATCCCAAGAAATCCTAAATCACAGTATCCACATATATCCCAGGAAAATTCACTTATCTCTCTCCACATATATCCCAGGAAAAATCACTAGCAAGGAAATTCTTCTGCACCATGGCAATGCGCAGGTCCACTTCAGACAATAACACTGACCATTTACATAACCCACTAAATATTTTCACCTTATTGAAAATTAAAAATTACATTTAGACTTTTAACCTTATAGTAAAAACAAGAAAATTTAGGCCAAAGAAAAGAACAATTAATACTGGAACTGGTGAGCAAAAGTGTGTCTTCTCAACCCATGATGTTCATTCTTTTTGTGAAATACTAAACTTGAGAACAAAAAAATACTTTAACTTCTATTCTGCACATATCGCATCCTGGTGAAAATTCCCTACTCAGAGCCTCTCTGCCCTAGGACAAGTTCCCTGCTTGCCCTAAGATCACCCCTTTCCAATGGGAGATTAACACTCATCTGGAGCATGTAAAATACTGGTCCTCAATTAACACTCCTACCATCTCAATTTCGACACTCAACACTCCAAGAATGTAAACAGCACTTTAGGTTTCCAATTTCATCACACTATAATATGTTCCCAAAATTCCAATATAAATCATCCCATAATTTATCTTCACTCAAAAAAAATAACTCAACGCTGTAAAAAGGCTAGAGAAAAAAATGTTTACAATTATTTTATCACCCACGACATCACAATAACACTGCTTTTCAATTATCACATGCCCAACTAAACTATTATCGATGCACCAAAATTCACTGTGCCCAACTATTAAACTAAATTTTTCCGATACATCAAAATTTACTGGCCTGGGAAGTTGCTAAAATACCAGTCATGACAGCACAAAAAAAACATAAATGAAAGCATTTTCAACTCCCCTCTCTTTTTTTCTTCTTTTTTCTGAATTCGTACCTGAGTAACTAATACATTTTAATTTTGAAAGCTGAACGACAACACAGCCATAATCAGAGGCAAAAAAAAACAAAAAACTTGCTCTTTTTCTTTTTGTTTCTTATGCTCAGCTCGAAGTTTAGGTAGCCTGCGTGATGTTATATATCAATACAAAAAGATATGAACTAAAACATTACCTTCGAGCTGGCGTTCTTTTTTTTTTTTTTTCCTTTCTGTTTTCACCACAGTTTACAGTCCTGGCACAACCACATTCTCGTTAGAATTTCTTTTCTTTGTTTTCTTCCTCCCAGTTCCCTTCCTTAAACGGTTAATAGCCGAGGTAACCATTTTCGAAACCTCGGGATGAGATGGAACCTTTGAGGCAGGCCTCCTTTCGGAGTATCATCCGAGGGTGAAGCTGTAGAGGCTGGGCCCACTCTTTCCGGAATTTCCATAAGGGAGAAGGCATGTCCCCCTTCAGCCAAGAACTTTTCCTTAACGACATTGTCCCAGCCTGCCGCCATTTTGTTCCTCAGGGCGAGGTTCCCGGCCGGCGGAATGCCGCTTTAACTGCGTTCTACATCGTCAAAATTTTCAATAGGCAGCCCAGATCCAGAGTGTCCCCTTGTGGTGGACTGGTGGTCAGCAAAAAATCAAGAAACCACTTTTTTTTTCCTGTGGTTCTCTCCCGCCCAAAAGGCGAGGAGAAAAAAAAACTCCGCCGTCCTCTCTTTCTC
The DNA here is from genome assembly GCA_039090855.1 of Macrothele yani. Lineage (NCBI taxonomy): Eukaryota > Metazoa > Arthropoda > Arachnida > Araneae > Macrothelidae > Macrothele > Macrothele yani. The sequence continues at coordinate 64,372,786 of CM076999.1, read as the reverse complement.
TGACTGCCAGCCAGAAGTACCAGAACAAAAGTGACTCTCAACGGATAAAAACTCTGGGGTGCTTGAAACCGCTGACCCCTCTCATTGGTCGAAACTTCAGCCTAGCAACTCACGGCCTCCCAACGGAATCTTCACTCCCACGCCTCGAGTGACCTCTGACCTTCACACGTGTAGACCAGGCTCTTCTTGACCCTGGGGTCTAAAAATAGATTTCGTTGCTGAATTCCCTACCCCAAAAGACAAAAAGATGTTACACTTTTGGGCGACTTCTCGCTTGGAAACAGGAACGCAAAAAATGGCGAATTCTTGCTTTGCAGAAAATCACTAGTTTTAATTTTCTTTTTTTTTTTTTTTTCATTCCGTGATGTTAAACTAAAATTAATTTTGATTCTCTGAGCTGCACACCTACTCGCCTTTTCCTATCGCGATAAAAGAACAGATAAAATAATTATTTTCAAAACCCCAAAGTCAGTTAAATCAAATATTATTCTTTTTTTTTTTTTTTCTTTTCACCAACATGAAATTTTGTTTTCCTGGTAGTGATTAAGACAAGCGAATTTTGCGCATGAATTCCCTGCCTTTTCAACCAGGAATTTTCTTCTAACGTATGTCATGGAAGAAAATTTTTGCATTAATTAATCTCTGATAAACCAACAGAAAGATTGATCAGGTCTCTCTGAAATTCACCAGAGGTTAAAATTTTCGCCATGACAAATGCAAGGTTTTCCCCCATTTTTCAAATAGCGTAGTAGGATCCCTGTCAATGTCACATGACAATAATAAATGTGCATGTCCAACAAGTTCTCAGATTTGCTATTGTGTTTTATTGGGTTGTCAGAAAAGGCATGACGTATTTTAGCCATGTTTTGCAAAGGTCATTTATTGATAAAAAGAACAAAGATCAATCAATGATATAATGCCTGTTTTGTTCAATAACCTTTTGCCATCTTTCAGTGAACTGCAGAATGCCTCGTTCATAGAAGGACCTGTCTTTCATTGTGAAAAACTGCAGAAGGTGCTGATTTACAGCCTCATCTGAATTGAACATTATACCACACAAGGACTGTTGAAGAGAGCGAAACAAGTAAAAGTCTGACGGCGCAAGGTCAGGCGAGTATGCTGGGTGTGGCAACACATCCCACCCAAGCTCCAATAACACTAGCCAAGAATGGTTCTGCGGTAAACACGAAAGTAAGTGATTCTTGATGAAATTTGTGTCCTGAATCCAAAAATAATGTTAGTTTTGGTCCATCACATCTAGTTGTTTCGCAATATTGTTTTCTCCATATATGTGAATTGACGTATCCACATTGTATGTGGATATGTTAATTCACATATACGGCGCACCGCCGCTTGTTTATTGTACCCCTAGGAGTTTCTGTTTAAAGAACCCTCACATTCCCTCACTGAATATCCTATCAGTTGAGCAGAGGGCAGGCTTCCTTGTGCATGTGCCCGTCCTACACTGGAAGTGTGAAAGTAAAACATGAGTTTGTAAGTATGGCTAGTGCATCGGGATTGTGTAGCAGTGTGTGGGAAGTCCTCAGCAATTTTGTTACATTTGTCGATGTTATGTGTTTCATGGTAAGGTACGTAAACTAGATTCATTCGTGAAGAAACTATACTTTGCGTACTTCAAAGTGAAAGTCGTCGACCAAGATAAGTCGTTTGCGCCTCACGCTGCTTGTAACAGTTGTGTCAAGGGACGGCGGTACTGGTATGGAGGAAAACGGAAGGCAATGCCGTTTGCAATTCCAATGATATGGCGTGAACAGAAGAACCACCACAATGACTGTTATTTCTGTATGTGCAATATTGCTGGTTATAACAAAAAGAATAAGAAAGGAATTAAATACCCAAATCTGCCATCAGCCATACAGCCTGTTCGTCATGGACTTGACTTACCAGTACCTACACCACCAGCTAACTTGAGTGATGAATCTGAAAGCAGTTCTATACTTTCAGACACTGAGAACATAAGTTTCGAACCTGAATAATTTGACCATTCACCAAAAATGTTTACTCAACTCGAGTTGAATGACTTGATAAGAGTACTGGGGCTCACGATGGAAAAGATTGAATTACTAGGCTCAAGACTTTATGAGAAAAACCTGCTGGCACCTGGAGTTACATTTTCTTGGTACACGAATCGTGACAAGTGTTTTCGGAAGTACTACTCCAAGGAAGATGATCTGTTTTTTTGTACGGACATCCGTAATCTTATTTATCAGTTGGGAGAGGAAATCTATCAACCTAGGCCTTTTCATTGACTCTTCCAAAAGAAGCCTCAAGGCGGTTTTACTTCATAACGGCAACAAATTCGCTTCTGTACCACTTGCTCATTCCACAAAATTGTCAGAATCATATGAAACATTAAAGTTAGTGCTTGAAAAAATTAAATTCCATTAACATGAATGGCAAATATGTGGTGACTTGAAAGTTATTGGAATATTGTTAGGACAGCAGACAGGATACACAAAATTTTCCTGTTTCCTTTGCGAGTGGGATAGCAGAGCCAGGGACAAACGTTGGGATACTGCACATTGGCCTGAGAGGAAACAACTGACAAGAGGTTCCAAGAATGTCATTAATGAAAGTCTAGTTGATCGTGAGAAAATTCTACTCCCTCCGTTACACATAACACTTGGCATTATGAAACAGTTTGTAAAGGCACTAGACAAAAGTTGTCCATGCTTCCAGTACTTATGCACAACATTTCCTTCATTGTCACAAGCTAAAATCAGAGAGGGAATGTTTGATGGACCACAAATTCGTAAACTGATGATGGATAACAATTTCACCTGTACAATGATCAAAACTGAAGAAGAGGCATGGAACGCTTTCAAAGAAGTGATGAAATTTTTTCTTGGAAATGTAAAGGACCCATCGTACAAGACAATTGTACAAAATATGTTGGACACATTCAAATTGCTTGGTTGTTATATAAGAGCCTAAAATTTCATTTCTTAAGTGCACAACTCGATTACTTCCCTCCAAATTTGGGAGCTTTGAGTGAAGAAAGAGCAAGGTGAAAGGTTCCACCAGGACTTAAAAGAGGCAGAGCGACGTTATCAGGAACATTGGGATAAGCGTATGATGGCTAATTACTGTTGGTCTATTGCACGTGAGGATCCTTCCAAAGAACACTCAAAGGCATCGCGAACACTGAGCTTCCATGGCAAGAGAAGAAAAAGAACTGCCGACTAACATTAAGTAATGTAATTAGGTAAGTTTTCAACTTTTGTACACTTTTTATTTCATTTCTATGTAGTTTTGTTCTGATTATTCCCTTTCACTTTTAAAGGTTGTTCTTGCTTATGTTTAGTTTTAAAAATGGTTAAACATGCATGCTATATATGCAAAGACATGAAATGTATCGCTTCTGTCAACAGAAATTGATGAACTTACATTATACCATATTGCCAAGGAACCCGATGTGATACAGAAGAACCGAATGCATTTTTGAATTCAGCGTACAAAGATTAGTAAAAGTCACATATTCAAGTTCTTACCACAGATAAAAGTTTTCATTTGCAGGCTAGTGTAATTTGAGGCGGGTGATCAAACGTGTGTGTGGTCTCGCGTTGTCGTGATGGAACACAACACCTTTACAATGAACGAGCTCTGGACGTTTCTGGATGATGGATTCGTTCAAACTGTCCAATTGCCGACAGTACACATTCGAATTGATTGTTTGGTTCCGTGGTAGGAGCTCGAAAAACACGTCACGTTTAAAATCCCACCACACTGAGACCAGAACCTTCTGCTGATGAATGTCTGCTTTGGATGTCGTTTGAGGCGAAGCAGCACGTCGGGACAAAGACCGTTTGCACAGCACATTGTTGTACACAATCCACTTTTCGTCACCAGTTATCAGTCGCTTCAAAAAAGGATCGTTTTCCTCACGTTTAATGAGCATATCGCAGATGTTTATACGCGCCGTCAACTGAGCTTTGAGTTCATGTGGAACCCACACATCGAGCTGGCTTACGTATCCCAGCTTCTTCAGGTGGTCGTGGAACGCTTGAATGATGGATGTGCAATGTGTCTGCAATCTCTCATGTCGTGTAATGTGGGTTTGACTCGATCAATGTCTTGATTTGGTCGTCATTAATCTCGGTGGGCCTCCCGGACCGAGGGGCATCATTGAGGTCAAAATCACCAGCATGGAATTTCGCGAACCACCGCTGGCACTGACGCTCTTGTAGAGCATTATCACCGTACACTTTACGCAACTTTTCACACGCTTGACGCGCGTTCTTCCCTTTACGGGAGTAAAACAGTAAAATATAGTGAAAATGCACAGTTTGGTCTTCCATCTTCAATGTGATGTCAAATCAACCAAATCGCTCACTATTCCTTTTAGACTGCAGCTAGAACTGGCACCTGTCGAATGCCATAGCGATAACAGAGCTGCGCATGCCTCTAGTACTTCCAAAACTGCCCAACCGCCATCGGGTGCCAAAATACGTCATGACTTTTCCGACAACCCAATATTACAATCATATTTTCAAGACTCCTGTACTTCTCAGCTGCTTCCTTTTAGATTCTTCTTTAGCTACCTGTTCTCCCCCTTCTCCATCATATAAACATTTAGAATGCAATATAAGAAATATCATGAAATGTTTGATTAATCCATTAAATTTCATCAAAAAATCTATACCAATTATTTTCAATCACATGAATTTTCAGCTCACAATACTTGGCCCACATACTGTAAGTACGCTTAAATTAAGAGTGCACCCTAATTCCAGTTTCCCGTTTCAACACTGAAAAATTATGTGGGATGGAATATTACAAAAAATTTCCATATTTACCAGACGATTATGAAAACTGAAGAATACTACAGTAAAACTTCCGAATAGCAGACATCAAAGGGGAAAGAAAAACTGTCCATAGTTTTGAAGTGCCCACTATTGGGAAAAGCATACTTTATGACAGAATACTATGTACAAATTTGGACAAATCACACCCCTGGGAATTCCTAGAATCAAAAGCAAATTGTCTGTTACATTGTACTTTAAGTGTATCTGCATCATTTATTTAGAATGTCCGTGATGAATTTCTGTAGGGGAATAAAAAAATTGTTAATCGTACAGAGATGTCTGCTATTAAGCAGTGCTCATTAATGTAAGTTTTACTGTATAAAATAATATGCTACAGTTTTAATAAATTTTGTTTCCTTGCACAGAAATTTGATATTAAATACATCTTAAACAAAAATGCATTTCAAAAGTCAGAAGATAATGTGGTAGCCAGCATGCCAATCTCAATACAATGCACTTACTACATCATAGGTCAATATGATGTTACACTATGTGGACAAAAGTGATAGGACACTGTAAGTAAATAGAACAACAGTATTGTATCTACCAGTTGTGGGTAGGCCCTCCATTTTCAGAGATTACAGCAGCCAATCATCGAAGTAAACTGTCCACAAGTCCATGGAGTATGGGAGAGTGGGATGTTGCTCCATTCCACCTTGAGAACATCAACTAACTCTGTCAGTGAAGAAGGTCATGTTGGTCTAGAGTCTAGACCTAACCCTCATTCAAGCTCATCCCATAGGTGTTCAATGGGATTGAGTTCCGGGCTCTGAGCAGACCAGTCTATCTGCGAGACGTGATTTCCTCATACCACTCAATTGTAGCCCTGGAAACATGATAAGTGGCATTGTCATCCTGGAAAAAACAATCGTCTGTCCATAGAACTGCCACAATGTTGGGAGCACTGAGTTATCCAGGATATCTCTACATAGCACAGAGTTCATATTGCCATGAATAACAACCAGTGGATCCACACTGAACCAGCTGAAACAGCCCCATACCATAACTCCACTGCTTCCATGTTTCACAGTCAGCACTGTGCACTCCGGAAGCAGACGTTCTCCAGGTAACCGCCGAAACCAGACATGTCCGCCTGATCAGCATAACGTGAAATGGGATTCGTCTCTCCATAACACCTACTGCCATTGCTCCAATGTACAATTTTTGTGCTGTTGATGCCATTGTAGCCACGTGGTTTTTTCAATTTTTGAGAGCATATAGATGTCAATCTCTAAAGATAGTTTTCAGTAACCAAATTTTTTTATTTTTTTCCCCCACAATTTCCCATAATCCAGTCCACAGCAGCAAATTTGGGTGTTTAACACTGCAACAAATTCTAGTTCGGCACAACTATTTGAAAACAAAAAAGGTTTCATAAACAATTATTATTTGCTAGTGGAAAAATTTTAAATGCTGTCTACTGGAAATTTATAAAAGATTGCCCCCTTACACGAAGAAAAATTATTCCTTGAAATGTTGATCCTTCTTCGATTCTGTGTGCCTTCGGCAATCATTCCGCTTACCAATGACACACCAAGGATTTCTTTATGGGGGTAGCCCAAAATACTGAAGTTGCAAATGAAAATACCCTGGAGTAAATATCTCCCAAAATATTGAGAAGCAATAATAATATCTCCAACATATTAAAGTGCACTTGTAATTACTCATAAATTATATATTTAAAAACATATACAAGTATATTTAGATACAACCAACAACAACAAAGAATGGAAGGCCAAGTGATACCACATGGGAAGGGTCTGGGTCCCTTGGCCACCCCCATTGAGTGTGCCACTACTGCCTACCATGAGAGATACTAAAATTGCATCTACAAATGCTGCAAAATACATGGTTCACAGAAACCTATGACTTCTGAAAACAAGGACACTTTCTGTGGTACGTTTCTAGAAAAGGAAGGCTATTTCTTTTTAGATGAAGAAGGTTGGCCTGAAGAACACTTCATTTTAAATAAATAATAAAGTCTTCACCACTGCAAAACAGATTGCCATATTTTTCTACCTGACAGTAGCATGTACTGCAGAGGCCCCATACAACACATGCATTCTGTGCAGCTGCAGGTGGCATCATGGGAGGAGTAAAACGGGGAGCTGATGCCGGAGCAGTATCCATGCAACAGTCACATGCTTTCTGCATAGTTGTGGGTGGCATGGAGAGCATGGGAGGGGTAAAATGGGGGCGAAAGACTGAGCCAGCATTGTGCTGCTGCTATCACTCCATGTCGCTGGATTTTGTTTTGTAGATAGATAGCTCATGGGATTATCAATTGAGATACAGAAATCTATATAACACAGAACACAGCTCATATCAGAAAAATCAAATAGTGATTTTCGTAATTTCATCAGTATGTCCATACTTCCGTAACAGCAACCAAAAATCTGTAAAATTATGGAAAATCTGTACTAGTTCGCATCTACACTGAAGAGCAATCGAATTAGAGACAGCTGGCGTTATGCAAATGTAGCGCTGTGGGCAGCCCTGTAAATGGAAATGACATGACGTATGCAGCGATCCGACAATGTAAGGAGTGATGCGACAGGAATCAGTAAGAGTTGGACGCAATATGGGTAAGATGAAGGATCTAAGCGCATTTGATCGTGGGCAAATTGTCGCGGCCCAACGAATGGGTCACTCCATCTCGGAAGTCATGCAGGCACTGGGATTTTCACAAGCCACTGCGTCACGGATGCACCGTGGGTACATCGAATCCGGTAAAACCATCCCTGCAAGGGCCAACTGCCGTGGACAACAGCGTGTGGATGAGCGGGGTCATCGTCGGCTTGCTCGTATTGTAACAGCAGACAAACGGGCTACAGTGCAAGAAATCACTCGGCAATTTAACGCTGGTGCACAATAACGTGTAAGCAGCCACACCATACAGAACCATCTCCTCGCTATGGGGTACAGAAGCCATCGTCCCACGAGGATACCGCAGCTGACCGCACATCACAGGGTGCAAAGATTAGTATCAGCACGGGAACATCGCCACTGGACCCTGGACATGTGGGAAAATGTTGCCTGGACTGATGAGTCAAGATTCACATTGGTACATGCGGATGGCAGAATACGAGTGCGGCGCAAACCACATGAAGCGATGGATCCTTCTTGCCAGCAGGGTACTCTTCAAGCTGGTGCGGGGGGCATTTCCGTCTGGGGACTGTTTACGTGGACTGAAATGGGACCCCTGGTACGTGTGACATCGTCCTTCACAGGTCAACATTACCGGGATATCCTGGACGACCATTTGCTCCTGTTTGTGCGTTTTCAACATCCCACTGGGGACCTCATCCTGCAACAAGATAATGCACCGTGATATCGCTCCCGAATCGTATCCCAATGGTTGGACGAACACTCCACCGATGTGACCTACCTTCCTTGGCCAGCTAGGTCACCTGACCTCATCCCATCGAGCACATCTGGGATGCAATCGAGAGAGATGTCCGAGGCTCTGACCTCCCTCCACCAAATTTTCGTGAACTGTGGGAGCTTGTTAAGGAGTCGTGGATCCGCATGGCTTCCCAACGCTTCCGGTGTCTTGTCGAGTCCATGCCGAAACGAATCGCCACCGTCATCAGGGCGAAAGGTGGTGCTACACGTTACTGGACAGGTATCTCTACGGTGTCTTGTCGAGTCCATGCCGAGACGAATCCCCGCCGTCATCAGGGCGAAAGGTGGTGCTACACGTTACTAGACAGGTATCTCTAATTCAATTGCTCTTCAATGTATATTTTTGTGATGAGAGGTTTATGGGTGAGATGATACCCGAGGTTGGTTGGTTGGTTTGTTAGTTTTTATGGCGCAAGGGCCATGTCTGGCCAAAGAGCGCCAAACACAAGACAAGACAAGACAAGACACAGGGCAGCCAAACAGTACTAAAAATATGGAAAAAAACTTAAAACCTGGCTGATTAAGTAAAAGTGAAAAATGAGAGTGATGGAAGGGCTAAAAAGACAATGAAACAAACAGCATTAAAAACATGATACAATGTTTAAAATTCGGTTGATTCATTAAAACTGAAAAATGAGGATGATGGAAGAGCTAAAATCTAAATGCGTTTAAAAAAGTCAATCTCTTGTAAAAACGAAAACATAGCGACAGTATCGCAGTGGTCATCCAGGACCCGCTGCAGAGTAGCGGCGTCCTCGGTCAACAAATGAGAATGAAAATAATGGAAACGTACACCACGAAAACGAACACAGCTACACAAAAGATGAATGACAGTGAGTCGGCAATTGCACGCCTCACACATCGGCGCAGTGTCGCCACACAGCAAAAAGCGGTGAGTGAAACGACAATGCCCAATGCGGAGACGCGCAAGCACCACTTCCTCCCTACGGTTCCGACGAGATGAGGAGTTCCAGATTTCGAGAATAGGTTTTATACGATGCAGTTTATTTTCCACCTGTTGGTCCCACAGACCCTGCCACGTTCGTTTGATATGATCACGAACTAGAAATCGAAAATCGCGATGAAAGAGTGGCAAGGGTGTGACGACCAAAGAGGAAGCAGATCTAGCGGCCGCATCAGCACACTCGTTACCCGAGATTCCAACATGCCCAGGAATCCAGAAGAATTGAATCTGGACTCCGGCCTCGAGTAAGGTACGAAGAAGCCCTCGTACGTTCAAAAGAAAAGGATGATTACAATAGTCCAGCGATGACAAAGACTGCAGGACACTTAAGGAATCCGTATAGACCACAACCCTATGATGAGAACTCGACTGAACATGAAGAAGTGCAAGATACACAGCATGCATCTCCGCCGAAAACACCGTGGCCTCAGCTGGGATCCGCGCTACTGACACGTTATCAGCACAGACAGCTGCGGATCCAACGACTCCATGCATCTTGGAGCCATCAGTGAAAATGGGAGTGTATTCAGTTTTGAGGGCACGGTGCTTAGCGAAGAGCTGCTGGTACACTGACGCAGGGGTTGAGGATTTGTCAAAAGACGTAAAGGTGGTATCAACCATGACACCAAGTGGGTGCCATGGAGGATCCCCAAAGCCCCTGGTCGCTGCAACAAGCGACAAGTCGAGCCCTGCATCACGAGCTACGGCCGCCATACGAAGACCGAAGGTTGGAACGCACGAGGGCCGGTTCTCAAATAAACGAGCATGCTGAGGATGGAAAACTGCACCGTACAAAGGATGGGCTGGAAGAGACCAAAGTTTTAAGTAAAAGTGGACAGACAGCTGCAGACGGCGTAATTCAAGCGATGGTTCGTTCGCATCAGCGTAAAGGCTGGGAATCGGAGATGTTCGAAATGCTCCCGTACAAAGACGCAGCGCCTGATGATGAACAGCGTCCAAAGGCCGGAGAACGGAAGGACGAGCCGAGCCATACACGATACAGCCATAATCCAGTTTCGACCGAATTAAGGAGTGGTAAATGCGAAACAAAGAGATCCTGTCTGCGCCCCACGAAACTCTCGAAAGGATTTTTAGAATAGAAAGAGCACGCAGACAGGAAATCTTGAGCCGCCGAACGTGCACACGGAACGTAAGCGCACGGTCGACGGTCAGTCCAAGGAACTTGGTCTCCGGCAAAACTGGAATGGCTGCACGGTCCAAATATAGCTCGGGGTCAGGATGGAGGCCACGCCTCCGGCAGAAATGAACACATGCTGTCTTGTCGGGAGAAAGAACGAAACCATTGCTATTTGCCGCTTTAAAAATCTGATTAATAGTAGACTGCAACTGCCTTTCAATGAAACGCATGCTTGATGACGAGCAGAAGATGTGCAAGTCATCGACATACACAGTAGCCGAAACCGCAGGAGGAAGATTTGTGAGGAGACAATTAATGCGAAGGATGAACAATGTGACAGATAAAATGCAACCTTGAGGAACACCTTGTTCTTGATGGAATGTTGCAGATAGCGTCATACCCAGGCGCACCTGGAACACCCAATTGCGAAGAAAATTTACAATAAAGGTCGGAAGATTTCCTCGCAATCCGCATGCGTGGAGGTCACGGATAATCCCGTGCCGCCACGCACGATCATAGGCTTTCTCGATGTCAAAGAATACAGAAACCAGGTGCTGCCTACGCACGAACGCCTCGCGCACAGATGTCTCAAGGTGCAGGAGATGATCGTGAGGTGAACGATGACGCCGAAAACCGCTTTGTGATGGTGAAAGTAATTGATGATGTTCTAAAAAATGAATTAATCGTGAGTTAACCATGCGTTCGAGAACTTTACACAGACAGCTAGTGAGAGCAATTGGGCGATAACTAGAGGGAGACTTAGGATCCTTGCCAGGCTTCGGAAAAGGTAGAACAAAAGCCTTTCGCCAAGACTCCGGGAAACTGTGTTCTAACCAGATGCGGTTGTATAAGATTAAAAGGTTCTCGAGAGACGACTGGGAGAGATGACGGAGCATGTCGTAGTGGATGTCATCGGGACCGACAGAAGTAGCCCCGGACCGATGCAGAGCCACCCGAAGTTCACACATGCTGAAGGGGAGTTATAACCAGTGTCGGTATACGGCGCAAAAGAGATTCTCTGGCGTTGCCCGCGGAGGATTGAATCCCTATGAAAGGAGGCCGGATACGCCAGATCACTTCGAACCGGAGGCAAACGCCTCCCCTAAACAATCTGCAATCTCCCCGACTTCAACATATGTGCAGCCGTTACTCTCGAGAATGGCAATCTGGTGTGAACTGTAGGTACCCCGGATCTTACGAATCCTTTCCCACACAGTTTTCGAATTGGCACGTGAGGTAAGAGATGATACATACTGGATCCAAGACTCCTTCTTGCTACGTCGACGCACCAACCTAGCATAGGATTTAGCACGTCTAAAAGCAACGAGATTGGCCTCGGTTGGATAACGCCGAAAAGTAGACCAGGCCTTGTGTTGAGCTCTCCTAGCCGCTGCGCATTTAGGGTTCCATCAAGGTTTCGGAATTCTGGGGAGCTTCGTAGATGTTTTACGAATTGAAAGATCAGCTGCCTGAAGAATACAGGTTGTGACTTTAAGTACAGCTGCGTCGATTGACTCTTGGGTCACCATTTCAAAAGATATCACCGCGGCGGACGATGTGAAGACCTCCCATCTGGCACAATCCATCCTCCATCGAGGTGGGCGGGAGGCAGAATATGGCACGTTTGCATGGTGCCAGAGGACGATTGGGAAGTGGTCGCTCCCGTGGAGATCCTTACACACCGTCCACGACCAGTCAGCAATGATCGATGGTGAACCCAAGGTCAAATCGATCGCACTGAAGGATCTTGTCGGCTCATGGAAGTAAGTGTCAGCACCGGTGTTTAAAAGGCACACAGAGGCCGAGCACAGAAGAGACTCTATGCGACCTCTAGCGCTGGCGCTGACACTACCCCACAAAGGATGATGAGCATTAAAGTCACCCAAAAGAAGGAAGGGTGAAGGCAGCTGATCAATCAAGCTCTCCAGAACAGAGACGCTAACATCCTCATCTGGTGGTAGATAAACACTGCAAACAGTAAGAGGCACAGGCATAGAAATACAAACCGCCACGGCCTGCACAGTTGTGGAAACCACGACGGAAGATACCGGAACCCTGTGAGGGACAAGAATAGCGACACCCCCACAGGCTATATTTCCAGACGAGTGGTCTGTCCGAAATGCACTGTAGCCTCAAACTGAAAGCAGGTCCGATGGTTTAAGCTTTGTCTCCTGAAGACAAAGGCACACCGGAGAGTATAAATAAAGCAGATGTTTCACGTCATCAAAACTGGTGTGAAAACCTCGGCAGTTCCACTGAATTATTGAACCCATGGGTAAAAATGAAATGAAAAAAGGAAATGGTTAAACTTGGTCAGCCTCCATTTCCTCTGGTGAGCGTTCCCCCAGATTTGGGGGTGTGTGACCAGGAGCCAAGATTGGTGAATGCTTTGTCCCAAGTGTCTTAGCGGGATTTGCTCGCCGTTGATTGTTTGGCTGAGACTTTGAAGGAGAAGAAATGCTCTTCTTATTATTGACCTTGGTGTTGGTGTTGGTGTTAGTGTTGGCGTTTTTGCCAGAAGAAGTGGCCTGAGTTCCCTTGCTGGTGTTGGAGTGAGTCTGCTTCGGTGAAGTGGCGGGTGCCGCTTTCAGACTCCTAGCTCGCGACTGGAGTGCCTCCAGTCCGGCTGCGATGATTTCCTCCATATTGAATGGACATTTAGGGGGATCTGAACGTCGGTCTGAATGGCTACCGTAGATTTGGCAACCACCACTGAAGCGTATGATCGCCGATCAGATGTAACAGGAACCACTCTTCTTCTGGCCTCAGGATAGGAAATATTTTCCACCGTTTTGAGCCTTTGGATTTCCTTCTCCTCCTTCCACTTGGGACAATCTTTGGCTGATGCTGGGTGTGAACCCTTGCAGTTCACACAAAACTCAGCCTCGGCCACACATTCTGAGAGGAGATGCTCTGTGGCACCACAGCGTCCACACCTAGGAGTACTCCTACATGACTGCTGAGAGTGGCCGTACGACTGGCACCTAAAACATCTCAACGGGTTGGGAATGTACGGGCGTACCGCGAGGTGGAGATACCCTGCCTTGATGGATGTAGGCAGGGAAGGGCAGTTGAAAGTCAAGATAATGTTCCAGGATGGGACAAACTGCCCATTCCTCCTAAAAGAAATGCGTCGCACACCCTGTAACATATTGGCTCCTCAGTTCTTCGAGAAGTTCATCCTCAGAGCAATCAATAAGATCCCGAGAGGAGACAACACCTCGAGATGAATTTAGGTAACCGTGTGGTGTTATTTTGACAGGCGTCTCGAGCAGCATGCTGGTGTTGATAAGTGTGGAACTGTAGGCCACTGTAGACTTCTCAACAAGAAGATCTCCAGACTGGAGCTTCTTGACGCTCTTAGGAGAGCTTGCAATTGATTGCAGTGCTTTGTGGATCCAAAATGGACTTTTGGCACTCAAAGGCTTTGAAGGGTCCAATGAGTGCACAAAAAAGAATCTAGCATTGGAAACATCTGCGACAAATTTTTTGGCGGAAGGACCTGAACCTTCCTCCATACCTCTTTTAGTTTTGGGTTCATGGGAAATTTCATTGAGAGCCATGAAAAAATTTAAAGGATTCATCCGCCAACTTCCCCCACCCACAATCGAGCCCAACAAGGGAGAACCGGAGGTCCGCAAGCCCAAGTGGACGCAGGACACGGCTCTAGGGATAGCAAGCGGATATAGCAAGTTGATAGGACAGACATGCGCTCGGCGAGCACCCAGACTTTCCCTTGCCAGGGGAACACCCCTTTGGCATGCCCACCCTATCCCCAGACTCACCCTGTCGTACGAGACGACAAGCCGTTAGAGGTCTGGGCTCCACTCGGCCACAGATCTCATTGACTAGGAGTGGGTTAGTTCCCAGCCGCCCGTTTAGGGTGAAGCAGGGGGCAAAGAGGAGTGTTGGCAACTGGCGACAACAACACCCAGGCCTCCAGAAACCTCAGCCTCCAGCATCCCCTTTTCCACCTTACGGGTCACCACACAAGGCAAACGTGCAGGTAGATCTAGCTAACCAGCTCGGAAAAACAAAAGGAATATAAAATGGAGAAGACAGGAAAGAAAACAAGAAACTAAAATCCTGAGCTGGCGCATAATCACAACCTCAGCAACCTACAACTGAGGCGGGTTCATGTCAACTGAAAAAACATAAAAAATGTGAAAATCATCACATATAGTACATGTTGGCTCGGGCCGTGGGGACGCCATCCCCCAGCAGCTGGATGAACAGCTGTCCCTTCGGTTATATAATCGTTCAAGACGAAATGAAAAATTGATCCGTCACAAGGTCAGCTCGGGCCGTGGGCGCTCGCTCCCCAAATAACTGGAAGACCAAAGTTATCCCCGTGCGGGGGATGATACCAGAGTGTGTGGTCCTTTCTTCAAGGTGTTTAGGTGGAGACCATAACATCGGTGGCCATTTGGAACTACACTGCCAGACAATTGCTAAGGACGGATGACAATAGCCCTTACGCCACTAAAATCAATTAACTAACTAGCTAACTAACAACGATAGCAACCATAAAATGGAAGGCAGGAAAATGTGGAACTTAGCATAAGTGCAAGACGTGTTGTGCGTATGCAAATTTTGGATAGCCGAACCTGTTCGTGACATCATAGCGCTGATAAGAGATATATAGGATTTGATGCGTATTAACCGTTGTTGTTCAAACGCAAAGTTGAAAGGGAAAGAATCAATTGACGAACTTGCAAGTTTCAGTATGTCTTCCCGACATCACCTAGATGATTTTACGCATGGCCGTATTATTGGCAAGATTGAAGAAGGGCGAAAAATAACAGATGTTGCCAGGGAGTTTGACGTCAGCCACAGTGTTGTTTCAAGGCTTTGGAAATAATTTCAAACAAATGGAGAGTGTAGCAAACACTCTCCATTTGGAGGACGTGTTCGCAGTACGACACCTGCAGAAGATCGGTACATAGTGCTATCAACAAAAAGACACCGGCGCAGCACAGCTAGTGAGGTAGCAAATCAGTTTATGGCTGCTACTGGCAAGCGGATCTCCCGAAAAACTGTCGCCAGACGTTTGCATGAAGGAGGACTATACGCCCGCCGTCCTGTTGTGTGCATCCCATTGTCCAGACGTCACCGTACCGCCCGTTTACAATGGTGCCATCAACATCACAATTGGACTGATAACGACTGGTCTGCTGTCCTCTTCTCAGATGAGAGCAGATACAGTCTATCGTCTGATTGTCGACGACAACTGATCTGGCGTGATAGTGGTACTGCATATTGTCCAGCAAACATACAGGAAAGGGACCGATATCTGACATGTAGTGTCATGGTATGGGCTGGCATCATGATCAATGGCCGTACGTCCCTCTATGTGCTTCCAACTGGGACTATGACTGGCCAACGATACATTAATGATGTTCTGCTACCTCATGTTTGCATGTTCCGTGGTGCTGTCGGTGATAGATTAATTTTCATGGATGACAACGCAACATGTCATCGAACAGTCGCTGTCCAGGAGTGTCTTGAGAGCGAGGATATTCAACGCCTCGTATGGCCAGCACGTTCTCCAGATTTGAATCCCATTGAAAACGTGTGGGATGCTTTGGGGAGGAGTCTCGCTGGTCGCCAATGCCCTCCAATAAACAAGGACACACTCATCAGTGCACTGACAGAGGAATGAGATAAATTACCCCAACAGCTGCTTGATAATGTTGTGCAAAGCATGACACGACGTGTGGAATCTTGCATCGCCCTCCATGGTGGCCATATCCCGTATTGACATCTTACGCCGGAACGCCTGCGGACGGTAATTGCATTTTTTTCACGTTTACGTATTCTGCACAAAATGACCTGTTTGTCCCTTGAACACGTTCCAAAGCCATCTGGATTTCAGAGCACAATAAATTGTCTTTCTTGTAATGTCCTGGCATTCTGACATTATTTTATTTCACTTGGCATCCAACCACACTTACTTTTTTATGCGCTTTACAGCCGTTTATGATCCGTCCTTAGCAATTGTACAGCAGTGTATATTATGGAGTCCATTGGTCGGGACCTGATTTTTTCGGATCTCACTCTGCAGCACCCTCCAAGTCCCTGGGTTGCAGTTTCATGGGTCTTCCAGGGTGAGGAGAATTCCTGCAAATGTCTCGTCTTCTTCCACTTGTTGATGACAAAGGCCACAGTCAATTTGGCGACCTGTCTGATGTAAGCAATACTTCTTATGCTCAGACCTCCAATTGAGCAGCCAGACATGCCAACCTTCAAAATCTGAAAATCGGGAGATTTTTACACTTCATAAAATCACACGAGCGCTATTTTTTATCGACATTTTCCAGACGTAGGAACAATGTGCCAGAAGTTGTAAGTTGTATTATTGGTAAACTAAGAGTTCTAGGGGGAGGGGGTGCAAAAATCAACATCCCTCCCTCTACTGAAATTTGTTTTCAAGTAAGTAGATTCTGCAACTTGGTTTTATGAATTAACAAGGAGCAAACTGTGTAGGTTGTGTACGAAGGCGACAAAACAGCATCGTACTAACATTGCCTTTCATTACAAGGCAAGGTCAACTGTAACTACTCCCTTTTGTCGTTAAGTGAATTTGCCACCAACTCAACTGTTTACCATTACTTAGAATGTGTGAGGCTATGTTGAGGCAAGGGGTTGAAAGACTGAACTGCAAGAAGGTAGGGGCAGCTTCCACCTGTTAATCGATTACTAACCCTCGCCGGCATTCTAGTGCCAAAGCGGGTGAGCTCTTCACTAAAAGTGTTGTATGACAATCAGACTGGCAGAAATTTTCTTAAAGCAAATTTTTTCCAACCCGTCTCGGATGATTGGTCAGAAGCCAGCGCTTAGACCACTGAGCCACCGAGTGACTTTTTGCAGATAGGAGAGGAAAAGTACAAAACTGATGACTGCAATGCCGCCTTGCATCGACGCAGAAAGAAAGATTTCAGAGGCGGTTCAAATTCATGGTGGTTGATGGAATTTCAACCATCCTAACAGCTAATTCTCGGTGAAAAACAGGAGAAATTGACATTTATCTAAAGGAAGGGCTGAAAATCTGGAGTCCCCCGTCCAAATCCAGAGAATTGGCACACCTGAGCAGCTTATTATGACGTCATTTTCAAACTCAAAGAGCTCTCTCTTGCTAGTCATCTTATCAGCGATTGTTCTGAGCATACTCCCATAGCGGTTTTTATACCATATCAACCACATGTATGCATGCTGCAGAAGCACACCACTGCACCTGCATGGGGATGTCCAATCACTTTTGTCCACATAGTATCTCTAATTTTATCACACTAGACTTTTGACAAATCTCATCAACTCTTTTCCAATATATATATATATATATATATATATATATACAGTCATTTGCAAAAGTTTAAGACCACCTGTTGGTATTACGGGATTTCTGCTGATTGTGTCAGCTACTGTCTGTATTACTCAGTGTTGCACCAACCTACAATCAGCAGCTGTTGAAAGAGTTGGGGGAAGCGTGCGAGCATCAGTCTGCTTCTGGTTTTCATGCTGAGAGGTTTTGCACATATTTTCTATATAGCAAAAAAGCGTCATTAAGTGTTGCTCAGAGGGCACAAATAGTGACTTTATATCATGAAGGATACTCCAAACGTGATATAAGCAGAAAGGTGAATGTGATCAAGACTGCTATTCATAATATGATCATGAAATATCAAGATACAGGTGAATTAAGTGACCAAAAAAGAAGGGGCGTACAAAGAAAACAATCCAACGTGATGACAATACCATAAGGTAAATAGTTATGCATTCTCCGAGGAGTTTATGCAAGAAAATCAAGACCTTTCTACATTCAAAAGGGTCTGATATTAGTATCAGCACTGTTTCCCGACATTTTGGCAAAGATTTAGGATTAAAATCTTATAAACCTGCACATAAAACTATACTAATCTCTGTCATGAAAACAACAAGACTCCAGTTTGTGAAGCGTCATCAATTGTGTACTGCTGACAATTGGAGCCATTCTTTTTCCCAATGAATCAACTGTGCATTAATTTGAATCACATGAAGCACATGTTCAATGACCAAAAGGCAAAAGGTTTGATGAAAAGCACACCGTTAGCACCGTGAGGCATCAGCATCTGGTACTGCCTCGTTATCCTTTTTGTCCACAGGTACTATCATGAGTGGTCCTTTATGTGGAAAATGTTACGTGAGAAGCTGTTAACTCATATGCAAGTGCACAGATGCACAATCTTTGTGCATGATGGTGCTCCATGATGTAGATCAAAGACAGCAAAGGACTACCTGCAGAGGGAAATCACAACAGTGCTTGATTGCCCCAGTAATAGTCCTAACCTTAGCCCCAATGAAAATTTGTGAACCATTTTAAAAGACAAGGTAGCAGAAAAACAGCCATTAAATTCCCAAGCTTTGATTGACATGATAAAATACATGTGGTGCAAAGACATTTCAAGTGACTACTGCAAATCCCTCATTGAGAGTATGCCACATCGTATTCTGTCCATTATAAAAAACAAAGGTGACCCCACAAAGTACTAATTTCGGTTTTTTTGTGTTCTAAAGAATGTAAGTATTCATCTATGGTGTCATTTTTTTTCAAATATCTCTGGCTAGTAATCAGTTGTTTCTTTGAAAATCTTAATTTTCCATATGTTGAATGAATTTTGCAAATACTGTACACTTTGCAAATGACTGTACATACACTATATTGACAAAAGTCACATAACACCCCTTCAAAAGCAAATGAACGGATTTGCTGCATGGTTAAGATGTGCAGTACAGCTGGAAACGGTATAAAAACAAGCCTGCAGCTGACCGATCATTTTGCACTGTGAGGTTGAGTAAAAATGTCGAGGCGGGAGAGAACTGACTTTGAGAAAGGAAAGATTGTTGGGTTTAGTGGGTTGTCCATAAGAGAAACTGAGAGGCGTTTAAACATACCCAAGTAAACTGTTTTGGATGTACTAAATAAGTGGAAGACACATGGCGTGCCTAAAGCAGCAAAACATACCGGCATACCAAAGAAAATCAGTGATAGAGGATGTCGAAGCCTCAAGAGAGTCGTTACAGCTAATCGACAGAGTACTACTGCCCAAGACCTCAGTGTACAGGTGAGTAAAAATGCTGGAACCTCGGTATGCACACGTACCATTCACTGAGAACTTCCTTCCATGGGTGTTACCGTGGTCGAGCGGCAGCTCGTAAGCCTTTGTTTCCACTGGGAATGCTACTCATCGTTTAGCATGGTGTAAAGAACATTTATCGTGGACCGTAGATCAATGGAAACAGGTCCTATGGACTGATGAATCCAGATACACGATCCATCAGTCTGGTGGCCGTATGTGGGTATGGCGGCAGCCGGGGAAATGTTATTTACCACAGTGTACTGTTCCTATGGTCAAGTTTGGAGCTGGAAGTGTACTTGTGTGGGGGTGTTTTTCGTGGTATGATCCCGGCCCATTGGTTATCATGGACAAACCTGTTAACCAGCACGTCTACCTCGATATTCTGGACAATTATGCCCTACCAACTCTGTGGCAATACTATGGAACCGAGCCTTGTTGGTACCCGCAGGATAATGCAATGAGCCATAAAGCAAGGACTGTTACGGCGTGATTCGACGATAATTCTGTATCGTGTGTGGAATGGCCAGTACAGAGCCCTGATCTTAAATCCATAAAGCACCCCTATGGGATGAATTAGAGCACTGCATAAAATTTTTGGAAACAAAGCCTACTACTAAGCAACAGTTAGAGGCAGCATTATGTACTGAATGGAAGCGCATACCTAGCGCTGTGTTCCAAAACCTTGTCGAAAGCATGTCTCAAAGGGTTAGTGCATGAATTAAGGCCAAAGGTGGACCGACACCGTATTAATGTATGTCAATAAATACTATGTTGTGTTTCTCTTCAAGATGACCGGTGACTTTTGTCAATATAGTGCATATATACACCAAAGAGTCATTACATTACGACCACCCCCAGCCTAGAGAAATGAGCGTGCCTGGAGACCGAACAGTGGTGCAGGTGAAGTTCACAGAACCGCATATATACAACCTGAGGACCCGCTTTTGGTTAGTACAATGTTTGGAGCCAGAATAGGAAAAGCTGCCGATTTATCAGAGTTTGATAAAGGACAGATTATGATAGCACAGCGCCTTGGAACTACGATCTTGGAAACGGCGTGGCATGTTCACGAGTAAATATCAAAAGCTGGGAAAAGACATTTACTCGTGAACAAATATCAAAAGTGGGGGCAGATATTTACTCGTGAACAAATATCAAAAGTGGGGGACAGATATTTACTTGTGAACAAATATCAAAGCGGGCAGTCGTAGTGGTGAGCGATGGGTTTGCCTCCTCAAGGCGCTCCGTGGTAACAATGGCACACACAACAGAAACTAGGGCTTCTGTGATTCTTGGAGAGGTGAAAGCTAGTTCTGTGTGACATTGGCGAAAAGACCCCAACTCACTGGGTTTTGTTCCAGAATCCTTAGGATGAATGACCAACTGGAACCCTCAGCTGTGGGCTAATCCCCCACACTGATGTACTTGCCTGATTAAAAAGACAAAAAGAAATATTAACAATGACTCAAGTGTGGGATATGGTGGACCTACCACACTTGAGAAGGACGGTCCACCATGGAATCGACCTGGACTTTCTAAACGGCATATGAGAAAGAGATCTCGGCTGAGTGAATGTAAGATTAGTGTATGGAATACTAGAGGTATAAATGGCAAGATGAGTGAGGTGATTGAGGAGATGAATAAGTATAGACTGGATGTGCTGTGTGTAAGTGAAACCAAAAAGAAGGAAATTGGGGTAGAAGAAGTGAATGGTACGGTGAGTGTGTGGTCTGGAGTATTGGATAATATGAAAGGACAGGCTGGTGTAGGTGTGATTTTAAGTGAAAAGATGAAGAACAACTTGATTCACTATAGTTGCATAAGTGAGAGAATTCTCTGGATTCGTTTGAAAGTGAAACTTCAGAGAATTGTAATTGTTGTAGTGTATGCTCCTTGTGACTCGGAACCTTCTGATAAGAAAGAAGATTTCTGGAATGAGCTAAAAGCTGTTTTGAGCCAGTTTGATGCTAAAGAAAAAGTTATAATAGCAGGGGATTTCAATGCTAGAGTAGGTGCGCAGAATGCAATTTCCGACAATGTTCTGGGTAAGTTTAATGATCCTTGTGTGAATGATAATGGTGAAAGATTAATTGAACTCTGCATTGACAATGGTTTGTGTGTATCTAATACATTTTTCAACCACAAGTATATCCACACATATACTTGGGAAAATCATACTCTTGGTCAAAAGAGTGTGATAGATTTTGTTGTCTACGATCAGCGTTTGAAACACTTAGTTGTTGACACCCGTGTGATGAGAGGTGCGGATGTTGGTTCTGATCATTACTTGGTAGTGTCACGAGTGAAACTTAATGTTGGTTGGAGGAAAAGGAATAGGAAGAGACCCAGGATAGAAAGAATAAAGGTTGATAGGCTCCTTGAAGATCATCAGCTGTATTCTGACTTACTCAGAGAACGACTGAAGGATCTGAAGTCTGGTGAGAGGGATGTAGAAAAGAAGTGAGAATGTTTTAAGAACTGTGTTGTTACTGCTGCTAAAGAGGTATGTGGCACCACAATAGTGGGTAACAATAGAGGTGATGCTTGGTGGAGTAGTGAGATTGAAGAGGCAGTAAAGAGAAAGAAGGAAGCCTATTTGGGGATGTTGCAAGGTAGAGTCTCTGTGGATGAATATTGCTGTAAGAAGCATGAAGATGCTAAACTAGTTCGCCACAGTAAGGCAAAAGATAGGAAGGAGAAAGTGGAAAGGCATGAACTGGCTTTTTGGAAAGATAGAAAGTCCTTCTGGAAGTACATGGGACTCAGGAAAAATAGGGGAAACAAAGTTGTAAGTTGTGTGAAGAATGAGATTGGGGAAATGATATGGGAGCCCAATGAGTTAAGTGACAGATGGGGGTGAGTACTTCTGTGAGTTATTAGATGAGGAAAGCAAAGATGATTCTGAGACAGATGCAGATGATGTCACAATGAGGGATGAAAGCACAGGAGGGATCTCAAGAGAAGAAGTGTGTAAAGCTCCAAAATCTCTTCAGAATGGTAAGGCTCCGGGAGTTGATGACATAACTGCAGAGATGTTGAAATATGGTGATGACTCTATAATTGACGGGTTAACTGAAATTTGCCAGTTGTGCTGGGAGTTAGGAATGGTCCCTCAGGATTGGAAGGATGCTATTATTGTTCCCTTGTATAAGGGAAAAGGTGATCAGACTGAATGCAAGAACTATCGTGGTATTAGCCTACTGAGTGTGCCAGGGAAAGTGTTTGATAAGGTTGTTATTGAAAAAGTACGGAGTCTTACATCATTGAAAGTGTGGGATGTTCAGAGTGGTTTTATGCCTGGTAAAGGCTGCACTAACCAGATTTTTGCATTATGCACGATGATTGAAAAGTATCTGGCTGTTGGGAAGAAAGTTTTTACTGCCTTCATAGATTTAGAGAAAGCTTACGACCGAGTGAATAGGACACTTTTGTGGAAGGTATTGAATGAATATGGTGTTACTGGGAATCTACTTAATAGTGTAAAAGCCATGTATGCTGGTAGTAGAGCTTGTGTACGAGTGAATAGTGTTTTATCAAAATGTTTTTCCATTGGTGCAGGAGTTAGACAAGGTTGTGTAATGTCACCATGGCTGTTTAATACTGTATATTTATGGATGCATGCATGCATGATGCCAAAATAGATAATAGTGGTTTATGTCTTGGTGATATCTGTGTGCGCAGATTGCTGTATGCTGATGACACTGTACTGTTGGCAGAGAGCAAAAGTGAGTTGCAGAGTATGTTGACTGGGATGCACGAAGTTTGCATGAAATTCAAACTGAGTATAAATAAGGGAAAAACCAAAGCTATGGTGTTTGAGAGAGGAACGGGTAGCACTGAATGTAATGTAAGTATAAATGGCACTGTGATTGACCAGGTGAGTGAGTTTGTGTATTTAGGAAGCATGTTTGACAGAGAGAACAAGTTGGATGGTGAAATCAGTAGGCGAGTGAATTCTTCTTTGAAAGTCATAGCTGCTCTGGGAGGTTTTCACAGGAATGATGGGTTCTCTAGAGAGTCCCGCATGGCTGTGTATGAAACAGTAATTGTTCCTACTCTGATGTATGGCAGTGAAACCTGGGTACTGCAGAAGAAACATAGGAGTCGTTTGTGTGCTGGAGAAATGCGTTACTTACGTGGGGTTTGTGGCAAGACACGATCTGATTGTGTGAGGAATGAAGATGTATTGCAGTTGTGCGATGTGAAGCAAAATGTTGTTAGCAAGGTGGAGACCAATATGCTTCGGTGGTTTGGCTATGTTGAAAGAATGAGTGATGAAATGCTTACTAAGAAAATATTTTAAGCCCAAGTGGCAGGAAGGAAAGGCAGAGGAAGACCAAGGAAGACATGGGTGGATCAGATTCAGAAGTGTCTGCATGAGAAAAAGATTATGAGTATGAAGTATAAAAGATCTTGTGTACAGCGTGTAATGGATATCAGTGAAGCACGAGTTGTATGTCAAGATCGCTGTAAATGGCGAAGTTTGATACAACAACAAATAAATAA
The DNA here is from genome assembly GCA_039090855.1 of Macrothele yani. Lineage (NCBI taxonomy): Eukaryota > Metazoa > Arthropoda > Arachnida > Araneae > Macrothelidae > Macrothele > Macrothele yani. Next base: position 64,348,831 of record CM076999.1, on the reverse strand, counting down.
AAATATCTGGAAGTTTGTATTTCTTTTTGGAGCTAACCTCTGAATCTCAGAGAACAGCTTAGTGATATGAATGTATGTACAAATATCAAAAGTGGGGGACAGATATTTACTCGTGAACAAATATCAAAAGTGGTGCACGGATGGCCAAACGGCGAACTGTCGTCCAGCCATGTGTTGTCCGCAGCTCACTGATGCTAGAGGGAAGAAGAGACTGTCACGCATTGTTCACAGCAACCACAAGGGCACAGTGCAACAAATCCCCCACAGCTACAATAGTGGTGATCAGGGCAATGTGCCACAGCACACAGTTCATCGCAGCCTTCTGCGCATGGGGCTGCATAGCTGAAGACCCAGCCAGGTCACTGCACATCATGGCCAACAACGCATGAAATGGGTCCAAGATTGATATTGGGCCATGGATGATTGGAAGAAAGTAGCCTGGTCTGATGAATCAAGATTCCTGGTGCATCATGTAGACCACCAAGCCCGGATACACCAATTGCCAATGGAAGCTATGGCACCTGGATGCACTGTTGGGTGGAAACATGCCGGTGTCAGTGGTCTTATGCTGTGGGCAATGTTTTCTTCGAACACTTGAGGCCCAATAGCACAATCTCTGACAGGGATTAGGTATCTGAACATTACTGTGGACCAAGTTTGCTCATTCATGGCAACTGTGTTCCCTGCTGGTGATGGCCATTATCAACAGGATAATGCACTATGCCACACTGCCAGAATCATCAAGGAGTGGTTCGAGAAACATTATGGTGACTTTCTGTTAATGCCCTGGCCTCCAAATTCACCTGACATGAACCCAATCAAGCATTTGCAGTTTGACTTGGAAAGTGGGTTCGCGCTAAATCACCACCACCCCAAAATGTACAAGAACTGGATGACCTGCTGTTGACATTATGGTACCAGATACCCCAAGATACATATCACCACCTCATCAAATCGATGCCTCGCTGAGTGGCCATTGTTTTGCGGGCTAAAGGGGATCTTACAGCTTATTAGGTAGGTGGTTATAATTTAATGGCTGATTGGTACATACCCAGGTATATATATTGGAATTTGGAAAAAAAGTTGATGAACATAAATAAAGTCTGACTTTTGCACTTCATTGAGAAAAATAAAAAAATAAATGACTTGGTAAAGTTGTTTACTCCACCAAGGAGTTCAGTACTACTATAACAAAAATCCTTTTTTTTCTCTTTCTTGATTTCAACACAAAGCAACTTTATGACAGTACACTTCAATTCACATCACCATCATTCTGATTAAAGGTGATCACAGTGTGAGGTGGATTTGCCTCCAAGGAGTGCTCCAGAAGAGAACAATGACACAGATAATAGCAACAGGGGCTTCTATGAGTCTGAGAAGCTGACACAAAATTAAGCTTAAATATAAATACTGTTGAGTTACCAGCTAATTTCATGCAACACTGGCTAAAAGACGTGCTAGTTCTATATGGCATTGGCTAAAAGACTTCACTGTTCTGGAACAAATTCAATGGAGTTTGTTCCAGAACAGTGCTGATTTCGAGAGCCCGTTCGAGCCCGAATTTTATATTGCAAGATGAGCCTGGAGCCCGAACAAACCCGAAAACTATGACTAATCCATTTATGCATTAATAAAAAAATCATCTTTTCTAGACTTCCATTCTCTTACCCCAGAAATTAACTGATGTCTTCCTCAACTGGGGAGTGGAGGAAGGACCTCAATGCATCTATAGTATGCATCTATAGTATAGCTGTACAATGCATCTATAGTATAGCTGCACAATTTTTTTACCATTCGTTTATTCCTGAAATGTTTCAAGAGACTAGGCATCCAGAAAGATTGGGAGTAGCTGAAAACTATGTACTTTGCTCAATAGAATAACCAGGGTGCTGCTGCTGTGGTGAAAGGGGGGCAAAATGTCGTTGGAGTGCTATCTACTACCTAGTTTCTATAGCTCTTGAAGAAGCTTTTCCTTCTCCACAAAACCCCACTAACACGTGACCTATCACATTTTTCTACCCATGCCCAGACCGGCCGATTCGTCATCGAGCCGGGGGAGCGAGCTCTTTGTGAGTTTGATTGCGACTTTCAGTTCGTTGCGTTTGAGCAAAGGAGAGCACCGCTCACCCCGCGAGAGAGAGGATTCCTTCCTCCCTCGCAAAAAATTTTCTTTTTTTTTCAAACTGAAAGTGTTTCAGTGCAGTCAGATCGGTTTGGGACTTAGAATAAAAACGCCCTTGTCAGGGAAGTCCCAGCTGACCGCAAACTCGTTTGTGACGAATTGCGAGTACATCGACATCGTGCCGGTTCGGCCAGTGATAGGACTCTTTGATCCGTCACTGGGCTGAAGCTCGCACGCCCGGGTTTTCTGAGCGTTACCTTGAGTGGGAGAACCCCAGGGTGCCCACTCAGGACTCAGAAAAACTTTGCATCTCTCTCACAGAGATGCAAACCTCCCAAAAGGGAGTGATGTTGAAGGGGCTTCCCCAAAAGTGCTTTGAAGTCAAAGCAAGGCGCAGCCTTACCCACCAGGGTGAAACCCTCGGAGGTCCAGGTAGCGGAGACATCCTCTCCTAAACCCGGTACCTCCCAGTCACCAAAGGCCTCACCGATGGTGACCTCGGAGTCCACTTCGAAGGCCAATCGGGGGTTGAGACTTCCTTAGCAGGGGCCACTAGGGAGTTTCTAACCCTGGTAGAGGGCTGTGTATCAGAAATTGGAGTGGTCTTGGGCTCCCTACCCAAGACGGCAAGCAAGGCTGCAGTGGGTAAGATCGCGGCGGTGTTGAAGAAAATTCAACACGCCTGCACTCAGCAAGGGATGCTGACCTCAAAGCTAGAGGGCAAGCTTGAGGAGAGGGTGGAGCAGCAGGGCCCCCTCTCAGTAGGACCTATGTCCTACGCCGCCGCAGCCAAAATGGGTGCTACGAAAGCGCAACGGTCTGTGCCGGCACCCAAAGCGAAGGCAGCTAAGAAGGTGGTGCCAGATAGGAGACACATGCTCCTTATATATCCCACCGACGAGGGCAAAACGTCTGCAGCGACGTTAAGGCAACACTCCTATCCGCAGTGCGGCCAGCAAAACTGCAGATAGGAGTCAAAGCGTTCGCAAGGTTCGAAACGGTAGAGTGCTCGAAGAGCAAGGATATCGCCAAGCTTGAAGGCGAGCTGCGGAGCAATCCCCTGACCAAGGAGTTGCACCCACTCTAACCCCCCCCCCAAAGCGACTCACGCGTCTAATTGTTTATGGCGTCGACGGGGAGGTCTCGCGGGGAAGGACTTCGAGGCCGGTGTTAAAGAGCAAAACCCGGACCTCGAAGGGGATTTTACGGCGAAATTCGCCATTAAGGCCAAAGGGGGTAAGGCCCACTGGGTGGTGGAAGCTGAACCCCTGGCCTACAGATTACTGATTAAGCGAGGACGACTCAACTTGGGTTGGTCGATCCTTCGCTTAAAGAGTTCGTCAGAGAAGTCCGATGCTTCCGGTGCAACGGCTTTGGCCATTTCAGGAATGGTTGCAAGGAAGCATAGGACAAGTGTGGACAGTGCGGTGAGACAGGTCACCGGCACAAAGATTGCACTGCTGCTCCGAAGTGCAATAACTGCATATCCGTGAATAGGCGGTTTAAACTGAAGCTGGAAACCGCCCATTCTAGCTTCAGCAAGACTTGTCCCTCCCTGATCAGGGAGTTGGAGCAGCAGAGAAGCCGAACCAACTATGGTTGATCGGCCAAGGACAAGCACCAGTCTCAGAGTACTCCAGCTCAACGCCCACCATGCGAGAGCCGCAACAGGGCAGATTCTTAAAACTGCCAGTGAAGTCGCTGCTAAAATACTGTTGATACAGGAACCGTACCACTCCCACGGTAGGGTAGCGGGGTTTCCCAACTCCTCACGGAGGTACTACTCTCGATGAAAAAAAACCAATGGTGGCCACAGTCGTTCTTGACCCAGATCTGGGAGCTCTGGAGCTTGAATGCACACTCAATGTGGTAGCATTGGGCATTGAGAGCGGTAACAAAAAAATATTGCTTGTCAACGCATACTGTTCACCGTCAGGTGCCCTCTCTCAGACGTGCTAAATACAGTCTCGCAGTTGCTGGATTCCCACCCGCAGCACGAGACTATCATTGCAGGCGATTTCAACGCGAAGAGTCCCCTCTGGGGAGACCAAGAAGAAGATGGGCGAGGTAGTGAATTCCTTGACTTTGTCATTTCTTCAGATCTGACGATCAGGAACGACCCCGACAGTGTTCCCACGTTCCAAGCTGCCACTGGGACGTCGTGGGTTGACCTCACCCTCACGAGGACATCGGTCCTCAACCTCCTCTCCAAAACTGGCAGGTACTGGACGATGTGAGCTGCAGCGATCACCTTGCTATAACCTTCACGATAGGGTTTGAGAAAATTGGGTAAAAAACCAGGTCTAAGTTCGACACCCGGAACATCAAATGGTCGGAACTCCAGGGCCGACTATTAGATCTGCTAAGAGATAGAAGTGCAGCAGATCTTGATGAGGTAGAAGGTTTCAATGAATACCTTGGTAATCTTACCAAAGAGATAGTAGAGACTTGTGAAGGTTGCAGGAAAGCAGGGGGAAGGACAAGACCCCTGCTCCCCTGGTGGTCGGAAAATCTGAGCCTTCTGCGAGGGAAGGCCAGACGCAGCAGACGAAAGAATGCAACGCGAGAGAGATTTGACCCAGACAGGAGGGAGCGCCTGAAAAGGGAAAATAATCTCTCTAACGCTATGTATCGCAAAGCAATGGTGGCATCGAAGAGAGAGCACTGGAGACAGTTGTGTGAGACCACCCCTGTCGGCAACCCCTTTGGGGTACCGTACAGGGTGGCGAAGGGCTCGATCACTGGTCCACTGTTACTGGCATCCATCAGAACAGAGAGTGGCACCAACACCGCCACTCTGCAAGACACCGTGGAAGTGCTCTTAAACCACCACTTCCCAACCGATGAGGAGACGGGGACTCCCCGGATCAAATATTGACCAGAGAACACTGCAGAGAACCACCAGACACGGTTGACGACCCACCCTTCACGGAGGCGGAGATAGGTGCTGCAATTAACAGCCTAAACAAAGGCAAGGCACCAGGCATAGATGGGCTGGACCTCTCGATAATCAGAGAGGTGTTTCTAGCCAATCCGGGGTACTTCGCTGCCCTGTTTAATAAATGCCTGGAAAGAGGTTGTTTCCCATCATTGTGGAAAACTGCGCTGCTCGTCCTCTTCAGCAAAGAAAACAAGAGCCGAGCAGATCCCGCAGCATATAGGCCGATTTGCCTGTTAACAGCATGGAGTAAGGTGCTGGAAAAGGTCCTTGTGATCCGAGCAACCCATTACCTAGTCGGCCTAGGTAAGCTCTCCAGCCGCCAATTCGGTTTCACGCCAGAGAGGTGTACCGGCCAGCGCTGGTCAGCCTTACTAAGCAGGTAAAGCAAAATTGTGCACAGGGAAAGCACACCTGTCTCGTCTCGTTGGATGTGCGGGGCGCTTTCAACAACGTCTGGTGGCCACTGGTGTTGGACCGTCTGAAAAGACTTGGCATCTCCAGGAATCTGTTCCTGCTAATAAAGCGATTTTCTCTCGCATAGAAGAGTAGAGTTTGAGGTCGGAGACAAGACCTACAGCAGGGAATACACCAAAGGGTGTCCGCAGGGCTCTTGCTCGGGCCCCTTGTGGTGGAATGTGGTTGCAGATACCGCACTTGTGCTTCCTCTGGAAGACGGGGTGCAGCTGCAGGCATACGCAGATGACCTCATGCTCATAGTGTCAGCATCTGGTAGGCATGTGATAGAGCGGAAGGTACACACCGCTCTCTCACAGCTAGATAGATGGAGCAAGGAGTGTAAGCTCTGCTTCGCTCCCAAAAAGATGACACTAATGCTAATAGCAAAGAAAGGGGAACTGGTCACCCCACCAAAGTGTCGCTTCAATGGGCATACTATTAAAGCGGTGAGAGAGATGCGGTACTTAGGAGTCATCCTTGACACCAGATTGTCGGGGCTACCGCATCTTTGCTTCTTGAAGGACAGATGCACCAACATTCTAAATAAGATCAACGGAATGCGGCTGCCTGGGCCAGCCAAAAAGATGCTCTATAAGCGAGGGGTGGAGCGCATATTAACATATGCGTGTTACGCCTGGTGGTCAGATACCGTCAGGATGAGAAATGGTATTAACCAAATTCAGCGCAGGGCACTATTGGGAATGACGAGGTGCTTCCGCACGACCTCCACAGCAGCGCTCCAAGTGCTGGCTGGGTGCGAACCGGCGGACCTGGTTGTAGCGAGAAGCAGTAATGCAGACCCTCCGCTACGGGGATGATGTAACCTTCCTAGGACACCAGTATCGGTCGTCCGAAGTGGAACTTCTGAGAATGGACTGGACTTGCCACCCAGCCAATGAGTTGGGACAAAGCTCTCCCCACAGGTCAGGGTAAGGAACTGTACACGGACGGTTCTAAAATAGGCAGTAGTGTTGGCGCAGGTTTCAGCGTGATCTTGGATGGCAACGAGATGCACGCGGAGCGAATGAAACTATCACCCAATTCCTCTGTCTTCCAAGCAGAGTTATTGGCGATCAGAGAAGCACTGCGTTGGGTGCTGGCTATGAACAGTGAAGGGGCCTATAGCATATACTCTGATAGCCAAGCGGCCCTGAAAGCGCTTGGTCAGTTCGGGAGTAAGACTCCCCTTGTCAGAGAGATAAAAGCGCTATTCAAGTCAATGGAGAGTAGGAGGGTTACCTTCCACTGGATCCGAAGTCATGTCGGTACAGTTGGAAATGAACGTGCAGACCAGCTAGCGAAGGAAGCTACTGGTAAAGATGACATAGATTTTCAGATGCGAACACCGCTGCAAAGCATGCGGACGCAACTGAAATCAGCCACATTGGTGGAGTGGCAGCAGAGATGGGATGAAGGGGATACGGGTAGAAGGACATGCCGTATCTTCCCCCGAATCTCGATAAGGCGCATTGAGAGTAATGGCTTCCTCAACCAAGTATTAACCGGGCACGGAGTGTCGCCGGAGTACTTCCGCAGATTTGCGGTTAGGGAGCGAGTGTGCAGGTGTGGTGCCCAGACTGCAGATGTCGCACACATGATTCTAGAATGTGCTTCTCTGGCAGGGAAGAGAGCAACATTAGTGCCAGAATTGGCAAAGACGAGGGACCTCTCGATCCTGCTCGCGTACCCAAGAGCATGACAGGGGCTCATCGAGATGGTCAAGTACCTCCAAAGAGGAACAGGCGGTCTACCTAATAGAGGGGTGACCGAAGAAGAAAGAAGAGGGATGAAACCGAGAAGAGAAACCGATGACTCGAGCCCAGAGTCATCACCACAGAACAGACCCTAGTCCTGTGGCAATGTAAATAATGTAAATATTTAAATATTTTTCAATGTGAGAGGGCCCATTGAGCAAAGGACTTGCTTCCTATGCGGAGATGGGTTCCTCAGTGTAAATAAATATGCTTGTATCCATGTTTCTGTTTGAATAAAGGGCAGACGCCCCAAACAGTTCGCGCCAGCAATTATTCTCCCAGTCAGGAGTAGAGAAATCTCTTTTCTAGCCCCTGCCCAAATGGCACGCACACCCGGGTCATGACGGAGAGGTGGGAAGTGCCGGCTCACGGGGGTAGCAGCAAGCTGCAGGTCTACGGACCGATTCTGTCCGGATGGGGGAATGTCGGATCCTGGCAGGATTACTCGCAACGCCGTCACTAAAAATCTTTTGAGAGAGTTCTTTTAACCCTGTGGAGTCCGCAATTGGACGGTACAGGTTATTGGTCATCAGCTTGTCTTCTTACCCATGCCCAGAATAAATAGTCCCTCCCTAGTCTCCAGTTCCAGCTCAGACCCAGCTGCCGAAGAATTATCTTTATCAACTAGAAAGTGTAAGAAAAGTCTCTTATGCTAAAACATACACACTTAAATTTAAAAAAAAAAAAAAATTATCTTTTTCTCTCACTGTCTTACAGAGCGAGCTTGGTTTGGGTCCGGCCCATCTCAGCACTGTTGCAGAACACTTAAATGGAATGACCAATTTAAACCATTGGCTTTTAATGGGGGAGAAATTATTGTATAGACTACAAGCAGTTGCCCATCCCTAATTTATGGCCACTGGCTCCAAGGAAGGGAGAAAGCCAGTGTTGTAAGATAAACACAGCATCCATGCCTCACCAGGGTTTGAACCCTGACCCACCTTGGACAAATGATCAGAACCCAGTGCTTAGACCACTGCACTACCGGAGCAGCAACTGTTGGCAGTGGGATGATCTTCCATGGTGATGTACTTTATGATTTTCAAGACTCAAAGAAAGTTTTTGAAGGACTCAAGTGTGGGATATGGTTAGTGGCATCTGAAATGTTGGGGCAGAGGGGCAATTGTCCCCACACTCATTTCCATGCAGGGGCAAAACACTACATTTGCCCCCTCACTTTTCTTCCTTCTTAATTATGTCCATAATCAGAAATTGGATTAATACTTTTTTTTTATTTCCTGCAGATTAAAATTCCTCCTGATAAAACAAAATATTGGTTTATACTTTAATTATTAACTATCAACTGAATTCCTGAGATGCTAGACGCTGGCTAAACTCTCCTCCTTTGTCCCGTATGCAAAAAAAAAAAAAAAGTTTCAAGAAGCTTTGTTAAAAAACAGTTATCCTGAAAATTATTGTGTTTCTCATACAAAAGAGCAAGAACGTTCTCTATTTCATTTTAGTATAATAAAAGCAGTCCCTTTCTTCAAGAAGGAAAATGTAGATGGAGAAAGGAATGAGACATATTTTTATTCTTCTGTTGTTTGATGTATAACATAAGGGCTACTATGGTTCTTCTGGAATTTATAAAAATGTGGGTGTTCAATTCAATATTATATTATCTGTAAAATGTTTTATATCAATAAACCATAAAATACAGATAGAAAATCTAAAGTTTATATTAATTTAGATCTTATCGATATAACTTTTTTATCTGTAGCATATCCAAATGATGCCATTATGTCCTATTTTACAAAAGTGCAATATGTTTCGTGATTTGACCAAAAACAGCATGTTCTGATATCAGGCCCCTGTTGTCAAGAAATAGTTCCGATGCCCATGGATTTACACATGAAAAGGCTGGTTCATCATGGAATCAACCTGGAACTAATAAACAGTACATAAGAAAGAGCGAGTCCCATGGAAGATGACTGCAAAGTAGCAGTTGAAACTAGTTTGGGTACGGCTGCGCGGGAGAGTTTTGTTCATTTGAGATCTTCTTTTATTGTGTTTTAGCCGGGATGTTCCCACTCTTTTGACCTCTTATTATAGTTGATAGACTGAAAGTCTATGCCATCCAGTACAGTCATTGACTCATTCAAAGTCTCAATTTTTTTCTTTTACTATATCATCCAAATTCTTTTAAAAGTTATTTTCATCATTCATAGTCTTAGTTCAAATAATTTTATTACATTTTAATCAACTGAAATGACAACGACAGCAATTTTCCACTGTGATACTTCGAGTGAACCTGGATGGCTACAACCACTAACTGAACAATAGAATGCAAGAATTTCGACCAATGCTGAAAAAGGTAAGAATAACAAAAGCTTTATTCAATTTATAGATACATTTCAATAATTACATGTAGTTCTCAAAATGCAAATAATAATGCTCTCGGATAGCTAAAACTACCAATTAACGTGTGAAACAGTAAATGGCAATACAACATAATTGTTGTATAAACTTTAACGATTTTTAGAGCCACATAATACAGTTCAAGGTTTTGAACAATGAATAAATAAGAAAGAGATTTAAACTGAGTAAGTGTGAGATTAGTGTATGAAATACTAGAGGAATAAATGGAAAGTTGAATGAGCTGAATAAAGAAATTAATAAGTATAGGTTGGATATGCTGCGTGAAAATGAAACTAAAAAGAAACAACTGGGATAGAAGAAGTGCACGGAATGGAGAGTATGTGGTCTAGGCTGTTGGACAATGTAAGAAAGACAAAATGGTATAGGTGTGATTTTAAGTGAAAAGATGAACAACAACTTGATTCACTATAGCTGCATAAGCAAGAGAATTCTAAGGATGAATTTGAAAGTCAAACTTCAGAGAAACAGCAATTGCAGTGGCAATTCTGAACTTTATCATAGGACGGATGATTTTGGGAATGGGCCAAAAGCTATTTTGAGCCAGCTTGGTGCTAGAAGATTTCAATACTTGACTAGATGTTCCAACTGAAATTTTCTAACATATTTCTGGGTAAGTATCAATGATCCCTGTGTGAATCATAATGGTGAAATATTAATTGAACTTTACACTGAGAATGGGTTGTGCATATCTAAAATACTTTTCATCAACAAGTACATTCACACATACAGAGTGTTTACGTAAATGGCACAAGTACATTTACACATACAGGGTGTTACGTATAAATAACCCCAGGGGGTGATTCCTTGAGGAAATACAAGTAAAAAGTGTGCAGGGACATTTTGTCATTTAGGACTTATTTACTGAGATATTAGCCCATAAAGTTTGATAACGTGATATTCGCAACTACAATAAAGTGTATTTTGCAACAAGACAGGCAAACACAAATGAAGCCACAAACACCTCGCAGATGGATGCGAATGAAGCTTACTCGATGTAACTACCTCCGTAACAAGGGTCACAGACACATGGAAGATAATTATTTGAATGGAGTCACGTTCGTTTTCTATGTTTTCTGTAAGAATGTGATGATGTAATGCCAATTTGATGAACTTGTGTATCTTTGAAAGCCGATAAAAACATAAAAAATGCTCCTTGACATGCTTGTGGCTTCATTTGTGTTTGCCTGTCTTGTTGGTTGGTTGGTTGGTTGGCTGGTGTGATTTTAATGGCGCAAGGGCCTCGAAGGGCCAGAAAGCGCCACGTCAGAGTAATAAAATAGAAATGAACAACAAAATTGAAACATAACAAAAAAGGTATAAAACGGCAACAAGAAACGGTGTGCCTGTCTTGTTGAGAAATGCATTTCTCAACAAGACAGGCACAGTAAATCAGCCATAAATGACAAACTGTCCCAGAGCACTATACTTTTTCTTGTATTTCCCCAAGGAATCGCCCCCTTGGGTTATTATGCACCATTTACATAACACCCTGTATATGAGGGACAATCATACTTTGGGCAGAAAAGTGCAGTAAATTTTGTTGTTTATGATCAGCACTTGAAAAATTTAGTTGTTGGCACACATGTGATGAAGTGGTTCATATTGGGTCTGATGACTACCTGTTAGTATCATGAGTGAAGCTGAATGTTTGTTTGTAGAAAGAGGAATGTGAAGATGCCTGTGATGAAAAGAATAAAGGCCGCCTTTTACTGAATCATTTGAAGGCATGTTCAAGGGATGTGGAACAGCAGTGGACATGTTTTAAGAACTGTTTTGTCACTTTTGCTGAAGAAGTTGGTGGAACTGCAACTTTAATCAGAAATAAATGTGATAAAAAAATTAAAATACAAAAAGAATTAATGACTACAAATTATGAATAATAAAAAATGTACCAACCAGATAAATACATACATTTCACAGTATAACTCAGACAAAATTTCTCAAACAGCTGGACAGTGTTTCTGATTTATTTGATACTTTTTCTCATGAAGTTTTAGTCTAAAAGGCACATACTATAGAAAAAAAAAAAAGAAAAACATAATTAAAGTTTTAATTAAATTGTTCTCATATATTCTTCTCATCCAACTTCAGTTGCCTCATTCTGAAATTTTAACTTATATCAGTATGTAAAACTTAAGAACCAGAAAGTTTCTCATCTGCAAAATGGTATGCAAGTATTTCCTTGTTTTCCATAATGAAATTGCTTTATTCACATATACAATGCATCCAATGTTACAAACAATACAAACACATAAGACTACACTATTGAAAACTTACAGCTTTCTTATCTAATGATGCCTTTCTGTCTCTGTTGGTACGCTTTGGTGCTTTTTCACCAAGAACTTTTGTTACAGCTTCTTTACTGTCCAGCTGAAATCAGAACACCTCTTTTACATAAAGTATTACATTTCAAGAAAAAACTTATAACAAATACAATCTGAATGCAGCAACAAGAACATAATCAACTACTTTAATATATATTAAAAACACTCAGTGAGAAACTGAATCACATTTTGAAATAACTAGCTTGAGAGTAACAATCATATGCAAGAACAGGACAAATACCATCAAAGATTTGCACATAATGAGCACTGTCTTAGAGAAAGAAGGTTACAATTCAGAATGTTTCATAATGTCAAACATTTACCTGGAATTTCGTAGTGTTCTCCCTACAGCCTTTTTACTGGGCATCCCACCCAGATAATTTTCTCTGCCGCCAGCTGTGGATGGAATTATGGAAAGAGGGAAAAGCCCGTACACTCAATTTTATCACTGCAGCACTCAGCAGTTTTTTGGGGATTATTGTTGTTGCTGTTGCTTTGGGGTTTTTTTTTCCAATACTGAACTTTATCACTGTGGCTGCCAGTGTTACTTTTCTTTCTCTGCTGTTCAAGTGCCAAAAGTAAGAAGGCCAAGTGTTAACAAAGTCCCTTCCCAAATCAGTAAAACAAAGTCAGAGGGAGAAAGAGTGCTGCAGTCCGTGTTCTTGCCTCTGTGGGGGTGAAGTTAAACCAGGTGCAGGAGGGTGCAGTAAATCACTCTCCGTGTGAAAGATGGGAGATTGTTATCATCTCCCCTCTTTGGTTCCATTTATTCAAGCATGCCAGAAGGCAGATAGTGTGGTTACTTATGCATATGGTCATGTGATTGGTTGCTGTTGTCCACATGCATTTTCAGAGCCAGCTACCGAAACCAAAGATTTCCACTCAGCAAGGTGGCAGTTTAGAGGGGGAAATCTCCATTTAGTGGAATAGGATGAGATGTATGACCCATGAGCAGTGGACAGGGGTGGCAGTTTGACAAGGTTCAGCTGTATTTTTAAATTTTCACAGTTTTAATTTCTAATACAGTAAATATTGATAGATATAATAACCCACATAAACAAAAGCTATCTGGCATCCTCAATAATTTTTCAAGAGAGCTAATGGGTCCACAGAACAAAATGTTGGATAACCACTGCCCCTAGAGGATCATGGTACAGTTACTGCAGAAAGGTATTCCACCATGGGCCAACCCAAAGTGTTCCAAATGATAAGGGAGAGAAAAACAAAAACGGAACTCCACAGAATCTTGTTGCACCAAGACAATGCATTTTTACACACAGCAATAAAAATGTTGGATATTATGTTGGAGTCTTGGGTCCTATTGGTGAACCACCATATATAGTGTTAATCTTACATACAGCTGTCTCAACACGATGTAGAACACCTCAGAAGCATAAAATATTTATTTGCATCTAAAACCAGTATGTACAGATAAAAGCAACTTCAAAAAACAAGCAAGATCTTTCGAGTCTTAGCAAGACTCATTATCAAGCCGAGTGCAGCCCAATGTGCAGTGAACAAGACCATATATGTACAAGTAAGCAACTGTCATGCATCTGTAACTATAGCAACATCTAGGTGTACACGTGCTGTAAACACAGAAATGAACTTTCCCAACATTTAATCTAAGTATCCAGTGGTTTTAATGTCCTAAAATATCGACGCCAAGGCAATGGTAAGCTACTGGGTAGGTCTTCATTGCAACATAGATCATCAAACCATGTGATAAATAATGATTCCGTGAAAAATGTATCTCGCTTATTTTTGGTAAAAGCCATATGATTCACGTTTTCCCAACATGGTGTATATTTGCCTTCGGCTTTTACCAAAGATAAGCGAGATACATTTTTCACGGAATCATTATTTATCACATGATTTGATGATCTATGTTGCAATGAAGACCTACCCAGTAGCTTGGCGTCAATATGTTAGGACATTAAACCCACCGGATACTTAGATTAAATTTTGGGAAAGCTCATTTCTATGTTTACAGCACATGTACACCTAGATGTTGCTATAGTTACAGATGCATGACAGTCGCTTACTTGTACATATATGGTCTTGTTCACTGCACATTGGGCTGCACATTGGCTTGATAATGAGTCTTGCTAATAACTCAAAAGATCTTGCTTGTTTTTTGAAGTTGCTTTTATCTGTACATACTGGTTTTAGATGTAAATAAATACTTTATGCTTCTGAGACTTGCATGTATTAGATGTAAGTGTTCTATACGGTGCCGAGACAGCTGTATGTAAGATTATGGTTGAACGAGATATATTGTCTCTTCACCACCATGACCTAGCTTTTCCTACGTCATGACCTAGCATGACCTAGCTTTTTGTGATTTTTTTCTATTCTTAAATGTGACAAGAAAAAGCTGTGTGGATGTTGTTTTGAGCATTTAGAAGAGAGAACAAATTGAAACCTTAAATGATTGGTTCTAGAGTATAGGAGTGATGAAGAGTTCCTTAAGAAACTCTCATTGAAATTAGTGCATTAAACTAAATAAATTATGATAATCTGGAAATTTTAATAGTCACTTCTGTACAGGCAACATTTTGTAATCAAACACATGAGCAATAAATGCATTCAGTACTGCACCTTATTTTTCACAGCATTCCCCAGGGCTTGTAAAAATTCATTTGTCTTTTGTGGCTCATGTCCTGCAACTATTTTTGATGGCTTTACAGAGAGTTGCTGATTACTGACTAGCTCTGTAAAGGGAAAAAATGTTTTTTGGTCTTTCATATTAGTACACATACAAATTAGCTACTCACTTTAAAACACCAAAATTGAGAAGTGCATCAACTGAGAAACTGAACTCAAGGAACATGTATATACATACACAAGTACAATTTCACACAGAATTTTGTTGTTTCACTCAAGAAAAGCAGTATTATTTTTGAAGAACCCATAATCATACTATAATTGTTTAAAGCTCAAAATAGTACATCATGACCAATGTAAAAACCCACTCAATTACTAACAGCCCTTATATATTATTATCAGATGATTCACACTCTGCAGGAAAGTATGAAAATATCCTCCTAGAGACCAGATCCCCTCCCAAATTCAAAAAAATTTACATTAGTGGAATAAGTATGTATAATACAGTATGGTATATTTTATCCGGTGTCCTAGTATCCGGAATGCTCTGAAAACCGGCTTTCCAATATGAATATCATAGGTGAATAATAGATCATCTTGCAATTTCCATTCTCATGTTGTATATATATTTAGGACAGGAGGAGGGGATCTCATATGCTGTTGTATATACATAGCAAACTATCAAGACATGAAAAACAAACAGGTAAAAACATCTGACAATAATTTAAAACTCACCACATCTATTTTTTTCCCTGTTATCATGATTCTGCTATGGGGCTGGAAAGCCTCGTACTAAAATTACTGTATTGTAAAGTGAAACGAACTAAAAATGAACTAAAATCACTGTATTATAAAATAAAATGAACTAAAATTACTGTATTATAAAGCAAAACGAACTAAAATTAGTGTATTGAAAAGCAAAATAAACTAAAATTAGTGTATTATAAAGCAAAACGAACTAAAATTACTGTATTATAAAGCAAAACAAACTAAAAATACTGTATTATAAAGGAAAACCAGCACACTCACCTTATAACAGTATATCCAGCAAGGTGAAAATTATTTTTTTAAAAGTAGATTTGTTAAGTAGGTTTTAGTAGGCTTGTAGTCACCAGTACTGTATGTGTATGGATTTTCATGGGAAAATTTCATCGGAAAGTACACAAGCCTGTGGTTAGACCTTTGTCGTGAATGTCTTAGGCCTGATATATACTGTATCTTTTTTCATACAATCTGCAGTGGCATATAACTGGAGACAGTAAAATTCTGGATAATAAATAAAATTCCTTTGTATAATCTGCAGTGGCGCATAATCTGCAGGCTGTAAAATATTAGTCCTGAACCATAATTTTGTACAGAAAAGTTGCAATTCAGAATGACCCAGCAGTACAAAGAAATAGAAAAAGAAAAAGGTTCTTGTCATTTTTAAATTACAAGAACCTCTCTTTCTTTGAGGTGAATAAAGAGCAAAAATTAAGAGTTTTTTTCAGCAGCTCTGTAGATAGACATGTGGCACCCACAAGCATGTGTGATGCAAAGCTTCTCAGAGCACATGAATCATTGTCTGCAAAAGCAATTAATATAATCTTCATTGCATCAAATTTTCTGCCAAAACTTCTCATAAGTAAAAATAAAAAACTTTTTCTAACTCTTTGTGTACCTCTATCTTCGTATTACATTACATTTTACTGTTACTATTGCATTTTTGGTAACTCCCCAAATATACGACCTCTCCTGATGATTCAGACGCTGATTTCTCAAAAATTGAAGTGCCGCAAAAAAGTTATTTTCTTTTTTAAAGTGGTGTGTAATCTGCAAAACCTAAATTTATAACTTTCTTAACAGATAATCCGTGGATTATATGATGAAAAATTCTGGGGAATACAACATTTTTGTGGCTGTTTACTTGTAGTCTATGTGAGCCGATTTTCACCCCAGATTCAGTCAGAAATGTGTAACTAAAGATAAATTGCAGGGGTCTTTTTCAAATCCTCTCAGCTCTTTTTTTTTTGGGGGAGGGGGGGTGCTCACCTGATACAATGTGTACTGATTTTCATGCCTAAATTCCATTGGAAAGTCTTCGAAAGTGGGAAAGGCAGTGACAGACATTCGGAAAATTATATACAGATAGGGGTCAAAAATATGGTACTTGTCCACCAGTCAGTAGAAAATGTCACTAGTCAGAGATTTTAGCATTTGCAATACCAAATGTAATGAACATTATAGGCTTGCATTTTGCCAGACAGTATATGTTTTACCCTAATGTTTTTGTTAGATTGAGTGATGAGATGCTTACTAAGAAATTTTTTTCAGCCCAAGTGGCAGGAAGGAAAGGCAGAGGAAGGCCAAGGAAGCCATGGGAGGATCAGATTCAGGAGTGTCTGCATGAGAAAAAGATCACGAGTATGAAGTATTTTTTTTTTTTTTTTTTTTGATTGGAGGTTTAACGACCACCGTGAGCAACTCAATGGGCTATAAGCAGTCGCCCGTCCCTAATTTAGGGTCACTGGTTCCAGGGAAGGGAGAGAGCCAGTGCCGTAAGACAAACACAACATCCATGCCTGACCGGGATTCGAACCCGCACCCCTTACGGACGAATGATCAGAGGCCAACGCCTTAGACCACTGCGCCACCGGGGCGGCGAGTATGAAGTATAGAAGATCTTTGTGTGCGTCATGTGATGGATGTCAGTGAAGCCCGAGTTGTATGTCAAGATTGCTGTAAATGGAGGAGTTTGATACGGCAACAGTAAGTAAATAATCAGTTCAAAATTATCTGGTAGTTTGTCTTTTTACGCTTTCTAACCGTAGGTTGCTCCAGCTTTTTCGGTCCGTCTGTCGGCAAGTGTTGTGGCGGAAATCTCAGCCACGTTGTATAAAGTTTATAATCATTGATAGCCAAAAGTAAACCTGAAGGGAAATTTTGAATTTAGACTAAAATTTAACTTTGGGAGATGGATAGAGGCATTTTGAAACAACCAAAAATTTAAAACTTATAAGAAGAAACTTTGAGATGTCATATTTGTTATAGCACACCTGAGTTTTCACCTGCGTTAGTGTTTCTGTGAATTTTGTTTCAACCGAGGAATAACTACAGCACTGTGTTTTTGGTACATGTGTAACATATGTGTCAACTCAAAGAGACCGTGTTTATGAACTCGTGTTTGTAAGCATGAAAAAAAAAAGAAAATATCAGACCGTAATTATTTTACTTATTAGGACATTATCATTATTTAAACAACAACCAAGGGACTTCCTAGCCAACCTCAGAGCGTTGGGTGATGAGTGCCATTGCTCAGAAATTTAAGAGACAACAAGAAAACTGAATTGCCAATTATTATTAAAATTAGGTTTTTGGAAAGGCTAATGCCTATATTTATTTGTAAAACAATAACAATATGGTATCAAAAAAGAATATTATAAAAACAAACTGTACTGATAGTGTTGCGAGATCACAACCTTTTTCTTATGTCATAACAATTCCTGTTGATACATTTTTTGCCTGTTTTTGTAGATTTGGCTTTACATGCCTCTCCCATTTTCATGGATTTTTGAGGCCATTACAAAACATCATGAGTGATTTTTAATGAGATTTTTTTTTTTTTTTGAACAATAACACTAGTAATGGTCAGGTACAGCCTTCCCCGTTCAATAGTGCTTCACTTAGTAAATTTTTCAGCTAATTTATACCTCCCCTTATCCAAAAAAAAAACACACACACCTTTAACCATATTATGAGAAAGAAAAGCAATAAAAGACAACTTACATAATTAAGCTCGAGGACCTGTTGGTGGGGTTCACCGTTTCACCTGATTTTTTTTTTCACTTTTTTTTTTTTTTTTTTACTGTCCCGCCAGATACAGCCTCCCGCCTGTCCCGCCTGTCCCGCCACGCTTAGTTGAATTACTGGACTCCTCTTGATGAGCACATCTTCGGCAGGCCTGTCTGGACCATTTTGTGGATTATTCGAGCTAATTCCACTCGAAGAGCGTAGTTGAAGTGGCTCCTTCAACATCTTCCGTATTCTCGGAATGGTACCTTAGGTTGTCGACAATTTCTTCTTACTCCTCAATCTTGTGTGTTTTTTTTTTTTTTTATGATGGCGCAGAGTACGGAGGAGGAGACTGTTATGAGGCTATTTGATTACTCCTCGTAGAGAAGTGGATAACCTGGTCTCCATTCATTTTTTCACCTCGGCCATATAGGTGGGTCGGCTGCCACTAGTCGCCCAGGGCTCTCCTCACAGCTAGGGATAGCTGTTTTCAAAAAACCGGACTTAGCGCTGTTGTTCTCGGAGAGGCATCATAATGAGTGGTTTTTTTTTTTTTTTTTTTCTATCTGGGGCTGCAGGTCCAAGTCGATAGCCTATGTTGAAAATTTGAGCTTCCCAGGAGGAAGATAACCCCTAACCTCACTCTGGGCTTCTCGAAGACAATCTGCCTCATTTTCTTTTTACCCAACAGCCAGCAACCACCTTTTTTAGTCCTCCCTCTAGCAGTTCATTTTTGCGACTTCTCTCTAAAATCAAAAATGGACGCGCAGAGCTCTTCTCCCCTTCAATAGGTCAAGCGACCAATTGCATCAGCCCGGGAGGACGCCTGCCACCCCATTGGCTGCTTCCAGCCAAGAACACGTGAAATGCACGTGCTCGACACCTGACAGCTGAATGCTTCGCAAGGGTCCACATTTCGAAAACAACCTCATAAATTTTGGCGCGAGGAACTGCTGCTTCCGACATTCAACCGGCCAACCACTTCCCCTTTCATAGTGCTTTACACGGGTATCTATTTCAGTTCGCTAAGCCCCTTCTCAGCTAGTGAGATTTGCCTGACCATGGGGAAAAGAATGTTGGTTACTCCTGGTGGTCTTTTCCCAGGAAAGAAAATCTCTGAAAGGGATTGAAAGAATTTTCTGCCTTTCAGCCGTTTTCTGGGAAACTTGGATCATTAACCGCTATCTGTTAAAGGAGGGAGGCTGTATCTGGCTTACAAAATGTTTTAACATGTTACCTCATACACTGAACAAAAGCAAGAAATACAAAATATATTTTTTTTTCTTAATTATCTTTAATGAGCATACCCCAGGTTTATTCTCATGAATGTTGCGACATCGCACCTTTTGGTACTGCGTCGTATAAATGCTACATTTTGTTCATACACATAGAGAAAAAAATTATTAACACTGATCTTACTTTAATTCTGCTGAGTATGTTTTTCCTTTCCTCCTGGTGGGCTGAGTAATCCAAAAACAAAAGGACAGCATTGTGACTGACAGTCCACACTATATACATCTTTTTTTCTTTCGTGAAAAAAAAAACGAACACCTTTCTTTCAGGCCCCACAGAACAAAGAAGGAAAAAAACAAAAACAAATGAGAAATAGAATTTCTGTAACTTTTTCTTGACTTTCTCTCTTTGGATCCAAAGATCGAACCCAGGGGAGGTGAAATCTAAGTTTTCGAAAAGTTTAACAGCAAATCACTCCAGGGAAGAATCGTCACCCTTTCCTGAACTGATCACTATATTACCCCTTCGATTAATTTTTTTCTTTCAAGAAAAACGTGGATAATGTTGATGAAAATCTGAAAACATTGATCGGGTGTCCACAGATCTTCAGCAACATATCACAAGATAACTCGCATAAAAATGGTTTAATTTCGATTAAGTTTTAGTGAGCGGTAGGGGACCACCTGGGGACGAAGCCTATTGAAAATGGACGAAATGGGGTCAACGGTCACGGCATAGGAGCGGGATCCATTCCATTGCTCTGTTGCATCATAACTTGTGTAAATATAGTTCGATGTCGATGAAATTTTAGTATATTGAAGGGAACCACCTGGGAATGAACCCTATAGAAAATGGGTGAAGTGGGGTCAAAGGTCAGGACATACGAGCGGGATACATTCCACTGCCTTTATGCGTCATAACGTACATAAAAATGGTTCGATTTCTATGAAATTTTAGTATGTGGTAGGGGACCACCTGGGGACGAACCCTATTGAAAATGGACGAAATGGGGTCAAAGGTCAGGACATAGGATCAGGATCCATTCCATCGCCCTAATCCGATACTATTAAAGGAGCAATTCTTGTATGTACGTAAATTTTATTTTGAAAATGGCTCTAAGGATTTTGATGAAAGTTGTTAACCTACCGTTTTCTGGTACTAGAAATCGATTTAGCTTGATCTCGACTTTAGGAAAATTTGTTTAGTGCACTAAATAACCACCCCGAATTACCACGTTTTTAGTGTCATGACGTCCTATTAATGTTACCCATGCTTAGAAATCTTATGACGTCACAATCTCGCGATTGAAATGCTGGCATGCGGTCACGCCATCTGTCTTATTACGTCACACGTTGTGTGTGGATCCTATTAAAGTTTTATGACATCACACTCTTTCGAGCAGATGGTCGCAATTCCCATCTGCCTCATTACGTCACGCGTTGTGTGCATATGTCCGTTCGCACGATAACTCGCGTAAAAATCGTTAGATTTCGAGGAAATTTTAGTATGTGGAAGGGGCACACCTGGGAAGGAACCCTATTGAAGTCAACGAAATGGGGTCAAAGGTCAGGACCTATGAGCGGGATCCATTCCACTGCTCTTATGCATCATAACTAACCGTAAAAAAGGTTCGATTTCGATTAAATTTTAATATGTGATAGGGGACCACCTGTGGACAAACCCTACTGAAAATGGGCAAAATGGGATCAAAGGTCAGGACATAAGAGCGGAATCACTTCCATCGCCATTTTGCGTCATAACTTACGTAAAAATTCTTCGATTTGGATAAAATGTTAGTATGTCGTAGGGGCCTGCCTGGGGACGAATCCTGTTGAAAATGGGCGAAATGGGGTCAAAGGTTAGAACACAGGAGCGGGATCTATTCCATAGCCCTTATGCATCGTAACTTATGTAAAAATGCTTCCATTGTGACAAAACTTTATCATGTTATTTCAGAGGTATACTGAACCGGTTCTGTTGAATATCATCGAAATGGGATCAAAGGTCAGGGCACAGGAGCGAGATTTATTCTACAGCCATTATCCTCATAACTTGAGTAATGATTTCTGGTATGTTGGAAAGCGTATCATAATCCATGCATTGCATGATTTTACTAACTTGTTCTTTGTGGAGCTAACTTCTGAATTCCAAAGAACAGCTTAGTGATATGCAGGTATGTATGTAATTTTTTGTATTGCCCTTGGGTCACGGCAGTACATAAATATTTTATTTCATCATGGATTACCATTTGATGATACATTTCAACATTTGTGATTAACAACCTTGTAAAAAATTTAAGATCTTAAAAAAATAATTGTTTGAAGCTCACATTTTGGCTTATGTTTCCTGTGTTTTTTATTCAGCAATTTATGTGAAAAGTGTGAACACCTTTTTTTCTTACGGAAATCGTTTCATTACACCCCCCCTTCCAAACAGAATCTTTTTTATTAAAGCATAGTAAAAAGCCTCGACCAGTAGCAATCTTAAAATAAATATGTAATTTCTTTGAAAATTGGATTGTGACTCAATCCCATAAATTTCATAACATTCAGTTTTTTTTCCCCCATAACCAGGGATGGGGATTCTTGTCAGCAATCTATGTAAAAATGCTATGTCAAAACATTAAGAAAGTGAATTCACAAAATCCCTAAACCTTTTGGGGAGAGGGTGATAAAAATTTATAGTTCTCTAATTTTTTCTTTGTCTATTTTAAAAATAATTTACAGGTAAATTTGATGGTTTTCCTGTTTTCCAATTCCTTTTGATATTCACAAAACTTAAACTGAAATGGAGGCAATCCCTTATGCAGCAGTCATAGACATATTTTTCAAAAAACTAACATTAATTAAAAATTTAAAAATGTTTTCCTAAAAATCTTCACATGTCCTTGGCAGTATTCCATGCTGCAGAACAGGCTTTCATGGTAGGTAGGGAACCAAAAGAACGTACATCTTTCAATCACTGGAAGCAACATCTGCTTTGCCTTAATAAGAGGAATAAAAATGTAAAAAAAAAAAAAATCTTTGAATTCTTCCAAGAATTTGGCTTAAATTTTTGCAAACGCCATAAACAGCAAATGCAAGAAAGGGGCTGCCCAAGTATCATGTAAATCTGTTTAAAACTCTTCGAAGCATACCTCGACAGCTGGATACAAAAGCAGTATGGATTGCTTCTCAAAATGCAATAGCACAAATGTAGCAAGATTGGCACAAGGGAGGGGGAATCCAAAACATTAAATACTAATTTCATGAAAAAGGCATAACTAACAGTAAGTAAACAAAACAAAAAAAATGCTCACACATGGAATGTGAAAACTACAGTAATTTTCAGAATAACCAGCACGATGTAAGGGCAGCAATTGCGATTAATAGCACATGCAAGGTTAAACAGAATCTCCTATTGGTTGCCTTCTTATTTTTTTAATTTGTTCGTGAAAAATTAATAAGGAAAACTATGCAGTTTATCTTGCTTGAGGGCAGGCAGGTTTGGGTGAGTAGGTGGTATAAACAGCTAACATACACAGTGATTCAGCATTACATAAAAGCGAAAAGAAATAAAACATAAAGAACTGTACATGTTCATTACATAATTAAAACTTTCATTGGAATTGGATCATTCTTATTGAAATTATTGGCGAACTAATCTTGCATATGCCTCACCAGCCCAGCTGCTGATTTCAACCATTTTCAATATGATTGGTCCAGCTCAGGTTTGGAAAAACATACTAAAATTTTGCTGCAATCAAACAATTCTTACACAAGTTATCAAGCAGAAGAACTAATCCCGTTCCAGTGACTTGACCTTTGACTGTATTTTGCTCATTTTCAATATTACATAAACCTTTAAAAAAAAATAGTTCATGACAATAACAGAGTTAAAGCAGTTTAGATCCCAATACCTCCTGTATTTCACGATTCCTAATTCAAACTAGATTTCTCATTAAGAATCTCAAAGTTATGAAATATACTGTACATATGGGAAAATGCACGCTTAGTAATCTTCCATACAAGCATAGGCATTATTCACGGTAATCTGTCGATGTGATTTGTAAAGTTTTTCCTGAGTAACTAGTGGTTTGGCACTGAATCAGTTCGGCAACTTTTTTTTTTCGTACTGTTTCGGAAGTATTAATTTTCGACTGTTATCGGTTCCATATGCAATTTTTTTATCGGAATCAGTCCAGTAGTTTGGCATTAAACCAATGATTTTTAATTTCTGCCAACTGCGCCAATCTTAACTGTCTGAGCTTGTTGTGAAATATCATTTTTGACATTTTTTAAAATAAAGTACGTACCATAAACTAATTTTTATCACAATCAATCAAGTAGTTTCGTCTCTGATACTAGGGGATAGATGGACTGACAGACAGGTAGTTGGGCCAGCTAGAAGCAGTATTAAAAGCTCTTTTCTCATGCATGCTGGTACAAGCACATAAAGAAAACAATACCACAGAATGCTTCACACACAACTGCATATGACATGAAAAATAGTTTGCATATATTTTTGCTAAAACAGACTAGTGCAACTAAACATAGAAGACGGTTAGAGATAATATGTGTGAAGAAATAACTTTGCCCCAAAATCAGTATCATGTTACACGTGTTGTACACCGCAATACAAAACCCTTAAAAGTCTGATCTGGACAAACAACTCTGTAGACAGTCATAGACAGGCAGCATCTGACCATGTTGTCGCACTTAGAGAAAGCAAACAGCAGAATGAGATTATCATGTAACTTTATAAAAAAAAAAAAAAAAAAAAAAAAAAGATCACCCAGGTGCAATATAGGCTACAGATCTATTGTTCATTTGATTTGTATGATGTGCTAATATCTGTTGAAGCCAAACAAATGTGCAAACCAATGACATTTTGCTAGTGCTATGATCATTTGTTACCTGCGTCACTTATTATCCAGTAGTTTTCTATGATAGGTTAGATTCCTACTGATACCACATCTATTCTACTTTGATTTTGTTTTTCATTCTTTAATCATAAGTCTGCACCTCCTTGATTTCCTGTTATACTGGTAAAAATGTCTTCCATTCTAAAGTTTTGGTTCATTGTTGTTTTGAAGAAAATACTACAGTATATGAAGGCTGTAATTTTCTTATTTTCTGTTCCACTTCTTGATGTGTTCAAATTATTTACAGAAAATAAGAAGGGAAAGCTCATTTAGTGTTTAAAGAATATTCCTACTGAAATGCATTTTTCCATTCCTTACAGTACCTTGTTTCTAGAACAACCAATCGAACAAGCATCTCAATCACTTTTCCTTTATTTTTAAAATGAAATTAAAGCCCAAAATGAACCCATCCTGCCTACCACTGTCTTCTTTAACCCATAAAGTTGCATTCATATTACACTGAGCACAGGCAACAGTGATTCTAAATCTAAATTTCACTTTAAGAAAGGAGGTTGCTTCACTAATTCATATAACAAGAAGACACTGTACAAAATGCATTTCAAGTAAAATCAAAGTTCAAACAGGAATGCTACTTCTGATCAATCTGCTAAGGAAACAAATTTGCAATTGTGAAAATCTGCAAAGGATCTGTCTGTCAAAGACAGAGCAGGTACTAATTTTGAATTTTAAATCACTAAAAAGAAAGGAAGAAGAAAAAAAAATTGCTTCCTTCTTTAACTGATAGAACAGGACATGATTACAGAATAAGAAAACAAGCCCTTTTTCAACAAATTCATCCCAAAAACAAAACTGTTCTTCAGCATTATTTTGCACAATTTCTAATTTTAAATTAATGCTGTTCACATTGCATATGTGTGAGACCTTTTTCATGGCCATTTTCTTGATTTTTAAAAGAAACACTTTAGCTGTTTGTTTTAACAAGGATTCTGTGAGCTCACAGCTCTACTTCTGTGTACATACCTTGTTTACTATGTAATTGTAAGCTTTTGCTACTTTCTATATATGGAAAACTTACCCAACACTTTTTCTTTTTAAACTATTTCATTGTGTATTAAATTAATTCCTTACATTTTCATATTGCATTTCTAAGTACAGTCTTATATATCTGGGGTATAATTTTGGAAAATATATTATACCTATCAAACCTCAATTCCACTTCACCATTATCCCCATGATAATTATAATTAATCACTTGGAACCACTCCACCAGTAACAAACCTTTCTTGTGCAAGCTTTGATGATGGACTCCATCTTCTAATTTCAAGTTCTCTTTTTAATTTCCTTTTCACTGCATCCCTTCAAAAACTAATAATTTTAACTGATTCCACTTCATTTTTGGTTAATTTTACTCATATATCTGCCTAATCCAGTTTTATTAGACATGTTCTTAATTACTGTTTATGTTGCCATAAAAGTTTACAGACTCCAACCAGTCTCTTGCATGTACAAAAGCTCATCACTACACTCATTGTTCTAAATGGCTTATGAAGAAATATGCCTTTTTCTGTTTGTTTGTTTGTTTGCAGCCAAGTCAGTACAACTGATGAATAACGAATAACCATATCCTCCATGAAATACGGGATTACACCCGTATACAACACAAATTTGAAGTTATGATTCCGCTATTGGTGCAAATTATGACAAGAATGGTAAGTCAAATAATGTCTGAAATCTTGAAAATTTCATCGTCCTGGAGCAGGAATCGAACCCACGTCTCCCGGTTTGCACCCAAGTATGGGAAACGCGAGTTCAATTCCCACTCAAATCTCCTGGGCGCAAACTGGGAGATGTGGGTTCAATTCCCGCTCCAGGACGATAAAATTTTCAAGATTTAGGACATTATTTGATTTACCACTTTTGTCATAATTTACACCAATAGATGGAATCATAACTTCAAATGTATTGAACCCTATCCTCCACTGAAGGAGTATATCTCAGAATATATGCTAACACAGCCAAAGTTGTTTAACTAAAATAAAACATTGGACTGAAACTAAAACAAGAAGAATCCCATTAAGAACTACTTTACATCTATTTAATATAACAAATATACTGTATAAATAACATGGATATACGAAAGGAACTTCAAAGATATGGTTTTCTGTTTCTAGTGGATCTGTAACCATCAGAAACATGACTGAATGCCAAACTGGTGTGCAGGTATGATGACAAAACATGATAAATCAAATAAAACCACTACAATTACTACCATCTTAAAGGACAGGTATGTAAAGAAATTCAATATTGGTTGTAAAAATAATTTTCAATTCATATTTCAGCATTAGTGGCTTACACAGTATACTGCTGGTACATAATTACAGACTGTAAGAGTTCAACAAAAACAAAATCTCACATGTGGAGAAATACAATACTGATCTTACCTAGCACATCAATTGCCTTTTGGAGAAATGCTATTTTCCCGTCTTTGTCCTGCAAAAAGAAAGGCACGTGTGCGGTAAAATGTAGGTTACAAGGTCATAAAAAATAGTTGGATCACCAATTTACATAAAACAATACAAATTTCAAGATCAAAAGTCTGTGCACTGGCCAAATATGACAACAATTAACAAGAAGTCTAAGAAACATATCAATAATGGCATATAAACGATAATTACATATATCACTAAGCAGTTCTCTGGGATTCAGAGGTTAGCTCCAAAAAGAAATACAAACTTCCAGATATTTTTACTTATTGTTGTCGTATCAAACTTCACCATTTACAGCGATCTTGACATACAACTCGTGCTTCGCTGATATCCATTACACGCCGTACACAAGATGTTTTATACTTCATACTCATAATCTTTTTCTCATGCAGACACTCCTGAATCTGATCCACCCATGTCTTCCTTGGCCTTCCTCTGCCTTTCCTTCCTGCCACTTGGGCTGAAAATATTTTCTTAGTAAGCATTTCATCACTCATTCTTTCAACATGGCGAAACCACCGAAGCATATTGGTCTCCACCTTGCTAACAACATTTTGCTTTACATCACACAACTGCAATACATCTTCATTCCTCACACAATCAGATCGTGTCTTGCCACAAACCCCACGTAAGTAACGCATTTCTCCAGCACACAAACGACTCCTATGTTTCTTCTGCAGTACCCAGGTTTCACTGCCATACATCAGAGTAGGAACAATTATTGTTTCATACACAGCCATGCGGGACTCTAGAGAACCCATCATTCCTGTGAAAACCTCCCAGAGCAGCTATGACTTTCAAAGAAGAATTCACTCGCCTACTGATTTCACCATCCAACTTGTTCTCTCTGTCAAACATGCTTCCTAAATACACAAACTCACTCACCTGGTCAATCACAGTGCCATTTATACTTACATTACATTCAGTGCTACCCATTCCTCTCTCAAACACCATAACTTTGGTTTTTCCCTTTATTTATACTCAGTTTGAATTTCATGCAGACTTCGTGCATCCCAGTCAACATACTCTGCAACTCACTTTTGCTCTCTGCCAACAGTACAGTGTCATCAGCATACAGCAATCTGCACACACGGATATCACCAAGACATAAACCACTATTATCTATTTTGGCCTCACGCATGCATGTGTCCATAAATATATTAAACAGCCATGGTGACATTACACAACCTTGTCTAACTCCTGCACCAATGAAAAACCATTTTGATAAAACACCATTCACTCGTACACAAGCTCTACTACCAGCATACATGGCTTTTACACTATTAAGTAGATTCCCAGTAACACCATATTCATCCAATACCTTCCACAAAAGTGTCCTATTCACTCGGTCGTAAGCTTTCTCTAAATCTATGAAGGCAGTAAAAACTTTCTTCCCAACAGCCAGATACTTTTCAATCATCATGCGTAATGCAAAAATCTGGTTAGTGCAGCCTTTACCAGGCATAAAACCACTCTGAACATCCCACACTTTCTCTGATGTAAGACCCCGTACTTTTTCAATAACAACCTTACCAAACACTTTCCCTGGCACACTCAGTAGGCTAATACCACGATAGTTCTTGCATTCAGTCTGATCACCTTTTCCCTTATACAAGGGAACAATGATAGCATCTTTCCAATCCCAAATTAGTCTGATCACCTTTTCCCTTACACAAGGGAACAATGATAGCATCCTTCCAATCCCGAGGGACCATTCCTAACTCCCAGCACAACTGGCAAATTTCAGTTAACCAGTCAATTATAGAGTCACCACCATACTTCAACATCTCTGCAGTTATGCCATCAACTCCTGGAGCCTTACCATTCTGAAGAGATTTTAGAGCTTTACACACTTCTTCTCTTGAGATCTCTCCTGTGCTTTCATCCCTCAATGTGACATCCTCTGCATCTGTCTCAGAATCATTTTTGCTCTCCTGATCTAATAACTCACAGAAGTATTGCCCCATCTGTCACTTAACTCATTGGGCTCCCATATCATTTCCCCAATCTCATCCTTCACACAACTTACAACTTTGTTTCCCCTATTTTTCCTGAGTCTCATGTACTTCCAGAAGGACTTTCTATCTTTCCAAAAAGCCAGTTCATGCCTTTCCACTTTCTCTTTCCTATCTTTTGCCTTACTGTGGCGAACCAGCATAGCAGCTTCACGCTTCTTACAGCGATATTCATCCACAGAGACTCTACCTTGCAACATCCCCAAATAGGCTTCCTTCTTTTTCTTTACTGCCTCATCAATCTCACTATTCCACCAAGCATCACCTCTATTGTTACCCACTATTGTGGTGCCACAGACCTCTTTAGCAGCAGTGACAACACAGTTCTTAAAACATTCCCACTTGTTTTCTACATCCCTCTCACCAGACTTCAGATCCTTCAGTCATTCTCTGAGTAAGTCAGAATACAGCTGATGATCTTCAAGGAGCCTATCAACCTTTATTCTTTCTATCCTGGGTCTCTTCCTATTCCCTTTTCCTCCAACCAACATTAAGTTTCACTCGTGACACTACCAAGTAATGATCAGAACCAACATCTGCACCTCTCATCACACGGGTGTCAACAACTAAGTGTTTCAAACGCTGATTGTAAACAACAAAATCTATCACACTCTTTTGACCAAGAGTACGATTTTCCCAAGTATATGTGTGTGTATACTTGTGGTTGAAAAATGTATTAGATACACACAAATCATTCTCAATGCAGAGTTCAATTAATCTTTCACCATTATCATTCACACAAGGATCATTAAACTTACCCAGAACATTGTCAGAAATTGCATTCTGCACACCTACTCTAGCATTGAAATCCCCTGCTATTATAACTTTTTCTTTAGCACCAAACTGGCTCAAAACAGCTTTTAGCTCATTCCAGAAATCTTCTTTCTTATCAGAAGGTTCCGAGTCACAAGGAGCATACACTACAACAATTACTATTCTCTGAAGTTTCACTTTCAAATGAATAGAGAGAATTCTCTCACTTATGCAACTATAGTGAATCAAGTTGTTCTTCATTTTTTCACTTAAAATCACACCTACACCAGCCTGTCTTCTCATATTATCCAATACTCCAGACCACACACTCACCGTGCCATTAACTTCTTCTACCCCAATTTCCTTCTTTTTGGTTTCACTTACACACAGCACATCCAGTCTATACTTATTCATCTCCTCAATCACCTCACTCATCTTGCCATTTATACCTCTAGTATTCCATACACCAATCTTATATTCACTCAGTCGAGATCGCTTTTTCATACGCCGTTTAGAAAGTCCAGGTTGATTCCGTGGAGGACCGTCTTTCTCAAGTGTGGTAGGTCCACCATATCCCACACTTGAGTCATTCTTAATATTTCTTTTTGTCTTTTTAATCAGGTAAGTACATCAGTGTGGGGGATTAGCCCACAGCTGAGGGTTCCAGTTGGTCATTCAACCTAAGGATTCTGGAACAAAACCCAGTGAGTTGGGGTCTTTTTGCCAATGTCACACAGAACTAGCTGGCACCTCTCCAAGATTCACAGAGGCCCTAGTTGCTGTTGTGTGTGCCATTGTTACTACGGAGCCTCCTCATGATGAACATAACTGTAGTTATGTTGAAGCATGTAGAGCACCTTATTGTTTTGTATGTTTCTTAGCTTACTGGTGCCTTCTGTGCATAAAATAAAAAAAGTCATCACTTCCAACTAACATTCTTAAAAAAGAATTAGGTTATTTTTTACATGATTACAAATTTTATGTGAAACAAAGAGAAATACAGTCAAACTTCGATTTAAAGAACTTCAAAGGACCAACAATCTTGTACATAAAATTGCAGAATTCGCTAAATCGATGAAACCTTTCGAATGAAACATTCAAATTAAGCTAGTGTTCATAATAGAATAAGTAAGCAGCTATGTCCTCTTTCTTTCAGTGATTAACTTTTCTAGTGCTACCTCTGTTCATCAAAACTTTGTCCGCAAACGAGTTGTGTTGTTTAATTTGAGCTGTAGATTTAACACTGAGAAGAAAAGAAAAAAAAAAAGTGCGATTTGGCGAAAAATTCCAGAGATTCAGGAATGAGTACGTACCATGTGTGACCCTGACTTCGCAGAGTGCTATTGTTCTCTCTCTCTCTCTCTCTCTCTCTCTCTCTCTCTCTCTCTGTCTCTCATTTCTCTCTCTCTCTCTCTCTCTCTCTCTCTCTCCTTGCCCATAGTTTATCAATGGTTTAACCAAGCTGACAATGCACTAATTTCCATCAATTTAAAGGTTACGCAAGCAAGTATGTGGGATGCTTCTACTGGCTTCCAGCATTGTGCTTAGTACTTTACCCATAACATGCAACCCAAAACATGCACTGCACAGGTCCATTAATTACCCTAATTTAGAGTTCCCCCTTTATTGAAAAACCCATGTTATCATAACAATTTGACTATGAAACACATAAAATGGATGTTAATTCTAATAAAATTCCATGCACATATTTTTCACACCTATGAGCAATGATCAGAAAATTACTTTTTAAAAGTAGCTTGCTACTGCTACAACTACTTCCTTCAAAAAGTAGCTTGCGACAGCTACGACCACTTTTTCAGAAAAGTACTTTGTGTGAAAAGTGGCTACTTTCACTATTTTCTAGCTACTTTTTTATTTGTTTAGGCTGAAGTTAAAAAGCACAAATTCTAAGGATCATTTTTATGTTTACATTCTTGTATTTAAATTTCAAGCTGTGACAAATTATGCAAACAATTATCACTGCATTTAACTCTTAGTTCTGATCATTATTCGCAACATATCTGAACATATTAATCCCAAAATGCAGAATTCAGAGGGTTAAAATTTGTAAAATTTTGATAGGAAGTTGTCTTGTTTGCACATTAGATATTAAGTTACCCTATCATCTGGTTCATACTGTTTTTCTGTACATATTCATGCATTCCTGTCAGAGTTTAAGCTGGATTGAAAAATGCTGTAGCAAAAATGCTAAAATA
Organism: Macrothele yani; assembly: GCA_039090855.1. Taxonomy (NCBI): domain Eukaryota; kingdom Metazoa; phylum Arthropoda; class Arachnida; order Araneae; family Macrothelidae; genus Macrothele; species Macrothele yani. The sequence goes on along the minus strand of CM076999.1, from coordinate 64,316,910 downwards.
GGGGAAAAAGTCGTAGCAAAATGCTAAAGAAAATTAGCCGCTTTTGTCACTCGGAAAATCATAACTTCAATTAAATCGTTCACACCAACAACGCTTCAGGCATCAATGGAAAACTAATGTTTTACGGCCTTGGGGGAATACCGTAGATGTCACAGCTGACTCTGGTTTAAACTTGAACTTTGAATGGGGAAAGGGGTCTAATCCCTCTAGCCTCTATAATCTTTCCCTACCCCATTCTTTAATTATGGGGTGCTCTGGAGTATGTGGAGGAGATGATTGAAACAACAGGCGCTGAAGGAACATGCCTTAAGGATTAAGAAAATAATATCAGCAGAGGGCAAATCGCTGCCAGAATTTTGGAAACTTTAGTTTTCACAGAAATAGAAAAGCCAGAGCAGAATCTGCTGATGGTTGATAATGGCTGGCGCTATTTTGCCACAAACACTCATTTTTCTCTTGCATTTGTGAAAATAGCGACCGTAGCGCTTAACCTCTGATTCCCGTCAAGGACTAAGATGGAACATGGGTGGTGTATTTGTTGTCTGATGACATTGGCTCTCTCACCTCCCTGAAATTCATAGACCTGAAGTAGGGATGAAAGACTACTTATAGCCCTTAGAGTAGCTCACGATGGCTGCGAAGTCCCCCGTTCCCCAAAAAAGTCTTGTCTAGAGACAAAACTCTGTACTGTTTCAATGAATTTTACATGATGTTGCACTTCAACGTATGCAAAATTCACAAATTTGTCAGTGAAATGGAAGAAACCCATGCCTCCTGGCTCCGGAGCCAGTTGTTCTAACCAACTAAACTACACTAACGGAACGTGTCGCAGCAGATTTGTTGTCTTGAAACGTGCTTCACCTCTGTAGTACATCATACATGCAATATGCATTAGGTAAATTTTTTGACCAAATGGGAAAGATAACCATTTCTTTTTCTTCCTGCAAGCAGTATAACAAAGCTGCAAGGCTATCAAAGATTCATTACGATGCTAATAGCTGAAAAAAAAAATTTCTTCCCATTTAGGGAGAGAAGAAACTTACCTTCATATTTCCACATGATGTGTTTTTTGGTACAGCTTCACCACTTCTGTTATGTTATCTTTTTAAATAGTAAATATGTAAGTTCAGCAAGCAAAAGGGTATAAGTAAAAAAATGGTTTGGATGGCTTTCACAAAGTAAGACAAGTACGTGATTGTAGCAAGGGTACACTCAGTCTCTCTTCCAGCCAATAACACCTTAGGAAATATGGAAATGTCACACGATTGGCAGAATTTCTTTTCAATGTAACGTGACTTGTAGTGTAATTTTCAGGTACAAGCTACTTCATTTTGCAGTGTGCTACTGCTACACCTACATTTTTCTAAATTCTGTGGAAGAAATATTGTTCCCATAACACATGGAAAATAGGTTAGAATAATTAACACAGCAATCAGACATCTCTGAATTGCTTCCAATTGCTTAACTACACTAACAGGAAGCAGGATTTGCTTCAACTAGAAAAAATCAGTGAATGTTCTGATTCTTAATACCCAGATACTAGCGACTTAGCCGTCCTGGGTGCTGTATCGCAGATTTCTGCAACCGGTGTTCCCCCACAAGGTGAAAGGTGTGACACGAACTTTTACCTATTATCCTATTGTAAGAAATTAATTGTCAAGTTTTTATTTTTTTAATTTTATCCCAGTTACTATGTTTCATATGCTTGTATTTCATTCTCTGCTGGTGCACTGCTTAAATAAGATGATGCTTGTTTATTTCTTTATTACATGCTGCAAATTTTTGTATATTCTAAGAAATTAAATGTAAATTATTAATTCTTTACTGACAGTTGTTGTTATATCGTAGTTTTGCTTATTGATATATTTGTATTTCTCACCTCTACCATCGCGCTACGTGGCTTCTTTGTTACACTTGTCACATGTTCTGTGTACGCTTTTCTCTAAAAGTGTGGGGGGTTTAACAAAACTTTCCCTGTCTTTTATTATTTTATTATGTTGTTTTGGTATTTGTCCCTGTTTGTTAGTGCTTCTTCAACTTTATTACTTTTTTCCTGTACCGATGCACCCACCCATTGTTAGACTTTATTTTAAATAAGTCGGTATATGTGTCCTTTCTTCCCTTTGATTATAGGTCCCGCGTCTTACAATTATTTCAGTTCTATCGCAGCTGTGCTCTGAAGTAGTTCGAAAATTGTTATTGCTAGTCAGTTTTGCTATTTCTATTACTATTGAACTATTTTATTTTTTCAAGATGGACAAGTTTCTTGTACGGAGTGTTCCATCCACGAGTACAAGTAGTGAAAGCATTGAGCCCCCAAAAAAAGAAACACAAATTGGTGCACCGGCATGCTTATCACCACACCAAAAAAAAAAAAAAAACGTAAGATAAATACTTATCACGGTATAGTGATAATTATTTATCTTACGGGGTTTTTTTGGTGTGATGATAAAGCATGCCCAATCCCGAGTGTATCGTTTGTGGTGAAAAACTCAGTAATGCTGCTATGGTTCCCAGTAAATTGAAACAACATTTGTCAATAAAACATTCTTCTCTGTCAAGCAAAGATACCAATTATTTTTGTCGGTTGTTGGAACAAAACAAAAAACAAGCAACGTTCATTTCTGCGACAGTACGTGTTTCGGAAAAAGTACAGGAAGGTAGCCGAACTTATCATAAAGGCCAAAAAAAAAAAAAAAACACAATAGTTGAAGCGTTGTTAATGCCTGTTTGTAGAGAGATAGTGAAAATAGTTCTGGATTCAGAAGCTGCAAGTGAAATTTCAAAAATTCCTCTCTCTGCTAACACAATCAGTCGCCAAGTTAGTGACATGCCCAGTGACATTGAAGACATTATGAAGGAGAAAATCAACAGCAGTCAGAAGTTCTCACTTCAGATCGACGAGTCCACCGATACTAGCGGTCACGCACAACTTCTTGCCTACATTTGGTACATCGATGGAGATGTAATTGCAACTAATTTCTTTTCTTGCAAAGAACTTCCCGATTGAGCCACTGGTGAAGAAATATTTCGTGTAACTAATGAATATGTGCTCCATAATGAATTAAAATGGAAGGATTGTGTTAGTGTTTGTACAGACAGGGCCGTTTCCATGACAAGCCGAATGAAAGGATTTGTAGCTACAGTACACGAAGTTCAAATTCTAAAATATGACGCAATCATTGTCTCATTCACAGCGAAGCCATTGTTGCTAAGTCTTTGCCATCTTTTCTGAACGTTGTGCCGGACGAAGTAGTAAAAGTCGTGAACCTCATCAAATCGTGACCGCTAAATTTGCGGCTTTTTTCTGTTTTGTGTCAGGAAATGGGATCAGAACACACTACACTCCTGCTACATACAGAAGTATGGTGGTTATTTTTTTTTTTTTTTTTTTTTTTTTTTTTTTTTTGATTGGAGGTTTAACGACCGCCGTGAGCAACTCAATGGGCTATAAGCAGTCGCCCGTCCCTAATTTAGGGTCACTGGTTCCAGGGAAGGGAGAGAGCCAGTGCCGTAAGACAAACACAACATCCATGCCTCACCGGGATTCGAACCCGGACCCCTTACGGACGAATGATCAGAGGCCAACGCCTTAGACCACTGCGCCACCGGGGCGGCGTATGGTGGTTATCACAAGGAAAAGTGTTAACGTGAATATTTGAACTTAAAGAGGAGGTACATGCATTTTTTTTACCGTTGAAGTGCATAGGTACGTGGATTTATTTGCAGATGATGAATGGGTATGTAAGTTGGCATATCTTTCCAATATTTTCGTACACTTGAATGAGCTAAACAGAAAAATTCAAGGTAGGAACGAAAATATTCTGACCAGTATGGATAAGATTCAAGGATTTGTGAATAAGCTGAATTTGTGGATACAGAGAATTGAAAATGGGTAGTTTGAGCTATGTTTCCAACTGTATGGCCACTTGCTGATGGTAATGAAGTGGTGATGGACTTCATTAAAGAACATCTAGAAATCTTGCAGCAGAAGTTCAAGAAGTATTTTGGAGAGTGTTCAAGATTTCAACTGGGTTCGTGATCCATTCATTGCAAATTCAAAACCTCTTCCAATTAATATACAAGAGCAAATCGCATATTTAAAAGCAGACAGAACATTGAAATTCAAACTTCTGGAAGTGCCTTTGGACACATTTTGGTTGGCAATAAGGAGTGAATACCTGGCTATCTCCGAGATGGCAGTTAATGCTTTATTGCCATTTTTAACTACATATATGTGTGTGAACTGGGCTTCTGGACGTTGACTAAAATTAAAACATCAAAGAGGAAGAGACTCAGATCCATCGATGAAGAAATGAGACTTGCATTGTCAACGATTCCACCACGGATCAGCCGCCTGTGTGCAGCTAAGCAGGCGCAAGTATCACATTGAAGGTATGAGTAGAATTATTTACTTTAATAGTAATAGAAAAGTATATTTTCTTGTATTTCCTACAGTGAATTAAAGTTCATAAATTGTTAATAAATGCACCAGTCAATTTTTGTTTACAAACAATATAATACAATATAATAATAACAGGTTGATTAAATTACATATGTATATTAATAGTGTCATATCATATGTTTCTGAGGGGATTAACATTTTGGTGTGCATACATGAGACTGACCAAGGAACAAAAAAGCATCCGGCAAAAAAATCAGAACATGCGACAAGAAAGTGTTAATATAAAGTAGCACGAGCAAGATGGAATCGTTCAGTGTATTCACAATATAAAATTACTGAATTCAAAACAAAATAAAGTAATTTTAGAAGGCACTGCTTCAAACACATCTCTCTCTCTTTTTTTTTTTTTTTTTTTTTTTTGTACTTGCTAGAACATCAGCTCAATTTTCCTCTTGTGTTGCTTTCTTCTCAGCAAGTTCCATGGCCATAGTCTTTTCTTGACTCTGCAGCTGCACAGCAATCTTTGCTTAGTTTTTCTTTCTGTTGATATAATTCCCTTCCTATTTCTTCACTACTTTTCTTTCCTCTTCCCTTTTACTCCCTCAGATGACAATAATTTATCCATCATGCTGAAAGAACTTTCAGCCTGAGGACCACGAACACATGATATCAAAGCTTTCGCTACTTTAGATAAATGGTGTGACTTTCAGAATATGAATACTTTTGAACACCATGCATCAATTCTAACAAATTTCCAAACTCCGTCATTTCCGTTTTTGGAAAATTTCCCCTCCCTTATCAAGCTTAAGTGCAGGCATTTATGGGGGAAGTAACACTTAACAACAAACCCAGGATAGTGAGAACATCGCGGGCAGAAAAAAAAAAAATGCGACTTTAGGAGAAATCTTCGCTCCGACTGACTTCCGTTTTCAGAAATTTCTTTCCATTTTTAGGTTGAAGTGCAGTATTTGTGGAATAAAAGGATATTTAAGAACAATACTGTGCAGAAAGAACATCGCGAGAAAAAAAAATGAGATTACGGGAGAAATCTTCACTGCATCTAACTTCCATTTTCTAAAGTTTGGAAAGACGGAATCCCGTCCTCAAACAAAAAACGAATCCCTCAACCTCACCATTACCCCCAAAATTTCTGTTCAATTGTGCATTGATCTCGAGAATGCCCAAAATGATAACGGAAATGGCGAAATTCTTTGAATCCACGGAAGAATCTCGTGCCTGAAGACTACGGGGAAATCTTTGCGCCGTCTTAACTTCCGTTTTTGGAAATCGTTGCCCACAGTTTCATGCTGAAATACAAACATTTATGCAATAAACTGATATTCAATAGCAATACTGGGAACAGGCAACATCGTGAGAAAAAAGAAATTACGATTACGGGAAAAATCGTCACTCCGTTTAACTTCAGTTTTTGAAAGTTTTGAAAGACGAAATATCATCCCCAGACGGAAAACGACCCCACCCTAACCCACTCCCCATTTCTCTTCAGTTCTGCATCGATCTCGAGAATGACCCAAATGATGACAAAAAACAACAACGGAATTCTGTGAATTCGCGGAAGAATCTCATGTATGTGTGCTGTGTTGAGTCATGGATAATTTATGGCGTGCTGCGAGTAGGAAAAGGTTGTGGAACACTGCTGTATTGGATAGCAAGCTCAAATGGAAATCGGGAGATGTGGATTCAATTCCTGCTCCAGGGCGATGTAATTTTCAAGTTTTCTGGCGTAGTTAATGTTTTGTGATGAATTCAGATGTCTGATTGCAGTGTACATTTTTCTATTTGTAGCAATGCTACACGCCATGCTACTGTAAATGAAGTATGATGCTACAGTAGCATGCTACTCCCAATCACTGAATATGAGCATGATATTCCATACACACACAGTACCAATAACTTACTGCATTGTTGCAACCAATGCTGATCAGTTCATATGTGAAAAATCTCTGAAACTGCTGATTAATTGAAAATAACTGCAAATGTTTACTCGTCATGATTGAATGGAAATTAAGATTATTGGATGGAAATTAAGAACTTTAAGAGTATTCTTTAAGCTTCTTCACATCATGTAGAAAATTATGCAATAAATACAGTTGTGGCCAAAAGTCCTGCACCAGTAAACTGAAAGTCAATTTTTGATGTTTGAAGTCAACTTATACAGTGTAATGGTAAAGTCAGGAATACATATTAAACATCATTTTAAAGGACGTTTTATGCTCAATTCAAATAGTTTTACAGAATGTTATTACCAGTAATAGAAGTGAAGTTACAAGCAAAAGTATTAGTGCGCAATGAATTTTGCGTATAATTACTGTACAGTACATTATTGAAGTTCTTCAGTTCCAATTTGAAGGTATTATGGAACTGAAGAACTTCAATAATGTACTGTACAGTAATTATACGCAAAATTCATTGCGCACTAATACTTTTGCTTGTAACTTCACTTCTATTACTGGTAATAACATTCTGTAAATCTTCTTTAGTTGTCCTCATCACTCTTCTTTTTGCATCAACATTTTGGTTTTTCCTGATAATTTGTTCACATGCAATTTGTTCTTAGACCCAGCTAATTTTGTTGCTGTTTCCATAAGAGCTTTGGTTACTTTTCTGTTAACTTCAGAAATATCCACTTCTTCCGATGTTAGGCCTTCTAAAGCAGAGAATTTGTTCTTCAGTTCCATAATACCTTCAAATTGGAACTGAAGAACAAATTCTCTGCTTTAGAAGGCCTAACATCGGAAGAAGTGGATATTTCTGAAGTTAACAGAAAAGTAACCAAAGCTCTTATGGAAACAGCAACAAAATTAGCTGGGTCTAAGAACAAATTGCATGTGAACAAATTATCAGGAAAAACCAAAATGTTGATGCAAAAAAGAAGAGTGATGAGGACAACTAAAGAAGATGTGACTTCCAAAGTGGAATATATAGAGCTATGCAAAACAGTACGAAAAAGTATCACTGAAGACGTAAGGAAATTCAACTGTGAACTAGTAAGGAAAGCAATTGAAAACAACCAAAGCCTAAAGATAGCAAAGGGACATCTCAGTAAGGGGAAAAAACAGATTATGGCACTGAGAAAAGAAGATGGTTCTGTAACAAGAAATAGAGGCGAAATTTTGACAAGAGTGAAAGATTTCTACTCCAAATTATATGAAAGGGATGATACATGTACTCCAGACATCATGAAAGGTACCAGTACCAGAGTTCTTCCAGTCCTTCCAGCAGAAGTTGCACATGCAATCAAGAACATGAAGCGGGGAAAAGCTCCAGGAGAAGATGGAATTACTGTAGACATCATACAAGAAGCAAGTGGAGAAATCGAAACAGTACTCGCCCAAATTTTCACTCGATGCCTTAATGAAGGGAAAATTCCTGAGGATTGGAACAACGCTACAATGATCTTGCTACATAAAAAAGGTGACATTGAGGATCTCAGGAACTACAGACCTATCAGCCTCCTATCAGTGGTTTATAAAATCTTCACTAAAGTTCTTTCACACCGCTTGAAGGTGACACTGGACATGGCTCAACCGAGAGAACAAGCTGGATTCAGGAGTGGCTACAGCACAATAGATCATATCCACGTACTGAGAGAACTAATTGAAAGAGCGAGGGAATATGAGCTTCCATTGTGCATGGCTTTTATCGATTATGAAAAAGCCATTGATTCGGTGAAACCATCAGCAGTTGCAATGGCTCTGAAATCCTGCGGTATTGAAGATGCATACATTAATATTATTAATAACATCTATGAAAATGCAAGTGCAAAGATTCGGCTGTTTGAAAATACAACACACATAAAAATTGGAAAAGGAGTGAGACAAGGTGACACCATATCTCCGAAGCTCTTTAATGTCACATTGGAAAATGTCTTTCAATCACTGAACTGGGAAAACAAAGGGATAAAGATTAATGGAGATTATCTAACCCACCTTCGTTTTGCTGATGACATAGTCATTTTTGCAACTACCCCATCAGAGCTACAGAGTATGATCCAGGAACTTGCTGACAAGAGTAAAGAAGTGGGATTAAAAATTAACTTTCAGAAGACAAAAGTGATGTACAATGCTTTTACAAGAAATGAAGATTTATCGATTGATGGAGAAAAGCTGGAGATAACAGACACGTACGTTTATCTTGGACAGCAGATATCAAGTGAGGGTCACATTGATGAAGAAATTAATTCGGCGTACAAAACTTGCCTGGAGAGCTTTTGGAAGAAACAGCATAATTTTCAAGAGCAATATGCCATTATGTCTTAAAAGAAAAGTGTTTGATCAATGCATCCTTCCAGTGCTTACGTATGGTGCAGAGACGTGGACCTTAGCTAAAAGAGACATACAAAGGCTGCAGACAACTCAAAGCAGCATGGAGAGGTGCATGCTTGGTGTAACCAGGAGAGATAAGAAGAGGAACACGTGGATCCGAAAAATAACAAGAGTGGAAGACATCATGATCAGAGTTAAATCCCTGAAATGGCAATGGGCTGGACATACTGCCAGAAGAACAGACCATCGATGGACAGCCGAAATTTTAGATTGGATTCCAAGGGACAGGAAAAGACCCAGAAGAAGACCACATGGAAGATGGGTGGATGAAATTCGAAAGTATGCGGGAGTGACATGGAGGAGACTGGCACAAGACAGACCGTTGTGGAGAAAACTTGGGGAGACCTTCGTCCAGCAGTGGATTGATAATGGTTGACAATGATGATGATGATGACATTATTGAAACTTGCAGGACACTTGAAATAACTTACAAACAAGCAAAATACGCTTTAATATTAAATTGGATAACCACTGTTTCTTAGTAACAAAGTGCACCTTCTTGGCATGGAATTAATGAGCTTCTCTAGTTGTCCATTGGTGATAACACGGTGCCATATGGCCCTTATAGACTCAATTAATGCTGTTTTAGATGTGGGTCCTTGTTAACGGATCTTTTGCTTCAATCTCGCCCACAGATTCTCTATGGGATTAAGATCCGGTGACTGTGCCGGCCACTGAAGTTTTCTTATAACTTTTCGATTAAACCACTCGTCAACCAACTTTGACCGATGACATGGCGTGTTATCGTCCTGAAAGATAGAATTCCGCAAACCCATGTCTTGTGCAGTTTGGACTCGAAAATATCTACATATTTTGATCCATTCAATGTGCCATCAACAATGTGCAGACAACCAACACCAATGCCAAGAACGGTGCCCAAGCTTATTATCACAATGCCAAGAACGGTGCCCAAGCTTATTATCACAATGCCAAGAACGGTAGCTCCAGCTTATTATCACAATACCAAGAACGGTGCCCAAGCTTTTTATCACAATGCCAAGAACGGTGCCCAAGATTATTATCACAATACCAAGAACGGTGCCCAAGCTTATTATCACATGCCAAGAACGGTGCCCAAGCTTATTATCACAATACCAAGAACGGTGCCCAAGATTATTATCACAATGCCAAGAACGGTGCCCAAGCTTATTATCACATGCCAAGAACGGTGCCCAAGCTTATTATCACAATGCCAATAACATCTCTGAATGTGGGTGCTTGATTGTTCGCTGGGTGCAGCATGCCTTATATCTTTCGCCAGCCCATCGACGTACATAATTATTTCCATTACTAGCTGAAATAGTAACAGTTGTTTCATCACTGAAAATAACATCTTTCTATTCATCAACAGTCCAATTCTTGTGTGCCTAGGTCCAAGCAATTCTTTTGAGCTGTTGTTGTTCAGTAAGGAAAGGTTTTCATGCAGTCAGTACGTTTTCTTGTAGCCTACAACAAACTGTACGTGCAGATGCTATAATGCCTACTTCATTCTCCCACTCATTTCTTAAATCAGTGGCTGTTTTAAATCTTGATTTTAAGGAACAACGAATCAATATGCGATCATCATGTTCAGTACACAGCCTTGGTCGACCTGTTCTTTTTCTGTTTCACACAGACCCAGTTTCTGCAACTCTTTTAATGGTGGGAAAGACAGTGGAATGATCATAGCCACATTTAACAGCAATTTTGGCACTGTGTTATACCCAATGGACTAGAGCTCATTAGTTCCATGCCAAGAAGATGCACTTTGTTACTAAGAAACAGTGGTTATCCAATTAAATATTAAAGCGTATTTTGCTTGTTGGTAAGTTATTTCAAGTGTCCTGCAAGTTTCAATAATGTACTGTACAGTAATTTTACGTTAAATACTGTACATTGCACACTAATTTCACAAATTCCACTGTTTTTTGCATTTTACAGGGATCATAGCATACTTCTGGAAAATTTTAGGTAGGAATTTTAGGAATTTTAGGAATTTTTAGAAAAATTTTAGGAAAATTTTAGGAGTGTATTTCAATAAAAACTAGATGTATATTTGTATACATCTAGTAAAACAACTTTGTATACATTGTAAAGAGTTTGCTTCACACCCTTCAACCATATATACTGATAGACTGCGCATGACATCAAAATTTCTGGCTCCAACATAAAATCACATGACAACAGTCAAAAAGATGGGTTACACCTGCTGTGCTTATGGTTGCTCTGAGCGATATAGTAAAGAAAGTTCTATGATTTTTCATGGGTAAGAAACGAATTAAATACCTAAGTCAATAAAGTTCAATTACTTAACCAGAAACTTGCAGCTATTGATATAAAAATATAGTAACTTAAGAAAAAAAAATGGAATGCATGTTCCAAATTCTTCGCAAATGTTCATCACATTATAAATCACAAAATGTAAACAACCCGATCATGCATGTATATAGCTCATAAGTAAACTTACCTGAAGAGTTTTCATATATATGAGGCGCATTCACATATTACACCGAAAACACTGAAGTTCTGCAGCGTAAATTAGTAATCATAACAGCATTTTTACACGAAATTTGGAGTCTGATGATGACGTGCCCAATGTTTGAGCCATGGCGGCTTTGATGCAGCTATTGCCAATGTGCAGTCCATTAGTATATATGGTCGAAGTTAACACCCAAATTTTTTGCATAACGTCTAATGTCTAAAGTTTAAGGTATGATTTACTTCTAATGTTCAGTTCTTATCTTTTCACGTGTTATTATCATATTCAAGTATATTTACCACATTCAAGTTTCACTTTGAACATTAATATGCTGTTGAACCAGAAGCAATTCACGATTTTCACAGTAAAGTTTTCAGGTTTCACATTAAATTATAATATCCTAAAAAGGTAATTGAAAACCAAGAACTATGTACAATTGTTCACTGAATTACTTTTTTCATATTATTGTTTTAACCTTTTTCCTGATTAGCCTATCTTTTTCTGCTTCTACCACAACTAATTTACTTTCAGTTTTCTTTATTTCAGCTGAACCTTGTATGATCAAGTTAGAGGCAACTGCTATTTCAACAGTATTTTGTTTTTCTACAGCTTTTCTCATTCTTTCTGTTCCCTCTTGAATTATTGCTAGGGAGGCTTCTTTATCGTTTTTAAGTCTATTTATTTCTGCATCATTCTTTTATTTTGTCATCAAACTCAGCTTTTCTTTTTTCTCTAGCTGCTTTTCCTTATTTTCCCCCTCTTTCTGCTTCCTTTCTTTTACCTTTTTTGATTCTTCTTCCTTCAGCTTATCAACATACTCTTTATAAAATTTATGTGAATCACAAACACTATTTAACAAATTTCTTGTTATGGGAACTTTACTTACACATCCATAGTGTTTAATGGCCCCTTTAACTATTCTTAATGATGTTATAGTTGAGTCTTTTAAGTTAGCCTTGTCCTTCCTTAACAGAGCAGTGTTAACCGAAAATCCCCTTTCTGCATCAGCATTACCATGAGGTAAAACTAAAATTGACTTTATGAGTTTAGCAAGATTTGAGTATTTTTCTTTTCCGCTAGAGTCTTTAATACTAAATATATTACGCCAGTAATGATCAATCCGCACTGGAATATGCCCTTCCTCTGAAAATTTCACTAGTTCATCTAGAGTTGGCTTATCGCAATTTAAAAGTTTCCACTCTTCTCTTACTCTATCAATTTGTTCCTCAGAAAGATGCAAAACACTTGAAATTCTGGTTATTTCCGAAAGTCCTTCAGTGACTGAAAGTTGAGTTGACTCTTTCTTTGGTTCTTTTACCTTTAAAACTTCTATGTCTCTTAGCTTTTGATTGCAGAATGGCAAATTTGACTTTAAATATTTTGTGGTTGCAATTAGTGATGATCTTACATCTAAGAGAAATAATTTCTGCCTGGTCTCCTGAACATTCCTGAGGAGATTTTTTGTCTTCATACCAACTTCTAACTCCCCTAGTTTTTTTCATGAATTTTTGTTTTCAAAATCTACATTCTTTAGGTCTTCTCCAAATTTCCCTGCTATAACATCATCTTGGATAAACTGAGCCATAACATTCCTCATTAAAGTATTTAAATCAGAATATAACTGGTGTATTTTTGGTTCTTCACTCTGATAACATAATGAAAACTTTTCAAAATTTTGGTGTGAAAATGAAATTAATGCTAAATAGCAAGGAGGTAAGCTCATTTTTCAGGAAACAGTGAATTCTTTTATACCTTGCCGAATTGCGCAGTTGTTTTTCAAATATTTTTTGAGATGGCAAGAAGTTTAAAAAATATTCTGTAATATTTAGCCATTGATCCAAGAGCCTCTGGGCTACAGAACCAACGGTTAACCATCTGTTGCTGACATGACGCAAAAGAAATTTGGCAGTGACCAATGTTATATCCTCGACAGATTTATAATCCTCTCGTCTTGCAGCACTACTCTTTAAAAAGTAATGCATATCAGTAGCAAATTCGTCAAAATCTATATTTAAGCTTGTCAAAAAAATTTTAAATGCATTACTAACAACATGCAGGTTGCAAAAACCTAGTTCCAAAGATTTCTGGCCTGTTTCTTGTTTTACAACTTCATTGAATTTGCGTAAAGCACTTATTTACATTTGGGCTGTCCATGGATACACAAATAATTCTGTTCAACGAAATATTGAAGGATGATAACACATCAAGAATTTCTTTTAGCAAAATATCTGCTGTTGCATGACCCAGAAAAACGCTTGTTAGGTATCGGCAAGAAACTGAATTTATTTCTGAAGACCAGTACCTGAGATACACATCCAACTGCCGTTTCACTTGTGTATTTGTAGTTTCATCAAATGCTATAGTAACCTTTCCTGGGCTACTAGATGCAATGTCTTTTTGCAAATCCTCTTCAAAATATTTTGACAATCCATGTGATATCACATAAGCAACTTTTTTTCTTTAAGTTGCATTTTGGCTGCAATAGCAGAATCAGGAAACATTTCTTTGAAAAGTTCAACTGTTTCAGTGCATGAAACAAAAGACATATTGTCCTTAGCAAGTTTCATGGCCCATAATGCTTCGGCTTTAGCCAACTGTAAATCATGACTCAGTACTTCACTAATATTTGTTTTGGGCTGAAGATCCCGTCCTCCAAAGGCTTTCAGGATGGACTTATTTTGAAATTTACTTTGAAATTTCTGCAAATGTTTTTTTCCTTTATGATGCGCTTTTACTGATAAAAATCCACTATTAGAAATGTTGAAAATTTCTGAACACAATATACACTTAGCAGAAAATATTGTTTCAGTTGCAGAACACCATTCTTTCCAACTTCACTCCGTCCAATTCTTTGGCGAGCCACGCATCTTGAAATTTCGTTTTGGATTTAGGCATCTTAAACACTTGTATTACTAACCAGAAAATGAAAGGGAAGTACAAAAACACGTTCCAATATTGCAAAACCAGACAACTTCCCGAAATTTGGCTGCGAGGATGTCAGAAGATATGAAAAAAAAAAAAAAAAAAAAGCAGGTCACCACTAGAGAACTGAACCTGCACACAGCACAGAGAACACCATAAAAGACGTAAAACCAGAAACTATCATACGCATCTCACGCAAGTTCAGTCAAAGCGAGTCGGAGCCGAGATATATTGCGCATCGAAGGTCGCTGTCGCCGGCCGCATGATCGAAGGTCAATGATCACGTGCTCTGCCTGCCAAGATAATACTCAGCTACCATCCCATCGTCATTACCGGAGGTTACGGAAGGAGACCACATGTTTCCTCTTTGCTTCCACCCACCTGCGGTTTACAATAACAAAACATCAGCAGAAAGAGGAGGTTCCACAAGGCATGTAGAAAAATAAAGTACGATCTTCTGCGTGCCACGGAGTTCGTCTGCAAAGCGCAAACCAGGGGTGAAAATGACCCCTCCCCTTTTCCCTTAGATCTCTTGTTACTCTCGAAAACTGTTCGAAGGCAAAAAAATGGAACGCCCGCCCCGAAGCAAGTGCATCTCGATGGCGTCATTTTTCCCTCCCTTCAGCAGCACAGCATATAGGCTGTGTTTCTACAATAACAGGTCTTTTTACCTTACCGTAATGGTAAATTTATTGGCGTTAATAACGGTTGTGTTTTTAATAAAAATAAGCTTACGAAAATTTTAGGATGAATGGCAAATTTTAGGTCTAATTTTAGGAATTTAAGGAGGGTCACAAAATATTAGGAATTTTAGGAATTTTAGGAGGAATGCGATCCCTGATTTTATGACTAGATGCTGTACTTTTGCTTGTAATTTCACTTCTATTACTGGTAATAGCATTCTGTAAAAATATTTGAATTCAGCATAAAATTTCTTTTAAAATGATGTATAATATGTATTCCTGACTTTACTATTACGCTGTATAAGTTTGACTTCAAACATCAAAAATTGACTTGCGGTCTACTGGTGCAAAACTTTTGGCCACGCTTGTATATCTTAATGGTGTAAGGAGCTCAAATGCTTTGTTTATTACCTGGTTACATTGTAGGAAAATGTATCTTAAGTAAATTCATAAAATCTAAGGTACAAAACACATTTAATACATGTATAACCTCAGAACAACTACACATTCTCCAGTAAAAATGTCCAATTAATAAATTAACATAATGCATAAAAAGATTTTATGAAATGTGGCTCTTAATGTTTTTGGCCATACAGATACACATCATAAATTCAGTTCTGTTTCTAGCATTGCTAGTAAAAAACAAAACTTATGGGTTTTTTTCCGGTCATATAACTTTTTGATAAAGAATTGATTAACAGAATTTAACTTAGTTACAAAGATGTTCTACACAAGAGTTCACATAAACAAGAAAATCATGTTTAAGAAAAACAAAAATACAGGAGCATTTCAATAAAAGAATGAAATTATACATTTTTTGGAAATTTTAATGCCCATGGCATTATTGAGCACCATACCAAAATGTGTAACATTCTTACAAAATGATGATTCAGCACGTCACTATGATTTAATACTATATTTAAGAATATGTTAAAGATAACAATGAGCATACCTTAATATTGTCAGACTGTAACTCTTCAGGAGAAAAAAGACCTTTCATAAACCCAGATGTTTTTATAACCTACAAAGATGTTTACAAAATCTGTTAGACAAATTACACTTATCATTCACTTCTAAAAACACATCTTTTAACTGAAGAATCTATATATTCATTAAAAGAATGTAAAAAGTTATCAAAACCAATTTAGTTAAAAAAGATTTGATACTCATTTCTCATTTCTGAAAACATAAGCCAAAATCATTTTCATCTTGAGAAGCACTTTAAGCAAATTACCTACCAATACACACACCATTAAGCTGTTCTCTGAGATTCAGAGGTTAGCTCCTGAAAGAAAGACCGTCTCGTCTGCCAAGTAAATGTTTAACTGGTGGAACCAGATTTGACTTACTATTGGTATATTAAGCGTCTCCATTTACAATGATCTCGGCACACAGTACTCGAGCTTCACTGACATCCATCACACGTCGCACACAAGACCTTTTGTACTTCATACTCATTAGTATTTTCTGTAAGCAGACATTCCTGAATCGTTACAAACACCTGCCTTCAGAAGTTGAGATGTTCATGTAAAATGTGAAAATGGGTACCCCATGCTTTTTCTGACCAGAATCGGACGCAACACTACTCCATTGCTGTTGCTCAGGGTGAAAGAGAACAACGGGAGGGCTTTTTGCATAGGTTTGTCATGGGTGACAAAAAATGGATAACATGCATAAATATTATGCAACAAAGAGCACGAACCAAGCAGGGACAACCTCCACAGAAGGTCGCTAAGCAGGCATAATGCTACAGGTGAGTTGGGGTGGGCTTCAGCCCACCCAACTATTTTTGGGGCCTACAACTTAGCTCCCCCAAAATATTTAAGCTGTTAGAACATATGGCTGGTGCAATCGTCTAAGATTTCAGGAAACTTGGATAAATGTACCTGAGTTTTTTTTTAATTCACAGAAATTTTGTTATACAAAATCAATTTTTGCTTAAATTTAGTGTTTGCACTTCAAGAAATAGAAGGAGTCCTCTGAGGGAATTTCTAAGAGATTAGTAAAAACACACCATTTTTATAATTACAGTTTAAAGGAAAAGAGAGAGAGAGAGAGAGATTCCTTGTCAGGTTACAAACTAAAATTTATAAACTTATGACAGAAAAAAAAAGTAAGAAAAATGACTTAAGAAAGCTAAAATTGTGAAGAAATAATAACTTGCCATAGAGATTCCTATCAATGGTTCCCATACTACATATGTTGAATAAATACTATGTACAGTATATACTACAACATATGTAGTATGGGAACCATACAACATATGTAGTATGGTTCCCACTATGTACAGTATGCAACTGAAAACTTTTTTTGACTAGGAATAACATCATCAGCATTGGGTAAAATCCACATGAACAGAATTTTTTGCCAAAATTTCTGTCTTCAAAATACATGCCCCCACACCATACTTAGCCCTCCTAACCCAGTTCTGAATGGCTGGCATTGCCACTGTCACTAAGATAGCCCTTCAAGGATGGAAGGTGATGCTGAGTTGCTGGTGGGATTGTCGTGGTGTGATTCACTATGAACTCTTACCATGGAACAATACCATCACAGTGAATGCTTACATCCAAAAGTTGGATCATCTCCATGCTGCACTACAAGAAAAGCACCCAGTGTTGACTAATCACCATGGAGTTGTTTTTCACTAAGATAATGCTCGTCGACATGTTGCTTTACGGACCCAGCAAAAATTGCATGAGCAGGAATGGGAAATATTGTCAAACCCCTTTTATTCCCTGGACCTTGCTCTGTCCAATTTTTATCTCTTCTGGTCTTTGTTGAATTTTCTCACTGAGAAAAACTTTGCTAATGACAAGGATGTGAAACGTATGGATGACTTCAACTCCCGTTCACCAGACTTCTGTTGTAATGGAATATATCAACTCGTAGATTGGTGGAACAAGGTCATCAGTTCCAATGGAGATTACCTGGACAATCACGTTAAGTGTTTTGCATGATTTTTTTAAGCTTGAAATACAAGCTTCTCCATTTTCCGGATACTTTCTATATAACCTGGTAAATTAAATAAGCTAAAGCTACCTACAGTTAGGTGTAGGTTATTGGACTTGAAGTAGTGGCACACCCAGAATTTTTTTATGGGGATGGCCTAAAATACTGAAGATGCACATAAAAAAAAAAAGAAAAAACGAAGAAAATATCTAATGCAATATTGGGAAGAAATAAAAATATCAAAAATATTTCCATCATATTAAAATGCATTTCCAACAGTTCATAAAATATATATTTAAAAACATGTACAAATATATTTAAGAATAAGCAGCCAATAACAAAAAACAAAGGACCAAGTGATACCCCACAGGAAGGGCTGGATGGAGCCCCTGGGCCACCCCCACTGGGTGCGCAACTGACAGGGAGTCCTGGATAATTCTCTACCCTCCTTTATAACTTTGAAGGAGACACTAGTACCCGTTGTGACGGCCCATCATTCTCGCAGCCTTATGCACAGACTGACACAGAGTAGAAAGTGATTCTCCCACAGAGATACTCCAAAATCTGTGTGTCCCACACACATTTATCTTTTAAAAAAATGATTTACCAGTATTGGTTCATAAGTCAAAATTATGGGTAGACTTACAAAAGGCATCTACTCAAGGAGATACCAATACCATTGCATAATAGGTGATCAGTGGCCAACTAAATAGAAAAATGAATTGTATAAGAAAAGTGCAATGTGGCATGTATACAAAATGAAAATCCTCTAAATATGTGGCCTCAGTTGAATAAATA
This sequence comes from Macrothele yani, assembly GCA_039090855.1. Classification (NCBI taxonomy): domain Eukaryota; kingdom Metazoa; phylum Arthropoda; class Arachnida; order Araneae; family Macrothelidae; genus Macrothele; species Macrothele yani. Next base: position 64,298,346 of record CM076999.1, on the reverse strand, counting down.
AATAAATCCATCGCTCTTTCCACGTTAAGCAACGCACAGCAACCGAAAAAATTTTATTTGGCCGCCGTCGGGGAATTGAATCCCGAATCTCTCGATATCTAGCCGAGCGCGTTAGCCTTACACCACAGCGGCCAACAATTCACGGTGCTATGTTTTTTTGTTTTTTTTTAGTCAGCATCTGATGTCATAAATCCGTAAGATGGGCTCAGCTACTGAGACGTCTCCATCTGGTGGGTATTAACAGCACTGGCTATATATAAATTATAGCAATTAAATCCAAGGGCAAGATCCAAAATGTTATTGGCTGCTTATTCTTAAAATATATTGGATCTCGCCCTTGGATTTAATTGCTATAATTTATATATAACCAGTGCTGTTAATACCCACCAGATGGAGATGTCTCAGTAGCTGAGCCCATCTTACGGATTTATGACGTCAGATGCTGACTGAAAAAGAAAAACACTCATAGCGCCGTGAATTGTTGGCCGCTGTGGTGTAAGGGTAACACGCTTGGCTAGAAACGAGAGATTCGCGATTCAATTCCCCGACGGCAACCAAATAACAATTTTTCGGTTGCTGTGTGTTGCTTAACGTGGAAAGAGCGATGGATTTATTTATTCATTCGGCATGTATACATTTCAACTTTTAGAATGTTTTTTTTTTTTTTTATTGAAGGTTTAACCACCACCATAACCAGGCTCTCTCCCTTCCCTGGAACCAGTGGCCTAATTCCAGGGAAGCGAGAGAGCCAGTGCCATAAGACAAACACAACATCCATGACCACACCGCGATTTGAGCTTGTGCCCTTTCTCAGACGAATGGTTAACTGTAAGCCAGTGCTTAAACCAATGAGCCACGGTGGCAGCAGAATGATCATGGTGATTTAGTTGGAAATGGGTCAAGAACCCAATTTTTCAAAGGAAAATAATTATGTGAAACAACACCTCATTTTGGGTATGGTTTGATTCTACATTCAGACAAGAGATTTTTTACAAAAAATTCATTATTAAATTTTTGTTAAAATCTGTTCGTTACTGAATTTTATTTCAAAATGCATATTTCAACAGTTCTTTTTAATCAGGGATCTATCAGAATTTTTTTCATAAGAAAATTTATGAGCTCATTTGTTTTACAGTACACCAAAATGCTAAAATTTTCCAGCCTCGTTTACTGCTCATCCCAATCCACCTCTGAATACCCCCCACCCTATCCACCCAAACAAAATGGATCTCAACTGAGCTCACCACTTGCACAGAAATGCAATAATAAACTGTTTTCTACACAGCAAACTCTTCAGAAAGCTTAAAACACTTTAATCATTTGGGCGAAAATCTGCCAATTTCTGTCATGCTATGAGCAGATAATGGATACCTCATGTGAACTTTGATTCTTGCATTTCAGTTACTTAGAAATACATTGTCTCAGATAATGTAGTAATTCACATACTTGGACAAAAGTTAGTAGATAGGGGAGCAATTCAGGGCTTCGACTTTCAGAGAAAATTTCCCTTTTTAGGGAAATTTCATTAAAATTGGGCCTCCTCAGGGGAAATTTTTTGTTTAAGACGTAAAACTTGAACTGCAACTGAATTAAAAGCACCCCAATAAAATTGTAGCCATAACTTCAATGAAACATATTTTGTCGTTTTTGGAGTCTTATGCTTTTCCTGCCTGAGTTGAATCTTTTTACAGCAAATGTTTTGCCTGAGGGTGAGAACATGGAAGTTGAGCGCTGTTTAAGCTAAGCTTAGTAAGTAATACATATGGTTTCTTGAAAATTGGAAAATTCCAGAAACTTATTGCTTACCTGCGCATTCTGCTTCTAGAGATTTCATACACGTTGTTAGGTCCTCGGCGATGTCTTTGTCCTTTAGTCCATTGCAGATAAAGCAACACTCACTAACTACACTCACTTCCTTTTGGGTAGAAACTGTAGGTCTTAACCTTTGGATTTCAAAAACACCAACTAATAACCGTTATTAATGCTCTAAATTTTTCGCCCAGCCTTTGGACATCTTTAGGAGCGTGGCAATGTCCCCACCGATGTCCGTGGTTCTTTTATCACCCATCGAGTGTGATACTCCGATGTTGCCATTCGTCGGAGACTCGGTCTTAAATACGCTTCTCGAAGCCATGCTGGCGCCATCTATGTTTCACTCTTTTTTTATATATACTGTTACCGATCGCCGATGCTTTCTTTATCTTCATCTTTTCTTTTTCTTGTGCTATTCCCTCGTCTTTTTTGCCAGTTTTTTTTGGTGTTCTGTTTTTTGCCTGATTAAATCTTTCCAGTGACTGGATAATATATTGGGGTCATTTTGGTTACATACCCTCATCTTATTTTTATAGATTAAGATAGACTCCTCCATTCTCATCTCTCTCTCTCTGATCTGTTATTTCTTTTTAGCATTTTTATCTTTTCAAATTTTGGATAAGTTTGGTTGTCCATACAGAATTGTACTAAGGCTGTTTTGGCTTCTTTCTTTTGCCAATTTGAGATATGTTGTTTTAGTCTTTTTTTTTTTTTTTTTTTTTCATACTTCCTATGCAAGATATTGGAGGGATGTGAGCAATAGGAATTTCATAAGTTCCTGATTCCTCTAAGATCTTGTTCCCTGTTTTGCTGTTAATTGTCATACTCTTCATTGAGTTCACTGAGCTCCTTAATAGCAATCCATATTTTGCACATTGTTTATTAATTTCTTTACTTATGCCTTCAAGGTATGTGAATGCTCCAACCTATTTTAATTTTTTTTTCTCTTTTCTTTGACCTCGAGATTTGTTATCCTCCTGGCCGTGATTTCCCTTAGCCATATGCCTTTTAATCTCCTACATCCATTTTTTTACCAGCTTACCAGGGTAACTTTAATCCAGTGCTATTTTCATTATATACGCAAGTTCTTGTTTCTTTAGCTTGTTATTTGATGTATGCATGTATGCTCTTCTAATGAAGTTTACTATACTATTTTTTTTATGTCATCATCATCATCATCATTGTCAACCATTATCAATCCACTGCTGGACGAAGGTCTCCCCAAGTTTCCTCCACAACGGTCTGTCTTGTGCCAGTCTCCTCCATGTCACCCCTGCATACTTTTGAATTTCATCCATCCATCTCCCATGTGGTCTTCTTCTGGGTCTTTTCCTGTCCCTTGGAATCCAATCTAAAATTTCGGCTGTCCATCGATGATCTGTCCTTCTGGCAGTATGTCCAGCCCATTGCCATTTCAGGGATTTAACTCTGATCATGATGTCTTCCACTCTTGTCATTTTTCGGATCCACGAGTTCCTCTTCTTATCTCTCCTGGTTACACCAAGTATGCACCTCTCCATGCTTCTTTGAGTTGTCTGTAGCCTTTGTATGTCTCTTTTAGTTAAGGTCCACGTCTCTGCACCATACGTAAGCACTGGAAGGATGCATTGATCAAACACTTTTCTTTTAAGACATAATGGCATATTGCTCTTGAAAATTATGCTGTTTCTTCCAAAAGCTCTCCAGGCAAGTTTTGTACGCCGATTAATTTCTTCATCAATGTGACCCTCACTTGATATCTGCTGTCCAAGATAAACGTACGTGTCTGTTATCTCCAGCTTTTTTCCATCAATCGATAAATCTTCATTTCTTGTAAAAGCATTGAACATCACTTTTGTCTTCTGAAAGTTCATTTTTAATCCCACTTCTTTACTCTTGTCAGCAAGTTCCTGGATCATACTCTGCAGCTCTGATGGGCTAGTTGCAAAAATGACTACGTCATCAGCAAAATGAAGGTGGGTTAGATAATCTCCATTAATCTTTATCCCCTTGTTTTCCCAGCTCAGTGACTGAAAAACACCCTCCAATGTGGCATTAAAGAGCTTCGGAGATATGGTGTCACCTTGTCTCACTCCCTTTCCAATTTTTATGTGTGTTGTATTTTCAAACAGCCTAATCTTTGCACTTGCATTTTCATAGATGTTATTAATAATATTAATGTATGCATCTTCAATACCGCAGGTTTTCAGAGCCATTGTTACTGCTGATGGTTTCACCGAATCAAAGGCTTTTTCATAATCGATAAAAGCCATGCACAATGGAAGTTCATATTCCCTCGCTCTTTCAATTAGTTCTCTCAGCACATGGATATGATCTATTGTGCTGTAGCCACTCCTGAATCCAGCTTGTTCTCTCGGTTGAGCCATGTCCAGTGTTACCTTCAAGCGGTGTGAAAGAACTTTAGTGAAGATTTTATAAACTACTGATAGGAGGCTGATAGGTCTGTAGTTTCCGAGATCCTCAATGTCACCTTTCTTATGTAGCAGGATCATTGAAGCGGTGTTCCAATCCTCAGGAATCTTTCCTTCATTAAGGCATCGAGTGAAAATTTGGGCGAGTACTGTTTCGATTTCTCCACTTGCTTCTTGTATGATGTCTACAGTAATTCCATCTTCTCCTGGAGCTTTTCCCCGTTTCATGTTCTTGATTGCATGTGCAACTTCTGCTGGAAGGACTGGAGGAACTCTGGTACCTTTCATGATGTCTGGAGTGCATGTATCATCCCTTTCATATAATTTGGAGTAGAAATCTTTCACTCTTGTCAAAATTTCGCCTCTATTTCTTGTTACAGAACCATCTTCTTTTCTCAGTGCCATAATCTGTTTTCTTCCCTTACTGAGATGTCCCTTTGCTATCTTTAGGCTTTGGTTGTTTTCAATTGCTTTCCTCACTAGTTCACAGTTGAATTTTCTTACGTCTTCAGTGATACTTTTTCGTACTGTCTTGCATAGCTCTATATATTCCACTTTGGAAGTCACATCTTCTTTAGTTGTCCTCATCTCTCTTCTTTTTTTCATCAACATTTTCATTTTTCCTGATAATTTATTTACATGCAACTTGTTCTTAGACCCAGCTAATTTTGTTGCTGTTTCCATAAGAGCTTTGGTTACTTTTCTGTTAACTTCAGAGATGTCCACTTCTTCCAATGTTAGGCCTTCTAAAACAGAGAACCTGTTCTTCAGTTCCAACTTGAAGGTATTATGGTGTTTTTTAAGGTTGGTTATGTCAATAGATTTTGTTTGTCTTATGAGCTTGCCACGTTCAAGTTTAGTGTTGACGTGCATCTTACATCTCACCAATCTATGGTCACTACCTGTGTTGAACTTGTTTAGCACACTGCAGTCTTCTATGACGAATTTTTTGTTACACATAATAAAATCAATTTCACTTGTCGTCCCATTTGGATGTCTCCATGTCCATTTCCTGTGTGGCTTTTTCTTGAAGAAGGAGTTCAAGATGAAAAACCCTTCTGCCTCTGCAAACTCAACGAGAGTATTTCCACGCTGGTTTCTGTTGCCGTGACCGAATTTACCTACTGAAGTTTCATTCTGTTGCCGTTGCCCTATTTTTGCATTGAAATCTCCCATAATTATTTTCAAGTGCTGCTTACCTTTATTATTTAGATGACAAATTTCCTCATAAAATTCTTCAATTTCTTTTTCAGGATGACTTGTGGTGGGTGCATAAGTTTGAATAATCTGAGCCTGGTATCTTTTCGAGAGTTGGACAACAAGCCGTGCAGCTCTGTCAGAGGAACTTTCAACTTCTACAACTTTATCCTTCAGTTTCTTGTTTATTATAAATCCAACACCACTAGTTCTGCCAGTATCTGTCCCACGATAGTAGAAGAGATGTCCACTTTTCAGTTCGATGAGATCTTCTCCTTTTCTCCTTACCTCACTTAGCCCGACGATGTCCCACTTGATCCTTTGTAGTTCCTCTTCCAATTCAAGAAGCCTTGAATCAGAAGATAGGGAGCGTCCATTGTACGTTGCCAAGGTCAGCATCAGATGGCAGCCTAGTCCGGTCCTCCAGGGATTCTTAGCACCCTCTGCCTTCATGTCGCACTGGCCGCTGCCTTGGCCAGGTACATTTCAGCTGCCGGAGACTGAGGGCCAAGATTTAAGTTGTGGAATCATTTTGGAGGGGTTTGGCCATAACTCACCACGCTGGCCAAGCGGGTTAGTGAGTGTGGGATAGAATTTCCTCTAATCCCGATGGTATAGTTATACCGCTATTGGCGGTCGTCAGAGCCCCTTTAGTGGGAACAGGATGCACCACGAGAAGGCGGGGTTGACATTTGTCAAGGAGAGGCTGTGATGTTACGCATCACCTGACCTTACATTTTTATGTATGAATATATATTTTTTTATATACAAGTTTCTAGAATTTTCCAATTTTCATTTAACTATCGCACGTAAAATGGAATAGTAGCAATATCAGGACTATTTCTAGATCTCGATATGAACTGCTAATGTGAATTGAATTCATATGGTTTCTGTTATAATGTGTTGTTTGTTCTTGATGTCGGTCTGGGATTGGGAGGGCAAGCTGGTTGAGAGAGCATTGGCCATTGGCAAGGGTGGGAGAATTCATGGTGCCCCCCCCCTCTATTATTTCCAGTCAAAGGAAAGAATAGAATGGGGACACCATTTAGGGCTCACACTCATTACTTTTTAAACTGCAATAAGCAAATTGCAAGTATACAGTAGGCAATGTACAGCATCAGTCCCGTACCACCATGTGGTTTAATAGATAAGCGCTGTATTTTGGGGAACCCAGGAATCAGAAATAAACATTAAGAGATCACTGAAAGCCTACAGATGTGAGAAAAGGAATTGGCGACAAAGTAGTAAGCAAGCCCCTTCCCATTTTTACTGTGTTAATTGTATGCACCAATCTTTCCCTCATTCTCTTTCAAGTTCCCTTTCTTACCTACCATTAATTTGTGTGCATTTCTTGCTCACTCTGCCACCACACGAAACAGATGCTATTTTGCTCTTTTAATTTTCAAGACCGTTTTTTGATTTCAGGAGGCTGACATTCTTGCATTTTTATGTTTATTTCCTGTGTTAATTATTTGGAACTGCGCATCAGAACTTACCATATTCAGGTATCTATGCAACATATTCAGCATTACCTTTTGCAATTTGTAAGTAATCATCTTCTTTCTATATTTTGTTTCACATAAAACAAATGAAAAAACATCATGGTTTTAATTTTCACAGTAGTAGTGCTGAATTCTGAGCAATTTCTCATTTCAGATCTATGACTGCATAGCAAATATTTGGTAACGTACCATATAGATAAGTAACAATTAGCCATATCACAGGAGAGTTATTCTTTGCTTATAATAATGCAATAAAATAAGCCTTTTTAACAATATACAAAATAAATCTTAATTTTGTTCTTTGAATTAAAAAAATACATGTCTTTTCGCATGTAGGAAAAATCAACAGAAAGAAAATTAGAAATATACATCTTTCTGTTTTCAGGGGAGGAAGGGAAATTTTTGCTCCTTAGAAGGGAAAAAGTGCAAAGTGCAAGTGGAAGCCCTAATGCAATTCCTGCTCCCGAATGACATAATTTTAAAGCTTTCTAAGGATTTGTCTACATGAAGTACCATTAATTGCACTGTTTCTGTGCCAAAAAGTGATGAGTTTATAAGCACGCAATGTATTCCATGTTTTGCCTAGCATGACAACATAAACCTAACATGGATATGGAACAGACATTAATCACTGCTACAATACAGCAGAGCAAAGCTTGCAGCTCTCCTATAATATACAATTATCTACACCTGTAACAGGATTGCAAGAGTAGGAAAAACAGTTAAATATTATCTACATGCTCTGAAATGAAAACAAAACAAATTATCACAACATACAAAATCTTCTGACGCAAAGAAAATATTGATAAAAGAAGTGTGTGATTAGATTATCTAGAAATACAGAGATATGTACATCTAAAGTACTCTGCAGGACTGGTGTCAAAACAGCAAGAGAAAAAAGTTTTGAAGATGCACAGGAATATTAAAAATTATGCTGAAAACTCAATATGAAAAAACTAGTGGTGTTTTGTTCATGTGGTTTCCAAAGCAGAGACTGACTGAAAGCACGCCCAATTGCAGGACCGATGTTACACTACAACACAAAAGAATTCATTTTGAAAGGCAGTTTCAAGATGGTGCTGATGATATTTGGTCATTCCATGGAAAATCACCCAAGTTTCAAAAGAGTGGTGCTGGTACACATTTTTTTGTCCATATGGAAAATCATATTTTGTGAGTTCAAATATGGAGTTCATTTACTTTTTAGCATCTGCCATTTTGGATCATTTACAAGCTTAAATGGCCACTGTGGTGTGAAAAAATTCTACCCAGACAGTCTTCTTGGTTTGTTTTTTTTAACTGCACAAAAACCATTAGTAAATATGGCAAAGGGCTCCAACTAACTGGCCTCATTTTAAAAAGCATGGGTGCATCTATAAAGGGCAAATATAAATATTTATTAAAACTTTAATATAATGAGGAGAAATCCTTAACTCAATTTCAAGATTTTTTTTTTTTTTTTTTTTTTTTTTGATCTATGACAGTTCTTAGAAGGGATCAAGAAAATAAAATAGTCTTAGGCTTGTTCTTAGTCTAGGAGTACATTTAAGCTGACAAAAATAACTACTGGCTTATATAATCTCTTCATGCTAGAAGAGGGGTATGAAGTCGTCGATTCTTCAAAAATCACAAAATTTGAAGTTCTGTATCTAAAGAAAGAAGGCATAAAAACCTGAAACTTTCACACAATGCACTTCTGTGCATCTACGGATAGATGTAAATATCCCTACTTGATTTTTTACTTAGACTGTGCCAGTTACAGAGAGTCAAAGTTGCAAAAATTTCCAAATTGCAATTTACTTACAAGAGGGCTCAGTAATACATTTTTCAATTTGACAGATCATGAGGTACTCGAACAATGGTTTTTTGAAGAGTTCAAAACCAATGAAATGTCAAACGAGTGAAACTTCCATGCAAAGCTCTGCAGATACCAGAGTTTGAAAACTATATAAAATGTTGCATGTCTAGATGGGGTTGTGCAGAAAAACTTTACCTGCATAAACACAGGACATACAGAAAAACTTTTAATCTCTTGAGGAAAAAAGCAGAAGTCTCATTTTTTTATATAAAATAGTACAATAAATTTCCTTTAGTGACTCAATATGCTCATAACTGTACAGACCATTTGGAGCAAAACATCACATTGCCCCAATGTCTATATATGCATCACATATAAGTTACAGAAGAGATATACTCCCAGTGTTCAAATTACCTGGCATTCTGCTAACCATTGGCCAGCAAAAGTTTGCTGGGCCAGTGAACTATTTATGTTACTGGCCCGGGTGGCCAGTAATTTTTTTTCCCATTTGTTTTGGAATTTGCAAGTTTAAAAAGAATTGAACATGATTTCAAAATATCCAGGTGTGGCTGAGGCAGTTCTCAGGTTTTTTTGAAATTCAGATATTTACTACTCAAAAACTGAATATCAAAATTGCAAACCGTACTTCAGTTCAGGGTTGTATAAAAATAAAATGTATCTGCGTACACAACCATTAAAACAGAAAACTTTCTGCAAACCCGCGAATCACGATAACAATAGAAAAAGATAATTTAAAGAAAAATAAATATAACAATAAATAATTATTAGAACATTACAGATTCCAGACAGGACAAAAGTACATTACGACTGAGTGCTTAGAAATGTGTGTAAAATGGACCTTAAGGCCAAAAGTTTAAAATATTGAACTATGAACCTCATAAAAACAAGATACTAATTAAAGAAAGCTTTTATATCTAGAAAAGCATTTCCGTTAATGAACCTTCAAAAATTATAAATAGCATTTTCAACAACTTAATTCAAAAATAGTACACTTATAAAATACAAAAGGAAAAGATTTTAATTTTATAACTGGCAACTGCAAGTGAAACCTAGCAATAAAATTCCAATTCTTTCTGGAACTTTTGTTACAGTTCCTATATATTGAGAACAGGCCTTGATAAAATCAAGAGGCCAGAAATGTCTGTAAAAACAAAAGAACTCACTATCGGAAGATGTGAAAAATAGTTGAACATTCTCACATTAAGATAGAATTAAATATATTAATCTGAGTAAAGCCTTGAGTAAGTATTTTAATTGCTGTAAGTAACATTTTTATTTTTTTTAATCTACAAGCCAAAAACTATCTGCAAAATCTGCTAATAATTTGGAAACTATCTGCATATGGTGTATGCGTGTGCGTCTATATTCTAAGACTCTGCTTCAGTTAAATGAAAATTTTGCACTATAGGAAACCAAGGTCCGATTCAAAGTACTTGAGTTAAGACAGCACCACTTTTTTGCCCAAGCAGTGACCCTAGAGTAGTGTTTTTTATGCTTTCCAACTGGAAGTTGAAGAACCATTTATGCTCTGCTTTTGCCCATCTGTCATTATCCCCACATGGTAGAACCTCCTGCTTTTCAGACTGAAGCAAAGTATTCCATGAAGGTGGCTTTTGATATGTTGCAAAGTGCTTCATAATCAGTACTTTGTATGGTTTCTCTTCCTTGATTTCTTCCACGAGACTTTGTGTGCTATGCATGTAGGTCATTTATGTAAAAACAATACTTTGCATTCAACACTAGCATTCCCTGTGGGACTAAAATGTGAAAAAAAATCATGGGAAGGGAAGTGTGAGTTGTTGCAGTGGCAGACTGAGAAGTGTCAGTTTAAAAACCAGCAAACAAAGTCGCTTTTGCATTTGTTAATGGTAATCATAATATTTGTATTGGGTGTGTACATAAGTTCTACCTATTTTTGTAGGCTACAAAGAAAGGAGAACACAACAAATACCGTAATTAGGATTTCACATAATAGCCATCATTCTGTATGATCTCTTGCCATCTGTCTATGAGTAGATAAATCCCAAGCCGGAAAAACTCCTGTGTTTTAGAGTCAAAAAAGTCATGTAATGCCGTTTTCATATCATTCACGTCATCAAAGGTTTGGAGAGCGAAGTCGTTCTGTAACAATCGAAAAAGTGGTAGTTTGTAGGTACCAGGTCATGTAACACTTTCCAACCAAAGTCCAGCAATTTTTTCCGAGTGATTAAAGTAGCACAAGATCCGGCCTTATCATGAAATATCACACCTTTGCGATTGACAAGTGCTGGCCACTTCTATGTCAGTTGTTCTCGCAATCTGTCCAACTGTTGGCAGTAGAGGTCAGCATTTATCGTTCAGTTAGGTGCTAACACCTCCCAGTGGATTATTCCCTGGACATCCCACCAAACACTCTTGAGTGTTTGGGAGTATATCTCTTCTGTTAAGATTTTATTGACATAAAACCTATTTGGAATGCATTTCTCCTTTTCAGGTCGATGGAGCAGGCTCTGCACCTCGGCACACAGTCCGTCAACACTCTATGTTACGATACAGTACCCATTTCTCATCACCCGTTACATTCGTCCCAAAGACAGTTCATTTCTGTGGTGAGAAAGCAAAGAAACACAGGTACGAATTCTCTTCTCTCGTTGCTTTGCAGGAAGCTGGTGCGGAATCCAATTATCAAACTTGGTGATGAACTGAAACACATGCATGCATCTTTCAACTGTTGTTCTATGTACTGACAACATTTCCGCTAATTCCTGAATGGTTGGATGTGGGTCATTTGTTATGGCTTGGTCCACATACTCGTCAGAAACCACGGATGGACGTGGTGATCTTTACAGCTTCTGTCTCCCTCTCAGAATTTCCTAAACCAACAGCGACACGTGCTATCATCAACTGCATCCTCTCCATACACTTGACAGATGTTGCGGCAAGCCGCGGCTGCAGTACTGCTTTTATGGAACTCATACAGTAAACAATATCTAATGTGCTCCTTATTGCATGCCATGTTACACCTTCCGTGATTTACTTTATGAATGACTTACTCGGACAAACCTAGTGCCTCTATATGCTCTACTGCACTATGCTTAAAAATTACCAAAAATTCTTGAAAATGGAAAAAAAAAATGCTTGAAAATGGCCAAAAATTTGGCATCGCAGTGTCATCTGTGACGTAACTACTCCGATCGCAATTTGCATCTATTACAAAAACGGGTAGAACTTTTGCACAACTTTTACTTGAAATTAACTACAGTATATTATACTTTAGTGTACTGCCCTTGATACTAATATCATGTGCACACTAAATATATTAGTATTTCTGCCATTTCTGGACAGTAAAAAATGAGTGGACCACCACATTTTGGTAACACTGGTCCTGATGACCAGTGATTTTTTTTTTTTTTTTCAAATTCTATGACTGCTTATCATACTTTGTTTTTATTTATTAGTAGTATTTGCATGTGTACATGTACATATTCTGCTGCTCTAAGTTTTTGATACACAGCTTCAATGAAATGATGCACTATTTTTTACATGTACTGTAAATGTGTGAGGTTTTTCTTTCACAGACCAGTGGACAATTTGATGGGACCAGTGATTAGAAAAATTTCAGTGGTCCGCTTGGCATGTAGATTCATTTCTAATTCTAACACTGTACTCCTGACCACAACAGTAACATAAATTTCTTGGTTTGCAGTAAAATAAAAAAAAAAAACCACAAGAGAAAACAGTCTTTTTCATTATGGTAGCAAATTTAGCACTACATTTATTATTTTGTTTTATTTCCTCCAAATCTAGTTGCCCAGCCAGGAAACTAGTCCATTTTTTACCTGCCCAGGCCAATAATTTACAAGTCTTAGGCATGGTAATTTTCAAGACCTGGATACAACACTTAGTAGACAAAATATTAGACATAGAGGTGATGGGCAGTTGATTATGAGCATCCACCATGCAGAGCGGAACAGACCCAAACTGAACGCAAGCAATAAATAGATGGACGGCAGGGCTTCTTAGCAGTGTATCGGTACAACGAACATGGGTAAACATAGTGATCTGAATGACTTTGATCATGGACGCATTGTCGGTGTAAGGCAGATGCGGGCCTACCAACTTTTCAAAATCCAAAACCGGGACATCAACACGCATTCAGCGATGAGTGTATTTACAATTTATAAATAATAAAATTACATATTGTAGGTTTAAGACCCCCCCCCCAAAAACAGGTTTTCTTCAGCTTTGCATCAATCTCAAGAATGACCCAAATGATGACAGAAAAAATGGAATACCATGAATCCATGGAAGAACTGCACGTATGACTGAGAAATTACTAAGAAATTGAAAAACACGAATTTTATAGAAAATTAAATGTAAAAAATTGATACTGCATTGCTCACTCTGCCGTGAAACAACTTTACGGGGCACAGCAACAGGAAAGATTCCACCATGGACAGATTAAATACCAATCTAGAAATGTAATTTCCTTTCACAAAAGGGAAAGGAGTGAAAATGATTGCTCTCTATTGATTAGTTTTGAAGTATTTCATTAGAAAAAATTCTTTAAAAATATGAAGTCGCTCCTTTTCACTATTACTGAAGATATTAAAACCGAGGAACATGATCACACACACAGAGAAAATATCAAAAACTGAAAATATAATCAGGCAGAAAAAGAAAACTTGGTCAGAAAAATTTAATATGCAGAAACGGAAAACAACATGGCATTCTCATTGCTGTACAGCAGTCATTTCAAAATGTGATTACCAACATTTGCAAGATTAGCCAACTTTTTCCCTGTTTTTCAATTGAAACATCTTGAAAATATGTAAATAAATTTTACACAGATGTTTAATAAAGTTATTTCACTGAGATTTTTGATTTTCATTGCATACTCCACATTTGCTGTAGTCTGTAATGGACTGACTATTTCCATAGTAACTACGTAAAATCCATAGTACTTGGAATCTCATCTTTTTTCAACTGCATGGTCTTACTCAACGTCAAATGGAATGGTGTGCACGGAGGATTTACTGTGACGAAGTTACGACGATTCTGGCACAAAATCTGCCTTTTAAAGCTAGATGATGCAAGATTTTTGTTTAGGCACACATTGGCACAGAAATTCCTATCCCTGCACAAGGCACCGCACAAGTGTCATGGATGTGACATCATAAACTAGTACATCAACTTTTCAAGCCACTGACTGTCTTGCTACCATCTCGGGGCTCATGACCTTTTGGCGCTTGAAGTGCAGTGGATTAACAATAAAACATTTGTCTACATTTGTTAGTGACTCCCACAACCAACCAGTGTTTACGCTGGAGAAAAATTATTGCCGATATCATTAATGAGGGGGGGAAATAAAGAAAGAAAATAAAAAAACAAAAAAACACAAAGCCAGCTTTTTGTAGACAAATCAAATTTCCGGAAGATATTTTTGAAACTGGACAGAATTCAGGACACTTGGCAGCTTTGCAGATGGGTAGGGTTCCCAAGTGAACCATATCAAGGGCATAGAGTGAGTATAACATTGACGGACATATCAACACCCAGAGAGCAAGCGGTGGCCAATCACATACCATTGATGGCCAGCATTGAAATAAATTATTCAGGCTTGTACAGACTGACTGCTTGCCAAGAGTGGCACAAATCACATCCAGGCTAAATGCCGAAGGCCTGAGCAGCATTGGTGAGTGAACAGTACGGCACGTGCTGCACACCCTGGGCTATTGGAGCTGACACCACACTCGTGTGCTACTGTTGCCTGCTCATCATTGGAAATTACATCTCACCTGATGCCGGGAACATCAGAACTGGGCTTCTGCACAGTGGTGATGTGTGTGTTCAGATGAATTCCATTTTCAGTTTGTACCCAGCTGACAGGAGGGTGTGGGTGGGGAATCGACAGCATGAGGCCATTGCCCCGTCATGCTAGGTCAGCTCTGTTGAAGGCAGTGGCAGCTCTGTGATGAATCCAGGAGCCTTTACATTGGACATATTAGGTCCCTTAGTGATGGTTTCAGGGGCTTTCACATGGTCCACTGGAGAGATTTTTAACCGCAGCATGGCAACAGCATGTCGCATTCCAACAGGACAGTGCACCATCCACCAGGTTGCAACCACCCTGGCATGGTTCAAGGAACAGTGATATGAGTTTGAAACCATCCAGTGGCCCACAAAGTTCCGTGATTTAAACACTGTGGAAGCTCCCTGGGATACTGTGCAGCAGAACATATATGCATAGAGTCTGGACTTGGACAGATTTGTGGACAATGCTGCAACAGGCATGGCTCGAGTTACCTCCAGAAACCCTCCAGCATTTGGTGGAGTCAAGGCCTCAGAGTGTAAAGGCTGTTCTTCAGGCCAGAGAGGGACCAGTATGCTAAAGAGGGTGAGTTGAAAGTTTTGCAATATTTGGATCACTTTATGTCTTCATATGTACCTTTACGACAAAAGCTGACCAGCATTCAAAGTATATGCCATCATGTTGCACCGTCTTTAGCCATCTGTCTGCCAGTTATTCAATTCCACGGCAGTACCAGTTCGTGTCCTTCGAGGCAATGAACTCCTTCACCCCAGGTGCCACCTCCTCCTGGTTGTTGAAGTGCCGCCCACGAAAGAAGTGGGCTATGGATTGGACCAAGTAATATGGGGCAGTCTGGACTATATGCTGGGTGTAGCATCAGTTCCGTGCCCTCAAGTTCCTGAAGTTTTGCCCGGGTCATTTGTGTGGTGTGAGGCCAAACGTTGTTCTGCTGTAGGAGAGCACGCTTTCTGTTCACCAGTGTCAGGTACTACTGTTTCAAAACTGCATACATGCGCTCCAGCTGTTCAGAGTAGAGGCTGGCATTGATGGTCCGACCATCTGGAACAAATTCATAACAGATTATCCCCTCGAAAATCCAACAGACACAGAGTATCAATTTGTGCTCAAAGGGACCATGTTTGGCAACATGATTCAGGAAGCTAGCCTAAGCTTCCTCTGCTGGTGTGTATTAGGATTACAGAAATAGACCCACTTTTCATCGCATGTAACAATTCTCTTGATGAAAAGGGCTTCACGAGGGTTTTCTTAGAAGTGTCGTGCATACGTCCACCCAGCGGTTAGCTCCAGTTGGCATGAGTTCGTGAGAGACAATGCGGCAGCTCCTGCAGACCTTGCCGAGGTCCTGAAGGTGACGAACCATGGTGGTCTGTGATATGTCCAGCTTGCCTGATAATCTACATAACAAGTGCTGGTTGTCAGATTTGCCTCTACGGCCTCCGAATCCACCATTCGCAACCTAACTGACCTTGGCTGATTGGCAAGGTTTCTGTCACCTGAGAGAAATTTCTTGAACCTTCTGGTTGCTGTGCTGTGGTCCATGGAACCTTCCCTTTTGCATGACAAATGTTTTGTGTTGCTTGAGCAGTGTTATGGCCAAGTTCAAGTTCAAACTTGTAAAGCAAAAGTTCCCTAATTAGCCGGTTGTGGCTGTTAATCTTTCAGGCGTCCCAACCACAGACAGAACGCCAACCTGCAATGCTGTTCACAGCAGCAACTACCACTTTATATTCTTTCGACTGACTTGAACCAGTTTAAACATGTGACATACCTGCCACAGCACATGCAAATATTGCAAAACTTTCAACTCACCCTCTGTATTAGGTAGGTGTTTCTAATGTTTTGTCAAGTGCATATAACACACCTTCTCATCCAAACGAAGAATTGCATTGAGTCTTGATTCACTGATTGATCAAAGTGTATACAAGTGTATTTTTGGCCAAGATGTACATTAGTATGTTCTAAATTGTTGTAGTCCATGGTCCAAGTTTTTGAGATATCCGGGGCAACCACAGTTATGTTTACCTTAAACTAATCAGGTCCAACTGTATTTTGAGGTGGTAAGATGTACAGAATCTGCTGTGCCAGGTACACGACAAGTTTACTGGACATCACAATTTTCTAAACCAACTTTATATCACAGCTCTGGGATTTCTGTTTTACTTCCCAGTTCTAGTATGCTTCTGACAGCTAAGAGCATGCAATTTAGGATAATTAATGAATTATTTTTACACTTAAAAATTATGTTTGTTATATATTAGAAAAATGTCTCTGATGAAAATAAATCAGGGCTTAAAAAATATCCAAAAAGTTACATGCCCAGATAGCAAATGCTAGCTGCCCAGGAAAATTTATTCTTTACGATAACAAATCAAAACCCTCATTTTTTAAGTTAAAAAATATTATAAACTTTTTTTACATGTTTTGCATTTTCATTTTAAAGGTCTGTATTCGAAATGCTCAAGACACACAAGCGTGTATCTCAAGTTTTAAGATGATCCTGAAAGTGGTATGAAATGGTATGATGATGAAATTGATATTTGAGAAATTTGGTGATTCTGCCAAGTTCCTTTCATTGAAATTTTCACCATTTCTCACTAAACACCAGAGGCTAATTCCACCAAAGGCATGCATCCAGTTGACAATAAACAACATTTACAGCAAAATTACATATGGTTTCAATATCTGAACTTCGAGCATAATATAATTACAGATATTCTTCTGTCCTTGGCATTCCATAATAATAATACAAATTCCGGTGATTAGAAGTGAAGTGAAACATGACTGTCTTTTTCTTTTAGTAGGAAATTCTATTCTGTACCTTTTCATTTTAAAATTTTAGTTGAAAAAAAAATCTGAGCAACTGCATTGGTTTTTTTTCCTGCCCAGGACAATAATCTACATGTTCCGGACATGGTATTGTTCAAGCCCTGTAAATATTCACTAGATTTATTTACTTTGTGAACTTGTTTCTCCAAGTTCACAAAGTAAGTAATAATAAATTCAGTGAAGTAACTGCTAACTTCACTGATGTCAGAAGTTAATTATTACATGAAACAATCTTTTTAAGAAAATCTAAATTCTGCAGAGAACTGCACAAGTTACATTTCTTATTGTTGACACAAAAGTCAAGCTACACGCTAATCAGGACAAATGAAACTCTTGAATCAATCAGTGAAATTGAAAAGTTCTGAAAACTCAAAAAATCATGAATATATTTAGTTATAACAAATATCAGAACTTTATTCTATTTCTTCATTAGTTCACCATGTCAAGCACTAATTATTTAAATAACCAATTTTCCTTTGGAATAATGTTCCTCAGACATCACTTGGTGGCATGGATGTTGTGTTTGTCTTATGGCACTGGCTCTCTCCCTTTCCTGGAACCAGTGACCCTAAATTAGGAACGGGCGACGGCTCATAACCCATTGAGTTGCTCACGGTGGTCGTTAAAAATTCAATCCCCCCCCAAAGAGAAACATCACTTGGAGCCTTTTAAAATGCATTAATTAAATTATTTAAATAACACTATCAAGGACACACCACAAAAGTTCAGCGATGACTACAGTCATTTGTAGGAACCTATTTGAGCATCCCACCGTCGCAAAAAGAATAAAAGGTTAAATCATTAAAACCTAACTTTATAAAATGCATGAAAGATGTCATTTACATTTAAAAATCAATCATTACCATTGATTGACCTAGTAATACAACCCATCAACCATACAGGGTAAGACATTAATAAATCATCACTAATTACGCACGATTAATGACAAACGACCATATACGATATTATAGTACGCACTGTTATAAAGTCAAAGGCTTTCATTTACTTACATTAGTTATGATGTCGTGCAGAAATCTAAATGGGGGTTTCTTTAATGACTTATCGGTTAACGGCGGTTTTCTAATTACGCTCCCTAGAATTTCTTGTGTTTTCTTAACGACAGCAGGATCCAGTTCTTCAGCCATATCGAATTTGATTGACCTAAAATAGGTTCTTGCCTAAACAAAATGAATTTCTCATGTTTGACATATTACTGTGTCACGTCAACGAAAGGATGATGATACAACGGAAAACAAATCACTAAAACCATCGTAACATGACAACACTCCAGATGTTGCCAAATCCCGAAAAGTTTAATGCATTTTTTTAAGATGATGAGGCCTACAGACTGAAGTTTGTGCCTCACAGCAACTAGTTGGCCATGCGGTAATAGCGAAAATGTCTCCTGATCACGATGAATCACGAAGATGTACGACCAGCCAAGGAGATGAACCTCCTTGCGACCAGCACGTGAAGCCACGGCAGCATCACAAAAGTCCATCATGAGAAGGAAGGTTAGAACTGGAGTGTTCAAAGGGAGAAGGCCCGAACTTTAGTTTTTGCCACGGAAGCGTCCCGAAAGTCCAACAAGGAATACGTTTGAGCCGAGACGGAAGTTGTGGAAGGAGGGGTTAACACACCAAAACAAACCCTCCGATATGCGCTGTAGGCAGGGCAGGAGAAGAGAAAGTGAGGAACAGTGTCAGGCCCGGAGCCACAGAAGCACATCGGGTAAGGACGTTTCCGAATCAGAAAGTGGTAGCTGTTTAAAGGTGCCAAGTCCGTGCGTAATTCCTGAATGATGACCGCTGAGGAACTTCGACAACAATGATCGCTAGGCCATCTGTGACGGAAGCTGATGAACGGGTATCGCTCTGCCCACCCGGACGGAAGCCAGGCTGAATCAGAAGCGGAGATGATTATGTTACCACTGTGCCGAGCAGCGTCGGAAGCTGTAACAGCGGGGAACAGAGCCAGGCCCTCAGCATGGCCCCGTCAGGCGTCAGCGGCCTCATTCGCTGGTAGACCTACATGAGCCGGGCACCAAACGAGCACAATGTCCTCGTAGAAAAAGCGAAGGTGTTGGAGAGAAGCATGCAGAAGAACGATAATGTCTTGAGATTTGCGCTTTAACGCCAACAAAGCCTGTAGAACAGAACGACTATCAGTAAGGGGCAAGAAGCCATCGCACGGGCCGGGAGCAAATTCAAGCGTTGTTATTAGGGCCCACGCTTCATCCGAGAACACTGAGGAAATAATCGAGAAGGAGAACGAACGGCTGAAATTGTTCTGTGGAAAAAATGCCCGATCGCCATCGAGGAGTTAATCTTCGAAGCGTCAGTTGCAAAGATGTGGTGCGACGCTGACTACTGGTCCAAGAACACCCCAAAGCGATGTCTGAGAAGCATCGGATGCAGATATCAGTGCTGAAAAGGGAGACCCGAGCAGATAATCGAGTAGCAGGGTGCAGACGATACAGGAGGGGCCGGCAGAGCCTGAAGAAGATCGCTGTTGACGAAAAGAGGTTCCTGTCGAAAGCGACTGAGCACGATTCCAAGGGGGAAGCCATGGGATCTCCAAGCGTAGAATGACAATGCATCCTCTTCCAGAAGAAGATTAACGATAGGTGAACGCTGACCCATCGACAGGTGGCGGTACAAAACTCGGACTGTCAGCAGGGTGATTCGAGAACGAACGCTAGCGATTCCACATTCAGCACGCAAGACCGCAACAGGCGTCTAACAAGGAAGGTGAATGGCTGCACGGAGTGCATGGTTGAGCAGAACTTCTAGAGGGTCATAGAGATAGGTGGGGGATGCGAACAGGACCGGAGCCGCATATTCCAGAATTGGCCGAATCACAGCAAAGACAAAGGCAAGAGCGTTGGGGAAGCCAATACCCCACCGGCGATGACAAACAACTTTAACAGCAGACAAGGCTAGGAAGACTGACTTCTTGACGTGCGTGAGGTGGAAAGACCAAGTCAAGGAGGAGTTAAACCAGACCCCTAAAATCTTGATGGAGGACTGCCAAGTCACTGAGTCGGAGCCCAGCCGGAAAGGAGGGGCCGGCGACCGGCACTTACGAGTGAAGTCAAGCGCGAAGCTTTTAGAAGGAGAGAGACGTGAATCCCAGGAAGATGCCCACTGAACAATGGAATCCAAAGTGGATTGCATATAGCTAAGTGCCACCGCCCGGTTGGGATTATAGGAAACAATAAAACCGTCGTCTGCAAACAAGAACATATGAGCATTCGGATGACAGCAATCAACCACATAATCAATGTATAAGTTAAAAAGGATAAGCAAAATGGAACTACCCTGAGGAACTTCTCGACATTGCGGAAAGGATGATGACACCGCTCCCCGCCAACGAACGCGAAAACTGCGCAGAACAAGGTCGTCAGCCAACCAACGGAGAAGATGTTCACGAACACCCAGAGACGCCAATTTACCCAGGAGAGCTGGATGACAGGCCGAATCATATGCCATCTGAAGGTCCAAAGACACCAGAAAAACATAATTATGTCTAGCTCGAGCCACCAGAAGATGACGTTGGATCGACAGAAGGCACGCCGATGGGGAACGTTCTCGCAAAAATGCGAACAGCAGCTTGCTGATCCGTTGATGAGAGAGAATAAAGTCTGTTAGGCGAGAGACCAGGACTTTCTCCAAGACCTTCGAAAAGACCGATGTCAGGGTGATCATTCGGTACGATGATAAGTCGAGAGCAGATTTGTTAGGCTTCTTTATTGGGATCACCCAGGACTCCTTCCAGCATGAAGGCTGAACGCCGACAGACCAAAAGAGGTTAAGGAGGTCAACCAACCATGACGAATTCCACCTCCATATACGTCTCACCAGTTCGTAAGTACACCCATCAGGACCGGGTGCACAGCGTCGGGGCGATCCATCAATAGCCCTGGCATCTTCACCGGCTGTAAGTAACGCATTCATTACTAGGGAAGAGTCATCATGGTCTATAGAAAAGGAGTGCACCAAACAGCCTGAGGCTGTGGAAAAGAGATCACCAAACGTCGAAGCCTGCTCCACCGAATCAGCAACCAGGGAATCGTCAATCCGAAGAAGCAGGTGACCCGGACTCGATCCAACATGAGATTTCAGACGGTTCAAGAGGGAGAAAACGAAGCCTGGCCTCGAGGTGTCGTTGCATTGTGTCTTCCAGTAGGCACGTCTCTTAAGTGTGAGGAGATGGCGAAGATTCCGTTCTTCCTGCCGATAAAACGTCCAAGCGAAGAGGCATCAGGACGACTTGGCACAACGAAGGAGGCGACGTTTCTTGCGAAGCCGCTGAGCACAATCAAAGTCCCACCAGGGAGGCCAACGTCGACGCTGACCGCTGGGCCGACGAGAAGCATGGAGAATCTGGGAAATCCGTTCCAGGATCAGAACGGCACCGTCAGGAGTGGAAGGAAGTTCATCTCGGATAATCTTCTGGATGGAATGCCAAGCCACTGACCACGCAACTGGCTGCCGACCCGGTGAAGGAGGGGAGGCGAGCCAAACATCCCTGCCGCCAATGTTGTAATGACAGGATGATGGGTGCTACCGTAGAGATCACTATCCTCTGACCAGGAGCAGTAAGGAACCAGCAGAGGAGAGCACATGGCAACTTGATCCCCTGCAAAAGGTAGAGACCCCCGAGTTTACCAGACAAAGATCCTGTAAGCAAACCCAGTCCACGAACCCAGTACTTCCCCGGCTCGAAGAAGCAGAACCCCAGCTAGGGTGATGAATGTTGAAATCCCCAACCACCATACAACAATCAGTGAGCAGTTGTTAGATCCGTCCAAGCAAGAGCGCCGAGAGGGAAGGTGAGAGAATGTATAAATTAATAATTCTGATCGTGGTTTCGGCAAAGAAGATATCCGTAGCAAGAAGCTGTTCGTTCGAATCCGAGCTGAAGAGGTCTACCAATCTGGAAGAGATATCCGACCTGATTGCAGCGAGGAGCCCCCCCCTACCCAACCACTTCTATAAACCGTACGGTCAGGGAGGAAAAAAGAGACACCAGGAGATAGCCAGGATTCTCGGATAGTCAAGATCGTGGCTGTAGCAAAAATCGAACTGTCGGTGAAATAAGGTCTTTTCGAGCGAAGGGACTGCGCATTCCATTGGACCAGCGACCAACTATTCATGAAGAGGGAAGTGCTCCGCTAGGCCGGATGCCGTCTTGAACCGCTTGGAACAGAGACTAAAAAGAAACTTACCGTCGTCACGATGAGCTTTCAGGTGAAACAGCAAGGCTGGACGAGAAGAGAAGGGCATGGCGCATGAAGGACACAAGAAGGTTCTGGAGTGAGACAGTTTGACGGATTCCGCAGCTGACACCACATACGGAACCACAGATTCTTCGCATAACAGGAATTCATCGGCGCTTTGGCCAGTGTCAGGAGGTTGCTCAGCAGGCACTGAAGAAACTGGGCTCACTGCAACTGTAGCGGGAGGATTCTGAAAAACTTCAGCCTATGGCAACTGTGCAGCGGTTGAGGTGGGACCGGTATGTAGGGAAGAAGGAGGTGAAAGAAGAATCGTCAATGAGTCCAATCTACTGGTGAGTTTGGAGATGATGTCCAGAAGCTGAGGGAAGGCAGCGGAGCAAGCACACGGAGGTTGAGCCTGTGTCGCCGCCGCCGCCGCCGCATATGAGGTCTGGTGGACTTGACGCACATATGCCCGAGCTCCTGGATAGCTGAGATGCTTTGAAGCCATAATATCTTGTATCCACTTTTCTTGGAGGTCAATTGGGCAGTTCGTGTCAGAAGCAGGATGAGAGCCCTCGCACAATACGCACTGGAAGCTCGACGCCAAGCATACCGAAGAGTCATGTCCTTCACCACAACGAGAACAGCGAGCGGCACTACGACAGGTTGACAGCAGATGTCCATAACGCTGACAATTTTTACACTGCCTATGCGAATCCAAGAAGGGTCTGACCACACATCTCGAATACCTGAGATAGATAGTGTCATGGTTAGTAAAGCCCAGTTCCTCCACTAGGACCGAAGAAGTAGGGACCCTCGATGAATTTACTGAACGTCGGAACCGAACAACACGAAGACAGTTCACACCACGGTCCAACAATTCCGAACAATCTCATCTACAGGGGCTTCAATGCCCACATCTCGAACTAAAAACTTTGTTGTCATAAGCTTAGTGAGGACCTGAGTTTTGACAGGGAGCTGAAGAAAATGAGAAAGTTGACAAATTTCCAGCAAGCAAATGAGATTCGAGGAACGCACCAATAAGTCACCCGAACGTAAAAACTGAACGTCTGAAATCGAGTCATGCATTGAAACATTGTCAACGCGGAACCTCTTCAACAACATGGGACGGACTCTGGGTAGCTTCCCAGAAGTCGCAGAAAGAAGTATTTCACCACGAGTCACTTCACTCGCAAATGCCCTACGCAGCAATTCCTGAGAAGACCATTGAATCGAACAAACAAAATCATTAACTGGTACTAGTAAACCACCCAGCTGACGAAGCTCGTCACCCGGTGAAGAACGCATCCTTTTAGCCGGAGTAGAGGAATCAGAGTCCCCTTTCCCGCCGGACCCACCGGCGGTAGCTGGGCCCCACCCCGAATCAACTGGCAACAACAAACAAGAGCATGCAAAGTAAAATATCCTATCTTGGATATGGGAAGAACCAACCGCCCGCAAAACCTCAGCAGGCAAAAAAACGAAAATAAAAGAGGAAACAGCAAGCCTCTGTCTCAAAAATGCAACGAAACAAGAACGCTTTCGCCGACGACGGCACACCCAAAACGCACGGTATCCTACGGGGTTCACCGAATAGATACAGGAGAGCCCACTTCACACCAGCCAACCGTTGCCAATCAGCACCAAACTCTCTCTATTTTTATCATCTCATGTAAACAAAAATAAGGATCACAGAGTAACTCGGGTCACCAGATTCTAGGTGATTGGTCAAAAAGAGACAATCTCACGTGCCCTGTATACTTTTCATTTATGCCCCGGGAGGCATTAAGGTGACCAGATATTGGAACACTGATTTGAGAACAAAATGTCGTGGTGTCTCCGAATCAGCAGATCATTTGGGGACATATGCATACTCAAAATAAATATGGAAGTCTTTTTGTCACATAACTGCATTGATATGAAAATGTATGTCTTAAAAGGATATATCTTGTATAATGTTGGTAATTTGTACTGAAAAGGCAGAGCTATGATGGCGAGAACATATTAGCAAAAGTGAAATGACCTTAGGTGCATGTTATCATCATTAGTGTTCTGTTTCTTGGCAGGTCCAACAGTAACTTAATAAGTTCTCTTGTGCTGAATTAAAATTAAGTAGCACAATTTACAATGAACGAATTACATGAAAAAAAATATTTAGAGTCAAAATTTGGCCTCGCCATTGGTTGATTGATTGATTGATTGAAGGTTTAACGACCACCGTGAGCAACTCAATGGGCTATAAGCAGTCGCCCGTCCCTAATTTAGGGTCACTGGTTCCAGGAAAGGGAGAGAGCCAGTGCCGTAAGACAAACACAACATCCATGCCTCACCGGGATTCAAACCCGGACCCCTTTCGGACGAATTATCTGAGGCCATCGCTTAGACCACTGCGCCACCGGGGCGGCCCTTGCCATTGGTGCAGCGCTCAGATTCTAGGTGATTGGTCAAAAAGACCATTCGTACAAATTGGTAAGGGTTGGGGTCCCGAATGAGGCAATGGATGGAGTGTTTGGCTTAGAGAACTTGCTCTCTTCCTTCTATATATCGAATGGCCTCAAATTGGGGACAGGTGGCTGCTTATAATCTTTACAATTGCTCGCGGTACTTGTTAAACTCGGAAAAAAAGAAAAACAGTCAAAATATGTTTTCACAAGAAGCATGTTGGAAAATTAGTACAAAGAAAACTATTTCACTATTTTTAAGAACATTTTTCATCAGAAATCTAATAGGCTAATGAGAAGACACATGAGGACAAATATCAAAATTTGAGGACAAGTTGTATCCCCAAAAGCATCAGACGATTTTGGAAACAGTAAAATAAATTCGAGGACTGTCCTCAAGAATTCGAGACAGCTTAGGGCAAAGACTTTTAAGCAAGGAGGTAATATTACTGGAGACACCACTGGCTCTGCTGCCATAGGTCACAGCTAATCTGTGGTGTGACGCCACAAGCAGGCAAAAAACGAACTAAATTATACCGTTGATAACACCGTAAGCTTGTGCATCATTGATAAAGATTATTGAATTACTCATTTTATCTGTTTATACGCTTAGAAGCTTTTGTTCCATTGGTTTCAAAGTAGCTTCTTTTCTGCAGCTGCGTCGTGCCTGCTCATGACGTCATTTGCAGCACGGATGGTGACTTATGGCGGCCAATGCTGCGTGGATAGGAGTGGTGTCTCCAGTAGTATAACCTCCTTGCTTTTAAGATACATTGACAGGAAGTTCTTGGGTAAATGAGTGGCAGCAGCAGTCGACATTTTGATCGCAGAGCTTGTACGGTAAAAATGGCGTGTGTCGCATGTGAGCAACGTTAATTAAGCTATTTTACCTGCGCGAAAGAAGAAATTTTACGTTGTTTTAATACTGCGCATTAATTTTTTTCAATGGGGTATAAATTAGACATTTCGCCTTTTTAACTTACAATTAAAGAAAGCATCATTATCGTCATTTGGGGGGATATGAAATAACTGAAGGGAAATATCGGTTGTCCTACGTGTAAAATATATTTCGGCTTCAGTTGCTTGAGAACTGCGTGATCTAGTTGCATGAAATTCGTATATCACACTCTAAGTAATGTCAAAAATCATTTTAATGTGGCCATTTGTTTATTCTTAAGAGAAATTGCCGAGAACAAAACTTTTAATTTCGGAAGTTTTTCCCGCAGTATTATAAGTTTGTATAGCTACTCAACGGGGAAAAAAATAAGTAAAATTAAATATGATAGAAAGAAATGCCCTCTTCATGTAATTTAGAGTTTAGACCAAAGAGGTTAGATGTAGGAGGAGGTGGCAACAGCCCCTCTCCGTGTGCTTCTGGCGTGACGCCACTTTTATCAGTTGACTACGCCAATGCGCCCAATCTGAGAATCTCCTGTATATCTCTATAGGGAAATCGCGATTTTGAAAGGGTTTTTCGGACCCTTACTCTACCTATACAGGCATGAAACAAATTGAGGCTGAAATATTTATTCCCATAATAAAAAATTTCCAGAAAAAACAGGAAAATATGTGTTGGTATTTCTTTAACAAATTTAACAAAATAATGATTTTTTTGAGCGGAAGTGCATAGTGCGCATGGTTACTTGCATACTGCTCATGTGCAAGATAACCATGTTTAAAATATAACCAAAAGCCTAATGTTAAGAAATAAGAAGTCCCAAATATTCCTTCTTTCCATCTTTGGTTTGCATGCGCTAAGCAAAACTGCTTAAGCCACAGGAAGTGACGGCATGTTCCCGAACTCTCGCAGTAGAGACTCCCACCACCTCAGAGAGTGGACAGAAACAACTGATCTGTTTTGGCTTCACTCAAACTGGGTCACTTCACCTCCTCTTCTTCTAACCTCATTGGTTTAGACAATTACAAATCTCGAGGATGAAAAGTCTGGGAAAAGAAACGCGAGTTGAGAAGCCATGTGTAGGTTTAACCAGAAACCTTCCCTTTAGTCTGGTGAATGACACAAGGGCCTAGTAAAAACTAAGTTCCTCAATTTAATATTTAGAGATCCAATAAGTGAAAAAGGTTACTAGCTTACTATCTTGCACTAAAAATCCTAAAACACCTCTGTTTTTCAAAAGGAAAGATTACGAAAGGAAGTGAGAAGCCTAGATTGAAACTTCAAGTCACGGTAAATGAGACAAGGTTCTAGTAAAAACTGAGTCCCTCAACTTAATATTTAGAGATAAAGTAAGTGAAAAAGATTACTAGCTTACTATCTTGCGCTTAAAATACTAAAACACCTCTACTATTTCAAGGGAACGATTAGAAAAGAAGGTGGGAAGCCTAGATTGAAACTGCAAGTCACGATAAAGTTCTAGTAAAAACTGAGTCCCTCAACTTAATATTTAGGAATAAAGTAAGTGCAAAAGGTTACTAGCTAACTATCGTACACTTAAAATACTAAAACGTCTCTATTATTTCAAGGGAAATATTAGAAAAGAAGGCGAGAAGCCTAAATTGAAACTGCAAGTCACGGCAACATTGCTGTGACTAGCACTTAAATCCGGATGAAAATATGAATTTGTTTCCTTTTTTTCTCGCGCTTTGGGGGGGGGGGGGGGGGGCAATTTGGTCGTCGTACTTCTCTTTTCTATTTCCAGACAGGGGATACCGGTATAGTGAGACCGCAAAGGTGTGTGATACCTCTTGCTAAATGGCAATCGTCAGATTTTAGCTTGGCTGAGCTTCGTTTCCAGTTAGCACGTCTTAGAGCATTTACCCACTTACCCAAAGTATCACAGTTATTATGAGGAAACCTACGAAATGCAAGTGTCTGATGGCCAGTTGTTTGTTTATTGGTACATCCGTACGCTACGCAAGATATAACCGTTTTAAAAATATGTTTAGCTCATTAAATTTGGCTATATTATTTTCTGAAATACTTTACAATATATACACACTATTTATAAAAACAAAATATTAAATCTTACTGGTTATCCTTTAAAAAAAATGGATGAAATTGATATAAAAATGGATGAAATTGATATGAACACACGAACGAAGTAAGGAACGAGATGTGACAGATTCTTTCCGTACAACGCTGAACTTCAAATGTCGCCCGGTTAACTACGGTTTTCCAGTCTATGTATCATTAAAGATTTGCATCCATGCCTTAGGGAGGCATAGATGCTGAGCTTGTCTTACGTCATTGGGTCACTCGCTTCCCTGGAAACAGTGGCCCTAAATTAGGGACAGGCCACTTTTTGTAGCAGAGTGAGCTGCTCACGGTGGTCGTCAAACCCACAAATTAAAATAAAAATAATAATAACTTATTCAGTCCTTTTCGCAACCCTTCTAAACTTTCTTGAAGTAAGTAGGTGTTATCCTGCTCAAAACTTTGTTTACGTCATGGGGAGGATAAAAGCGTCAAGTCACTGTTGTTTTATTATCTGTGCCGCGGATGGCCTAGTGGTCAACGTCATGACTGCCACGGAGATAACTTCAGGTTCGATCCCAGCAGGAACGAACGCTCGAACCACTAAATACTCGCCGTGCGTCGGATGGGCACTGTTAAGCCGTCGGACCCCGGGTACTGGCTCCCCGGTGATAAATAAGGACGTCTTCCTGCCCCTTTCTACCTAGCTTCCGTGTCACTTTCCTATCGGGCACTCTGGCCCAAATCTCCTAGCTTCCTATTTCTAAGGGTTGTTTAAAACCTGGGGTCGGACACTTCCTTCCTAAAATCCTCTACATATGATTTGATCTGATCTGTTTTATTGTCCGCCGCTTTCAGCTTTCAGCACCAAGAATTCAACCCTTGCCCACATCAAGTTGGACTACATGAACAGGGATCACACTATATCCTCGCAGCCGACAACCCACCAATGCCGATTTAGCGAAGAGGATTGGTGAATTGGAAAGAACGGTAAAGAAGTTGGAAAGATCACTGAATACCCAAAGGAAGAAGCGCACAACGATAAAAACCTCCATCACAGAGGACAAATATGTTCCCTATAGACTATAGGTATCGAATTGCCAGCTCCCAGACACGGGCGTCGCTGGCGGGGAGGACATGTCCCCTTCAATATTTCAGCCGAAGTTTACCTCTAAATTTCATACTGCTACCCTTTTCGCGTTTTTCATTCTCTCACTGAACTTTTTATTTGGGCTCTCCCGTCTGGATAAGGACATTCCAGAGGTCATTTGACTACAACGTTTGCTAGCCACATGGGAGCCGAGGGGATTCTTGTCGGTGACTGTAGGGTTTTCCCCAGCCTACTCTTCTGCTCGATGGCTCTTACGCTCTCTACCACCTTTTTTTATTTATTTACTAACTGGTTAACGGGGAGAGGAAGTTGCTCTCATCATTCGTCCAACGTGATCATTTTACAAAACAAGCTAACACAACGCATATGAACAGCACAAACATTTAATATATATACACTCTTTACGAAGTTCAGGGTTTTCCACAACCGATTGCAATACATACTTTTATTTTCAGAAGACAGTCAGCGCCCAGTCGCTGACTGTCTTCTTTTTCGTTCATTTTTTTCTTGCCTCCCTGTGCATCGTGAAAAATATTTCTTTGGCGTTCCTCTCCGCCAATCAGAAGCGACGACCGCGTCGTCTTCCATCGCACACCGTGGGTAAGGAATGCTCAGCGTAGCATGTAGTAGGTCAACAAAGTAGTGAAAGGATTATTAACGTCGAGTCAGTCACAGCGAGCAGGCGCCGAAAACTCTTAATTTTACAGTGACAGTTGACAGTATTTTGACGTCAAACTGGATGAAGGGGGGAAATGACTGGTCGTTTCTGAGTAGGTAGGTTTCTTCACTTTTGTTTCCTGTTTCCAACGTGTAATCTGGACTCCTGGAATGCTTCTCTAAATACTTTATCTCAGACTCAGTGGTTTAATTCTCTCTCCCTAAAATAATTTCTTTTCGTTGCTATTTTGAGCCTGTTTCAAGATGGACAAATTTTTAAATCGAAAACGGCTACTGCCTCACGCTCAGGAACCAGAACCTTCAACTTCTAAGTCTAACACTAGTGATTTCTGCAGTAACATGAATGAAGATGGTCCCCCACAAAAAAAAGGATATGGTGAAAATACAAGTGATTACATCGCTGTTCATCCCAACCAGCCCCAAATATTGCCTGAATGGTTTCCATCTCTGATTTTCAAAGGTCGGACGCTGAATTTCAGATGCGCTTGGTATAAAGACTTCACTTGGCTGCATATCGACACCAGTGGCAGTACAAACGGTGTTTTTTGCTTTTTCTGTTACCGTTACCAAAGGGGTAATCCAAACAAAACACTGTCCAAAAAAAGTGAGCCATCCTTTTCATCACGAGGTTTCAAGAACTGGAAGAAAGCAATGGAAAAGTTTAAAGCACATGAAAAATGTGATGCTCATCTTCAGACAGTTCTAGCATATCATCAAATGAAAAATCCGATTGAAGCGCAGCTGAATGAAACCGTGGCAAAAAGGCAAAAAGAAGCCAGAGCTAGTTTAACGAAGATAATCTCTTCAATGCGCTTCCTTGGAAGACAAGGCCTGGCAATTCGAGGACATCATCACCAAGACGGAAATTCGAATGAGCTTCTTAAATTAAGATCAGAGGACTTCCCTTCTCTTGGCAAATGGATATTAAAAGAAAGAGAAAAGATGACGCATCCATCTATTCAGAATGAAATTTTAGAAATTATGGCTGGAGAAATTATTAAAAGCTTTTGACGCGAGATACGGATGTAGAAACACCCCATGTTCTCCATAATTTGCGATTCGACGCGAGACATTTCGGGAAAAGAACAAGAATGCAATTGTGTTAGATGGATAGACAGTGACTTGAGACCTGTAGAAAGTTTTTTGGGCCTATATACCGCGTCCGAGACGACGGGAGAAGGAGTTGCGGCAATTTTATTGGATGTCATGACAAGACTTCAGCTTCCAATAACAATATTACGAAGTCAAGCGTACGACGGAGCTCCCAATATGAGCGGGTGCAAAAAAGGAGTCCAATCCTTGTTAAAAGAAAAACAACCGTTGGCTAAATTCATTCACTGTGGAGCCCACTGTCTGAATCTGGTTACAAAAGATGTCTGCGATTCGACTCCATATGTCCGCAATGCAATTCAATGCAATGGGCACATGAACTCGGCGTACTTTTTAGCCAGTCGTCGAAGGCAAAAAATTGCTTTTTGAAAATTCAAGAAATGGATGCTCAAAGGCCTGTACAAAACATAGCTAAGATAAAGCCTGTCTATCCAACACGGTGGATCTGTCGACTTTCACAGATTGTGGAGATTATCACGCGATACAACACTGTGCTGGAAACACTGGAAGATTTGAGTGAAACTGAAAATAAAAGCGTTGTTTCAGCATCAGCTAGTGGGCTGCTCAAGCTATTTCAGTCAGGAGCAACTTTATTTGGACTTCTGATGGCTAAAGACATTATTGCTCATCTTGAAATATTGAACAAATGCATTCAAACACGCGAAGTGTGCGTTATATCTGTGATTCAAAGCATTGAGGATTTATCAACAGCTTTTGCAGATATGCGATCTGAACAAAATTTTAAAATTCTTCTGGATCAAGCAAATAAAATTATTGAAGATTTTAATTTAATTTAGATCCACTGACAATTCCGCGATCGAGGAAACCACCGAAACGATACACTGGACTTTGCGATGCGCATCATGGTGGTACAATAGAGCAATATTACAAAAAAGAGTACTTTGCTTTAATAGGCACCGCTTTAATGTCTTTGAAGTGTCGGTTTAATAAAGAAGATCTGAAGTACGTAAAAGCTATGGAAAGCACACTTTTGGGCGTTGATGTGGCTGCAGGACTAGATATTCTAAGCAGTTATCCAGAACTCAATATAACAGTTTTAGAGACGGAACTGGGACTTTTTTTTGAAGAAGTACAAGATTGCTTCTGTCTCTGATGCCGTAGCTGTTCTACAAAGCATGCCACCAGAAGTTCGAAACATGTTTGAGAACATTGAAATCCTAGTGCGCTTGTTGATAGTTCTGCCAAGCTCGTCATGTGAAGCAGAACGCAGTTTCAGTGCGTTACGTCGCTTGAAAACTTACCTGAGGAGCACAATGACTCAGAAGCGGTTAAACCACGTTGCAGTGTGCCATATTCATCAAGATGAATTAGACAAAATTGAAATAGACTCCATTGCATCTAGATTTATCCATACCAATGATAAGAGGAAGCAAAATTTTGGAATATAATGTTAGGTAGGTACAGTACTTTTTTTCCCCATTTGATAAATACAATACACGATTTCTGCGTACGTTATATACTGTATATGTAATTTGTACCTAAAAACGTAAATAACAGTTGTCAGTTCTTTAATTTTGCAAAACAATTGCGGTACGTATCAAAAAATTATTGCACTGCATTTATTCAATACAGTTAGAAGATTTGCTGCCCCCAGTACATTTTGAAAAAACTTAAAAAAATGGCTATTATTACTGCACGCTTGCCCCCCCCCCCCAATTCCTATTTGCCAGCGACGCCCACCTCCCAGACAATTTAGCACAAGCCAATCTGGTAAACTTGATTCTATAGCTTCAAACTACATATGCATCTCTGCCTTCTGACATTTCTAAATGATCAATCAAAACATCCCAATTGTAACATGTTATGTATAACTAACTCACTTGTTATATATTGAAAAACTCACATAAACTTTAATATAATAACAATAAAGATTGAAAAAAAAAAACCAGGAAAGGGTCCCGTTTTAGCAGACCAGATATTCCCGTGCGCGAATTTCATAAGTGTATATATGGAATCGCGATTGGGGCCATTTCAAACACCCGATTGGTTCGGAGCTGCTTTGAAGATATGCTTGTAGGTAGGGACTAGAGAGAAATCACTTGACAGGAACTTCATTTTAATTCGGGAAAGTGGGCAACGTTCGTGACTGCCGCGGAAAGAGCCTCACATTCAATCCCAGGCAGGTACGAACGCTCGATCCACTAAATATCCGCCGTGCGTTGGATGGGCACGTTAAGCCGTCGGACCCCGGGTACTGGCCTCTCGGTAATAAATAAGGGCGTCTTCCTCCCCCTTTCTACTTTGCTTCCGTGTCACTTTCCTATCGGGGACTCTAGCCCAAAACCCCTGAAGATTAAGAAATCCTCCGAACTGGCCTGTGAAGTCAGAGCTAGTGGGCCGAACGACTCGAGCCTCGAGCTCTCCGCTCCTGAAAACGCCAACGAAGTACCGCGGTGTTTACGCAGAGAAATAGTTTCTCGAGTGCGATACTAGACAAATCGAGCACACAGCAATAAACTGACGGTTTTTTTCTTTGTATTTTTTATCCTTAGATATCAAAAGATTATATCATTAGTTTTCATTTATTTTCTCAGTTTCCTGCAATGATATCTGTGAATTCTAAAATTTTGCTCTTGTGCTAGGAAACAATTTTATGTACGGACTTTAAAGATAAATATTTCAGGAAAATTTTCCTTTAGTCTTCAATTTGGCTAAAGGAACCAAAACATAATAGTTTTTTCACGCATAACATGAAAAGCCCAACATTTTACGTTGAGCATTTTTGCAACTATGATTTTTTTTAAAGTGCGTGAATGGCAAATTTGTAGGACTTTATGAGCATAATCATTTCACTTAAAACTTTTAGAAATTCCCTTTGCGTTCGATTTATTAAAAAAAAAAAGAAGAAAAGACCGTTCTCTAATTACGTAACGAACGCGAAAGCAAAATTTCTGATTTAATGAGTATATTTCCTGAAAATACGGTAAGACGTGTGTTTAGATCTTGCAACTACTTCTAGAAATTTAAAAAAAAAAAACCATTATAAATTAAAATCCCTCAGGAAAAAGGCCTTTGTCAGATGAATATGGAAGGCATTAATTTGGGTATCTTCGAATTTATGCACAAAACATTGCAAATTTTTTGCTGGGAAATCAGAATGTCACACCCTTTTTTTCTCCCAACTTTGTAAAAACATATTTTACACAAAAGGTATTAATTTTCTCCAGCAGTATAAAATTGTTAGGCAAACTTTTTTTTTTTCATTTTTCAACTGAAACAGATATTGAAAATATCGATTAACACATTAGACTCCCCCAAAAAACGGAAAACACAAGCATCAACAAATGTGTTCCTTCATTATGCATAAGTACTTTCTTTTTTGTCCGATGTGCTTCTTGCAGAGAGAAACGTCTCACTACCAATATTCTCGAAGCTATCCTTATACATGTGAATGATGGGACTATGAATTCAACTAGGAATTAAAGTGCTACTTTGTAGAAGAGTTCAATGTAGAGAATTCAAGTTCATAGTTCTCTAATCGGGACCTCAAGTTAAACTTACTTTAACTTAAATTGTACGCAGATCATTCTATCGTGAGAACAATTAGGCTTAACTAACCTTTGCTTTGAATTCACGGTGGGTTCAAAATCCATTATCGTTATGGAAGAAATCAATTTTCTTTGAAGGCTTTTATCTTTAGGAAAGCTGAAAACAGTGGCTTCCACGCATGCTGTATAATAACGCTAATTCACGTGCACGACGACAACCGAAAGCTCAACGCTGACCAATGCTGCATGAACGCGAAGCTAGTATCGGCACTCCCCTTACGTTTGCCCTTTGACCCCTCTGCAGAGAGGGATTGCGACGGACCTCTGACGGTGACGTCACACCCCTTCGCATTTAGCGCGCTGGGGCTTTCTCTCCAGGGGTTTTGCTCTAGCCCAAATCTCCTAGCTTCTTATTTCTAAGGGTTGTTTAAAGACCTGGGGTCAGACACTCCCTTCCTAAAATCCTCTACATATGAGCATTTGATCATTTAATTCGGGAAGTTCTACTTGTAAGAAATTCACTGTGATCTCATCTAACGTATATTGCCAAATGATAGTACCATATTGAATAATTTTCTGCCAAGTAATTTCGTCTGCGTTATCATAAGTACTTGAATTTCCACAAGTACGAAACTCAGTATCGGACAATAGATGGCAGCACGTCAGCTCTGTATAGATCTCTATTGTTCTGTTGCGGGGGTGGCATAAAAGGAATTGTAGGGTTTGGGCTGCCTCTGAACCTTTAGCAATGTAAACTGGCTCCCCAGACTGAAATATTTAGTCTAACTTTTAAGTTTTGCTACGTGAAGATGTCTGTTTAGCTGAAAACGTGAACTAGATTGAATTTTTGCCAGAAAACTGCCTAATGATGCGAAGAAACACCTGAAATGTAAATGCAACAGTTGCACAGTTTTGTCGGAATAAATATTCTAGAATGTTGTCTTCTCTACCAGATAATGTGAATGATTAAATAGTAAATGGTCTTTAATATATTGTTTTGTAATATTTAATTTCTGATAATTTTAGTGCTTCCCAAATTCGTCAAAAAAAAAAAAAAAAAAAAAAAAAAAAAATACGCTTTCAATCCACACCTTAACCTCCTGAGTGGGAATAATGGTGATAAATGATTTGTTTCGAGAGCCCGTAAGTTATTTTAACGGTGTTTTTTTTTTTTTTTTGAGGGATTATGTATGGTATTAGATTTGTTTTTAAGGTGAAGTTGGGAGGCACGAAAATTTTAAAGGATTTCGTAAACGATATATCGCAGACCACTTACTATTTAATCAGTTATAATGTATGGCAGAGAAGATAGTGTGGTGGAAAATTGATTCTGACGGAACCGTAGGATTTCTACAAAACGCTGCTCTCACAATGGGCGCCCATAGCTTAGTTTTTAGGAGGGGGCAAACAAAAATCGTAACTCTGGGTAACATATACAAACACCACATAAAAATTTCCACTGTGCTTAGTTGTCGTCTAACCATTTTTATCATGTCAACACATAAATTTAATTGGAAACCTCCAAAACTACATAAGGAAAATGCATAAGTGAAATTAGACAGCATGTTTGGACAATAAGGAAGTTGTTAGGTTCTTTTGATCATTTTGGTCTTTTATGTCACATGTGCCACAAAAACAAAGAGATTGCACCCACCCACACAGACACACAATTTGTCATCAAGAATAAATAAAAAATACCCTCAAGGAGGGGCGCCGACGTCCCCAAGTTATTGAGGGGGCCAGCGTGAAGAGATCAGTCATATAGGAGGGGCATATCTCTTCCATTGTTAGGAGGAAAATTTTAAAAAATGGAGGCAAGAAGATAAACTACAAGATTCGACGCATGTTTTAAAAACCTCATCAATCAGCAAATGAAGAAGGAAACAGAATTATTCTTTTGCTGAATATTAATATTTTTTAAAAATGGTTTTATAAAAATATCCAGTGAGATTCTATTTCCAGACGTTCATAAAAAAATATGAGAAATTAGTGGTGTTACTCAAACAAAGAACAAGAAGCGCAAAAATAGACAGGTAAAGGCGCTAAACGTTATATGTACGTTTCAGTATTTTCATTTATTTTATTTTTGATAATTGTTAGGAGGAAAATTAAAAAACTACATATATTTACTACATATCACCAGGGCCGGATTAGACCTATTTTTCAATTCATCACACTAGTCGTACATTGGTAAAGATCAGTCAACACTTATTAACAAACTTAAATCCACCAGCTCATTAAGTGCTTCTTGGTAAATTCCAGACTGATTGCCTTGAAGCCCGTTTCGGACAGTATCGGCAAATGAGTGGTGGAAACTATCATATATCAGTTGAAGAGATTTTGGAATCAAATGTGACAAAAGGTTACAGAAAAACTCCTGTGCTGCACAATTTCATATAAAATGATGAGAAAATGGGTATTTTTATGTTTCAGTAGTTTTGTATGACTGTGAAAACTGTTCGTCTTAATTAAATGTAACTATGCTTTTATTTATTGTTTGTATAATTTCCTTTACTCTAATCATTTATTAATTAAACGTAATTAAAATCAGCACTCTTTCATCAATGTTTCAACATATTAAGTGTACAAATAAGTTTTAAAGCGTTTTAAGACAACGCAACGTGTAATTTGTGAGAAAACAACAATACCTTTACGAATCAAAATATGCGCCGTCATTATCTATCACCTTCCGCCATTGGTCCTGACGGATTCCAGCCATGAAGAATACTTCGTCCTGTGACGCGATGAAGTCATCAACCTATTTTTGCACTTCGTCACAAGTCCGGAACCGTACAGCAGGCAAACCATGTCGAGATTATACGCCGGGTGCTCCAACACTTCCCAGCCAAGCTTCAATGACGTTTCCTTGACCGATTTCACGACATACTGCCTAGCGTTGTCATGCTGTAATTTCACGAGACGCAATCGTTTGCCTGTGAATGGATGTTTCCGACAGATTTCCTAGTTCAAACGCAGCAATTGTTGCTTGTAGCGATCAGAAGTAACCCTGTTCCGATAGTTCATAATTAAGCACACCCTTCGTGTCCTACCAGATGCACAGCAGATCTTTCTTGGAGTGAATATTGAGTTTCGGTGTTGAAGTCTTTGCTTCACCGGGGTCTACGCAGTGTTTTTCGCGTTTGGGACTGTCGTACCAAATCCACTTTTCATCACCCGTAACGATTTTCCACAGCAAAGATTTTCCGTGTTGTTTATTCAACGGATTCAAACACTTCATGGCACGGTCATCCTTGTTGCTCTGGCTCAGGTCATGCGGCACCCATTTTCCTTCCTTCTGAATCTATCCCATTGCGCGTAAACATTTGGAAATGGTTTGATGAGTTACCCCCTCCCCCTCCTTTGTTGAGCTCATTATTTTTGCGTTTGAGACGAATCTTCATCCAGCAATGCTTGCAGTTCTTCATGTGCAACCTTCTGCGGGTCGCCGCTACGTTCTCGACCGCTAACATCAACATCACCTGCTTTAAACCGCCAAAACCAAAACTCGCACGTGCTTTTAATACAATATTCTCCCCCAGAACAGAACAGATCGATGCACATGTTTTTGCAGCACTTTTACATTGATAAAATTCGTAACAAACGCAGTGTCGAGTAAATGCAGTATCGCTTGCCTTCTTTCACCTACCGATGTGCAAGTGCGTTTAACCGTTGAGCAAACTTCTGTGTCGCATTTTATACTCTGGACCAGTTACGGTCACATGACAACAACGCGGGGGAATGACGTATATGTAAATTAGCGGTATACGTCACAGACAAAAAAAGGCTTTAAAGCGCATTTGTACACCTAATATCACCAATTTAAGGGAAAACACTCCCTAAAAATGCCAACGTTCCCATTGTGGAAACATAACATTTCTCAACAATGATAACATATATACAAATTCTGCTGCCACAGTTGATCTCATAATATTTTTGTTATTATTTGTGCCAATATTTATTGCATTCCGTTGAATGGAAGTACCCAGGGACGTGCCAAGCTGGGGTTGAATGGGTGCGAAGCACCCGGGCGCCAGCTTCCGGGAGTGGTAGGACGCCTTAATAAAATTTTACAGTTGACAAATTAATTCTAGTGACGTGGAAAAAGTTAAGAAAACGTTTTACTGTGAGAAATCGTAATGTTACTTGGCACGTTTATTTTTCTAGTAAAAATATTCATTATATAATTCAATAGGAAACGACTTGAAATCAGAGAATAATTTTTACTGTTTTATTCAGTAACGGATACCGTGGGCGAAAGAACTAACAATTGTTTTTTCTAATTTTTGTTTTTAAATCTCGAAGATTTCAGTATCATGATATGCGTGGCCAGTCCTAAGATATATGGCAATGGGACCAACCAATATAAAGGAAAAACACAGTGGACTTCAAAAAATATAATTTTATTTACTTTGAGCGGCGCATACTTTAATAAAATCTGGTCGTAAATAACGACGAAAAATGTCTCTAGAAATGTTCAGCATTATTCAAGAAATGCATGCTTTCTTTTCTCAAGTACCTTACCTTTGGCTAATTTTAAAGAAAGAGCTTCCAGCGTTGACCGTAGAACATTGCTTTGAAGCAAGGTGAGAAGTCTATGCAGTAAGGGTCGAGGTTTATAAGAAAAAATGCATATGAAAACCTGTTCTTTTGAATTATGTTTTTTGTTTTATACAACTTATTTGTATTTATACCCATATGAGAGCTTTTTTGGTTAGTGGGTTATAGTTAAACAGACGTCCGTCATGTTCAATGTTATATACTCGAATATACACTGAAGAGCAACTGAATTAGTGACAGCTGGCGTTATGCAAATGTGGCGCTGTGGGCGGCCCTATAAACGGAAACGATATGATGATCCCACGATATAAGGAGTGATGCGACGGGAATCAGCAAGAGTCGGACGCAGTATGGGTAAGACGAAGGATCTAAGCGCATTTGATCATGGGCAAATTGTCGGGGCCCGACGAATGAGTCACTCCATCTCGGAAGTCGTGCAGGCACTGGGATTTTCACGCGCCACTGTGTCACGGGTGCATCATGAGTATATCGAATCCTGTAAAACCATCCCTGCAAGGGCCAACTGCCGTGGACAACAGCGTGTGGATGAGCGGGGTCATCGTGGACTAGCTCGCATTGTAACAGCGGATAGACAGGCCACGGTGCAAGAAATCACTCGGCAATTTAACGCTGGTGCACAAAAGCGTGTAAGCAGCCACACCATCCAGAACCATCTCCTCGC
The DNA here is from genome assembly GCA_039090855.1 of Macrothele yani. NCBI lineage: Eukaryota > Metazoa > Arthropoda > Arachnida > Araneae > Macrothelidae > Macrothele > Macrothele yani. The sequence continues at coordinate 64,258,720 of CM076999.1, read as the reverse complement.
TATGGGGTACAGAAGCCATCGTCCCACGAGGGTACTGCTGCTGACCGCACATCACAGGGTGCAAAGATTAGCATGGGCGCGAGAACATCGCCACTGGACCCTACACATGTGGAAAAATGTTGCCTGGACTGATGAGTCGAGATTCCCGTTATTACATGCGGATGGCAGGATACGAGTACGGCACAAACCACATGAAGCGATGGATCCTTCTTGCCAGCAGGGTACTCTTCAAGCTGGTGGGGATGGCATTCTTGTCTGGGGACTGTTTACGTGGGCTGAAATCGTACCCCTGGTACGTGTGAGATCGTCCCTCACAGGTCAACGTTACCGGGATATCTTAAACGACCATTTGTTCCCGTTTGTGCGTCTTCAACATCCCACTGGGGACCTCATCCTGCAACAAGACAATGCACCGTGCCATCGCTCCCGAATTGTATCCGAATGGTTGGATGAACACTCCACCGACGTGACCTTGCTCCCTTGGCCAGCTAGGTCACCTGACCTCAATCCCATCGAGCACATATGGGATGCCATCGAGAGATATGTTCGAGGCTCTGACCCCCTCCATCAAATCTTCGTGAACTGTGGGAGCTTGTTCAGGGGTCGTGGATCCGTATGGCTTCCCAACGCTTCCGGTGTCTTGTCGAGTCCATGCCGAGACGAATCGCCGCCTTCATCAGGGCGAAAGGTGGTGCTACACGTTACTAGACAGGTATCTCTAATTCAATTGCTCTTTTTTTTTTTTTTTTTTTTTTTTTGATTGGATGTTTAACGACCACCGTGAGCAACTCAATGGGCTATAAGCAGTCGCCCGTCCCTAATTTAAGGTCACTGGTTCCAGGGAAGGGAGAGAGCCAGTGCCGTAAGACAAACACAACATCCATGCCTCACCGGGATTCGAACCCGGACCCCTTCGGACGAATGACCAGAGGCCAACGCCTTAGACCACTGCGCCACCGGGGCGGCTCAATTGCTCTTCAGTGTATATATTATGAAAATTCTTACTTTACGGGAAATAGATAATTATGTTGCTAAAGGTATTTATTTCATGTAAAAATGAATAAAATTCGAAAACTATTTTTGCACAAGGGGCGAGAAATCTGAGCTTGCACCCGGGCGACAAATGCCCTTGGCGCGCCCGTGGAAGTACCAGCGGCATGTAAAGGGTTAATGTGAGACATTGTTCCCTAATGACCGTCTTAGGTTTCACGCAGATAATACACCCGTGCATTGTGCTAAACGTGTCAAATTTTGGTTTCTAGGACATGAGGATGAGAAATACTGTAGTAGCTGCCGTAGCCACCTCAATCTCCGTACATCAATATCACTGAACATTTGTACGAATATCTGGAGCGAAATGTTAGATCACCCTTTCCACCTCCAACATTAATGGCACAACTGGGACATATATATTTTACAGGAAGAATAGTCTCAAATTCCTTTATCGTATGTGAATGACTTACACAAGTCTATTACATGTCGAACTGCTTCTATTCTGAAACCCCGAAATGGACTGCAGCTAATTTTTTGGGCTTTCAGAATATTAGTTAAAGCCTACTAAAGCCTATTAGTTAAAAGTTATCGACAAACAGTAAATGTTCCTATTATTTTGATAAACCGTAGTATGTTATGGGTGAACAAACCTAAATTTTTACATTTCCATTACACAGATGTATGCTACTTCTATCTGAACTTAAAACCAGCTACGGACTCATAAATTTGTTTCTGTTAAGTCCAATTTATTTGCAGTAAAGGATTCTGGTCCTGTTCCTTCGGGAATGACATGTGTGCTGTTCTTATCAACTACAATAGCCTGGTTTTGTTCATATTTAGATGCCACCGCATTAATTCGTCTTAAGGTTCTACGAGACCCGCCATCTTGTATTGCTGCCTTCTCTTATTAACCAACGGGCAAGCGTATTTTACAAATTGCTCGGGCAATTTTGCACAGGTTGGAACACCGTTTGTGGCTAACGCAAGATATATGATAAATAAAGAGTTCCCTGGTTTCAGATTTTCATTTTGGACCCTTTAAGTATTTTTTATTAATTAATAAGACTATGGAGGGCGCTTTGGTACGACTTTCGCTGCAGATAAAAAATGAAGGGAAAGATCAATAAAATTTCAGAAACCAGGGAACTCTTTATTTATCGTATATCTTGCGTTAGACACAAACGGTGTTCCAAAATGTGCAAAATTGCCCGAGCAATTTGTGAAATACGCTTGCACGTTGGTTAATAAGAGAAGGCAGCAATACAAGATAGCGGGTCTCGAAAAGCCTTAACGCAACAATCTAGTCGTCATATACACCAAAGTACCAGCTTCCTCGTATTACGCGCTTAATTGATTCCTAGGAATGATCGCTTGAAGTGAATTGATTTATACACAGTCGAGTCAGATTATTATACTCACCTCCTACTTTTTAAGTCAACAGTGCGTTCCCAATGAAAGAAGGCACGTGTCGTGAGCTGGCTTGGTGGTTATATAAAGTATGCTGTACGCAATCTGAAAACATATCACTCGCTGCTGTCATGGATAAAAGGAGCGATTTATCAGATTTGCAAAAAGGTATGATTATCGGTTTTCGGCCAAAGGTAGCAGTATTTCTGAAACAGCGCAGTTTGTGAACTGTTCGCATACCGCTGTGGTTAAAGTGTATCGTGCCGCCCGCCCCGGTGGCGCAGTGGTCTAAGCGATGGCTTCTGATCATCCGTCCGAAAGAGGTCCGGGTTCCAATCCCCGTGACCCGCCCCGGTGGCGCAGTGGTCTAAGGCGTTGGCCTCTGATCATTCGTCCGAAGGGGGTCCGGGTTCGAATCCCGGTGAGGCATGGATGTTGTGTTTGTCTTACGGCACTGGATATCTCCTTTCCCTGGAACCAGTGACCCTAAATTAGGGACGGGCGACTGCTTATAGCCCATTGAGTTGCTCACGGTGGTCGTTAAACCTCCTATAAATAAATGTATCGTGATTGGAGAAATGGCACCATTGCAAATAAGCGAAGTGGAAACTGCGGAGCACCACGTGCCATTGATCTGCGAGGTGAACGTCGGCTTTGGAAGTGCGTGAGAGCCGATCGATACTCTGTAGCGGAGCAACCCACGGGCGAAATGAACCAGGGGGCTACCGGAAGTGTGCCTAAAACAGCAGTTCAGCGAATCCTGCTGCGTATGGGGCTCCGATGCAGACGGATGATCACGGCACCTATGCTAACGAAGGTGCATCGGCAGAGAAGGCTTACATTTGCACGGCAGTATCGGAATTGGACCTTCCCTGATTGGCAAAGAATTGCCTTCTCCGATGAGTCACGTTTTCTGCTTCATCGAACGGATGGACGTTGGCGTATAAGACGAAAAACATCGTAGAACAAGCACTCTTCAATCATTGCTGGAAGAACACAAGCTGGTGGGGGCAGCGTTATGGTCTGGGGGAGGTTTTCGTGGCTTTCTCTGGGTTCACTCATACCTGTGGAAGGCACTATGAACCGAATTCGTTACGAATCCATCCTTGCAGACCACGTACACCCATACATGCAGATTGTCTTCCCTGGGGCGGATGGGATCCCCCAGCACGACAATGCGGCGTGTCACTAAGCAAGAAATGTCCGAGAGTGGTTGGAAGAGTACGATGACGACTTCAAAGTACTTTACTGGCCCTCTAATTTCCCATACCTAAACCCAATTGAACATCTATGAGACCACCTCGATAGTGTTGTTCTCTCTATGGATCACCACGCACTCTCCAGCAGCTGTCAGATACAATGCAGTCAGCATGATTCCACATACCTGTGAACACCTTCCAGCAATTTAGTAATTCCAAGCCCATCTAGCTGCTGTCAGCGCGGCAGACGGCGGTTAATCTGGACATCAAACAGAAGTCATCGCTCTTTTCACGTTTAGAAGTGAGTCACGGAAAAATTCTCATCGGCCGCCCCCGGGAATCGAACCCAGTTTTTCCAGTTACGCGCCCGATATGTTGTGCGGGGCTCCGAGAAGCAACCTGCTACGTTTTTTTTTTTTTTTTTTTTTTGATTGGAGCTTTAACGACCACCGTGAGCAACTGAATGGGCTATAAGCAATCGCCCGTCCTTAATTTAGGGTTACTGGTTCCAGGGAAGGGAGAGAGCCAGTGCCGTAAGACAAACACAACATCCATGCCTCACCGGGATTCGAACCCGGACCCCGTTCGGACGAATGATCAGAGGCCATCGCTTAGACCACTGCGCCACCGGGGCGGCCCAACCTGCTATGTGGTTTGGCAGTTAGTCGTATGTGAGTCTGGAGAATTCGAGGCCGCTGTGGTCCAGTGGTAGCATATCCGGCACGTAACTGGAAGACATTGGGTTAGATTCCCGGCGCCGGCCGATGAGAATTTTTCCGTGACTCACTTATAAACGTGGAAAGAGCGATGACTTCTGTTTGATGTTCCTAGTCCACGTCAATAGTGTGCATTAATTGGTTACTCTGGATATTAGCTGGAGATCACTATACTGTGACTCGCCGTGTATATAGATCTTTCCAAAGTAAGAAAACGCTGCGTATCAAAAATTTGCAAGGAAATGCCTTTATTGATTTTTGTTTAGTTTTCCCAGTCAATTCATTGGAATGAACTGAAAAAATGGAGTATTCAGTGGTTCGGAGCAATTCAACCTACCGGGAATCGATCCCACGAAAATCTGGTATATAGAAAGGCAGTTGCCCTAAACACTAGTCCGCTCTCGGTGCTACTTTTCAATGTCATTTAACTAATCTTAGTTATTGTTCAAAGCAGACGACCGCGTATGGTCTGGTCAATTCCAGATCTGATCGATTTCAACTCTCAAGATGACCACTGGCTACTACAGGGCATGACCAACGTTTCATTCTGTGTTTCTTTTTGTCTGCCTGGATATCGCTGATTCTCAGGTCCAAGTGCATCGTACTGCTGGTGACACAGGAAATGCGAAGCATTTCTCTCTTACTGTAGGTAAAAATGTACATTTATCCGTCGGTTTCAAGCTGAGTGTGGTTGCTTTTATTTTCACTTTTAATTTAGTCTTCAGATAATGGTCACAGCCAAGTTTTTCGCGCAAGAAGAAGGCACAAATCTCCTGCGATTATGCGGAGAATTATGATAAGTTCTATGCCCCATTTAATACCAAATGCTCGTGCATGGGGGATTGCATTGTAGAGTTGTCTTGAGCAGCCAGTCAACCCTATTCACAATCCACTGCGTTGTACTAATGCACAATAATAAATTGCTCCAGTTCCGCCAATAGAGCAACTACGAAGTCTTTACCCTGAGGTTTTGAAAAGGCGATATGCCGAAAACGCGTAAAGTACAAGTAAGATCGCGTGTAGAAAAAAACACCCGCATTGAATTTTCTGTTATGTTTCTTTCTTGTTTTTTGTGGTTTTCATAACGGATATTTTTTAAATTAATATGAAAATATGAGATTAAATATTGCTCGCCAGAATCCTTAAAGAAAATCCGAAGGCTGAGAAAATGTTAAAAATTGTGAACTTCTGAAATTTTTCGAAGAAACAAAAGGAATTGTTAAACAAATAAAAACGGGTAAGGAAGATAACGGATATGATTTGGCAGTGATCCTCTTCTATCACGTCGAAATAAAGAGGCGTTGATTCTAAGATCAGAACATTCAACTCGAGAAATATGATAAAGATTTAAGTGGAGAAATTGGGAAAGAAAGGTAGTTTAAAAGCAAAGTTTTATTAGAAACGCGAAAGAATGCATTTTAATGAAAGAATGTTTCAAGCTTCGGTATTGTTGAAAGATTTCAAAAAATACCTCATTCCTGCTTTCTCTACCTTAATGGTGTGATATGAAAGCTATTTGTGTGTGTATATATATATTAAGCTAATGTAATAAGAGCTTTGTAGTTTTCAAAGTTATACTTCTAAACATCATGGCGGCGTTAATATACGTGAGCTTGAGTGCTGGATGCTCCATCTGGTAATTTTACAGATTTTTACTAAATATATTAATGAATTTAAAATAATAAAGTTCAGGATGCTAGTTTTAATATTTCAAAATATCTATCTCCGATTATCTACGTTTCCTCGTATCGTGCGAGATTCCCGTATACTATTGTCAGTGATTCCCGTTTCCTCATATCTCTCTTTTTCCATAGAAAAAGACTTACGACTATGTCAGACATAACTGTCTTTTTATTTTAATTATAGGTTTCAATAGAATAAATAAAACTCCAAACGCATCGCAAAGTTCATCTGAAATTAAAATTTCAGGAGATGCCCTCTGCACCTCCCTGCGAGTAAATGACCGAGTTCAGATCTGTAAAAAAAAACATAACCAAAAATTTCCCCGTTTCCCCTTACCCCCAGATTCGGAAACTTTGTGTTTCGCTCGCAATTGTTTGCGTGTAGCAAGTGAACTATGTTAATCTAACACTCTGCATGTTGCGTGAGATTTGAAGTCATTTTAATTAGTAGATCGCATTAGATGCTTTATTGGATTAATGAGTTGCTTTATAAGAAATGCTAATGCATATTAGTACAACTGCTACTGAGGGCGAATATACCTCTTTAAAGAGCTAAATCTCATCCCAACAAAAGTAGCTGAATTTTTGATTCACTGACTGTCGAGAAATAATTCAGCGTCGTTAAGAAAAAAACGTTTCCTGAAATTTATGGATACCTACAGGCTAGGACGTAAGAGTACCAAGGCAATATTTAATTTCCTGAAAGAATCAAAAACCCACAAATAAGGAACTACATATCAACGCGATGTGGAACAGAAAGTGAATCAGCTGTCCACTTGTGCGATACTTGCGGTGATTCTTCTTCTCGGATGACAATCTTCATTCCGGCGCAGGTAAACAGACAGATCACAGATTAAATATCACTCCGCGCGCTCGATTGTCAATAAAGAAGTCACATTAAATATCGCCGACAGCCGAAACCCAATCTGCTTTTGGTTCTACAACGACAACGAATGTAGTTTCTTATTTTGCCTTTATTTTATCACAAAGAACCTCAAATACTTTCTCTCTTATTCTCTCTTTGAGTTTTAATATGATTTTATTTATGCGCAGTGTTTATCCGTAAGAAAATGGTTTTGATTACAGCAAGTATTCCCATTTAACCACCATTTTTATTAATACTCATTGTTTCGGTAATCTTTTAACTCCGACGTCCCTTTGTTACGTAAAACATGTCCGAAGGTCATGGATGACCTCTTGTTCAAGTACAGTCCAGATTATCCAGTTTTGACTTCTGATAACAATATTATGACTTTCTGACATTATTCTGTCAGTAGGGTGACATTTTCTTTGTTTGATTAAGAAGTCTTTTAAAAAATGTTTCATTAAGTTGCTGGATCAGAGAGTTATAAAAGCTTTTTACCCAAAACTAATCCTCCTTCGAAACAATAACTTTGTCGTATCTAGTCGTATCTAGTTTGGACAAAAGAGGACGGTTTTACTATGAGAGCTATTGATTTAAAATTGTCATATAGGGAGGTTGGGGGAGGGGGAGATGCACTGGGCCACAGATCTCCGGCCTAGCGTAAAACATCTGGGACACTCCAAGAAAATTTATTTATGACCTCCTTGCTCAACAAAAATTCGTTTCTTACACTTTGAATAGTTTGAAATAGATAATAACTCTTGATCATGGAGGGACATAATATTGTGAAAGTATATATAATATTATACACTGAGTGATCACTGAATTGTGACCACCCGTACCAAAAGTGGATGCGGCCCGTTGACCACCTGATTTCCGAGAGGGCGCGATTAGTCGACTGATGGGGCATCTACAGGGTATGAGTGGAGCAGTAGGTATAGTAATTTTCTGAGCGTGATAGATAAAGGGAAGGATTTATCGGATTTTGAGAAAGGACAGATTGTGGTAGTGTGGATGACTCGATTTCCCAAACGGCTGAACTGGTGGCTTGTTCGCGAGCCGCCGTAGTTAAAGTTAATCAGGACTGGCGTGAAAATGCTCAAACAATGACCCATTGGCAAAACTGAATTGGATAGCGAAAGGTTGATGAACTCTCCCATGAGGACCGTGTATGACGTACTCGTACAGGCCAACGGGCGAAGCACTGTTCAATAGTTGACTACCCAATGCAACAAAGGTCAACCCAGAACACTATGTGTCATGAACATGCGTCGCATGCTCGCACGTATGGGTTATAACAAGAGACTACCCCGACGACATCCTCTCCTAACCACGGCGCATCGGCGCGAAAGACTGCCCTGGTGGAAAAATCACTGAATTTGGACGTCGGATGACTGGAAAACAAAGTGTGCTGGTCTGACAAGTCGCATTTTTTAATCCACTCTGTGGATGGTCGTGTACGTATTTAGTACAAACAACATGAGACACTCGTTCCATCCTGCATACATAGTCTCCACACTGCTAGCCAGTGGAGGCGGTTGTGCGGTGTGGGGCATGTTTCCCTGGTAGAAACTTGGATCCCTGGTGCCTATGGAACAACATAAGACTGGTGCCCACTATCGTGAATTGCTTTTTGACTCTGTACAATTAGCAATGTTACACTTTTTCCCGAATGGCAACGGGGTTCTTCCAAGATGACAATGCGCCGAGCCATAGGTCCAATGTTGAGCAGGAATGGTTTGAGGAACACAGGACTTCCAACATATCTATTGGTCTCTGAACTCCCCCGATATCAACTCAATAGAGCACTTGTGGGACACTGGAACAGTACATCAAGCGTATGCATACACTTATCATCTCCATAGCTGCACTGAATGTCGCATTAGACACAGCTTGATTGGTCATAGCTATCAAATGCTTCCGGCATATTTTGAATTGCAGCCACGTCGGATAGCTGCTGTACTGAGTACGAAAAAGGACCTACGAAGTATTAAGTAGGTGGTCATAATTCAATGATTGCTCTGAATATATATTAAAAAAATTATAAATCATATTGTTATAGGCTAATGACGAAACGTTTTGGTAAAACAGTTGTAGACATATTACAAAATTCCGTTTTTCCTCGTTGTTGTTTTGTTTTTTATTGGCGTAAACAATCTGATAATGCCAAGCTTTGGCGCAACTGCTGGTGGCTTTATCGAACAGATTGATACTAACCTTTGCGGAAAAACCTCAACACAACCCTTGTAAGAGAAGTTCGTCTCAACGATGCGACATCTCAGTTAGCAGAATGCACTACCCTATAATTGCGACTTCCAGCGGAGAGTCGATCGGAATACATGTGTATTATACAACACAAGGTGCATGCTACGATTGTGTATCACGTGATGGCACATGTCTGAATAGATATCCTGAAGTAGTAAGGCCTTATGCCTTTTTGTTTACTCCTTTTTGTTTTTCACGTGCAAATTTCTAATTTGCACACAATTTGAAGTAATTCAAAACAAGCTTTTATTTATTTTTTTCAAATGTGAACGTTTATTGCAAGTCTTCTTCCCATCTGTGAGTATCAGTTTTCTGGATAAAGCCATCCGTTGGTGCGTGAAAGCTTGACTATATCAGTTGTTTACTCCAATAAAAATGGATTTGTGTTACATGATGTATCAATTTGGCGTATACATGTGCTTCTTATTTATATATTTATCAGTTACAGACAATTAACGCCAATATTTGCAAATCGAACAGTCACATGACCTAATGACGTTTTGTTTTGTCCTTTTTAAAGAGCGTGCAGATCATTTGGATGCAGTAATTCATGTAAACTTAGGAAAAACTCAGAATCTCTCGGAATTTGAGAAAGATATAATCATAGGCACACGTTTAGCTGAAGCAACGATTAAAAAAACAAAAGAAATTCCTTTTTTATGAATAGAAATATTTCAAAGGTATTTAGCGATTGCAACACAATCGGATCTTCCATATCCACGAAGTATAAAGTTGTCCGGAAAACTAGATTTAATAAGTGTGACCGTCGTGCTGTGTCGAGGATTGTATGACAGAACAGGCCATACAGTGCGCAGCAACTGATTGCTGAATTCGGTTAGGGCTAGGTGCACCCGATTTCGATTCAATCCATGCGCAGAGATTTACAGAAATTGGTCATGGAAATCGTATGCCCTTTGTTAAGCCATTTGTCTAATCAAAAATTTAGAAAATATTATTACAGTGGTGCTAATAACGACATGAAAAGACTGTAGAACAATGAGGAAAGTGATATGTCCGAATGTATCATACTGTACATTGTTTTGCACTGATGATCGCCAGAGAGTGTTGTGGCGAGAACCTTACGAAGTGAAGAACCCACCATGCTTGTTAACATAATCCTAGCATCTGGAATACGTAAAAGCGGAAAAATTTAACTTAGCAGAAGGCCAGTTCTTTTCATGCACATTAGCAAAATTTCACCAAAGCTGCTTTGAAGAAATGTACCTGGTCACTTAATTTGATAAATGTAGAAAACGGAAATATCATACGCTTCACACTTGCACTGAGGTACCAATAAATTAGAGATAGCACAAGTTACGTAGATGCTTGCTGTTTCTGCATAAATAAACTGTGGTTAAATACAGCGATCGCCCACATCTTCCCTGAGTAGTGGTCGATTACAGGCGCCATGGTTAAGACACTTGATTTGGGTGCTTTTGACAGAGCGCGGATTGATGGTGCCCGTACAATGGGGCAGTCCAACTCCGAAGTTATCACCGCACTGGGGTTTACCTCATGCTACAATATCCAGAGGATTTTCAGAATACGAAAACTCTGGCAAAAAAATGAATTGCTGATGTGCACCATCCTCGACGGATCGTGGTGTGCATCGTGTATGCCGCATTGTTCGAAGTGACATTGGACTCAACCTCGTGCCTGGGCAAAAACACAAGGACACTGGACTAAATAGGACTGGAAGTGGACAGCCGGAGTGATTAATCCAAATTGCAACTGCATCGAGCCGATAGCATAATACGAATCTGGCGAAAACCTCATAAAGCCTGTGACGTACCAATCTCAGAGGTAACGCACGTGTCAAGATTGAGAGTTGCAGCGACAAACTTCTTTGGTGTAGCTTAATTGGCAAAGCATTCGGCTCCGGAGCAGAAGGATGTTAGTTCGATTGCTGTCACCTGCAGACGGCATTTTCTCTTTAAGCTTTGGACCCTTCATGTAAAGTTGGAACAACACAGGCTGGTGATAGCTAGGTGATGGTCTGGGGTGTCTTCATCTGTAAGGCTTTGGAATTTGTGATACGGGTACAGTAGACTTCGATTGTCTCCGGATAAGTTGATATCCTAGCCGACTATATTTATACCAATTCATCTCCAACATGTAACCCAGTGGCGATGGAGTATTCCAGAGAGATAACTTCCTATCCCACGAGTCTCACCTGGCTACTGAACAGTTACCAGAGAAATATAGTGGATTTGTAACACTTCGGTAGCCACCTACAAGCCAGCATTTAGACCCAACTGAACACTTTTAAGATAGCGTCTAACAGGCTATTCGGGCATGTGGTCCATCGTCTATGAACCTCAGCTAATTATGGGCAGCTTTGGAGGAGCCCTGGCAAGCGACACATGCAGAGCAATTTTTAAGCTCGTAGTGTCCCTTCATCTTCGCATGGCCGCCGTCATTAGGACAAGGGGTGGACCAACGCGTTACTAGGCTGGTATATTTAATTCAATGGCACTTCATTGTATTAAAGTCCAATTTTCAGAGTTTACAAAGGTTATTGGATAATCAAAGGCAGACATGACACTTTGTCGTTAGTGGTCCATTCCTTAGAACCAGTGGACCATTTTATGCGGACAGACTAATGCGTCATCCGTTTTCGTCACGTCGCTATGGCAACATCATCAAAAGAACATTCCCAACTGAACTTCGCGGTGCTTTAATGAAGACCGAATAGAAAAGGGCCGTTATCTAATGGACCATGGGCGTGGAAATATAGTGCACGCTCAGAGGACTGGTGCAAGCATCAGGAAAACATGTGCCCTTGTGGAACTTTCGATAGCAACAGAAGTAAAACTACTCAGGGAATTGATTGTGTAAAACTGGCAGTAAAAGCATGACCTGTGATTAAAAATGGCTGCTCAACATCTGATACGAGGGAAGGGTAGTCACGTGTGTATGAGCCAACAGATTTCGAACAGTGATTCAAATGGCAGAGTATTTGAATTTAGGAAATGCCAAAGAACATGGATGAAAATGAAGTATACGCCATACTTCGCACCGCCTGCTTATGAGTCTAAGTAAATAGAACAGTCTCCGAGGAATAACGGCGGTAGTTCATTCGACGATATTGGGAGTTATCACTTCTTAATAAAGTCTATAAATTGAAGCAAATTTTCCAATATAGTTTTTTTTCCTCACGTTAAGAAAAATATTCCATTTACAGAGGGATCTTTAATAAAGGTATACAAAGAGCAATGATTTGTGGAAGCAGAATCAATTATTAAACATTACTCGTAATGATTAAACTTTATTTAAATTGTTAGGAATATATGTTGATAAACGATGATGTTCTATGACACAGAATGAATAAAAATAATGGATTTTGTAGAGGCACAAGTTTTCTGAAGCTAGTTTTTATTTTTACCGGATGACCTTCAATTTTAGTTCCTTTTACATAATTAAATAAAATTTAATAAATCTTCAACATGTAATTCAAGATTGTAAATTAAAAAAATCAACATTGTAAACCCCACAAGAAATTAAAATCGATAAAAAATGTTAAGGAGCGAACACTTTCTTTGAAGTTTAAAATTAAAAGACACCATATAAATATCCACAAAGATTATAATTACAATAGCAAATTAGAATTAAAGTCGTCCATAGAACACATTACACCTAAGCTCCTTCGTGAAAATTCTATTAAAGACATCTAGGCCACTTTTAAATTCACCACAAAGTCATAAAGCTTTATATCATTTCAAAATGTTTTAAGAAAAGCCTATTCGGATTTAAAATTGGACCTATTCTAATGAAAATCACTTAATTAAACATTGTACCACGGAAAAACTGCATTATTTATCGTGATGTACAATCACCTGTTGCTGAATTAGAAACCTTTATGATGTATGTAAATGTCACTTACGAAGGTTATATGCAAAATACGTGGTCACGTGCGTCACCACGGGATCTAGACAACTATTTAAGACTGCTGGTTGTTAGCAATCGTCAGTACTATTGGTCACAGTGGGAAAAGCTTTCTGATTTCGATAAAGAGTGTATTTTGGGTGCCCGTCCAGCTTGACTGAGTATTTTAAAACCAGCAGAGCTCACTGGTTTCTCAAAAGATGAGTTATACCGGATTTTTTATCAGCGGGAGGAAAGTCCCTCTTTGCTTGACTGTGGCGCGACTACAGTCTGTCAGGAACCTCGCCGTCGTCTGAGAAGACTTGTACGGAGAAACAGAACTCCCTGTGTGCAGTAGATGACCGAAGCATCCAATGATGGCTGTTCCACACCCATTTCTGGGCGAACTGTGCACAGGTAATTGAAGTGGATCGTTTTTGATAGTCGATACGCAAACTATTAGATTACGGAAACCACTTATTTCTGCGAAGAGCCAGAAAATCCATGCGTGTAGTGTCAAGAACTCCGTGAGGACACGGAAAGGCAAAAGAAAAATGCCATGTGGCCCAACGAATCGCGATGCCACTTGTTCTGTACCAACAATATACAAAGAGTCTGGCGGGAGCCTCATGAAGCAATGGACCCAACTTGTCTTATAAACACAACTCAATGCTGTGGAGGTGAGGCTATGGTGTGGTGCATGTTGTGTTGGTATGGACCCTGATGTCGCGGGAAGTTCGGTTGTCCTCCAAGGATTGCCTGAACATTGTGGACAGTAAAGTCTGTCCTACAATGTTGATTTTCTTTCCAGTAGGCGACGGCTATTTCGCAGACGACGACGCTGCTGTAAATTGCGCAACATGTATTTAGACGTTGCTCAGCAAGCATGACAGCAACTTCCATCATCTTTCCTGGCCAGCACAAAGCCCGAATTTGAACCCCATTCAGAATGAGTGGGACATGTTAGAAAAACAGACCTGGGAGCAACGTCCTCTTCCGTCAAATATGAGCCAGTTAAGGGACTGTCTGGTAGATTCTTGGTACGCTGTTGACGTAGATGCACTCCAACACATTGTGGAATCTATGCCAAACCGTGTACGTGCTGTAATTTTGGTAACTGGAGGTCCAACCCAGGATTGAAGAAAAGTTTCTTATTCAATGGTCGGTATGTGTACAAAAGAGTTCATACGGACTGTTTATCACGAAGAGCATAATTTAAGCGATATTTTGCGGTTACTATTAGAAAGATGACAATACTATGTGTCCAAGTAATTAAACCAGGTAATCGAAAAAACTATTATTTCAATAAATTGGTTTCTTAGTTTTCGAAAAAGGAGTTTTTCCGTAAAGTGCTCGTTCAATGAATTTGGTTACGATGATTTTACATTCATGATGTTTTGTTTTCGGCGAATTCGCTTTTGATTATTTCTCTTTGGATGAAGTTGTATTGTATAAGATCGCACGCTCCCAGTCGCCGTTACCAAGCCGTTCGGGGGGGGGGGGACCCTAAATGGTTAGAAACGTGTCACATGATCGTGGCATGATGTTCTTGTCAGGGGAATTTTCAACGTATTTTCAACTTCGTCGTGTCAATCGAGAATGAAATTTGAAGGCAACAGCGTGGATTCATCTTGCATGATCACGACTCATTAAACTGAGGGTTGCAATGTCATGATGTTGGCCAATGTTTTCAAGGGAGACATTAGATTCCTTGATCCGAATAAACCTACATCTGAACACCCAGAAGTGTTTCACCCTTGAAGACGCCGATGTACCTAAACCAAACGGGGCCAAAAATTTCCTGTGCTCCCCGAACAGAAACATTGACAAAGCGGCCGAGTGTTACGGAAGCTACGAAAAACCAATTCGCTCCCGCCAACTCAGTCGTACGGACACTGAACTAGACACTGGATATAGGCGTTGGATTCTTGTCCTTCATTCGCTACTCATTGACCGAAGATATGATGGGCAGGAGCATGTCCCCGAAACAAATGCATTAAACATATCCCCTTTCTTAGTTTCATCGCCACTGTTATAGCACTTTCAGCTGGAAATCAGTTAAAAAGGAATAGTGTCAGCTTGATGTGCAAGTTCACGCAATGTATGATGAGGAAGAACTAATTCCCCTGACAAGAACATCATGCCACTGGCGGGTTCAAACAAGTGACTCAAACATCGCCTCTCTCCTTTCTTGGCTTCGTCGTCATTATTATATCCTTCAGCTAGTAATCAGTCAAAAAGGATTAATTATATTCTGATGAGCAGGTTCGCCCGCCCAACGTATGGCAGACGACGGTTTGTCCTTCTGACACACACATTTCGCCACTGGGTCGAAACACGTGATGCTTCACTCCTTTCTTGGGTTCGTCGCCATTGTTATATCCATCAACAGGGGATCTGTCAAAAAGGGTTAATGTCAATCATTCCCCTAAAGGACTACTTTGAATAGTTAAGCTAAAGGGGAAAACATTCGCTTTCTTTTGCGGAGGTTCACTCGTTCGAGCTGCGTTCGGGCCATTTCTTTGACAACGAATGCATTCATTCGACGAGATTTTAACCCATTCTCCTAAATCCGAATGAATACCCTCTTGCCGGTTGAAAGGTTCGTCCTTACTCATCAGGTTCATCCTACCATAATCCGAAAATCCAAAATTTTCCAGACATAAAAAAATCCTTGAAAATCAGTTTGTTTTCCGTCATTTCACGGAAAATGTTGTATCAGAAATATGCATCGTTACCTCACGAAAAGAACCGCGGAAAATGGCTCATGAATTTCAGAAAATATTTTACACTGCAGTTTCATAAGTATCGTGTATTCGAAGAATAAACCCCTTATTATGTTTGCATCTTAGTCCTAGACTTTTAAAAGTCGTGTGCTTTGTGCACTGAGCCACGTATACACTGAGATACTAGTTTGTTAAGTACAATTGCCCTCCTTACATAAATGACTCAGTCCTATGTGTAAGACGTCACGAGAGCGCGTGTGTGGTATAAATTAGGAAGAAAAAGTCGTCGCTCGCACATCTGTTAGCATTCCACTGAGGGTCGTAATGGGCAAAACGAGCCTTCTGAGCGAATCATCCTGTCAGTTGTCAACACTAGAGGCCGGCGGCGGTGGTTTCCTGGTCTAGGGAATGTTTCTATGACACCCATCCAAAGACATCTGGACGCCATCGCGTGTCTGAACTTCGTTGCCGAGCAAAGCCATCGCTTCCTCGCTGCGGTTTATCTTCAAACAAATGGACGCGTCCAGTACGGTAACACTCCTGCTCACAAAGCCCATATGATCTCCAAATGGATTCAGGTACCTACCAACCATTTTTCTATGCTTGATTGGCCTGCATTTCCCAGATTTAACCCCTATCGAGCATCTCTGATATGAGGCATGTTCTCTGCGAGGCTGAGCTGCCGTCCACTTTGCAGCAACTGCGCGACTTAGTCATTTTCGAATGGTACAGCATTTCTGCAAGACGCTTCCAACTTCTGGTAGGTTCCACGCCTTACGAATTCTGGTTGTTTTTCATGACAAGGGCAGCATACCACGCTATCATATAGGTGTACCTAATAAACTGATATGTCAGTGTAAAATGTTATCTCAAGTGGGGTAATCCATATATGACTTCGGGGGCTATATCCTCTATATATCGCATTCGTTTATTTTGCATAATAAGTATTAAGTTATGGAGATAGGTAAATAACGTTTCGTTCACAAGATTTCCGTTACTTGACAGAAAATGACATTCTATTGAGCATCAGAAATGATATTTTGTGTGCCGGTGTTATTCCAACAACCTGTTTCAGTGGAATAAATTTGGCCAAAAGTTTATTGTACTTCAGCTGTTTGGCGCAATCACAGGTATCAGCTAACCACAAAAGTATTTGCTGTTTTCGGAGATTAAGACAAAGTATAACATATACGTGGTAGAAAAGCAATTTATTAATCAAGGTACAATAATTGCCATGGGCATAAACAACAGTCTGCAACGTGTTAACAACTTATACAGTATACAACCCTGCGATAAAATGCCGGGTCATGGGTCAAAGGCGTAACTAGGCATTTCTGCGCAGGGGGAAAACCATAAAATATTGCTCCACCCATCTGTCTTCTTTCTTATATAACTACAACTATTTCTTCTTGTCATACACACTGTCACACACACACACACACACACACACACACACACACACACACATACTTCTCGACAAAAGAAAATTAACGTCACATTCCAAAGTTATCTCTGTGGGGACGCACAACCAGATTGGCTTTTCCCGACTGCTTTAGACCTTCGATGTCACATGAAAAAGACCTAATACAAGTTGAAGATGTGGCATGCAGTCGCACTAAGGATCAAAAATACCCCAATAAATCTTCATCTGTGTGAGCGACATTCTTCTCTCGCAAAGTACGTACAACCGCGCCTTCACTTTTGAATGAGAGCCACAAATATCCTTTTAAAAGTTTGAGGAAGAGACGCAAATTGTATTTTGTCAAGTTCACTAAAACTGACGAAGCGTATAAGAAAATTCTGTAAATGGACAAAGGGAAAAAGTATAACACAAAAAAAAAAACCCGTACCAGAAACCTGTGCTAATGTTTCAATTCCAAATTTTATCAAATTGTAAGTACTGATTTTTCCGCCCCTCTTAAGCTGCACGCGGGGCACTTGCCCCGCCTGCCCCGCCCTAGTTACGCCTCTGTACGGGTAGAGAAAAAGTTTTGGAGGTCAGCGTGCAACTCATTAAAGTTGGAAAAGGTGTGTGCACGCAAATTACTGTCGAGTAAAAGAGACATAGTTCGAAGGAGAGATACCTGGTAAGCAAGCTGGATGCAGAGTTGGGAGCCGCCCCGGTGGCGCAGTGGTCTAAGCGATGGCCTCTGATCATTCGTCCCAAAGGGGCCCGGGTTCAAATCCCGGTGAGGCATGAATGTTGTGTTTGTCTTTCGGCACTGGCTCTCTCCCTTCCCTGGAACCAGTGGTCCTAAGTTAGGGACGGGCGACTGCTTATAGCCCATTGAGTTGCTCACGGTGGTCGTTAAACCTCCAATCAAAGAAAGAAAGAAAGAGTTGGGAAAAATCGTAATTGAATTAATAGGTAATGTATTACAGCGCAGTGGTAATGGGAACAAGAACATGGTAATGGTGATCTGGTCATTAGAATTACATGGTAATTGTAATGACATGTAGCAGTTACCCATTATATTCGTAATGGTTAATGGTATGTATGTTGATAATTAACCAATAACTTATGGGTTAATTATCAACATACATACCAATAACGCATCGTCAATCAACCAGTACAGCCTTACACGTTGTGTAGGTTATTTGACAATTGTTCCACCCCTCGGACTTAAAATGCGAGTATGTAGGCATTGGAGATTGTACGTGTATGACATGAGTAATTGTCTCGTCTTCGCCGCAAGTAAAGTGATTTGAACGAAACAATACATATGAAGTAAGTACGAATGGGATGTTTATTTCGGTTAGAGATACTCATTTCGTCCATCTCCAGTACAGTATTCGCGTCCATTACATACGTTTCGCTCTCCAAAATAATTACCTCACTATAGCCACAAGCACATATTAGCACTACACTCACAGTTCAGCAAATGAGGGTGCACTGCCGAATATTATAGAAATTCGCGAACTCTTAACATTTTTGCCGTACTTCTCAAAGTGTTGTTGTCCATTACTTGTCTGATACGAACACTGGACTAGCGAGCGACTGACCCCTTTATATATACTTCACGATAGGACCTGAACCTTCTGGAATATTCTTGATTTACATAAAGCTCTCCAGCTTCCTACTGCGCGATTATTCTGGAACATTCTACAAACGTCTAACTCATTCTTGCCTCTTCTAGAACATTCTACACGACACTTCGGTCTCTGTATGCTATGTTACATGGCCGACGTTTCTAGACATAGCTTTTGGCACACGAACATTTCTATATACTATTAATATGTAATTATTATTTGCAAATTGGGTAATTTCATTACCAAATAATTCCATTGCGTTTGAATGGCATTATTAAATAACTGAATTATATCCTCTTCATTGCAGTGCATACAGATTAATTCTATTATCTTGTGCAAACCATACTTGGGATTACCTTGTAATTCATTACCTGTTGCTGCATTACCGTGTAATGCATTACACGTTAATTGTAATCTGTACTTCCATCACTTTGTAATGCATTACTGCCCAACTCTGACTGGATGACATAAAAGCTCCCACCCAAGTCCTTTGATAGTGTTTCTGGTCAATGAAGCGGAGTGGGAACGAGCGTTATCTTAAAGGAGAAGAACTCCCTTTCCGATGGCCAGTGCTGCTTCCTTCTTTGATTCACAGTGCAGTGCAGCGGCGATCGTTTGGCCACGTGGCAAAACATAATGAAGAACACCACGTGCTGTCCACCATAACACACAGCATAACTTTGCATGGCTGCAGTTGTAGTATGTCAACAAGAATATGACTATGGCACCTATGTTAAAATTAAAATATATGAGGTGCCAAAGTTATACTTAAATTCTTAACATACACCTGCCCATAATATAAGGTTAGATTTTCCTAAAATATCCGTCTGGTGAAACGTGCTCCTTGTATATACAAGAACACACAGCGTTGTGTTTTATCTTTATCCCGTCACTGGTATGGTGAAGGAAATGAAGATGCCGCTTGTGAAATAGTGTTATGGGCATGCAACAATTACACAGACATCCTAACTGACCTGGGTGCAATTCATAAGAAACTACGACATACGGAAGACAATTTGATATCACTAGTAAAACTAACAATTTTTTATAAAGAGGAACAAATGAAGATTGTACAGGAACACAAATTATGGTTTGTGTGGATGCGACTGAAATTAATAACTTCTGAAACCTTTTCAGCTAATAATCATTTTAACTTGCTTCAACATGACATACCTATTACGCCTTAATCAGTAATAATTCTCATTAGCCTCCAAAGACATAATTAGAAATTATAATTATAGCGTTTCAGAATCGGTTTTTGACTCTGTCGTTAGCACACCGATCTAACTCTGTTATGTGTGACTTATATTCTTTTCTCTCTCCTTTATGCCTAACATGGATTTGAAAATACACTTCCGTAAAATTAGCTCTTGCGGGTGCGTATTAACTGGATTAGACAAAGTTTGAAAATAAAATCACACTCCAAATGCTACACTGGGAGCGAAAATTTTTTTAAGCAGGCACATGCAAAATATGAAAAAGGGAAAATTAAACTACTTATCTCGTTTGCTCTGGACTGTCGATCCTCGTGACTTAGGCGACTATCCGATATTGATCTCATCATTCCTCCGACTCACTGATTTCATCTCTATTTTTATGCTCGTCAATCATCCTCATGTGAGTTCTGAAAGTGGACTGACTAACTCGATTCCTGTCTGCCGCTTATTTCAACTTCAGGGGAGGTCCTAAATATTTACTTTTCTTCTCGATTGTGTCCCCGAGGCCAAAACAATACTCGTCCTTGGGCATCCTCCCCGCTTATATAGTAAAAAAGAAAAAAAGGCATATTCTTACCCGAGCTACCATCAGACGCTGCCCTAGGACGTGGTGATCTTACAGCATCCCGCTCCAAGGGGTAAGGCACGAACACAACACTAGTCCTCAAGCAATAGTCTGACAATGGCCCTCCGAGGCATTAACTCTTAATGGCGAGAGTGAGTGGGCGTTACCGTGCCCGCACCTGGGCTGCACTCTTTCAATTCTTTTCAACTAGCTACGAGCCTGTTAACTGGGGCTTCTTAATTATACGGGGAGGAGAGGATTTAATCAGTGGAACAAACATCTAAGGGTACGTTCGTTAGCTATGGTTTCTTGACAAGAGGGAGGGTTTTGCAAACAGTAGCAAAAACCTGACTGACCTTGGGTAACGTTCCCCTGGTCAGTCTCATCAAAATATTTCTTTCGTTGCTGGATTCAGAAGCGCATCATCTGCATTTTTTCCTATTTCCTTTGTTGTTTGATTCAGAAAATGCACCACGTGCATAATGCCTATTTGATTTGTTGATTGATTGGAGGTTTAACGACCACCGTGAGCAGCTCAATGGGGTAAAAGCAGTCACCCGTCCCTAATTTAGGGTCACTGGTTCCACGGAATAGAGAGAGCCAGTGCCGTAAGACAAACACAAGATCCATGCCTCACCGGGATTTGAACCCGGACCCCTTTCGGACGAATGATCAGAGGCTATCGCTTAGACCAATGCACCACAGGGCGGCTTTGATTTGTTGCTTGGTTCAGAAATACACCAAGTGCATTCTGTTCATTTCCTTTGTTAGCTTGATTTAGAAAATGCATCACGTATATGTTGTGCAACATTTATCCAAATAATTTTTGCATAAAACACAGTGCTGGATTCGATGTATGAGGAATTGAGTCACTAGTGGACAACCAATGTCTGGAACGTTTTGGGGTGCTGTACTGGACCCACTTCTTATCACATGCAAGTATCCTATCCAAAAGTGGTTCTTGTCATAGCGAGACAGCAATGCAAGCCAAGCTGAGACATGTTGTTGTTGTTCACTGCAGACATTTCGTAGTAGACCCACTTAGACAATTTGTATGCCTTACCTATTGCATGCAGATGTCTCTGGACGGTTTCATCACTAACACCAAATGACTGGGCCAGTTCCTGGCATTTCGGCTACTTTGCTTCATAATACCAACTTTCAGGGCTTCTGTGTCAATGCTGACAGGACGACCACTCCGGGACTTGCTTTGAAGGGATTCATCTCCGTCTCTGAACTTTCGAAACCAATTCTGAGTTGCTAAGCAAATGCCACCAGTTGTTCCTTCAGAAGATGAAACGAGTTTACATTCGTATAACGAAAACCCATAAATAATCTCCACTAATAGCGCCGTTGTACTCGCACGTCTTTATACCACCAAACTGCTTACTCATCTGATTCATATGCGTAGGGCATCCTGGGATTTCAGCATTTCAGCTCACGATATACCGCAGGATGAATGCTATCTCTCTGTAAATTCAATCATTACAAGGTGTTTCTTTTGCTCCCTCGAAAAACGGTAAATACTTTTGTGGGCACCTGATATTTTTGAAAAGGCAGCCCTCGTGACACAATGGTCAGGGGTGCTTGTTGCTGGCTACTCGTTAGAGTTGGGCCATGACTCGAATCTTGGATCAGGCATGTGATCTCTCCCCTCCTTGGAATCAGTGACCCTAAATTAGGGATAAGGCACTGCTCATAATCTAAAAACTGCTGATGGTGATCGTTAATGGCGGTCTACTTCCAGTGAAAATGAAAATTACATCCACTGAAACATCTACTGTGTGACAGGGGATGGTGCTTTTCACCATGTTCAATGTTATGTATCCAAAGTGATAGCTGGGGTGTTACGTTTCCAGCAATGTGTAGTTCATCTTCAAAAGGAAGCTGAGAAAATGATGCTTCCACCTACAGATCTCTAATAATAACACTCATTTTTATTAATTGACGCGCACTAAGTACACAAGGCGCGCTTAAAACAAGTAGCGCTAAAAATGTACTTTCCCAAACAGGAAAAAACATCAGCTAGTGCCTTGGGAGTCTAGCTCTTAACCGAAGCATTGACCAAGCAGGCACCTATAGCTCCCGATCCTGTTGCCATGAGAAACACTCGACGCGTTTATTCTGGTGGCATACCGTGTCAGCCAGCGAGAACTCTGCACATTAAGCAATCCCAATAGAAGTCGTGTTGAGAGCCATGGATTGCAAGACTCAAATCTTTTAGGTGAAAGTGAATTAATTCCCACATGTATTTGCTTTATATTTTTGTACACGTTTATAATAATAATAATAATAATAATAATAATAATAATTATTATTATTATTGTTGTTATTAAAAAATTATAGAGATTACACCTCTTCCTGAGGTTTATCTTCTCTTCCTTCCGGGACGGGTACGAAGTCTGGGAAGTGGTATATCTTTCTCTCAGTTGACCAGGAATTTCCTTACTATCCTACAAGTGTTCAGGATAGCTGCCTTCTGTAGTTCCATGTAGGTGTTAGGTTGAAGGTCTAGTGTTTGTATAGAGCTGTGAATGGTCAACTCCTGTGGATGACATTACTATGGGGACGGTGGTGACGTTCTCCATATGTCACGTTTCCTTGACTTCGTATCGTAGATCGTTATACTTTGACAGCTTCTCTCCGTGCGTCTTCTGGATGCTGCACATGTTGGGCTCGACTTTGTCAATGGGGTATGTTGACTTCTTCTTGTTGACCAGGACGACAAGAAGAAGTCAACATACGGGGATGGTCTTATTTGTTCTGATCGACCTGTCCCAGTACATATTGTGAGTGTTGTTCTCTAGAAGCTTTGTTGGCTCATTCATGTAGTAGGGGATAGACTCAGTTGTAATGAGGTGGTGTTTTCTTGCCAATTTCTGATGGACAATCTTGGCGACTTGATTGTGCCTGTTCGTGTACTCTGTTTGTGTGAGGACTCTGCACCCTGCTGTGATATATCCGATGGTCTCTGGTGCTTGATGGCATTGCCGGCATGTGTCGCTTCAGGATATATTTTTTTTGTTTGGAGGTTTAACGACCACCGTGAGCAACTCAATGGGCTATAAGCAGTCGCCCGTCCCTATTTTAGGGTCACTGGTTCCAGGGAAGGGAGAGAGCCAGTGCCGTAAGACCAACACAACATCCATGCCTCACCGGGATTCGAACCCGGACCCCGTTCGGACGAATGATCAGAGGCCATCGCTTAGACCACTGCGCCACCGGGGCGGCCTTCAGGATATGCTTCTGGTAGTTTCTGATGTTTACAACTTGATCTGCCGCCCCGGTGGCGCAGTGGTCTAAGCGATGGCCTCTGATCATTCGTCCGAAGAGGTCCGGGTTCGAATCCCGGTGAGGCTAGGGTGTTGTGTTTGCCTTTCGGCACTGGGTTTCTCCCTTACCTGGAACCAGTGACCCTAAATTAGGGACGGGCGACAGCTTATAGCCCATTGAGTTGCTCACGGTGGTCATTAAACCTCCAATAATAAAAAAAAACTTGATCTTGTATGGCCCTCAGGAACCCTTCGGTCTCGGGGAACAGTGATCCTTTTGTTAGCCATGCATTGGATGCAGTCTTATCCACATGGTCCGATTTCAAATCGTTGTAGTGTCTTTCGTGTAGGAATTTCTTGCCCCAAGCTCCTTCTTTTGGCTCCCTTGTTCCAATATCGATGTTCTGAGTAGAGAGGTCTAGGGCTGTGCACTTCTTGTCACTCTAGTTCATCGCTAGGTGAAAGGGTCCCTTGCTTTTATGGAAGTATTTTCTGGGACTGCTGATTTCTTTGTCTTGGTGTTCCAGGTCAATCATTCCCCGTCCTCCTTCTGCCCGTCCAATGGTCAGCCTTTCTATTGCTGACTTTGAGTGGTACTGGCAATGTCTAGTGAGGATTGTCCTGGTATTGCACATTATTTGCTCAAGCTCTGTTGTGGTCCACTTGTGATTCTGAAGGAATCTGGAACTGCGTATGTGTTGATAGCTCGAGTGATGTTGCGATCTTTGAGCTTGGTCTTCATCAGTATCCTCAGCCTTTGGTTGTATTTGGCGGCTAAATTGTTTTTGATTTCTTTGTGTTCTAGGTATTGTGCTTGAAGCATACCAAAGTACTTACAGACTTTTCCTTCCTCCATAGCTGCGATCTGTTGTCCGGTTTTCAATTGGTAGCTACGTATATCATGCTTTCCTTGGTTCATACCTTGTGTCTTGCGCATCAGGATGGAATTCTGTAGGCCAAATTCCATCCCGATGTAATTTCTAAAGCCCTAGGTGATCCGGATTAGTTGCTGGAGTTGGTTCTGCGACGATGCGTACAACTTGATGTCTTCCATGTATATGAGGTGGGAGAGTTTGTACTTGTTGGTTTTGTTGCACTTGATGGTAAACCCATACTTGCTTTCGTTGAGAATGGTTGGAAGTGGGTTAAGTGCTAGACAGAATCGTAGTGGGCTAAGTGAATCTCCCTGAAAGCTGCCTTTCCTTATGTGGATGGGCTTGGTCGTTATGCTCTCGACTTTGATTGTTGTCTTCCATCCTGTCATGGCCGCTATAAGGAAGTTGATGATTACAGGACTTACTCTGTAGATCTCAAATCAGCCAGCTGTGGGGTACTGAATCGTAGGCTTTACGGTAATCGATGCATGCTGTGTACATGTTGCAGTGCATCTTGAAAGCTTGCTCCATTACAACAGCGTCGATGGTAAGCTGTTCTTTGCACTCTCTACAGTCCAGTTGGTATCCATTTTGCTGTTCTGCCATAAGTGCTTCTTCTCCTATGTGCCTCATTATCTGATTGGTGATGCACGCCGTTAGGATCTTATACAGCGTTGGTAGACACGCTATTGGTCGATAGTTGGCTGGATTTCTTGTGTCTTCATCTTTAGCCTTTAGTATCGTTACTCCCTGGGTGAGGAAATCCGGGATTAGCGCTGGATTTCAGATCATGTTGGTCAGTTGGTCTGCCAGATATTTGTATGTACAGGTGAGCCTCTTGTACCAGTAGAAGTGGATGTTATCAACACCTCGTGCTTTCCAGCTGTATGTCTTAATTTTTAAATTCAGGAATTTTTTTGCGGAAGGTCTGCTGCTGTGACCTTCCAGCCGGCCATTTCCTGATATTGGCTCGCTGTCCTTTTTTCTCGCTGTAGCCATGCGGCTTTGCTGTTATGGTCCGCATTCCTTGCCCAGAGGTTACTCCAGAATTTATCTACTGCTTCACATCCTGGTGGTCCTTCGCCTTTGATATATTTCTTGGTAATGTTTCGATAGAAACTTTTCTATTATTACTATAATTATTATTATTATTATTATAATTGTTGTTGTCTACTTTGTCGGCCAGGGCGGGTGAACAAAAGGCTGAGGCATTCATCTTAGTCCTAGAAATTCAGGAATTTTCTAGTGATGTGGCAGGTCTGTGTAATGACTGCCTTTTGTTTTAGGTGAAGCAGTCTCTGTGGCAATCCTCATTCCTCAAGATTTCTTTGATAGTTATTTGGTACTACTGCGGTTGCCGAAATGACAATTGGTTCGACATGTGTTATGCTTTGTTCCCAGATCCTTTGGATTCCAGTTAGCAGGTTCTCATAGTTCGAGATTTTCTCAGATACTGTTCTTTGGGTGTTTTCTGTAAGTGGAACCGCTACTGTAGGCCTTAGGGGTTGTAAGGAGCTAAAGGATCAAGCTGAATAATAACAGTCTAGGAATTATACCAGTTCTAGAGAATTAGTATATGAACCGTTTTCAGCTTCCACATCTTTTAAATCAAAGTATGACTTTCTTTGCATACGTGTTCTGAATATTACAGCCTACCGGTACCGATATGTCAATAATGGCCTCTTCCTTCTGCTTTTTGACATATAGCACTATGTATGGACGATTGTGTAGTCATTTTGGAGGGTTTGGCCATAACTCACCACGCTGGCCAAGCGGGTTGGTGAGTGTGGGATAGCATTTCCTCTAATCCCGATGGTATTATTATACCGCTATTGGCGGTAGAAGAGGAACTCGTGGATCCGAAAAATGACAAGAGTGGAAGACATCATGATCAGAGCTAAATCCCTGAAATGGCAATGGGCTGGACATACTGCCAGAAGGACAGACCATCGATGGACAGCTGAAATTTTAGATTGGATTCCAAGATTTCTTTGATAGTTATTTGGTACAGGAAAAGACTCAGAAGAAGACCACATGGGAGATGGGTGGATGAAATTCGAAAGTATGCGGGAGTGACATGGAGGAGACTGGCACAAGACAGACCGTTGTGGAGGAAACTTGTGGAGACCTTCGTCCAGCAGTGGATTGATAATGGTTGACAATGAAGATGATGATGGACGATTGGCAGAGATGATTACGTCTGTTTTAATGTCACAGTCCCATTATTATTAGGATTAGTAGTAGTAGTAGCAGCAGTAGTAGTAGTAGTAGCAGCATATTAGTAATAGTAGTAGCAGCAGTAGTAGTAGTAGTAGTAGCAACAATAGTTTTTTTTATTATTATTGCCTGGACCTAGATAGCGCGTCATATACGGGATTGTTTATGTAACAGAAAAGTATTTTTATTATTTTACCTCTTAGTTGCTGACTCTAGTGAAATCTTGAAGTATTCGTACAGATTCAGCTGAAACTAAGCAATACACATACTGTTTCTGCAGGAAAAATATGAATAGTTAAGAACTTCTGATATATCACAAAACTTTACTAAGTACAATTAAAACTACAGATTACAGTTAAAAACGTGAGACCTTTCGGGGTCAGGTCGGCCCCATCATCAGATGTAACATTAATACGCAATCATTGGAGCAACAGTAATATATATACATCAAGAAATTCGTCACATGATTAAGAAACAATTCATGTTCTCCCTCCAGAGGGAACCTACTACAACCAGATATGTTGGTACCTTGGATTTTGTTCCCACTCTGGTTAACATCCTGAAAAATTATCGTCGACCCCATAATATTGACTTTGGTATCACAACTAAAAAAATTTTTCCATGGTCAGAAGTGAAAGACCTCCTAAAGACAACAACCAAAGGTATGGTGTATACTGTGTTCCACTTATATCAATGGTTTCTTCCCTTGCTAACACAGTGTATGTGGAATCGACCTTGTGCTCTTTGAAGACAAGGTTGAATGAACGCAATTACACTGTTAGAATATGTTCCCAAAATACTGCACTATCTCGATTAACTTCACTGGGATCTCACCAGGCAAGCTGGGACGAGACACGCATTCTGACCACCCATACTTCGAAGTCCAACACCTTGTTTGCAGAAAGTTTGATTATTTATGAATTTGGGTCTTCTTGCTGCAATGACGATCAACCTTTGATTATTCCTACCTAATGGAAACTTGCACTAACGGTCAGGAATAACTCGTCTCTGAACTTGAACATACCACAGTGAGCCAAAATGATTTTTTCGTCTTAGTTCGCTTGCGCATACAAGCTGCGTCGTCTAATCATGTGACGAATTTCTACAACCACTTCGTAGCTTTATCATTCACCTTTAACCAGTATTTAAAAAAATACACTCACACTTTTTATTTCTACTCATTTTATACTTACTAACTTTTCTGTTTATTCAATTAATTCACTGTAGGAAAAATGCTATGAAGGTATGCAGAGGATACTCCATCACACGTCTACAAGTGCCAAGGCACAGTACGTCAACTAAGAGTGGCTCAAACAATAAAGCAAAGGGAGTTCCTGGTAATTTGCCAAATCAGCAATCTGCTACGCCACATCAGGGCTTTCTTGCTTATCTGGCAGCAAATTCCGCAAACAGCACTGGACACTTAGCTGCCATGACAACCACCAACGCTGGATCTATAGCTACAATGGCAGCAATCAATGCTGGACCATCGGCTGCAATGGCCGTAAACCTAGTCGGACTTTCGTCTGCAATGGTCGCTAACACCTCAGACCTTTTTGCCACTACACTAGTTATGGTACCTCACCAAATGACTTCATCTCAGCCTACCCCAAGATTCGAATCTCAGGTAAGCTATAACTTAAAATGTTTTGCTATGAATGCTGTCTTCCATTACCAAAATCAAAGCAGCTATGAGAAAATGGAATTTTTGTTTTGTACTCGTTCTGTAATTCCTATTTCATTCTGACCACAGATGAAACACAGCTAAAAAATTTGCAACTGGCACATGACCAGCACCAAAACTGTTGTACTGCTCAATTAAAGATAGAAATGGATAACATGTACAAATACAGTTTGAGGATTCCTTATCCAAAATGCTTGAGGACGGAAATGTCTCCGATTTGGGATTTTTTCGGTTTTCTGAAGCGTTTGCATACGATATACCAACACAATGAGATATCTTAAAAACGGGACGAAGTCTAAACACTAAGTTCATTTACGTTCCATAAGATTTAAAAATAACTTTAAACTGAGTACGATGTGACGCATTCAGTTTAAGAATCGTTCATTAAACCGAAAGGATTAAGGAACGACGCAAACGGATCTGACTGAAACGATTCGCAACCGTCATTCCCTGCGGAAATCGTTCGTCGGACGAATCAACGAGCAAAACAAGAGGGTTCCCCACAGAATCGATTCGTAACAGTCATTCCTTGCAAAAATTGTTCAACAGAAGCGCCAACAACGATACAAATGCATCCGACTCAGAACCGATTCGCGATGGTCACTTCCTGTAGATATCCTTCACTGGAATTGTCCACGAACGAATAAGTAATTATTTTAGTGTGTCGAATCGGTTCAAATTTTCTTGTAGATGGTCAAACCATCTCTACAGGAAAAGGGTGTCAGAGCCCCACTGAGGTCATCTGAGGTCACGGGTCTTAAATCTTTGGGATGCGCAAAAACTTGAACAACGTCTATGATCCTTCTTGAATTTTGCATTTGTGATGTCATGTCGGCTCTGGAAAAATTTCGGACTTCGTTTCTGCGTTGGGCATTTTTGGGTAACGGATTCTCAACCTGTACTTCACCTATATGTATTCCAGTTCGTTAAGTGCGTTGACCTACCATACTGGCTACGTCGGATAGGAATCTTACAATTTCAGGTGCCACTTGCGAGAAAAAGAACAATATTCAACCGCAACAAAAATAAAAATACTGGGTGATCATTTTAACACGCAACCCAGCATTCAATGGCGCAGAATAGGGCATTTGGTTGTTGTAAAGGAAGAAAGTGTGTAACATGCCGGTAAATGGCAGTACAATGCTCCCGAGATAGGGAGCGCAGGTGCGTGGTTAGTTGCATTCCAGACCAACGAGAAGAATGCTGTGTTTGAGGAAGTTGCTGACGGACATTACAAGATGCCATTTTCAACGGCACAACGGATATTTATTGTGGAGATGTATTTTCAACAGCAATCATATGCACACGTACAGATGGGAGTGCACACAAGGCCACAAAGAAATTATGTCTCCGTGCGTACAGTGTCCACTGTGTACAAGAACTCAAAGAACCGGACACGCACTAACGAATTACGCAAGTACGCAACGAATTGCGTAATGTAGGTGGCTAACGACATTGGTGCAATGTCACGGAATAAGCTTGTTGAACTATTTTGGACGTCACGGAATAGGTCTGTTGGACTATTTTGGACGTCACGGAATGGGCCTGTTGTTTTTCAGTGATGAGGCGTTTTTTCATCTTAGTGGATACGTCAACAGTCAGAACAACAGATATTGGTCGATAGAAAACCCCCATGTGTTGCACGAAACGCCGTTACATGCATTGAAAGTCGAGGTGTGGTGTGAAATTTCACGACGAGGAATAGTGGGGCCCAATATTTTTTGACACGACCCTCAACAGCTAGTCGTACCAAAACATCATTATGCAATTTGTTGCACTTCTGGAAGCAGACGAACGTTATGGTTACCTGCAACAGGGCGGGACAACGTGTTATACGTCTCGTGACACCCTGCAGTTTCTTGACGACATGTTTGATGACCGCCCGATTTCAAAAGGTTTGTTGCCGCCCAGATCACCTGATTCTTCTCCACCGGATTTTTTCATCTGGGGGTATCTCCAAGGTTGTGTATACCGACAGAATCCACGTACTATAGACGAAGTGAAGGGGGGGGGGCATTACTAGCGAGATAATGTCTATCAACTGTACGCTCCTATACGCAAGGTGGCATCCAACATGGTTAACAGGGCTCGCACCTGCCTTGCAGTTGCGGGTGGACATTTCGAACGCCTCCTGTAAACAAGTACGTATGTCATTTGATGTCACTTGTTGTCGATACCTGGTTTTTCTATTAAACCCATGATATATCCGTATTTCACTGGTTTTCTACATATTGAACCCATTCTGAATACCAGGTTGCGTGATAAAATGATCACCCTGTAGAATTGTATTTCTACTCTGTTTAACAAATTATCGTCGAACAAGAACAAACATGAGAAATATGCATGAAGGTAATTATCATATTCTTTCATAGCAAACTTCTTGAAAATAAGTCCGCTGAGCACAACCCTAATAAAAGACGTGCAGTATCGCTTTCAACAAGTGAAATATCAAAGAACCTCACTGAGAACGCTGTATGGATCCAAACTGTGAAGTTGCAAGCCATATCGATTTTAAAACAAAACCTTTTAGTCGACAACACTTTGCAATTCTTACTTATGGATCAGAAATATACACCTTAACTAAAAAAGAAATTCGAAGAATGCAGACTTCCCACAAAAGCATAGACTTTCAGTTATTCAGAGATGGTCAGAAAATATAGGGAAAATAACTCGTGGTCACAAAAATTGCAAGTTTTGGTGACATTGTCATAAAATAAAGATCTTCCAGTGACAATGGGCCGGACATATTACTAGAGCAACTAACCATTTTTCGAAAACTGAAGTTCTAGGGTAGATACCAAAAGACAGGATCAAAGAAGTCCCAGAAGGAGGCCACATAGAAAATGTTTGAATATAACTTGAAATCACGCCGTGTGACATGGAGGAGACTGGCTCAAAACACGTATCCCTATGGAAGAGACTTAGGGAGACTTTCATCCAGCAGTGAACTGGAAATAGCTATTTGATATCGGTGATGATGATGATACACACTCACACACACACACACACACACACACACACACACACGCGCGGTGCTGGAAATACTTTTTCCGCTGTGTGTGTGTGTACGTGTACACGCTGTGTAGACAAAACTATTCGAGCACCTCCACATATGCAAAAACATCTGCATTTGCAAATCGAGACAAACAGGCGTCGTGTGTGTTGCGTGCTGTGTATAAAGGAGAGCGTTGGCGCACTTGTCAGCTTGCAATGAAAGCGACTATGCCACGTGGAACTGAACAGACGGACTTTGAAAGGGGCATGCATGGTGAAAGGGGACTTTGAAAGGGGCATGCCATCAAAATAAGCAATCAGTGCATAGCATTGCCTGCCCCTCTTCTGTGATTCCCAAAACCTACTGTCGCTGACGTTTTTCATCGATGGAAAGCAGAAGGTTCCACTACACCGAAGCCGCATTCTGGGAGGCCGCGCAAACTGAGAGATCTTGTCAAACAAAACTCTCTACGGAATTTGAAGAAGGCACGCACCTCTTCCACTACAACCCTGGTCAGCGACGGCACACAAGCCTGTGGAACAGCTGTTTGCATCAGAACTGTCCGTTGAGATCTGAATGTCCATGGCTAAAATGCTAGGTTAGTTTTCATAAGTCCTACAGCACTGGAAGGGATGGAAGAAGGCGACTACAGTAGCGCCTCACTCGCCATTTGTGGAAATAGAAGATCGAAAGGGCGTCGTGTGGAGTGACGAATCACTCTACTCTTTCTCACTCTTTTGTTTCGTTCGGATGGACGTATCTGGGCATAGCGTTTATCCGAAGAACACTGTCCGGAAGTTACATTGTACCTACCGTCAAGTTTGGAGAAGGATTTGTGGTGGTGTGGGGTTCTTTGTGCTGGGAAGGACTCTGTCCTTTTATTTGTGGTACGTTCCAGCCTGATGTCCGCCACGCACGAAAACATTTAGAACAATTCCGCACTATCTGCTCTGAAGCAGTACTTGGATACAAATCCTTGTCTGCATGAGTAAGATGGAACACCCTGCCATGATGAAAGGTATTCCCATGTGTCGAATTGTCGGTGTGTTTGTTTTACAGCGCCACCAGTTTCCTTTCCCGGGAGACAGTTTGGGTCGGGAAACAGTGGCCCCAAATTCGAGATAGCCAAGTGCTTACATTACAGCCCATATATTTGCTCATGGTGATGTTTAATCCCCGAAAAGAAAAAAATCTACTTGAAATGTCTATTTATTTGAACAATACAAGGAGTAACTGCATTCTCTGTTCGATGTTGATTAAGCTTCCTGAAGAAATCATGTGCCTCATTCTCGTGGCTCCCATTTGTAAATTTTTGAGTCGTCTGACT
Source organism: Macrothele yani (assembly GCA_039090855.1). Classification (NCBI taxonomy): domain Eukaryota; kingdom Metazoa; phylum Arthropoda; class Arachnida; order Araneae; family Macrothelidae; genus Macrothele; species Macrothele yani. The sequence continues at coordinate 64,225,821 of CM076999.1, read as the reverse complement.
ATCCTAAAAATTATTCAGTGCCATGAGATCATTCATTTCCGTACATGTTTGAAGTACAACGCTATTGTTACTGTAAGATAAAGCGAGCTTTCCACGATAACAATTCAGGTGCCCTGATTTAACCACTCTGGTAGCTCAGTGGCCTAAACCTCGCCTTCTGTCCGATCCTGGTAATGAGTCCGGACTCGAACCTAGGATGAGGCACTGGTGGTGCTTTTTTTACGGCACTGACTTTCCCCCTACCTTGGAACCAGTGTTCTCAAATTAGGCACGAGACTGCTTATAGCCCACGGAGTGCACACAGTTGTCGTTAAACTCCTAAATAAGAAACAGCCCTGACTTTAATGACGAAACTTCAAGTTTAAAAAGAAAGTGTGAGTGGGAGAATCGCGCACTAAAAATTTGAATATGCAATGGATAACGTAATTTTCCAACAAATAGTGCTGATACTTCGAAGTGTTTTTTCTCTCTACTTGGAGGTTTTACGACTACTTAGACTACTTATAGCCCATTGAGTTGCAGACTCAATGTGCTATAAGCAGTCGCCCATCCTTAATTTAGGGTCATAGGCTCCAGGTAAGGGAGAGCCATTGTCATAAAACAAATACACCATCCATACCTCACCTGGAATTCCAACCCGGACCCATCTCGGACGAATGGTTAGAAGCCAGCACTTAGATAACTGGACCACTAGGGTTGTGGATAAGGCAAGGGTGATCTTTTCTTATGGCGCTGACTCTGTCCATTCTGAGAAGCAGGTGTCCCAAGTTAGGAACCAACGACCGCTTATAGCTTTTAGAGTTGCTAGTGACAATTGTTAAACCCGTAACCAAAAAGACATCCGCTATTTAATCGATCGATCTGAGGTGCTGTTTCTAGAAATAATCGATCTGAGGTGCTGATCGATCTGAGGGTCTAATCGATCTGAGGTACTGTTTCTGGAAATTCGCAATCGATCTGAGGTGCTGATCGATCTGAGGGTCTAACCGATCTGAGGTGCTGTTTCTGAAAATTCGCTCGAGGTGGTCCCAGGTTCGAGACCTGTATGTGGTATGGGTGATGCACTTCTCTGATGGCATTTGCTATGTGACGTGAATGCATAAAGGTGCGAAAATGTAAATTACGTTATGTCTTAAAACATCATTTTGATGATTTCACGCGGGAAAGAATTACAAGAAGCTGGAAAAAGGCCGCCGAGTGAATAAAATTGCCAAGGATTTGGGAATCGCGCATAGTGTGGTATCCAGGCTTTGAGAAGCGTTTCAAACTAATGGAATGTGTTTCAGACGCATGCTAGGAAGTCGCCATTACTATACTACGAATCATGAAGACATATTTTGTGTTGTAATAGCAAAACGTAATCGCCACACCACGGATTTCCAGCGAGTCGCCTCTATTCTAGAACAGGAACGCGGATATCCAGAGAAACTGTGCCTATATGTCTGCGACATATAAGGCTATATTCCTGAAGGCCCGTAATACGTGTCCCTCGATCCGGAGCTCAACGTACGCACGTTTTCAGTGGTGTCGTATCCACAGAAACTGGACACGACATCAATGGGCCAATGTACTCTTCACAGATGAGAGTCGTTTCAGTCTGTCCTCGTAGTCTAGACGTCAGTGCGTACCAGAGCAAAAATGTACAGGAAAAGGACAGAGACGGTGGTGACGAGGTCATTATTAATGTACGCATAGAACTTCAGGTGCTGGAAAATGGGGCTATGACGGGCGAATGATATTGCAACGAATTTCTTCTACGTCATGTTCGATTATTCCGTGGTGCTGTAGGCAAAGACTTTCTGTTCATGGATGGCAACGCGACACTTCGTCGTACAAGAGCAGAGCAGACACTCCTGGAGACCAAGTTCTTCTACGACATGTTCGATTATTCCGTGGTGCTGTAGGCAAAGGCTTTCTGTTCATGGATGGCAACGCGACACTCCTGGAGACCAAGTTCTTCTACGTCATGTTCGATTATTCCGTGGTGCTGTAGGCAAAGGCTTTCTGTTCATAGATGGCAACGCGACACTTCGTCGTACAAGAGCAGAGCAGACACTCCTGGAGACCAAGTTCTTCTACGACATGTTCGATTATTCCGTGGTGCTGTAGGCAAAGACTTTCTGTTCATGGATGGCAACGCGACACTTCGTCGTACAAGAGCAGAGCAGACACTCCTGGAGACCAAGTTCTTCTACGACATGTTCGATTATTCCGTGGTGCTGTAGGCAAAGGCTTTCTGTTCATGGATGGCAACGCGACACTTCGTCGTACAAGAGCAGATCAGACACTCCTGGAGACCAAGTTCTTCTACGTCATGTTCGATTATTCCGTGGTGCTGTAGGCAAAGGCTTTCTGTTCATGGATGGCAACGCGACACTTCGTCGTACAAGAGCAGAGCAGACACTCCTGGAGACCAAGTTCTTCTACGACATGTTCGATTATTCCGTGGTGCTGTAGGCAAAGGCTTTCTGTTCATGGATGGCAACGCGACACTTCGTCGTACAAGAGTAGAGCAGACACTCCTGGAGACCAAGTTCTTCTACGTCATGTTCGATTATTCCGTGGTGCTGTAGGCAAAGACTTTCTGTTCATGGATGACAACGCGACATTACATCGTACAAGAGCAGAGCAGACACTCCTGGAGACCAAGTTCTTCTACGTCATGTTCGATTATTCCGTGGTGCTGTAGGCAAAGACTTTTCTCTTCATGGATGGCAACGTGACACTTCATCGTACAAGAGCAGAGCAGACACTCCTGGAGACCAAGTTCTTCTACGTCATGTTCGATTATTCCGTGGTGCTGTAGGCAAAGGCTTTCTGTTCATAGATGGCAACGCGACACTTCGTCGTACAAGAGCAGAGCAGACACTCCTGGAGACCAAGTTCTTCTACGACATGTTCGATTATTCCGTGGTGCTGTAGGCAAAGACTTTCTGTTCATGGATGGCAACGCGACACTTCGTCGTACAAGAGCAGAGCAGACACTCCTGGAGACCAAGTTCTTCTACGACATGTTCGATTATTCCGTGGTGCTGTAGGCAAAGGCTTTCTGTTCATGGATGGCAACGCGACACTTCGTCGTACAAGAGCAGAGCAGACACTCCTGGAGACCAAGTTCTTCTACGTCATGTTCGATTATTCCGTGGTGCTGTAGGCAAAGGCTTTCTGTTCATGGATGGCAACGCGACACTTCGTCGTACAAGAGCAGAGCAGACACTCCTGGAGACCAAGTTCTTCTACGACATGTTCGATTATTCCGTGGTGCTGTAGGCAAAGGCTTTCTGTTCATGGATGGCAACGCGACACTTCGTCGTACAAGAGTAGAGCAGACACTCCTGGAGACCAAGTTCTTCTACGTCATGTTCGATTATTCCGTGGTGCTGTAGGCAAATACTTTCTGTTCATGGATGACAACGCGACATTTCATCGTACAAGAGCAGAGCAGACACTCCTGGAGACCAAGTTCTTCTACGTCATGTTCGATTATTCCGTGGTGCTGTAGGCAAAGACTTTTCTCTTCATCGATGGCAACGTGACACTTCATCGTACAAGAGCAGAGCAGACACTCCTGGAGACCAAGTTCTTCTACGTCATGTTCGATTATTCCGTGGTGCTGTAGGCAAAGACTTTCTGTTCATGGATGGCAACGCGACACTTCGTCGTACAAGAGCAGAGCAGACACTCCTGGAGACCAAGTTCTTCTACGTCATGTTCGATTATTCCGTGGTGCTGTAGGCAAAGACTTTCTGTTCATGGATGGCAACGCGACATTTCATCGTACAAGAGCAGAGCAGACACTCCTGGAGACCAAGTTCTTCTACGTCATGTTCGATTATTCCGTGGTGCTGTAGGCAAAGACTTTCTGTTCATGGATGGCAACGCGACACTTCGTCGTACAAGAGCAGAGCAGACACTCCTGGAGACCAAGTTCTTCTACGTCATGTTCGATTATTCCGTGGTGCTGTAGGCAAAGACTTTCTGTTCATGGATGGCAACGCGACACTTCGTCGTACAAGAGCAGAGCAGACACTCCTGGAGACCAAGTTCTTCTACGTCATGTTCGATTATTCCGTGGTGCTGTAGGCAAAGACTTTCTGTTCATGGATGGCAACGCGACACTTCGTCGTACAAGAGCAGAGCAGACACTCCTGGAGACCACGTTCTTCTACGTCATGTTCGATTATTCCGTCGTGCTGTAGGCAAAGACTTTCTGTTCATGGATGACAACGCGACACTTCATCGTACGATAGCAGAGCAGACAGTTCTGGAAACCGAGAATATTTGTCGCATCAATTGGCCAACACGCTCCCCAGACCTCAACCCCATCGAACACATCTGGGATGCAATAGGGAGGGAGACGCACTGGTGCCAAACTTCCCCTTCCCTGCAGAAAATAAATAGAGCCTCATCCGTGTTCTGCGAGAGTAGTGGGGACAATTTGCCTCAGGAACTCCTGGATCACTTGGTGCTGAGTGTGCCACAACGTTGTGAGAGCTACATCGCAGTTTGGGGCGAACATGCTCCATACTGAAATGTCTCTTCCCCTGGTTATCGGTAATCACTGTACGTCCATTCTCCAACTATGTCCTTCGGAAATTTGTAACTTTTGCGTAAACACTGATTACAATATACCTTTCGCGTCATTTATCAACAATATTTTGTGTCTTTTCACCTGTTCGTATACTTTCAGTATAATTATTTTCCCGATGGGCTGCGGTCGTGTATTGTTTTTCTTATACAAGAAAAAATATAGTTCTTCCTTAGATTTTGGACACCAGTGTATTTTATCTTTGAATATGTCTGCAGAAGTTACGCTTTCTCTTTTGCGTAAATCTCTGTGCAAATTCTTTTAAGCGCTTTCACCGCACAAATTGAAGTGACAATAGCGTCTTTGTTCTTCGAGTGATATGATTAGCTTCTGTTAACAGTTGAAGTATATTTTCTTCTCCAGGCTTTGGTCAACGTTGCGCCACAGACAGGACTGCACGTGCGTCACGAAGTGTTGTGTACCCTAGTGAAGATTTTAACCGGCAGTCGTATTTCTCAACTGCGCCTAATCTTGAGCTGCCGATCAGATATTGTTGGCACTGATGGATCGGTGAATGAGTCGTTTGTGCAGACGTTTAGTGTTGATTTCCCAGGAGAAATTGAAGCTGATTTAATGGTAAGATTCTTATCAGATTCCAACTAAACTCTACCATCAGTTATACTTGCATTTTTCTCGTTCATTGCATACCAAACGTTTCTTTCAACTGTAAATATGTGAAATATTTCATGAAATAACAACACCCCAAAATATTTTTCAAAATAATCATATTTTGTCAAAATTCAGAGTAACCTCAAAAAACATTCAACATATCCACAGCCATTTTTTTTTTGGTAAAAAATTCAAGACCAGTACATTTCTTGCAAAATGCTTCCGAATTTTCTCAGACTATGTTCATAAGGTCAGAGAAATCATAGAGATCTCTGGGTAAAAAATCTTGTTACTTTCGGCAAAAGGCGATGTTCAGAATATACTGTAGAGCACAAGAATTGCTCCACCTTGAAGAAATACACAGAAGTTGATGAAAGTCCCAAACAGAACTGTACGACAGGTTTACACGAGATGAGTACTCTTAAGAAGGCAAAGATTTATTTCACACACACACACACTGAGGAATTACATGGCAGCAGAATCGCACACGGCCATTGATACACATGTCACGACACTGAGACGTATAGCCATTGAATGGCGCCAACTGTCTACACTCTTGGTTGAACCTTGTTCAATCAGGGTAGCAAGAGTGTTTGCCAACTGCCGATAAGTTTGGAAACGACGCCATATTAACATTGAAATTACGATCGATGGACGGGAAATGGAAATTCTGGTTGACCAGCGAATGTTTTATTAAGACGTGCACTCTCTCAGGTGAGGCTGCGATATGTGGTCTGGCATTACCATTTTTTATTTTTTATTCGAGGTTTAACGACCACCGTGAGCAACTCATTGGGCTATTAGCAGTTGTCCGTCCCTAATTTAGGGCCACTGGTTCCAGGGAAAGGAGAGAACCAGCGCCGTAAGACAAACACAACATCCATGTCTCACGGGATTCGAACCCGGACCCATCTCGGACGAATGATCGGAAGCCATTGCTTAGACCACTTCGCCACCGGGGCGGCGGCATTATCTTGCTGATGCAGTATATCAGGCAGCCCTATCTTGAACAGGAGTTTCTGTGGAACTTAGAATATCATCGAAAAAACGCCAAGTGTTCAACGTTATCTGGATATACTGTACAATGGAGAAGATTGGGTATTGCAACTTACAGCATTCCATTGCGTAACTTCTTACTATTTGTTCTGAAAAACTTAGCAATCCTGGGGTTTTACAGTTTGAGTTTTAAGTATTAGTCCTCCTTTTTATTACCATACAGCGCAGTTGTCAGCGGCAATGAGCATATACATGAATCGTTCAAGTTTACCTTTAGTATTTTCTGCCCCTTTTGCAGTAATTTTATCTATTTTTTTAAATTTCAAGTCTACGAATATAGTAAAATACGCTGTCGAGTCACATTATTGTGACCACCAGCCACAATAACCGCCGTGTGCAGCGCGGACAGCAGCTAGACGGGCTGGGAGTGATTCAATAAGGTGCAGGAAGGTGTTCACAGGTATGTGGAGCCATGCTGACTGCAGTGCATCTGACAGCTGCTGGAGGGTCCGTAGTGGAGGAGCCGTAGAGCGAAAAACACGATCCAGGTGGTCCCACAGATGCTCAATTGGGTTTAAGTCTGGGGAATTAGGGGGTCAGAGAAGTACTTTGAAGTCTTCATCGTGCTCTTCCAACCACTCTTGGACGTTTCTAGCGGTGTGACATGTCACATTGTCGTTCTGGGAGATCCAATCCGCCCCAGGAAAGACTAAGTATGTATGGGAGTACGTGGTCTACAAGGATGGATTCATAACGACTTCGGTCCATAGTGCTTTCCACAGGTATGAGTGGACCCAGGAAATGCCAGGAAAATATTCCCCAGACCATAACGCTGCTTCCACCAGCTTGAGTTCTTCCAGCAATGGTTGAAGACTGTTTGATCTTCAATGTTTTTCGCCTTATATGCCAACGTCCATCCGTTCGATGAAGCAGAAAACGTGACTCATCGGAGAAGGCAATCCTTTGCCAATCAACGGAGGTCCAATTCCGATACTTCCGTGCAAATGTAAGACTTTTCTGCCGATGCACCTTCGCTAGCATAGGTGCCGTGACCATCCGTCTGCATCGGAGCCCCATACGGAGCAGGGTTCGCTGAACTGTCGTTTCAGACCCACTTCCGGTAGCACCCTGGTTCATTCGGCCTGTGAGTTGCTCCACTGCAGCATGTCGATCAGTCCTCACGCCCCTTCGCAGCCGACGTTCACCTCTCACATCAATGGCACGTGGTGATCCGCAGTTCCCACATCAATTATTCGCAATGGTGCCATTTCTCCAATCACGATACACTTTAACCACAGCAGTACCCGAACAGTTTACAAACTGCGCTGTTTCAGAAACACTGCCACCCTTTTCCCGAAAGCCGATAATCATTCCTTTTTGGAAATCTGATTAATCGTTACTTTTATCCATGACAGCAACGATTGATATGTTTTCAGATTGTCTACAGCACACCTTATATACCCTCCAAGCCAGCAAACGACACGCACCTTTTTTTCATTGGCTACGCGCTGTTGACGTCAAAATTAGGTGGTGATCACAATAATGTGACTCGACTGTGTATTTCTTTTGCAGCTTTTTGTTTCACCTTTTATCGGCATGGACGAATTTTCTTGGGTCTAGAGAAAGACGAGCTAAAAATAATGCAGGTGAAAATTTTCGAGAGAGTTCAGGACCTCTAGGACCCTTTCTTTGTCCACAACCATCATTAATGATTCTTAGGCATAAAAATATCATCGTTTTTTATATGTATTTTTTCTTCTTCCCAGCTGGTAATTTCTTATATCCTGGCTTACACAAGGCAAGCAAATCTGCGACTTGCATTAGAGAATGTCCCCAACGGGAATGCCCTCACATTCGGAACACCTGGAGTCACATCAGAACTTCGAAATGCTGTCACTCTGAATCTTGACATGTTTCAATGGATTAGACTAAACACTGCGCAACGCAGGAATATAAAACAGGTAAAAAAATTTCGACCACTCCTTTTTACATTTCTTTAGTGTATCCGTATCTTCTGAATCACATTCTTCCGAGATATTTATGAAATAACTAATTTTATAACTGAATCATTTCTAAATTTGTGTCAAAAAAGTGGCAGTGATAACTTCATTACAAGGAAATTTCATGTTGTGTCTGAACTGGAATTCGATTTCATTCGTAAACGGATGCTCAGGGCACTGTACACAAATTTGTTACTACTACTTTTGATATAATTTTCAAAAGTATCATCTGCATAATGTCAAAACACTGTCATTTCTGCACAAGCACCTTTAAAATATTCATATTGTTTTCTAAAATATCATCAACGTCATAATTGTCAACCATTATCAATGCATTACTAGATGAATGCCTCCCCAAGTTTCTTCAACAACCGTCTGAGCCAATTTGCTCTATGTCATTCCCGCATGCTTTTGAATTTTGTCCCACCATCTCCCATGTGGTCTTTTTCTCGGGTTTTTCCTGATCTATAGAATCCAGTTTAGAATTTCGGTTGTTCATCGGTGGTCCGTTCTTCTGGCAACATGTCCAGCCCATTGCCATTTCTGGGATTTTACTCTGATCGTGATGTATCCCACTCTTGTCATTTTCCTTACCAACGAGTTCCTCTTCTTATCTCTCCTGGTTACACCAAGTATGCATCTCTCTATGCCTCTTTCAGTTGTCTGCAGTCTTTGTATGCCTTTTTTAGTTACGATTCACTTCTGTGCTCCGTACGTAAGCGTTGGAAGGATGCATTGATTAAACACTTTTCTTTTAAAACATAATGGCGTATTGCTCTTAAATATTTTATTGTTTCTTCCAAAAGCCCTCCAACCAAGTTTTGTACGTCGATTAATTTCTTCATCAATGAAACCTTTGCTTGATATCTCACCGGCCATCGGAATTGGCTCTGGCTAAGAAAGTGTGCTATCCAAGGGAAATGTAAGTATCAGATAACTCCAGTTTTTCCCCATCAGTCGATAAATCTTCATTTCTTCTAAAAGCATTGTACTCGTACATCAGTTTCGCCTTCTGAAAGTTCATTTTTAATTCCTCTTCTTTACTCTTGTCAGCAAATTCCCGAATCATACTCTGCAGTTCTATGTACTGTATATTCTAAAATATACATATTTTTAAAACATTTTTCTGAAATTTTCTTTTAAATGTGTGTATTTGTTGAACAGCACAAAATATAGAAGTTGAAATAAAGCTTAGTAAATGACAAGATGGTTAAGTTTGTGCTACTGTAAGCGCAACAAGAAATAATAATGATAATAATTTCTAGCCGACTGCTTTCTCCTTGTATCAAGACAATGCGTAATCAGACACGATCAGATAGTTAAGATCTTACACTGGTGGAAAGTGAAAAAATAACACCAAGAAGGAATTGGCGGACGAATATTAAATTTACATATGTTAATGGGGTCGAGTTTACGTAGGTGTAATGTTAATTTCGGGACCAACCGGTGAGCGCTTACGCCACGGCACGGCATAATATGCAAATTATCGTCGGTGGTATTTAAGGAGTACGACGAAGTGAATGTAATCAGTCGTCGGCGTACGGACACGTGCAAAGACCCTGAAGAAGCTGCAATGCCTGGACATGGAAGACGTGTACGATTTCAGCAGTTATCGGACTTTGAGCGAGGTCGTCTAGTCGGACTCCGCGAGGCCGGGTGGTCGTATTCGTCGTATTGCGGAGCGAATTGGGCTGGAAGTATCGGTGGTGGTACAATGGTGGCGTAGATGGTCCGAGGAACATTCCCACACGACAAGACGTGGAACCGGGAGTCACAAACGGACTGATGAGCGGACCGATCGACGCATAAGAAGAGCGGCGTTGTCAAGCAGAACATCCACTGCGACGCAAATCCGAGCTGCCGTTGCACCTGAGGTGACTGTGCGAACAATCCGCAACCGTCTACTGGATATAGGACTACGTGCACGTGTGCCTCTGGCATGTGTACCTCTGACTCCTGCCCACTGTCAGGAACGGCTGCAGTGTGTTGCCAACGTCTGCACTGGAGAACGGAATGGCGATCTGTCGTGTTCAGCGATGAAAGCAGAGTCTGCTTCGGAGCCTCCGATGGCCGTATGCGTGTTCGCAGACGCACAGGGGAGCGTCTCCACCCATCTTGCATCCGCCAGCGACACACAGGGCCTACACCTGGTCTCCTGGTGTGGGGAGCGATCAGCTATCACTCCCGTACACAACTAGTGTTTGTACCGGGTACGTTAAACAGCACCTCCTACATCAACAACATCATTCAGCCCGTTGTTGTGCCATTTGTAAGGTCGGTCCATCATGGTGTTTTCCAGCAAGATGACGCACGCCCACACACGGCACGTGCAACGCAACATGCACTTCAGGGTGTGAGACAACTTTCATGGCCTGCACGTTCGCCGGATTGTCCCCCATTGAGCACGTGTGGGATTTTATGGGACAACGACTTATCCGGTCTCCACGGCCAGCCACGACCATCCCCGATTTACGCGTCCAGGTTGAGGATGCTTGGAACTCAATACCCCAAACTTACATCGAACATCTGTACGACAGACTCCATGCCAGAATTGCACAGTGTGACGCAGTTCATGGCGGTTCAACCTCGTACTAACCATGTTACATGGAAATATTATTTTTCAGTTTACCAGCAAATACAGCTGTATTTTGCCATAATGTTTTGATCACGCTATCCTCTGTATTCCGTGATAATGCTGTATAAATTTCGTTGGTATCAGACGTATCCTTCTTGGTGTTCTTTTTCACTTTCCGCCAGTGTATATCAACAGCTTGGCGGTAAATAGGGCCTTATCCAAGGCTATACTCTAGCTTATTATAGGTGTGCACCAGAACTAATTGTCGCAACTCAGAATTATGTCATGTACTGGGACGAACCTATCATTACTGACAATATCGTTGACCACAATCGATCTGACATTGTAATTGTACACAAAAAACTGAAAAACTGAAGAAGACACTACCAGTGTTTCTTTCAGGCATACATCCAGGGTGGCGAAGCCCTCCCGGAAACGACCCCCCCCCCCCCGAGACATTTTAGGTTACCGAGGCAAATTTTAATAAATTCAGGCTATGATGAAAAAGGAAGTTTTGTTTCTTTTTATGATACAAATATTTCTTCAAATTTTTTTTGAATATTTGTTCAAATGGTACTAGTTATAGTTTATTTTTTATAAAAAAGTGTATTACGACGCATGGTATTCTTCAAAATATAATAAGCAGACTAATCATACCTAATTGTCTGGGAATCGTGATTCAGGAACAAGAGTACGTTGAATGCATTTTAATAGAACAAAATTTCAAGCCTGCGGAACCCCCTTCCCTCCTTTAGGTGAAGAAAGTTTGTTATTCCTGAAATGTTTGAACAAGTACTGTAATAACCATATCAGAGATGTATATAGAATTTTTCTTCGGGGGAGGGGGAGGAGAAAATAGGAAGTTTTTGAAATTCACCATCTGGAACAAAATCAAAGTTAATGAAAAATTGAAGAAAAATTAAAGCATCTTTTTTTCTAATGTAAGTTGATATATTTTTATTAAATTAAGGTATTTTTTTCTAATGTAAGTCGCATTTTAACCAAAAACAAAAAATTGAAGCATTTTCCGGGGGGAGGCCTCCTCTAAATGCGCCTCTGTGCTAGATATTTAGTAATTACTTCTATATACATGTATATAAATATTGTAGTTAAAATTATATATCATCATCATCATCATTGTCAACCGTTATCAATCCACTGCTGGACGAAGGTCTCCCCAAGTTTCCTCCACAACGGTCTGTCTTGTGCCAGTCTCCTCCATGTCACTCCCGCATACTTTCGAATTTCATCCACCCATCTTCCATGTGGTCTTCTTTTGGGTCTTTTCCTGTCCCTTGGAATCCAATCTAAAATTTCGGCTGTCCATCTATGGTCTGTTCTTCTGGCAGTATGTCCAGCCCATTGCCATTTCAGGGATTTAACTCTGATCATGATGTCTTCCACTCTTGTCATTTTTCGGATCCACGAGTTCCTCTTCTTATCTCTCCTGGTTATACCAAGCATGCACCTCTCCATGCTACTTTGAGTTGTCTGCAGCCTTTGTATGTCTCTTTTAGTTAAGGTCCACGTCTCTGCACCATACGTAAGCACTGGAAGGATGCATTGATCAAACACTTTTCTTTTAAGACATAATGGCATATTGCTCTTGAAAATTATGCTGTTTCTTCCAAAAGCTCTCCAGGCAAGTTTTGTACGCCGATTAATTTCTTCATCAATGTGACCCTCACTTGATATCTGCTGTCCAAGATAAACATACGTATCTGTTATCTCCAGCTTTTCTCCATCAATCGATAAATCTTCATTTCTTGTAAAAGCATTGTACATCACTTTTTGTCTTCTGAAAGTTCATTTTTAATCCCACTTCTTTACTCTTGTCAGCAAGTTCCTGGATCATATTCTGCAGCTCTGATGGGGTAGTTGCAAAAATGACTACGTCATCAGCAAAACGAAGGTGGGTTAGATAATCTCCATTAATCTTTATCCCTTTGTTTTCCCAGTTCAGTGATTGAAAGACATTTTCCAATGTGGCATTAAAGAGCTTCGGAGATATGGTGTCACCTTGTCTCACTCCTTTTCCAATTTTTATGTGTGTTGTATTTTCAAACAGCCGAATCTTTGCACTTGCATTTTCATAGATGTTATTAATAATATTAATGTATGCATCTTCAATACCGCAGGATTTCAGAGCCATTGTAACTGCTGATGGTTTCACCGAATCAAAGGCTTTTTCATAATCGATAAAAGCCATGCACAATGGAAGTTCATATTCCCTCGCTCTTTCAATTAGTTCTCTCAGTACGTGGATATGATCTATTGTGCTGTAGCCACTCCTGAATCCAGCTTGTTCTCTCGGTTGAGCCATGTCCAGTGTTACCTTCAAGCGGTGTGAAAGAACTTTAGTGAAGATTTTATAAACCACTGATAGGAGGCTGATAGGTCTGTAGTTCCTGAGATCCTCAATGTCACCTTTTTTATGTAGCAGGATCATTGTAGCATTGTTCCAATCCTCAGGAATCTTCCCTTCATTAAGGCATCGAGTGAAAATTTGGGCGAGTACTGTTTCCATTTCTCCACTTGCTTCTTGTATGATGTCTATAGTAATTCCATCTTCTCCTGGAGCTTTTCCCCGCTTCATGTTCTTGATTGCATGTGCAACTTCTGCTGGAAGGACTGGAAGAACTCTGGTACTGGTACCTTTCATGATGTCTGGAGTACATGTATCATCCCTTTCATATAATTTGGAGTAGAAATCTTTCACTCTTGTCAAAATTTCACCTCTATTTCTTGTTATAGAACCATCTTCTTTTCTCAGAGCCATAATCTGTTTTTTTCCCTTATTGAAATGTCCCTTTGCTATCTTTAGGCTTTGGTTGTTTTCAATTGCTTTCCTCACTAGCTCACAGTTGAATTTTCTTACGTCTTCAGTGATACTTTTTCTTACTGTCTTGCATAGCTCTATATATTCCACTTTGGAAGTCACATCTTCTTTAGTTGTCCTCATCACTCTTCCTTTTTGCATCAACATTTTCGTTTTTCCTGATAATTTGTTTACATGCAACTTGTTCTTAGACCCAGCTAATTTTGTTGCTGTTTCCATAAGAGCTTTGGTTACTTTTCTGTTAACTTCAGAAATATCCACTTCTTCTGATGTTAGGCCTTCTAAAGCAGAGAATCTGTTCTTCAGTTCCAACTTGAAAGTATTATGGTGTTTTTTAAGGTTGGTTATGTCAATACATTTTGTTTGTCTTATGAGCTTGCCACGTTCCAGTTTAGTGTTGAGGTGCATCTTACATCTCACCAATCTATGGTCACTACCTGTGTTGAACTTGTTTAGCACACTGCAGTCTTCGATGACGAATTGTTTGTTACACATAATAAAATCAATTTCACTTGTCGTCCCAATTGGATGTCTCCATGTCCATTTCCTGTGTGGCTTTTTCTTGAAAAAGGAATTCAAGATGAAAAATCCTTCTGCCTCTGCAAACTCAACGAGAGTATTTCCACGCTGGTTTCTGTTGCCGTGACCGAATTTACCTACTGAAGTTTCATTCTGTTGCCGGTGCCCTATTTTTGCATTGAAATCTCCCATAATTATCTTCAAGTGCTGCTTACCTTTATTATTTAGATGACGAATTTCCTCATAAAATTCTTCAATTTCTTCTTCAGGATGACTTGTGGTGGGTGCATAAGTTTGAATAATCTGAGCCTGGTATCTTCTCGATAGTTGGATAACGAGTCGTGCAGCTCTGTCCGAGGAACTTTCAACTTCTACCACTTTATCCTTCAGTTTCTTGTTTATTATAAATCCAACACCACTAGTTCTGCCAGTATCTGTCCCACGATAATAGAAGAGATGTCCACTTTTCAGTTCAATGAGATCTTCTCCTTTTCTCCTTACCTCACTTAGCCCGACGATGTCCCACTTGATCCTTTGTAGTTCCTCTTCCAATTCAAGAAGCCTTGAATCAGAAGATAGGGAGCGTGCGTTGTAGGTAGCCAAGGTCAGCATCAAATGGCAGCCTAGTCCGGTCCTCCGGGGATTCTTAGCACCCTCTGCCTTCATGTCGCACTGGCCGCTGCCTTGGCCAGGTACATTCCAGCTGCCGGAGACTGAGGGCCAAGATTTAAGTTGTAGAGTCATTTTGGAGGTGTTTGGCCATAACTCACCACGCTGGCCAAGCGGGTTGGTGAGTGTGGGATAGCATTTCCTCTGATCCCGATGGTATAGTTATACCGCTATTTGCGGTCGTCAGAGCCCCTTTAGTGGGAACAGGATGCACCACGAGAAGGCGGGGTTGACATTTGTCAAGGAGAGGCTGTGATGTTATGCATCACCTGACCTTACATCAAATTATATATATATATATATATATATATGGCAAATGGAAAACTTGCACCCTCTAAGGTTCCATTTGCCCCCCCCCCGGCCCAAAAAGTCCTGAAAGAAACACTGGACACTACTAATAGAGGAAGAGGTTCCACTTACAGAAATCATCCTAAGAACAGTATCTGAGGAAATTTCGAAATTTTAGAACATACGCATAGAAATCTGAAGACTTCTGGAGACAAATCATAACACAGATCGTATCATTTGTCATTTCGGCAACTGGAGTTGTACCAAACAACTTCCTAAAAAACTTTAGGAATCAGGATTGCCATATGAACTGCTTCACCGAATCCAAAAGGCAGTCGGTCTGCAGAACTGACATATCACTAGAAATTTCCTAAATTTCCAGTCCTGAGATGAATGTTTCTCCTTTTGCTCACCTGCCCTGGCCAAGAAAGTCGGCATCAATGACATTAATAAAAATGAGGTCTATTCCAATGCGATCCTCTACGTTATTACAATTGCTAACCACAACCTTGTTTTAAAAATAAGAAAATTTCATCATGTGCTGAGAAAAAATGATCATGATAGATAGGAAAATCAATTACAATTGATTTGGCAGAATAGTTGCAGCAAGAAAATACTAATTCTTCTCTCTTATAAAGAACAGCATTTGAGAAAATCTGGGCAATCCCAGTGGCCGAGTGGTCTCAGGCGCTGGCTTCTGACCGTTCGTTTGAGATTGGACGTGATCGAGTGTTGTGCCTGTCTGTTTGGGGCTTTTTCCTTTCCTTAAAACCCGAAGTACTGAATTACAGGCAGACGAATACCCGTATCCCTTTTAAAGCAACTCATGACGGTCGATAAACCTCAAAATAATGATAATAATAATAACAACAACAATAATTCTCGAAACTCTCAGTTTTGTATATACTAACGTACTTTCGTAATTGCACTGTAAAATTTATGTTCGGCACATTTCGCATGTTGGGTCAAGATTAGATGTCTTAAGTTTTATGCTCATGGTGCGGAGCAAACGTTTTGATAGTATTTCAGTTATATGTTTAATGTTACACAGTGTGGTTTTTCTCATGTCACATGTGCCTACCAGGAAATAATCAGTCTTTTACATAATGTTCTGCGCTGTATTGCACATTTGCTGTACAAAGAGTCAGTTTCATATTTTCATTATTTGTATTGTACCCGAAGTATAAATTTTCTGTAAAACGCAAGTTCTGTTTGTACTAATATACTTTACTCTTTGCACTGTGAAATTTACAGTTGTACCATGGAATTGTAATTCTTTATTAGTGTCTTCCCTATGCCGTTGCACCTTGTGTACATATGTTGTTGTTCATTACATGTTAATCTATAGTATTGTGATTGAGGCACTTGTTTAAGCCTAAGTAATAGTTCTTTTTTTATAATTTGACAGTGTTTCACAATAGAGATATTGCATTCAATTTGTATAGAGTTCACACCATCATTGTAATTAGATTATTTATTCGCTTATCTTTCAGACACTGAAAAGTATAAGCCTTATGCTCTTTTCTTCTTTTTTCAAGATTGCTCAAAATATACATGTTTGTTTTTGCACTGTAAAATTTATAGTTATACCTTGTAATGGTGTTCACCTATTAGAGATGGCACTCTGCTTATGCACATTGCGAACATATGATGTACATAGAATAAGTCAACCCTTCAGTCCAGTATTGTCAGTGTTATGAATTTGCTTACATTGTATATAGTGCATCCACATAGTGTAAATATCTCATCGTCATTGTAAATAGGTCATCTACTTGTTTATCTTTTGGTTACTGTTAAACACAGGCCATCTGTATCTTCCTGTCCATGTTTGCTCCAAATAAATATTGTTGAAGCTAAGGACTACGAATAGGAATACAGAGGATCTGGGGAAAAAACTTATCATAGATCGTGCCACTTCTCATTTCGGCAAATGTAGTGGTGGCTAAAAATAACAAGAAATTTCAAAGAACTGTGATCGTCCCAACAACTGAATGCTTCATGCTATCCGAAAACGCAGTCGTTCTTCAGACTTACCGTATCACCTCACCTGAAGATTCCCGAAGTGTTAGGTTTGAGATGAATATCTCTGCCTCCTTCTCACAGCCTCTCGCCGAGAAAACCAACAACAATGAACCTGTGAATCTGACCGGCCGCCCCAGTTGGCCAAAGATCTAAGCGCTGGTTTGTGGCTGTTTGTCCAAAATGGGTCCAGGTTCGAATCCCGGTGAGGCATGGATGTCGTGTTTGCCTTACGGCACTGACTGTCTCCTTCACTGAAACCAGTAGCTCTAAACTAGGGACGGGCTACTGCTTATAGTACATTGAATTGCTCGTGGTGGTCGTTAAACGCCAAATCAAATAAAAAAGGAAAAGAAAAGAAAAGAAAAAGAATATTCCTGAGGGAAGTCCCATTGACGACCCAGTTGTGTTCTTACTGATGAAGTTGGTTAAAAGGCAGGAATGTGTTTGCTAGTACTAAAGGCTTCGTGATTGCCACTAATCATGAGGAGACCATGCCTATCAAAAAATGTATGAAGGTTATTGACAAGGGCCAACATAGAAACAGACGAATGAAGGAAATATCTACACTACACAAAAAGGGTAGGCTGCTTAAGTTAAGTATACGGCAGTCTCGCTCAAGATGATATATGAATCCGTAAAATTAAGAACATTATCCACCAAGAAAGTGCAATGAAAAGCCAAGGAGGTCTTAAGAATGATGTTCCCAAACTGCCAGTATGTTATCATTATTATGCCTAGGAATTGTGTTATTCCTAGGTATAATAAATGGCCTCCTAAACAAACTGCTTTCACTTTACACGAGGGATATTTTCTTAAACGAAATAAAAAATATACCATTGACACATATGGCACTCTCTCATGTACCAGACATTGAAGAAGAGTGTATCTCTTGTACGAATTACGAATATCTTTCTCATCCAAATGTTGAGTGGTGGATGTGCGAATCACGACGATATCCTCAACTGCTGCACTTTGTGACAGCCATTTTGTGTTTCAAGCGATATTTTCTTCCCTGTATAGTATTTCAAGGCCCTATATGAACATGAAAGTCTTATGCAATTTAAATTTGATCATTGTTGTTCGTGCGTAACAACTTCCCCAAAAATAATTTTGCTCGTAACGGAAGAAACACAGTGTGTGTGAAAAATACCTGTATGTCACTTTTCGAAATAAGGTGCCGTAAAAGTGCATAGATTCTGTGAATTTACACCAACAGTGCGGTGTACAAGAATGTTAAATAGTTCAGAAAAATATAAACATTCAAGAATTGTTACGAATGCAATGATGTTATGCCAACCATAGGCTTCTACGTTAAGTTCCTCTCCAGATAGCATTGACAATTTTCGATTTCTATGGCAGAAACTTTAGAGCGTTATTCACGGCAAGGCCTAATCGGCACATGAAACTTTCGACATTTCCAGAGAAACTATGTATCGGAGAAACTTCAGCTCCACAGTCTTCACATAAATTCGCAACACTTGCACCTTTTCTCTAAATTAAAGAAAACATTACGTGGTAAAGGTTCTACAACCGTCGTGCAGGTGTAAAACGAAATCCGCTTTTTCTAAAACGTTTTAATTTAAAGATTTCTTCACTAGAGAACAAAGCGTGGTGACATGCTAGAACATGTTCACGAGACAGGTGATTGTTGGTTGATGGAAGAGCCGAGCAATAAAATCGAAAACTATAAAACTTTGCAATGTAAGAAATGTATGCAGCTTTGCAATGTAAGAAACGTATGCAATGTAAAAATAAGTAAAGAACTTTGTGTGATAGCTTCCGATTTGCAGTTATCATGGTGTTAAACTGCCGAAGGAAAGACTAACAATTACAGCTACAGTTACATTTGTTAAATCATATAAAAAAAATTTTGTGACGTCAACATTAAAATAGCTAGAGTAAAGTATGCAGTATAAGTGAAGGCTAAACTTATTGCACATTGTTATGAATTTGCCAAAGAAGGCAGTCGGTCATCAAGCATGTTCTTTTAGGAATTTCTTTTGCCTCATTGCTGCGTAGCAGCCGTGAAGGAAACTTACCAATAAGAATCGAAGAAAAGTAAAACACGTTCACCCATCACGTATCCAGTTTAATTATTACCACGCGTAATTACGCAACAGTCTGTTGTTTTTTTGCTTGTTTTTTTTAAACAAGTGTTAAGACTATTTACAGTTCACTATTATTCGTCTGCTGCCCAACAGCAATTTCTCACATATCACTCCTCTCTTCTGTTTTCTTGTTGTTGTTTTTTATTCGCTTCTCCGTCGGTCAGTTTCATCCACGGCGATGGCATAGCAACATAGCCCGCAAAGTACGTAGATATGAAAGCTTAGTCTGTTTCCATCTTGGAATTACCGTAACAACCTGCGATATGTTTTCAGTGTTTCTCGTCTGCTGTTTACGAATTACTCAACTTGTCGCTTTACTGCTGTGACGTCCGGATATTATCTTCTAGTTCTCGCGTAAGAATTTGTAAATTCAAAAATTTACTGAGTATACATGAAAAGTCCATGTCGCCTTTCGGAGCAGTGTTCTTAACGATCTTGAAGCTAGAAGTCTGTTGTCACGAGACATCATGGTTCCTCCGTGAAGATCAAATGTTTCAGTTTTCATTTATACCACAGATTTTGTGTTCCCATAACGGCGATAATAATCTCTATATTAAATATAATAATTTCGATTTAATGGCGACGATAATCGATATTACTTGTGAGTGTATTTGGGTTGCAGAATTAAGATCATGCTGATTGAGCACGAATCTCAAATTCTAGTTCAATGCTTTTCGAATTTCTGGTGCTGCGCTCTTTTTATCGATGTTCACTTTAACTAATTTTAAAAATTACTTTTACGTTTTCTGAACACCCTTCCTGGCGTAACAAATGCATTAGTATATCGATATTGCATTTTTTATGGAATGGTTTTATTCTTTTTTGGCTACATAGCCTCTACGTATAGATTGTTCTTAACCGTGTTATGTTCCCCAATGTGTGTAATTCTGTGGGCTTTTATTGTGATACGATGATAGATCAAAGCAGTTTTGTCCAATTTGGTGTTCCAGACTATGTTCACGTAGCCTCGTACGAAGATATCTTTTCGAGAGACCAATGAAAAGTGAAGTGTTATTTCTTTCTATTTTTTGCTACAAGTTTCTAGTATACATCAGATCTCGAAGAGACAAGGTCTTTCTCATGAACACTACAAATAATTTTCCGTATATTGATTACTTCTTCACCAAAAAACAGGTTTGAAAAAGAATACCTTTAAACCAGAGGAAGGTTTACCATCCGGCGAACCTGGACCATGGCCCAGTACGTTGCATATTGAGAGGAGCCAAAATTTTGGGAATATATGTGAGAAAAGCCGTTTTACCTTATTTAACCTCTCTATTCTACAAAAAAGGAACTGCTACCGTTGTTTTAGAAATTTCGCGAACTCTTGCTTTCCTAGCTCGCAACGCAAAACGTATTGAACACAAAAATATGAAATTTACATCGTTTGTAGAGAATTGTTTGGAAAAGACGCTGAAATAAACCGTTTCTCGATTCTACCAATACTTCAAGAGCTATTGTATTTCAAACTTAAGGTAAGCAAAAAAGTGCTATCAGGTCGCGTTCCGGACACACTAACAGCAACAGAACCACGAAACTTTGTAAGCACGTAGTGCCATGACCGAATTTTTGCACCTCGTCACCCTTTTTTTGAATTTCGATTTAGTTTACGAGAAATTAAATTTCTAAATTTCCCAAAATTCTCTATTTCGCGATGGGATCCATTTAAAAAACCGGAAATATGGCAAACTATAAATCATAACGCATTTCAATTTTTACAGCATAAACTTACAATTATCGTCCCTTTTTACAAAAAAATGAAGAAAAAGTCATTTTCTGATATTTAAGCATTATTTAAAGACGCAAAGGAAAGAAACGAACGGCTTGTCTGTTTTCACGATAACCACAGAGGAACGTTCTGGTCCCGTGACCTGCTGCCATGGTGAAGCAGAGAATTTGTTATGCAAATGTTTTGTTGGTAAAGCTATCTCAGTTGTTTAACGTGGACGTCAAGTGATTTTACTTCCTGTACTTCCAATGGAAAAACTTCTGTTCACATTTTCTTCACAAATAATGCGTTCCCAAGGATGAAAATTTGAGCTTCGATTAAAATAGCTTCATTTTATAACTTTGAATACTTAATATTTTCCAAAACATAACCATAATTATGCAATCCAACATTTGTTTGTCTACTGGCGTCATCAAAGTACAGGTCGCGCCATCTTTTTTCTGGAGAACTAATGCGTTCCCAAGGATGAAAATTTGAACATCGATTAAAATAGCTTCATTTTATAACTTTGAATACTTAATATTTTCTAAAACATAACCATAATTATGCAATCCAACATTTGTTTGTCTACTGGCGTCATCAAAGTACAGGTGGCGCCATCTTTTTTCTGGAGAACTAATGCGTTCCCAAGGATGAAAATTTGAACATCGATTAAAATAGCTTCATTTCATAACTCGAGATACTTAATATTTTCTAAAACATAACCATAATTATGTAATCCAACATTTGTTTGTCTACTGACGTCATCAAAGTACGGGTCGCGCCATCTTTTTTCTGGTTCCAACACCACCAAAGGAAAAGTTATTGATTTTTTATATAATTATGGCTACATTTTAGAAAATATTAAGTATTCCAAGTTATAATATGAAGTTATTTTAATCGATGTTCGAATGTTCATCCTTGGGAACACAATAATTGTGAAGGAAATGCGTACAAAAGTTTTTCCATTGGAAGTACAGGAAGCAAAATCACTTGACGTCCACCTTAAACAACTGAGACAGCTTTACCAACAAAACATTTGCATAACCAATTTTCTGCGTCACCATGGCAGCAGGTCACGGACGGGACCATAACGTTCCTCTGTAATTATCGTGAAAACAGACAAGCCGTTTGTTTCTTTCCTTAACGATTTAGCATAACGGTTTACGGTTTATGGAAATGCTTTTTGGATCGCTTTTGCTTTCTTTAGTGGTAAATTTAGTAAGCGCTATAAGTTCAAACAACAAAAGTCCGACCTTCCAAAATTAACGACAGTAAAAAAAATTCTAAATTTCGGAATAACAAGCCTGATTTGCTTAGACATGAGATGAAAATTGAAATTTATATGAATTTTCCAGTTTTTTACGCTTTCCAACCGTAGGTTGAAGAAGCGTATATGCTCCAGCTTTTTCCGTCCGTCTGTCTGTCGGCACGAAAACTCACGTAAAAATTGTTCGATTTCGATGAAATTTTGGTATGTGTTAGGGGACCACCAGGGGACGAACCCTATTGAAAATGGGTGAAGTGGGGCTAAAGGTCACGCCATAAGAGCGGGATCCATTTCATTGCCTTTATGCGTCATAACTTGCGTCAAAATGGTTCGATTTCGATGAAATTTTGGTATGTGGTAAGGAACCACCAGGGGACGCAACCTATTGAAAATGGGTGGAATGGGGTCAAAGGTCAGGCCATAAAAGCGGGATTCATTTCATTGCCTTTATGCGTCATAACATGCGTAAATATGGTTCGATTTCGATGAAATTTTAGTATGTGGTAGGGAACCACCTGGGCACGAACCCTATTGAAAATGGGCGAAATGGGGTCAAAGGTCAGAGCATAAAGGTGGAATCCATTCCATTGCCTTTATGCGTCATAACATGCGTAAATATGGTTCGATTTCGATGAAATTTTAGTATGAGGTAGGGAACCACCTGGGCACGAAACTGGGGTCAAAGGTCAGGCAGGAGATAAGAGCGGGATTTGTTCCATTGCTCTTATGCGTCATAACTTGCGTAAAAATGATTCGATTTCGATGAAATTTTAGTATGTGGTAGGGAGCCACTGGAGTGGGATCCATTCCATTGCCCTTGTGCATCATAACTTACCAAAAAATGTTTCGATTGCGACAAAACGTTATCATGTTGTTCCGGAGGTATAGTGAACCGGTTCTGTTGAATATAAACGAAATGAGGTCAAAGGTCATTGCACAAAAGCAAGATTTATTCCACAGCCATTATTCTCATAACTTGCGTATAAACTGCTTCTATTGCGACAAAACTTTAGTATGTTATTCTTGAGGTGTACTGAACCGGTTTTGTTGAATATCATCGAAATGGGGTCAAAGGTCAGGACACAGGAGCGAGATTTATTCCACAACCATTATCCTCATAACTTGAGTAATAATTTCTGGTATGTTGGAAAGCGTATCATAATCAATGCATTGCATGATTTTATTAACTTGTTATTTCATGTAATATACTTGGAAATCGGGCTGCAGGGCCCGAGCGCTACTCTGGAAACGATCGTAGCGAGCCTAGAGGCGCAGCCTCGTTAAGGAAACAAAAAAAAATGTCGCAATGAAGAAGTATTTTGCATTTCCATAAATAAAACGGAATAGTATTGTATAATAATAGTTGATACGAACTTTATAATCGTACACATATTGGCCATAAATTAGAAACTTTTATTCAATACCGTGCTGGACCTCCATTTGCCCGTATTACAGCACCAATGTGGTTCGGCATAGATTACACAGGATTTGGAAAGTGATCTATGTCTTCAGCATGCCAGACATTCGCCAGACAGTCCTTTAATTGGCTAAGATTTGACGGAAGAGAAATTTGTTTCCGATTCTGTTTTCCTAACATGTAGCATACATTCTTATATGGATTCATATTCAGACTTTTTTGTGGCCAGGTAATATGGTGGAAGTCACTGTCATGCTCCATGAAACAGCCGTCACCTTTCGGATAAAAAGCCAACATTGCAGAATGCACTTGATCGGCAACAATTTTCAGATAATCCTTGGAGGACATCCGACATTCCAACAATATCAGGGTACCTGTCTTGCACAAACAGAACCTTGAGTTGAGTTTACAAGAAAAGCTGGGTCCATTGCTTCATGGAGTCCCACGAGACAATCTGCCTACCGTCCATACAGAACAATGTGTACCGCTACTCGTCGGACCATATGACTTTTTCGAGTGCCCAGTCACGATGATCCGGACACCACTGTAGACGAACTTTCCGGTTCTTCTCAGAAATCAGTGGTTTCCGTATAGGACTCGTCGGACCTCATGACTTTTTTCCAGTGTACAGTCACAGTGTTCAAGGCACCACTGTAGACGAATTTTCTGGTTCTTCTCAGAAATCAGTGGTTTTCGTATAGTACCCGTTGGACCACATGACCTTTTCCCAGTGTACAGTCACAGTGTTCAAGGCACCACTGTAGACGAATTCTCCGGTTCTTCTCAGAAATCAGTGGTTTCCGTATAGGACTCGTCGGACCACAGGCCTTTTTTCCAGTGTCTAGTCACAGTGTTCCAGGCACCACTGTAGACGAATTTTCTGGTTCTTCTCAGTAATCAGTGGTTTCCGTATAGGACTCGTCGGACCACATGACTTTTTTCCAGTGTACAGTCACAGCACCACTGTAGACGCATTTTCCGGTTCTTCTCAGAAATCAGTGGTTTCCGTATAGGACTCGTCGGATCACATGACTTTTTTTCAGTGTCCAGTCACGATGATCCAGACACCACTGTAGACGAACTTTCTGGTTCTTCTCAGAAATCAGTGGTTTCCGTATAGGACTCGTAGATTGTATATGACTCCACATGACTTTCCGTATAGTGGTTTCCGTATAGGACTCCACATGACTTTTTTCCAGTGTCCAGTCGCAGTGTTCCAGACACCACTGTAGACGAACTTTCCGGTTCTTCTCAAAAATCAGTGGTTCCCGTATAGCCATGAGACTGTCAATGCCGATCCTCTTTAATTCTGTGGGAACTGTTTCGTCAGATATGAATCTGGAACAGCCTACATTGAATCCTTCTGTCAATTGCTGCACACAGGAAATCTTGTTCCTCCGTACAACCTTCTCAAACGACGGTGATCATGTGCATTTTAACTAATTTGAGGGTGACAATAGGAAGCCCTAAATCAGAATGGTCTACACCATGAAGCAGAATTCTATAAGATCAAGGATTGCAAGATAGTGTGGGTGACATCTCACAATCTTTTGCACAGCATGCAGCCGCACATTTCATTCATTTGTCATTTTTAGAAATTTTGGCATAATTTATGTAGGCCCATGACAGATCCTAGTTTTCCTGTTGCGGATGTGCTACAATATTACTAAGAGAAAAAGAATCGATTAAGCTTTTCCGAAAACTCTTATACTGTACTAAGAATTCACTTATGCACACCCATTAGTAACGCTTCTACGGACAACGTTTTTCTTTTTCAAAACCATCCATGTTGTGCACAGCAGCAACATTGACATATGATGATGTAGTAGATTTTGCCACAAGAAATAGAGAAAATTTCTTTAGTTGAAAGTAACTTTACTAATTTATATTTATTGATTTCCGCTTTCTCTCACCCATTCAGCGATTTTTAATAAACATGGTAGCAGCACTATTGTTTTTAAAAAGTCCTTTAAAAAAGACTGCTTGGGTTAAAAATTTAAATGTAAAACTTTCAGCCAAATGTTTCGTACGTACAGTAAAATCCAGCAATTTCGTTTGTAAAAATAAAAAATTGACGGTGAAATTAAGTTTCAAAATTTTTCATAATAAATTTTGGAGAAGGCGATATTTAAATTCTTGATTTCAGTGCCCAGTTTTAAATAATCCATGAGCTAAATATTCTATGGAGTTGTTATTAAAGAAAATGCTGCTTTTTTTTTAAAATAAAAATAATCTATACATAATTTAAAAATGAAATTTAATTTGGAAGTAAATTTTTTGCTTTAAAATTCGTTTACTTGGGATGTGGGCGTCTGATTTTTCTTGGCCCAGGGCGCTGTAATTATTTAACCCACCTTTGCATTAAATGTATCAGAGATGTTTTCGATAAATGCATAGTATTTCTTGATTTATTTCTTATTTTCCATTTGTTTTTTTATGAACGTTGTGCGATAGTGTTGAGTTTTCGATAACCCTGATGGATAACCACTTTCAGTTTCCAGTTGCCAAATCTGGTTTATTTCTTTATTGAGAATTAGATTATTAAAAAAGTTTTATATCTTATCATTCGTTCATGTCTCCTAACTTTTCTACGTGGTCATTTCATAGATAAAAGTTACAGCGATCATGCCTACCTCAAAAAATAACAGCAAAAAGAAACAAATTCCGCTCCTTCCATGCAAGAAAAAATTGGGACGGGGAAGAGCCAAACTTATTCAAAGTGACTATGTTGACAGATGCCCCCTGTCTCCTCCAGGTTCTGTGAAGAACAAAGAAAAACATCCAAATATTGCGACAGCTTGCCAGCGTTCCAGCTCCATCGGCTCTCAGGTATTTATACCAATATTTTAATGCTACCTATCGAAATATTGTTCCTGTTAAATCAATACTGTTAAATCATGGTTTAGCCCGTAGCATAGGCATAGAAATGGAGTAAGAATCTAGTTTTTCAATATCGGTCACATGACTAAAACTAGCATGTTAATATTTTAAAGGGCTACTAAAGGATACGAAAGCTCCTCCAGACGTGCATTTTTTTTAAGTTCTTAATTCTTAACAAATATTCTACGTCTTTTTACACCAAAGAGCCAGAACATTATGACCAGCGCGTCTTTATGCAAATCGAAGCAAATGCAGTTAAACGACGACGAGTGTACAGGTCATAAAACGGTGTAAATAACACTTCTATCGAGAGCTTTCAGGTGAAGTAGGTGAAGTGCCTCTTCACCTATTTTTCTCAAAATAAAGTTTTATTCAGTATTTTTTTATAAGATATTCTTTTTTGCCTTTATTCAGTTTCAAAATACCCAAAATTTTGAAAAGTTATTAATTTACATGGCGCGCTCAATACGTAAAACAAATCCTTATACGCAAAACTTCTGCAAGTGAAGAGCCGAAATGAGAATGCTTGGAAGTCTGCAGTTTTCCGCGGAGTTGCCATGGTAACCGTGACGTCACCCTCTCCAATCTGCTCGCTCAAGTGAAGTGTTTCAGCTTCACGCGCCTTACCTCTGCATCTTTCAGTTTTTGAGCGTAAAGTCGTGAGATATCACGGTGGAGTGGGCGGACTACCATTCAATCTGCTAGGGCTTTTTTTCCTTGTAATGCGGTGGTACATTATTTTTCGAAAGAATTTGTTCTTTCGTGCTTTGTGATTATTTGTTGAAAGCTTTAACTGATATTTTAGGTTTGTGTACAATTTAACTGATAGTGATAATTTTTAGTATGCATCCTGTGGACGGCATTGTTTGTAATTTATTGCAAACTCCATTTAATCTGTGGAAAGATGAAGATAAAAGGGACATTTTGCTTCAAGGACGACCGACGGATTCACTGACAATTGTTGCCAAGAACGAAATCAAGAAGAGCTGTAAATCTAACAATATTAATTTTAAAAATTGTTGATTTACTGAATATAAATGGATTTGCAGCACTTCTGTGTTATTTTTTTTTTTTTGGCCCTGCTTACTTTTTAGTAATAAACATTCGGCGTGGAATAAAGACGGATTCTCAGATTTATTAAGTGTAACATGGTCACTTCATAAACATCGTGATTCTAGCGAACACCTGAAATGCGGACTAATGGTAAGGAATTTCGAAAAAATTCAAAACACTATTGCCGATGCCCTGAGGAAGAATGCTAGGCTTTTGAAAACGCATTTTAACGAAAACGTTCGTTTAAATAGACTTTTCCTGCAGACAGTGATTGATGCAGTATTAGTCTATACTATATTTGAGCAAACAAGAACTAGCATCCCATGGCCATGACGAAAGCATGGGCTCGATAAATCGTGGAAATTTCATTCAATTACTTTCATTGTTGATATGAAGAAGTTCTCTAGAAATTGAAAATCAATACGAAAGGATAAAAAGCTATTCAAAATGAATTATTTGAATGTATTTTTGAATATATAAACGATCACGTCAAAAATTAAATAATTTTTGATTGTTGATTTTGAAGGTGTATTGGTTGAGGGATTTTTGGGTTTCCATTATGTGAATGAAGATAGAACGTCAGGAGCTTAATACAAAATGCTAGACAAAATTTTGGAACAGTTTGATTACCAACACAAATAAATAGGACAATGCTACGATGGGGCAAGTATAATGTCTGGACACAGAAAAAAAAAAGTCAAAGATAAAGCTGCTCAAGCTGTTTTTGTTCAATGCTTAGTTCATCGTTTGAATCTTGTATTACACCAGAGTTTTTCTAAAATTTCTAAGTGTCGAATACTTTTTGCAAGCTTCAGTGGAATTGCTTCGTTTTTTCACCATTCTGCGAAGCGGTCTTATACACTTATATCAACAACCGCAAGATGCAGACCAACAATAACAGAAACTCGATGGTCCTCCACTTCGAAATTAGTAAGTGTAGTTGTTGAAGATTGGGATAAATTGAAGGAAGTGTTCGGATTTCTGACGAATAGCGAATAATCAGACAAAAAATCAAATCATCTTGCCAAGGGGTTTTTGAATGATATGAACACTTTTGAATTTACATTTTTGGCTCCACCGATCTATTATTTGAACTTTTGAAGAAAAAATAACTAAACATAAACTACTGTGTAACCCCTAAAAAAAAAAAACAACCTCATGAAATTTTGAGCCATAAAAGGAACGATGAGTTATTTGAAACACAGTTTGGAAAAGCAAAATCCCAGAAATAAGTAAGGGAATATGCTGCTCTTACACAGGAAACAATTTTTCAAAATTATAAACAATTGTATTTTGAAATTTTAGACCACTTTCTTATGGAAATGCATATAAGATTTCAAGACTGTAAGAAACCTCAGTTTGTCTGACTTGCTGACACAACCAAATTCGAATAATTTAATGCATGCTTTCCCACTCGCGCTTTTGAAAATTTTACGTTTTTACGGAAACATATTTACTAAACAACAGCGCCTTAAAAATGAACCGAGTCTTGTATATGCTTCACGGAGACAAAGACATTTTTACAGAAGATTATAAATTGGTTTTTCTCAGTTTAACAATTACATCTACAAGTGTGCCAGTGGAAAGAAGTTTTCTTAAAAGAAAACAAACTTGCTCAAGAAACAATAGTTCCCAAGATAGACTTGCTTCTCTGGCAAATATTTCTATTCAGGAAGGCATTTTATTAATGCTCATGAAGACACAATCATCTAACCATCTTATGACGACATAATCGACAAATTTGCAGCTTTAAGAGGAAGAAAAATTGATTTAATATGCAAAAAATAAGTAACTCCTCATTAAGGGATTTTCATTGTAGACAGTATATATCTTTTCATACTGATCTTGTACCTCTTCACCTATTTTTTCCAACCACGAGCCGCCACTGCGGCAGACAGCGGGAGAAATCGCAAGGCACATGTAACAGACAACTGGACGTCCGTTATCGCGTTTTACCGTGGCCAGGAGGCTGCACAAAGGTGGTCTATTTGCACGACGATCAGTATGGTGTGTGCCATTAACACCTGCTCATTGGAGACGGCGCTTTCTGTGGTGCCAGGAACACAAAAACTAGACATATCAGCAATGGAGTCGAGTTCTCTTTACGGATGAGAGCTGATTTAGTCTGACGAGCGATTCTGGACTTATACACATCGGGAGAGAGCAGGAAACACGCAATTACACCTCCAACATAATCGAAAGGGACCGGTTTGGAGGTGGCGGAGTTCTCGTTTGGGCGGTATCATGCTTGGTAGCCGTACTGACCTCCACATCTTCCAAGGAGGTTCAGTCACTGGTGTCCGCTATTGTACCGAGGTTCTCCTGCCTCACGTGCGTTTGCGTAGAGGTGCTGTGGGTCCTCAGTTCCTCTTCATGCACGACAACGCTACACCTCATCGTACAGTGGCTGTCGCATAGCTGTTGGAGAGTGAAAATAGGACCTAAATCCAATCGAACAAGTGTGGGACCTTCTTGGGAGATGCTTGGCAGCACGTCACCAGCCGCCAGCAACGATTCCGCAGCTGCGATTGACGCTATAAGAGGAATGGGCCGCGATGCCTCAACAGCTCTTTGACAACCTCGTCCTCAGCATGGAGAGACGTAAATCCTGCAACGCAGTCAGGGGTGATCATATCCCCTACTAAAGACTGGATTTTTCTTGGCAGCCGCCTGTCACATGAACGTTTCTGTCTTCTGTCCAGTTGTGCTCGAAGCTACCTTTTCAATAAAGTGCCTTTGTATTCCTTGTTTGGACGGTTTTGCTCACTTGTCCCATATTTTTACATCTTGGGGATCTTATGGTATGATTTGAGTCGATGTGGAGCACTTCTGCACGACGTTACATTCGAAAAACCGTCTCGTCCTTAATTTTTGCACGCCAGTGTATATCAGTCCTTTGGTTTATTTCGTGCCAATATACTTAAATTTCCACAGTGATTTCCTTGAAGGCCCATTGCGTTCCCTATAGCTTTTTAAAAATGTTTAAAAAATTTTAAAAGACTTTTTGTGTCGTAGGAATAAAATCTGTTAACAACAAACTAGTGTTTTGTAAATGGAAATGAAATTGTTAAGGTACTCGTAACAAAGAAATCATATACACTTATAAATGAGAAAAAAGAAATGCTGCTGTGAGTAGTACACGTTTGCGATGCTCTGAGAGGCGGCCCTGTTTACAATCCCTCCCTATTTCTCACAGACGTTATGTCACATGGGCTTGCTTACTTTAGAACGCCTTTGAACTTCCAGGGGAAAATATAGCCAGAACGTGATTTTGCGTAAAAGTTTTCGATATCGGATATCTCCAACAAAAATCCGAAGATCATCTCAAATTTCAACAGCCCATTAGTTTCTTGAATTTAGTGCTTGCATGTTTCAGCGCCGAAGAGGCTCAGTGGCGACGCCAACAGTTCAGAACCCAGGAGACTTATTAAGAGAAGATTAGAATTGTACGCGGGGAAGCACTAATTTTGTGGCTTACAGAAATTTTGTCACAAAATTACATTCGTGTAGATCTTATCCAACACTTATGATGTTATCCCCTGTTAAAGTCCCCAGGTACACATTGTGCGTAGTAGTTATTTAGTGTATGTAGTACTGGGGACCACGGATACGAACCTTTTCACAATTTTTAATTATTTAGGTATAGGTCACTTTTCCAATCATTTTTAATTGTTTCAACATAGGTAACATAACATAACATTTTTAACCATAGGTCATTTTTCCAATCATTTTTAAGTAATTATTGTCCCTTATCGTAGCTCTCAACATCTTGTCGCCCCCCAATGGTTTTAACTGCTTAAATATTTGGGGGCGAAGGTGGACTAAAGGGTGCACTCCAAGAAAAATTGGGTGGGCAGACCATACGCAGCGTCCCACCTGACAAGGATGTTTCCGTCATTGAATTTGACGTCAATCAGCAGCTGCTAAATCCCAGGTTAAGTAATTTTAATATCTCTTATACAAATAATGATTAAGTTTGGCCGTTAAAAACTCTAAGTCTGTTACATTTGAAATAAAAAGTGTTCCTTCTTGGTTGTTCTTATTTCGTCGTGGGACAAACTTTAATCATCTCTCATTCGTAGTCACGTTGATTTAATCTTCCGGCAGGTTTTTTTTTTTATTTAAAGAAGTCTCGTTGAATAACAATCATGGTATTATTGAACTTACACAAAATGAAGTCTTTGAAAAAATGTTGTGAAACCCATTTACACATCCAATTTCACAGGTCTCCGAAAGAATGCTTGCATTTACTAGCAAAGCACAAGAAAGGATTGGGCCCATCGAAATAGCGATAAGCCAAGTTTCGCAACTTGGGAAAAAACATTCCAGAGGGCGGGCTAGGTTGCTAAAAAACCTTGTCCCAGGCGAAGAAATGATCTCTTCTCGCCCTGGATTCAGAGATGAAAAAGTTGTGGACTTCAAGAAGGATTATGGCAACCGCGTAACTCAAGCATCCGGAGCAAGCCATGACACTGAAATGACTAATGAACTGGCATCCACCTGGATAAATGGTGACGTCATGACAAGACATTCTGTGATGAAAAAGCCCAGAGGAAGAGGCGGACTAATTGCTACGAAACAGAGCCAATTGACATCACCCGGATTGGGCCAGGCAAGACAAAAGGTAAAATATTTATCTTGAAATTCACATTCCAGCGCCCACAGAATTTAAGTATTCAAGCTAACGTTTTAGCCGCGTTCTTAGATAAGCAGATTACTTTTTTCATCCTTTTGTTTTTGGATTTATAGAAACCCGTAAGCATATAGCATGTAGTTCTATGAATATTTTAGAGATCTCTCTTTATTTATAGAATTTCTTTTGACTAAACCACGTTTATGACAGTCCGAAATTTTCCTTCAGAACTTTTACAACAGCTTATTCAAAGACATTCTTCCGCCGAAACGGTATTTTGTAAAAGCTGTAGCTCGACGTGGCTGAAGGGCCTTAGGCGCTGATTTCTGTCCATTCGTCCTTGGTCGAGACCAGGAATAGTAATGGGTGCTGCGTAGAGTAATCTTAAACCTTACTTGGGACCCTAGGCAAAAGCGAAATACGGGCCCCGTCAAAAATTTTATAAGGGAGGTATAAAAATATTTGAAAAATCCTTTGAGAGCGAATTAAAACAGATAGATAGATATATAAATACATATATTAATACTTGATTCAAACTATAACTACACATAAAAGTTACACATTAAATATTTATATTATTAATACAAAAGTTATTAAACGCGAAATTTTTAATTTCACGAACCAGTGTTATGAACTAATTTATATAAACAGAATTTTAAAACGCATTGTATAAATTTCGATAAAATTATACAGAAACATATCTGAATTCTTTTGGCGAAAGATATAAGTAATGTTTTCATATATATGTATTATATGAAAATAT
Source organism: Macrothele yani (assembly GCA_039090855.1). NCBI lineage: Eukaryota > Metazoa > Arthropoda > Arachnida > Araneae > Macrothelidae > Macrothele > Macrothele yani. The sequence continues at coordinate 64,192,884 of CM076999.1, read as the reverse complement.
TATATGCATTCGAAAACGTCTTGTTCGAAGAACAACAACTCTAGTGAACTTAATTTTCCTTGATACAAAATACAACGAAGGTAGTTGCTTTTTAGCACGTCTTTTGTAAAAAAAAGATCGTGCTTATGTTATCGATTTGTCCGTCTGTCCGTCTGTACCCACGATATCTCTGCAACTATTAGTCCAATTTGAATTCTTTTTTTTTTTGCATTGGGAAGCTTGAAATATGCGAATGATGATCCTTTATTTCGTTTTTTTTTACGATGTACAATTTTGCCGCTAGAGGGCGTAAATGCAGATGATGTCGAATTAAAAAATACGTTTTATTCCACATATTTGCTTCTAAACATCCGATTGAAAAAATTATTTTATCTTTCGATTCCATTTATGTCGAAGAGTATTTTAAATATAGTTACTTTTTCAAATTACGCATAGATTTTCCGCTACGGGGCGTAAAAGTAAATGACATTTTCCCCGATAACTCTTCTTCTAAAACTCTGATTTGAAAACGCTTTTCTTCAGCGGATACACCTTCTGATGAAAAATCTTTTGCATATAATTTCCAATTTTTGATGATGAATACTTTGGCCACCAGAGGGCGTAAGTGTTCATTTTTGCTTCTGATGTATTTGCCATAAAATCTGAGCTTCTAATATATCAATTGAAAAAATCATTTCTTGGAATGATGCCACTCACATAGATAAACCCGTTTGGAATATTTTCTTTTTAAAATATTCAACAGTTTCTCCGCCAGGGGGCGTAGATGTATATCTTATTTTTGTCAATATCTCTACTTCTAGGAGCCCAATTTGAAAAATTCCTTCTTTGTTGGATAGTGTTTTCAGTGTGACATGTTTTTATATAATTTCAAAATTTTCAAGTAATTCATAGACTTTCCGCCAGGGGGAGTGGGGGGGGTAAATTGCGTTTCCTTCTATATCTCTGCTTCTAAATCTCCGATTTGAAAATTTCTTTTCTGCACCGGATACAGCTCCTGATGGAAAATCGTTTGCACATAATTTCTAATTTTTGCAAAAAAAAAATGGTTTGGCCACGAGGTGCCGTAAGTCTTAATTTCCGCTTCTAATGCATTTGCAGCAAAATATGAGCTTCTAAATTTTCGATTGAAAAAAAACGACCTTTGCAGACCAATACTACTCATGTCTACAAACCTTTTAGAAACATTTTCTTCTTAAAATAATGCATGGTTTCTACACCAGGGGCGTAGTCGTATATCTTATTTTGTCAATATCTCTACTTCTAGGAGTCCGATTTGAAAAATTCCTTCTTTGTTGGATAGTGTTTCCAGTGTGACATGTTTTTCATATAATTTCAAAATTTTTAGGTAATTCATAGACTTTCCGTTAGGAGGCGTAAGGGTAAAATTGACATTTTCCCCCAATATCTCTGCTTCTAAATCTCCGATTTGAAAAAAATCTTTCTGCACGGGATACAGCTCCTGATGAGAAATCCTTTGCATGTAATTTCTGATTTTTGGTAAAGAATACTTTGGCCACCAGAAGGCGTAAGTGTTAATTTTTGCTTTTGATGTATTTGCCATAAAATGTGAGCTTCTAAAATATCGATTGAAAAAATTATTTCGTGGACTGAAGCCCCTTACATTGATAAACCTTTTTGGAATATTTTCTTCTTTCTTTTTAAAATATTTTACAGTTCCTCCGCCAGGGGGCGTAGATGTATATCTTATTTTTGTCAATATCTCTAGTTCTAGGAGTCCGATTTGAAAAATTCCTTCTTTGTTGGATAGTGTTTTCAGTGTGACATGTTTTTCATGTAATTTCAAAAATTTTAAATAATTCATAGACTTTCCGCTAGGGGGCGTGAGGGTAAAATTGTTTTCCTCCCTATATCTCTGCTTCTAAATCTTCAATTTGAAAAATTCTTTCTGCACCGGATACAGCTCCTGATGGGAAATCCTTTGCACATAATTTCTAATTTTTGTAAAAAATCATTTTGCCACCAGGTGGCGTAAGTCTTAATTTCCGCTTCCGATGTGTTTGCAGCAAAATATGAGCTCCTAAAATCTCGATTTAAAAAAAAGTCGTTTGTTGACCGATACTACTCATATCGACAAACCTTTTAGGAACATTTTCTTCTGGCATGGTTTCTACGCCAGTGGGCGTATATGTATATCTTATTTTTTTCAATATCTCTACTTCTAAGAGTCCGATTTGAAAAATTCCTTGTTTGTTGAATTGTGTTTCCGATGCGAAATGTTTTTCCTGTAACAAGTAATTCATAGACTTTCCGCTAGGGGCAACAAAGGTAAATTACGTTTTCTGCGTTATTTCTGCTCCTAAAACTTCGATTTGGAAAATTCTTCCTGTATCGCATACAAGACCTGATGGAAAATATTTTTCACATAATTTCTAATGTTTGGTAAAGAATGGTTCGGCCACCAGGGGTCATAAGTGTTAATTCCTGCTCCTGATGTATTTGTAGCAAAATCTGGGATCCTGAAAACTCGACTAATTTTTTTTCCTTGGACCGATACCGCTCATATGGAAAAACCTTTTGAGAATACTTTCTTCCTAAAATAATGCATGGATTTCCCACCAGGAGACGTAAAGTCACATCTTATTTTTGTCGATATCTCTGTTTCTAAGAGTCGTATTTGAAAAATTCTTTCTGTGTTGGAGAGCGATTCCGGTGTGAAATGTTTCTCATATAAATTCATGTTTTTCTTAACGCACAAGTCTGCAACCAGAGGGCGTAAGCTCACGATTCCCTTTACAGCAATATCTGAGGGATTAAAACCCAGATTGAAAAACTTCTTTCTTCCGTCAGATATTATTGTTTTCGATACCGGTTCCATTGACTTTGAATAGCTTTGATAAATTTAATTTGCTTCAGAACGGATTCAAAAGACGTGCTTATTACACCCGAAAATTCGGTGTCATCTCTCTTGTTTTATCTTTTAACGATAGAGAAACTATGTCTTTTGTTTGTGTGTTAGTTTCCAGCAGAGGAATTACTAACAGGCAATGTTAGATAAATTGGTAATATAGTTCAACGTTCGATGAAATGTTCTGATCAAGTATAAATTTATAGCAATTTCGGAAATTATGTATTTTTTCTTGAATGCAAATTCAACCCTTTAACTGGCTCAAACGAACGAACTCAGGGTTAGGAAGATGGGTGGAAACCAGCCCTACAGAATAAATTCGCATTTTAAGAAGTGTGTGAAAGCGACTGGAACGAGGGAACCTGTGCTTCACGAAGCGTTCCATTTCCCTTAGCTTTGTTATTCAAAATGGTCATTTAGGGAGAACATTAACAGAAAATTCGGCTGACTGACCCCTTGCTGAAAGGGCTACAGCAATTTCACCGAACCAAAGAAAAGAAAGAGACGATAGGGTCACTTGTTTCTATCCAGCTGCATGATGTTTGCATCAGGAAGAATAGCATTTCCTCACCATGCCTTTGGTCATGGAGCCGAAAATAAACAACTAGAAGCGAGGGCTTATAAAAATGACAGATTTATGGTCGGTACTGCTGAAATAACAGTGAGAGGAAAGGAGTTGTTATGATTTAGCATTCATAAAACGTGGCTGATATATGAACATTTCTCTTTGAGGAAGTCGACCCATTTTGGGCATCAGTTGGTTCAGGTACATCGCCCTCTTAAAGGATTTATTCAATAGTGCACGGAACAGCCAAATTATTATCACAAACTACCTAATATGATGTTGGTCGTCCACCTGCCGCCGAAACAGCTCTTACCGGGAGAGGCATGGGCGCTACATGTTTTGTAAAGGTTACCATGTTACCGGCAGCTGTGGTATCTGGTACCAACATGCTACCAGCAGCTATTTTAACGTTTGTAAGTTACGTGGTTGAGCCGCCGCTGATAGGCTTTGCTGTTACAGCAACAACCGCAGATGCTCAGTTCGGTTGATGTCTGTGGAATTCGGAGGCCGGCGCAATACCTACAAGTCTTCGTCATGTTCCGCTAACCATTCATGAACAATCGGGGCAGTGTGGCATTTCGCATTATCCTTCTGAAAACAATCGGGGCAGTGTGGCATGTCGCATTATCTTTCTGAAAACAATCGGGGCAGTGTGGCATGTCGCATTATCCTTCTGAAAACAATCGGGTCGGTGTGGCATGTAGCATTGTCCTTCTGAAAACAATCAGGGCAATGTGGCATGTAGCATTATCCTTCTGAAAACAATCGGGGCAGTGTGGCATGTAGCATTATCCTTCTGAAAACAATCGTGGCAGTGTGGCATGTAGCATTATCCTTCTGAAAACAATCGGGACAGTGTGGCATGTAGCATTATCCTTCTGAAGACAATCGGGGCAGTGTGGCATGTAGCATTATCCTTCTGAAAACAATCGGGGCAGTGTGGCATGTCGCATTATCCTTCTGAAAGAAGGCACCACTAGAGCGGAACACCGTTGCCATTAAAAATATCTACCTTGTCTGCAATGATATTTAGGTAGGTGATAGACGTCATGGTTTGCTGCTCATGAACGACTGGAACCAGAGTTTTCCAGTAGAACATTTCCTAAAGCATTAAACTTCCTCCACCGGCTTTTTTCCTACCAGAATGCATCATATTGCTAACACTTCCCCAGGTAAACGACGCAGTCATGCCTGCCGTCCACCTAGTGCAACAGGAAAGGAAATTCAAGAGACCAGACAACCTTCTTCCAATCATTCAAGGTCTGGTGAATCGAGGTTAGTATGGACACTCAGAGCGGCCAGCGGATACACAACCTCATTATCAGCAAGAATCGATGTACTGAGTCTTACCTTATCATCCACATTCAAATTACCGGAAAGTTGCACTACAGTACCACAGTATTAATTCTATTGTACGGCTTAGCTTTCGTTAACTTTTACCATAATGAGGCGTAGTCGGGCCGCACCTTACTGCCGGTTTGTGGTTTCCCCTCTTCGGAGCGCTTTGTGAAGGTGCTTACCACGGCTGACCATGAACGTCGCACGAGAAATGCTCCGACCCAGTTGTTTGGCCATTGCAATTTGGCCTTTTTCAAATTCGCTTGATTTTGCTGCCTTTCAAACTGATTAACAGAGCTCTGTCGAGATGCAATTTATACCAGTTCATGACCTTCTCACGAGCCGCCCTTTATATGCAGTTGCTTCGGTTTTCACAAAGTCGCACTGGTCATAATGTCTTAGCTCTTCAGTGTATACTTCTTCATTAAATTTGCCCCGTTGAATTTAATGAAGAAGTATACACTGAAAAGCTAAGACATTATGACCAGTGTGACTTTGTGAAAACCGAAGCAACTGCATATAAAGAGCGGCTCGTGAGAAGGTCTCATGAAACGGTATAAATTGCACCTCGACAGATCTTTGTTAATCAGTGTTATACTTGTTCTTGAGGTAGGAAAAGTGCCGCAGATTAAAGTGCCGCCCGGTGGCGCCGTGGCCTAAGCTCTGGCTTATGACCATTCGTCCGAGAAGGGTCCGGGTTCGAATCCCGGTGAGGCAAGGATGTTGTGTTCGTCTTACGGCACTGGCTTTCTCTCCCTTCCCTGGAATCAGTGGCCCTAAATTAGGGACGGGCGACTGCTTATAGCCCATTGAGTTGCTTATGGTGGTCGTTAAACCTCCAATAAAAAAAAAAGATTAAAGTCATTCTTAGAAGTTTTTTAGAGTTCTAGCAACGTTAAAAAAAATTTCCTTTCTTAAACTAGGTACATATGCAAAAAATATTTTTAAATTTATCTTTAATTGAACGATCGTTTTGGTCTCTAGGTAATAATTCAATTCTCGAATTGATTTGTCAAAAATTTTGTAAAATACGTTACTTTTAAAATTTTCCCGTCCATTTAAAACTGCCTCATTGCTTCCAATTCATCAAAACATTTCCTCAACTTGGGTCCTTCTAGAGAGAAAGAGAGTGAAGGAGCAGCTGTTGTTTTTTATTAATTCTTTCATAAATTAAGAGCATTTTTTTCTGTTCTTGAAAATTAAGAGCGTTTCATTCTTAATGAATATTCTACTTCCTTACATACCGAAAAGCTAAAACATTAAAACCAGCGCGTCTTTATGTAAATCGAAGTAACCGCAGGTAAACGACAACGCGTATAAAGGTCACTAAACGGTATAAATATCACCGGATACTTAGCTCTGTTAATCAGTGTTAATCTTGTTCTTCAGACAGGAAAGCGATATACAGAATCGTATACACACGGGCGAATCACATTATTGTGACCACCAGCTAATATCCAGAGAAACCGCAGTGTGCAGCGCGGACATTAGCTAGACGTGCTGGGAGTGACTCAATAAAGTGCTGGAAGGTGTTCACAGATGTGTGGAGCCATGCTGACTGCAGTACATCTGACAGCTGCTGGAGAGTGCGTGGTGGAGGATCCATAGAGCAAACACGATCGAGGTGGTCCCTCAGATGAGCACTTGGGTTTAAGTCTGGGGAATTAGGGGTCCAGTGAAGTACTTTGAGGTCTGCATCGTGCTCTTCCAACCACTCTCGGACATTTCTAGCTGTGTGACACGTCCCATTGTCGTATTGCAAGATTCAATCCGCACCAGGAAAGACAAACAGCATGTCTGGGTGTACGTGATCTGTAAGGATGGATTCATAACGAATTCGGTCCATAGTGCCTTCCTCAGGTATGAGTAGACCCAGAGAATGCCACGAAAATATTCCCCAGACCATAACGCTGCTTCCACCAGCTTGTGTTCTGCCACCAATAGTTGAAGAGTGTTTGTTCTCCGATGTTCCTCGCCTTACAACAACGTCAATCGGTTCAATGAAGCTGAAAACGTGACTCATCGAAGAAGGCAATTAGCGCAGGTCTAATTCCGATACTGCCGTGCAAATGTATGCTTTTTCTGCCGATGCAGCTTCGTTAGCATAGGTGCAGTGATCATCCTTCTGCATCGGATCCCCATACCCAGCAGGGTTCGCTGAATTGTCGTTTTAGACACACTTCCGGTAGCCTTCTGGTTCATTTAGCCATTAAGTTGCTGCACTGAAGCGTGCCGATCGGCTCTCACGCATCTTCGAAGCCGACGTTCACCTTTCATATCAATGGCATATGGTGCTTCGCAATTTCCATAAACTGCGCTGTTTCAGAAATACTGCAGCCCTTGGCATGAAAGCCGATTATCATCTCTTCTTGCAAATCTGATAAATCGCTCCTTTTATCCATAACATCAACGAGTGATATATTTTCAGATTGCCTACAGCACACCTTATATACCCTCGAAGCCAGCTCACGGCACGTGCCTTCTTTCATCGGCTACTCACTGTTGACGTCAAAAGTAGAAGGTGGTCACAATAATGTGATTCGACTGCTTATATCGGGACTGAGGATCAAAAACCTCTCCGCTAAATGGGGGTGTCCGCTATTCGGGAGTATCCATTAAGTAATTTTACTCTATGTTGCTATAATTTTTTTATGTTTCAAAACTGAATTGCAGGAAAACACTCATCTGGTACAACACCCCGTTTTGAGGGTGATTTGATGTTCCATTCAATCATGGGCGAATTTTTACAATTGTTTCGCCGTTAAATTGTTAAAAGTTTCTTGTAGCCGAATTTGTTTCACAATGAATATTTAAGTAGTTCTCCAAGATCTAAGGGAATTTCTTTCATGCTGGAATTTATCAGATGTTCCCTTGTAGGTACGTGTGAGTTTAGGTGGACGACCATAAGACTAAAATTCCCGGACTGATTTTGCCGTCCTAATCTGCCCCGGTCCACAGCAAGGAGAAAAATTTACAATTTTGTGCAGGAAATCCTCCACGCAATCATTTTTAATGTATTGAGTTGTCGGAAAAGTCATGACGTATTTTGGTACCCGATGGCGGTTGGGCGGTTTTGGAAGTACTAGAGGCATGCGCAGCTGTGTTATCGCTATGGCATTCGACAGGTGATAGTTCTAGCTGCAGTCTAAAAGGAATAGTGAGCGATTTGGTTGATTTGCGGAGATTTGACATCAAGTTTAAAGATGGAAGACCAAACTGTGCATTTTCGCCATATTTTACTGTTTTACTCCCGTAAAGGGAAGAACGAGCGTCAAGCTTGTGAAAAGTTGCGTAAAGTGTATCGTGATAATGCTCTACAAGAACGTCAGTGCCAGCGGTAGTTTGCAAAATTCCGTGCTGGTGATTTTGACCTCAATTATGCTCCTCGGTCCGAGAGGCCAACCGAGGTTGATGACGACCAAATCAAGGCATTGATAGAATCAAACCCACGTTACACGACACGAGATATTGCAGACACATTGCACATCCATCATTCAAGCGTTCACGACCACCTGAAGAAGCTGGGATACGTAAGCAAGCTCGATGTGTGAGTTCCTCGTGAACTCAAAGAAGCTCAATTGACGGCGCGTATAAACATCTGTGATATGCTCATTAAACGTGAGGGAAATTATCCTTTTTTGAAGCGACTGATAACTGGTGACGGAAAGTGGATTGTGTACAACAATGTGCTGCGCAAACGGTCTTGGTCCCGACGTGCTGCTTTGCCTCAAACGACATCCAGAGCAGACATTCATCAGCGGAAGGTTCTGGTCTCAGTGTGGTGGGATTTTAAAGGTGTGGTGTTTTTCGAGCTCCTACCACGAAACCAAACAATCAATTCGAATGTGTACTGTCGGCAATTGGACAGTTTGAACGAATCCATCATCCAGAAACGTCCAGAGCTCGTTCATCGTAAAGGTGTTGTGTTCCATCACGACAACGCGAGACCACACACAAGTTTTATCACCCGCCAAAAATTATTGTAGCTTGGGTGGGATGTGTTGCCACACCCAACATACTCGCCTGACCTTGCGCCGTCAGACTTCTACTTGTTTCGCTCTCTTCAACAGTCCTTGCGTGGTATAACGTTCAATTCAGATGAGGCTGTATATCAGCACCTTGTACACTTTTTCGCCACGAAAGGCAGATCCTTCTATGAACGAGGCATTCTGCAGCTCACTGACAGATGGCAAAAGGTTATCGAACAAAATGGGCATTATATCATTGATTGATCTTTGTTCATTCTATCAATAAATGACCTTTGCAAAACATGGCTAAAATACGTCATGACTTTTCCAACAACCCAATAAAAAGATATAAATTTTGCATAGTTTGTGTTTTATTTTTGCTTTCTTTTAATTCAAATTTTATGTTTGCATTAAGTATGGTTGTTATCATAAAATTATAAAAATCGACTAAAAATTAGCATTCATTCAGAAATACTACCCACAGATTACCAGGAGCAAATAAATTGTTTCTAATGTATTCTAATTTATCCGCGGTATATTATTCCAGGGCCTGCAGCTCCGGTGCCGCGGCCGTCTAAGCGCTGGCCTGTAACCATTCGTCCCAGTAAGTTCCGGTTTCGAATCCCAGTGAGGTGTGGATGTTGTGTTTGTTTTACGGCAGTGTCTTTTTCTCTTTTCTAGAACGAATGGCCCTAAATTACGGACGGAGAACTTCTTATAGTCCATTGAGCTGCTAGTTAAACCTTCAATAAAAAAATACGTTCCTGTACCAACAGATATTAGTCCTTGGGTATATTTTTTGCCATCGAACTCAAATTTCCATAAAAATTCCCTTCGACGTCCATTGCGTTTGCAATCGCTTTCTGCAAGGACTCAAAGACTTTTTGTGTCTCAGGAATAAAATCTGAAAACACAAAATCCATCATTTTACAAATGAAAATATAATTTTTTAAGAACTCATACTAAAGGAATCGTGTACGAACAAAATAAAAAGGGATACTGCGAGAAGTAGCAGACATCTATGAGGTTGTGAGACGTGACACTGTTCAGAATCAGTCCCTAACGCTTTAGTTCATGCAGGGTAAAAAAGATGATTTTGCGTGAAAATTTGTGACTTCGGGAATTCGAAGATCTCCTGAAATTCCAGGAGTCTAATCTCTTTTTCAATTTAGTGCTTACATGTTTCAGAGCTGAGGAAGCTAAGTGGTGACGCCAGAAATGTAGAACTGCGTTGGGTGGGGGGAATGGGGGAACAATTTCGGCAAACAGTTCCCTTCATCTTGATTTTACCCGATGCTGATGATGCTATCCCAAATAACGGAGAAAGGTTTTTAGTTACATTGTGTACTTAGTATTTATTCAATGTATGTAGTACTCGGAACCACGGATACGCTCGGTAACGTATTACTGGAGCGACGCATAGCTCAAAAGTACAGTCCGGAGAACACCCCACTGCGGAGTAGGGTTCGAATAACACCCTCGGAAGGAAAGGGTTTGTTTGCTGAAACCAAGTTACAATTCCTTCGCAATGTTAGCTTACTTACGTTACTTTTTTTAACCGTTTTTAAATATTTACTGTCATAATAAGGTACGTGAATTGTTCAAATTGAATCTCCTCGCCGTGAAGTTCGACAAAAATGTGTGTTATTAATGTGAATTGTTCAAATTCACATAACTTTTTATCGTAGTTTCCAAAAATGTATGAGTATCATATCATCATCATCATCATCATTGTCAACCATTATCAATCCACTGCTGGACGAAGGTCTCCCCAAGTTTCCTCCACAACGGTCTGTCTTGTGCCAGTCTCCTCCATGTCACCCCTGCATACTTTCGAATTTCATCCACCCATCTCCCATGTGGTCTTCTTCTGGGTCTTTTCCTGTCCCTTGGAATCCAATCTAAAATTTCGGCTGTCCATCGATGATCTCTCCTTCTGGCAGTATGTCCAGCCCATTGCCATTTCAGGGATTTAACTCTGATCATGATGTCTTCCACTCTTGTCATTTTCGGATCCACGAGTTCCTCTTCTTATCTCCCCTGGTTACACCAAGTATGCACCTCTCCATGCTGCTTTGAGTTGTCTGCAGCCTTTGTATGTCTCTTTTAGTTAAGGTCCACGTCTCTGCACCATACGTAAGCACTGGAAGGATGCATTGATCAAACACTTTTTCTTTTAAGACATAATGGCATATTGCTCTTGAAAATTATGCTGTTTCTTCCAAAAGCTCTCCAGGCGAGTTTTGTACACCGATTAATTTCTTCATCAATGTGACCCTCACTTGATATCTGCTGTCCAAGATAAACGTACGTATCTGTTATCTCCAGCTTTTCTCCATCAATCGATAAATCTTCATTTCTTGTAAAAGCATTGAACATCACTTTTGTCTTCTGAAAGTTCATTTTTAATCCCACTTCTTTACTCTTGTCAGCAAGTTCCTGGATCATACTCTGCAGCTCTGATGGGCTAGTTGCAAAAATGACTACGTCATCAGCAAAACGAAGGTGGGTTAGATAATCTCCATTAATCTTTATCCCCTTGTTTTCCCAGCTCAGTGACTGAAAAACACCCTCCAATGTGGCATTAAAGAGCTTCGGAGATATGGTGTCACCTTGTCTCACTCCCTTTCCAATTTTTATGTGTGTTGTATTTTCAAACAGCCTAATCTTTGCACTTGCATTTTCATAGATGTTATTAATAATATTAATGTATGCATCTTCAATACCGCAGGTTTTCAGAGCCATTGTAACTGCTGATGGTTTCACCGAATCAAAGGCTTTTTCATAATCGATAAAAGCCATGCACAATGGAAGTTCATATTCCCTCGCTCTTTCAATTAGTTCTCTCAGCACATGGATATGATCTATTGTGCTGTAGCCACTCCTGAATCCAGCTTGTTCTCTCGGTTGAGCCATGTCCAGTGCTACCTTCAAGCGGTGTGAAAGAACTTTAGTGAAGATTTTATAAACTACTGATAGGAGGCTGATAGGTCTGTAGTTTCCGAGATCCTCAATGTCACCTTTCTTATGTAGCAGGATCATTGTAGCGGTGTTCCAATCCTCAGGAATCTTTCCTTCATTAAGGCATCGAGTGAAAATTTGGGCGAGTACTGTTTCGATTTCTCCACTTGCTTCTTGTATGATGTCTACAGTAATTCCATCTTCTCCTGGAGCTTTTCCCCGCTTCATGTTCTTGATTGCATGTGCAACTTCTGCTGGAAGGACTGGAGGAACTCTGGTAATGGTATCTTTCATGATGTCTGGAGTGCATGTATCATCCCTTTCATATAATTTGGAGTAGAAATCTTTCACTCTTGTCAAAATTTCGCCTCTATTTCTTGTTACAGAACCATCTTCTTTTCTCAGTGCCATAATCTGTTTTCTTCCCTTACTGAGATGTCACTTTGCTATCTTTAGGCTCTGGTTGTTTTCAATTGCTTTCCTCACTAGTTCACAGTTGAATTTTCTTACGTCTTCAGTGATACTTTTTCGTACTGTCTTGCATAGCTCTATATATTCCACTTTGGAAGTCACATCTTCTTTAGTTGTCCTCATCTCTCTTCTTTTTTGCATCAACATTTTCGTTTTTCCTGATAATTTATTTACATGCAACTTGTTCTTAGACCCAGCTAATTTTGTTGCTGTTTCCATAAGAGCTTTGGTTACTTTTCTGTTAACTTCAGAGATGTCCACTTCTTCCGATGTTAGGCCTTCTAAAGCAGAGAACCTGTTCTTCAGTTCCAACTTGAAGGTATTATGGTGTTTTTTAAGGTTGGTTATGTCAATAGATTTTGTTTGTCTTATGAGCTTGCCACGTTCAAGTTTAGTGTTGAGGTGCATCTTACATCTCACCAATCTATGGTCACTACCTGTGTTGAACTTGTTTAGCACACTGCAGTCTTCTATGACGAATTTTTTGTTACACATAATAAAATCAATTTCACTTGTCGTCCCATTTGGATGTCCCCATGTCCATTTCCTGTGTGGCTTTTTCTTGAAGAAGGAGTTCAAGATGAAAAACCCTTCTGCCTCTGCAAACTCAACGAGAGTATTTCCACGCTGGTTTCTGTTGCCGTGACCGAATTTACCTACTGAAGTTTCATTCTGTTGCCGTTGCCCTATTTTTGCATTGAAATCTCCCATAATTATTTTCAAGTGCTGCTTACCTTTATTATTTAGATGACAAATTTCCTCATAAAATTCTTCAATTTCTTCTTCAGGATGACTTGTGGTGGGTGCATAAGTTTGAATAATCTGAGCCTGGTATCTTCTCGATAGTTGGATAACGAGTCGTGCAGCTCTGTCAGAGGAACTTTCAACTTTTACCACTTTATCCTTCAGTTTCTTGTTTATTATAAATCCAACACCACTAGTTCTGCCAGTATCTGTCCCACGATAGTAGAAGAGATGTCCACTTTTCAGTTCGAGGAGATCTTCTCCTTTTCTCCTTACCTCACTTAGCCCGACGATGTCCCACTTGATCCTTTGTAGTTCCACTTCCAATTCAAGAAGCCTTGAATCAGAAGATAGGGAGCGTCCATTGTACGTTGCCAAGGTCAGCATCAGATGGCAGCCTAGTCCGGTCCTCCGGGGATTCTTAGCACCCTCTGCCTTCATGTCGCACTGGCCGCTGCCTTGGCCAGGTACATTCCAGCTGCCGGAGACTGAGGGCCAAGATTTAAGTTGTGGAGTCATTTTGGAGGGTTTGGCCATAACTCACCACGCTGGCCAAGCGGGTTGGTGAGTGTGGGATAGAATTTCCTCTGATCCCGATGGTATAGTTATACCGCTATTGGCGGTCGTCAGAGCCCCTTTAGTGGGAACAGGATGCACCACGAGAAGGCGGGGTTGACATTTGTCAAGGAGAGGCTGTGATGTTACGCATCACCTGACTTTACATCCTATATATATATATATATATATACACAGTCGAGTCACATTATTGTGACCACCTGTTAATATCCAGAGTAACTGCCGTGTGTAGCGCGGACAGCAGCTAGACGAGCTGGGAGTGACTCAATAAGGTGCTGGACGATGTTCACAGGTATGTGGAGCCATGCTGACTGCAATGCGTCTGACAGCTGCTGGAAGATCCATAGATCGAACAACACTATCGAAGTGGTACCACAGATGCTCAATTGGGCTTAAGTCTGGGGAATTAGAGGTCCAGAGAAGTACTTTGATGTCTTCATCGTGCCGTTCCAACCACTCTCGGACATTTCCAACTATGTGACACGTCGCATTGTCGTGCTGGGGGATGCCATCCGCCACAGGGAAAACAATCAGCATGTATGGGTGTACATGGTCTGCAAGGATGGTTTCGTAACGAATTCGGTTCATAGTGCCTTCCACAGTAATGAGTGGAATTAGGGAATGCCACGAAAACATTTCCAGACCATAACGCTGCCCCCACCAGCTTGTGTTCTTCCAGCAATGGTTGAACAGTGTTTGTTCTCCAATGTTTCTCGCCTTATACGCCAACGTCCATCCGTTCGATGAAGCAGTAAACGTGACTCATCGGAGAATGCAATCCTTTGTCAATCAGAGGAGGTCCAATTCCGAGACTGCCGTAGAAATGTAAGCCTTTTCTGCCGTTGCACCTTCGTTAGCTTAGGTGCAGTGACCATTCTTCTGCATCAGAGCCCCATACGCAGCAGGGTTCACTGAACTGCTGTCTTAGACACGCTTCATTCCTGCACACACTTGTAGCCCCCTAGTTCATTCGGCCAGTGAGTTGCTCCACTGTAGCGTGTCGATCGACCCTCACGCATCTTCGAAGCCGACGTTCATTTTCGCATCAATGGCACGTGGTGCTCCGCAGTTTCCACATCGTTTATTCGCAATGGTGCCATTTCTCCAATCACGATACGCTTTAACCACAGCAGCACGCGAATAGTTCACAAACTGCGCTGTTTCAGAAATACTGCCACCCTTGACCCGAAAGCCGATTATTATCCCTTTTTGAAAATATGATAAATCGCCTCTTTTATCCATGAGAAAAACGAGTGATATGTTTCCAGATTGCCTACAGCCCACTTTATATACCCTCCAAGCCAGCTCACAACACGTGCGTTCTTCCATTGGCTATACGTACTATTGACGCCTAGAGTAGGAGGTGGTCACAATAATGTGACTCGACTGTGTATAGCGGCCGTATCATAAAAACTCAGAGTAAAATCTCACAAAATGAAGAAATATAGGCACAGAAAAATATATGTTATTCTTTCTCAAAATATCTTCCCTCTGATGATATGCACCGGTCCCTTCGTTCAGTCCACTTTTTAAAGCTTCTGGCGAAGGCATTTTGTGGAAGCTGCTTTGGCGACCCTTGTACAGCTTGAATAACGTCAGCATCTGTGTTGAATGTTGCGCCACGGAACTTCTACTTCATTGTTGGAAACAACCAGAAATCGCACGGGGCGAGGTCAGGACTGTAGGCATACTGTGGCATGATTTCAATCCTGCATTTTGTAAGAAACTGTTGAATTCAAGCAGCCACATGTGGGCTAGGGTAAGGTCCACTTGCCCTCGAGTTTCGGTCGCTTAATCGATATGAGTCGCCGCAGAAACTTCAAGACTGAATTGCAAAGCTCAGCATGAGAGTAATTTGTGAAGGAACGGAATTCTAGAAGAATACACCTTTATGATCAAAGAAAATTATCATCATCACCTTCCTAGCTGATTTGGTTTGACAGACTTTTTTCGAAGGATGCGAGCCTGTGTGTTTCCAGACACTCGTTCAGCGCTTCGTGAGGGAGTCGAAATACTGGACCCATGTTTCATCGGCAGTTATTACTGGGTTTAGAAAGTTTAGATATTTCGCAATCATTTATTTCCACTCATGAGCCATCTGAACTCTGGCGAACAATTGTTCTCTCGTCAGGTGATGAGATACCCATCTGGAACCACGATGCAGCAGTAATTTGTCGCATAGAATGCGGAATGCCGACGTTTTTGAAATATTAGTTGACGCCGCTATGTCTTCACACGTCATTCGTCGATCTTCGTGCAGGATTTCCCAAACAGTATTAACAATACATTCCGTAACAAGACTTTCAGGTCGACCAGGCCTAGGAGCGAGTTTTGCCGACAAATGCCCTTTTTTTGGAAATCATGGTGCCACCTAAAAATCGTTGACTCACCCAAACATTTCTCTTTGTAAGATTTTTTCATTAAATCAACTGTTTCTCGAGTCGTTTTACCCAAACGATAGCAAAATTTTATCGCACAACGCATTTCACTTCTTAACTCTGTTTTCCTCCATAGCTGTATGGCGAAACGCAGACGTTCCTTAAACAACTTTGCAATAACAGAGCCAGATTCGTCTGCCACGGCTAATACTGTTGCCATAGATACTTCCTTAATTCAGTTAGTCGTCTGCGTGGTTTATTTTTCTCTTTCGCACTGTTGCCAACTCAAAAAAAAAAAATTACTCTCAATTTTTATGGAATATTATATATATATATATTTATATATATATACTGTATATGTTACCGTTAAAGTGTATAATTCAGTTATTTCATGAAATAACTGATCAAGTTAGTTAAAGCGTGTAATAAATTAATAATTCCACACTTTAACTAGTTATTCTACGAAATAACTATGTATTCTATAAATTAACTAATGATAGACAGTTAAAGTGTGAAAAAAAATTTAACTGAATTATACAGCATACAAAATATTATTTATATAAAGGCACAATAAAATCATTTGTTACAACAGGGATTACTAAAATGGCATTTGGAATTGCATAGAACATTATTTCTAAAACAAATACATTTTTTGTTGACACACTGCGTTTGACATGAACATTTTATAAATCCCTGACCGGTACCTAAACTTTGAGCTGTAGCAACCGACCGCAGCGATTTCTCTATATCCGGCACTTCTTCGATCTGAATTAGTTTTGTTCACAGAAGCTGAACTGGGATCGGGAATATAGCTGTTTCATGCGGCCGTTTCTTGTTCCCAATTGAAAGAATCCTTCTTCGGTTATTTTCATGATAACAGCTAAAATAGATCGGGCGTCACCCCTTCGTCTGTCAACTTCAGGTACTGGGATACGGACTGTAAGCCCCACAGAGGCTTCAGAATGAGATTTATCTGGCATTAATTTCATCTTCTTAGCTTGAATTTCCAAACATTCTTTAGAGTTTTCTCTTTCCTTCTGAACATTCAGTTCATTAAAACACAATTTGCAGATCTTCTGTACAACTTTGTCTTCCAAAACATAATCTTCTAAACATGACATGTCGACAGGCTCATTACATTTCGAACAAACTACGTTTTCACTGCATTCTTGTGAACAAACTATACGTACTTTACTAATGGCATTATTTAACCTTGCTTTTTCAACCAGCACTTCATTATCAGGTTGAGACGAAGTACTCATTGCAGTCAAATCACCTTGTAATTGAGCTTCGTCATCCAGCGAAACAAATGCTTTCCGCGGAATAGGAGTTGTTGACAGTCCGACTCCAGCTCCGCAACCAAACATAGCCTCATTATTATTATACAGTATAACACTTTATAGTGGGTTGAAAATAGTGTGCTATTATTGACCAGTGGTTCTCACTTTACTGCCTTTTGAGTTTGGAATTTATTTACTCGGTTATTTTTCACTTTAATCGGGTGTAGATCGTTATTCTATGAAATAACTAGTTAAGCCATAGAATACAAGTTAGTTTTACGCTTTAACTGACTTGATCAGTTATTTCATGAAATAACGGATTTCATACTTTAACGATAACATATATATATAGGCTGTTTCGTCACTGAATTTGACTGCAGTTCCTACCTACTAAATCGGAAATTAAGAAACTTGTATCTCTCTTATACATCTTCAAGTTTGGGTGTAAAAATCCCGAAATAAATCTGTTACATTTGAAACAAAAAGAAACATTCCTATCTTGGTTATTATCATTCCGTTGTGGGGAAAAGCTTTATTTATAAGCGTTTCCCATGACATTTATAGCTTGAATGATTTGATCTTCCAGCAGAGATTTTTTCCCCTCATTTTTGTTTAATTTGTTATCAGTTATTTAACATCATTTGATGAACTAAATGTGTTTTTCTTGAAAAAAAAAAAGCCCCGTTGAATAACAACTATGGCATTATTGAAGTTCCAAAAATTTACAAATCAAAAGTCTCTGAAAAAATGTTGAAATATTAATTTACTCATTCAATTTTACAGGTTTCTGAAAGAAATGCTGCATTAAGTAGCGACACAGCAAAATGTATGTTGACCAGGGAAAGTCAAGATTTGCCCCTCTGCCAAAATACGCAATCCCGAGGGCGAGCAAGGCTACTCCGAAACACTGGCCCTGGAGAAGAGATTACTCCTTGCACTGGTCCGCTGTGCAGAAATCAGAACACTTCTGGATTTAAGGAGGATCACGGCGAAAGTCTGTCTCAAGCAACAAGAGAAAACCTCAACACTATGACCAATCGCCAAGTATTCACCTATGTTAAAAATGGTGTTATTACAAGAACTGTTGTCTACCCTTTTGTGAAAAAGCCCAAAGGAAGAGGCAGAGTCATTTCTAACAAACACGACTAACACCTCCAGGACAAGAAACAAAGGTGAAATATTTCTCTAATTACGTCGTCTGTGGAATTTTAAGTATTCAAGCTAACATTTTAACCGCGTCCGCAGATAAGCAGGTTTCTTTTTTATTCCTTGGTTTTTGGATTTATAGAACTCCGTAAAAGCTTGTAGCGTGTAGTTCTTCGAATATTTTAGAGATTTTTACTTCTATTAATTCATAGGCATTCTTATGCCGAAATCTCATTTATGACACTCAGAATATTTTTCTTGCGAACTGCTGCTATTCATTCAGAGATAATTTTATTCTGAAATGGCGTTTGTAACAGTTACAGTTCTTATCTGGCCAAGTGGTGCTTTGTTCTGATTATTCAACCGAGAAGAGGTTTTTGACAATGGCGCACTTAGGATTTCTTCAGGGGAGTGGCCCAGAATATTCTATACGCTGATAAAAGTATCCCGGAGAAAATATCTGAAATATCGGAAAGCGATAAAAATATCTCAGCTACATTAAAGTGATTCGTAAAATACATATATGAAAACAGGTACCAATACATTTAAACATAAAGAGCCAATATTAAAGTACGAAAGACAAAGTGATAATTCATGGAGAAGGCCCGGGCCTCTGGGCCACCCCCACTGAATACGCCCCTGATTTCTGATAGTTATCCGTGAAGGGTTTTTTGACGACCATTCGTCTGAGTTCGAGTCTGGAATTAACAATGTGCGGTGTGAGAACCATCTTAAACCTTTCATTGGCTTCCCCTTAAAAATCATTGTAACGAGTGCAAAAAAAAAAAAAAAAAAACTGAGAGGGCTTTTGAAATAGATAAAGATATATAAATACCTACACCTTTATTCAAATTTTACTTCAAAATATACTTTATTGGCAAAAACATAGGGAATACAGGCGTACCACATATATTTTTTTTTTTGATTGGAGGTTTAACGACCACCGTGAGCAACTCAATGGGCTATTAGCAGTCACCCGTCCCTAATTTAGGGTCACTGGTTCCAGGGAAGAGAGAGAGCCAGTGCCGTAAGACAAACACAACATCCATGCCTGACCGGGATTCGAACCCGGACCCCTTTCGGACGAATGATCAGAGGCCATCGCTTAGACCACTGCGCCACCGGGGCGGCCGTACCACATATGGCAAAATAAACAACAAAACAATGAGCGATACTGATGAAATATTACAGGTGAATGTGATACGGCAGTCAACTAAGGATGACAAAATGTTAAAATCATTAATAAGGAACAATACATGCTTGAGGAAGATGATGCACAAGCAAAAGTAATGATTAATTAATAAAGCATGTGATGACGTGCACAGTGAGAGCAGAGCACAAAACAACAGGAAAATATATTTGCAAGAATATAGTTGTACAACGCAGTGCACAAAAAGAAGGGAACATGTAAAACACAACAAAAGCATATTCTACGATAAAGGTACAGAAGTTCCCACAATCGAGGAAACCCCACGATATGTGACAAAAACATGATAAGTATTACAGGACATAGTGGAAACTTGGGCAAACTCCCCAAGTGAAACACAAGGATACACAAAATACAAACAGCAAGCCGTGCGGTATTGCATCGGTCCAAAAACAATGACATGGGACGAGCAAGAAATACATGACGTCAAAGAATGTGAAAATGCAAGACAGAAATAAGGTATACATTAAAAGATACAACACAATGCAGCAAGAATAAAAACAGAAAGAACAAAGTCTCGCAGGGCAATACCACTCGTATTGCTCCTAGATAACAAATACACGGTACGCAACTCCATGAAGGTACGGGCAGCAAAAGCAGACACATGAGTGAAGAGCAAGTAGTAAGGACAGGTGCAACGAAGAAACAAATACAGCACGGTACATGCACACGAATTACACAAAAATTGCAGAAAACCCCTACAATACAAATCATAAGCAGTTACATGACAAACACTTAGTAGACGCTGAGACGAAGCACCAGGAAGAGAGAACACAAAATCTCAACTGATGCATTCAGATCTTCGAAGCTGGAAAAAAAACAAAAAATCAGAAAGTAAGATGAATGGAAGATCCCGTGATTTCGAACCAACCGGTCCCCTGCGCCCAGGTAGACCGGAAAGAGGCTTGAGATTGAGGGGTGGAAGCAGCGAAGTTCTCCAGGGGTAGTCGAGACACGATGCGATTCCTAAAAATCGACGGTAAGGCCGCGCCAGCAGAGAGAATACTAGGTGTGGTAGCAGGAGAGCGGAGAGATTGATGATAAAGAAAAACGACATGTTTGACAAGTACGAAGAGATAGGCACAGGCATCCGGCAAAATAGCCGGGGGATGTTTGGTAAGCAATAGCCACTCGTACGCTTGAAAAGGGATGTCTCTGGGGCAAATGGTGCTTACAAGACGAAAGGCAGTATTGAGAAGTGGAAGGAGAACGCGACAGTGACAATAGACATGAGGAACATCACCTTCAAAACCACAAAAGCAGCAGAGAGAAGTAGAAGAAATAGACATGTGAAAGAGAGAAGAAGGAACAGGAAGGCGGCGGTGAAGAAACCGCCAGTGGATGTTTCGCTCTAACGGGGTAGAAAGGGGAGAGAAAGAAGCAGACCAGATAGGCAGCAGAAGAGAAGGAGAAGCATCAAGAAGACCATGCGGAGAAGTGAGGGGCGCACGGAGGAGCGCATAGATAGAGGCAGTGGAAAAAGAAGAAATGGGAGCAACAGAGTCCCGAAAGGGAAGGAAGAAAGGAAGAGAGAGGCTCGGTCCAGAGACAGAAACAAGGCCAGTGTCAGAAACCAGAAGTGGGAAGAGGGTACGGAGAGCGGAGCGAAGAAGGCCATACTCCTCTTCCAAGGTGGAAGAAGGGTCAGGAAAAAGAGAAGAGAGGGGTTTTCAGGTCAAATCGGAAGTTAATAAAGCTTCGACAGTGAGAATTCCTGAGCGGAACCAAGGGGGGAAAAGAAAGTATGGTTGATCGGGTGGATGAATCTGAGTGGAAAAGAAAAGAGGTTCTGCGAGCAGGTCCAGGGTGGTAGAGGGAGGAGCGCGGAGTAGCGGGAGAGAATGAAATACCGCTAGAGCGTCGATAAGAAGTGGTGGGAGTCGTTTAGAAGTAGAAGGAGATGAATCCATCCGAAGAAAAAGGAGGAAAGTGAATGACGGATCATGAAGAGAAATAAGAGTATTCAGGATAGAAGAAAGTGCAGGGGAGGGCGAAAGGAGAAGACGAATGAAGGAGACGATTCGGTGAGCTCGATAATATGTTCTGACATCCGGGAAATGAAGACCACCAAATGATGTTGGTAGAGAAAGCGTAGCAGCAGAAATCCAATGTCTAGATGACCATATCACTGAAGTGAAAATACTATTGATGGCAGAGAAATGATGCTATTTAAACACACAGGAATCCCAGGGATAGAAGCATTGTGAGAGAAGATATCGATGAACAATTTGAGCACGTTGAAAGTAAGAGGAAAAGGAAAACGTAAATCGCCCAAAACCAGCCGTGCGATGTAGTCGTGGGCGGAGAGCGTGCCAAGTGACGTTGCTTGCGGTAAAGGAGTGTCCAAAATGAGCTCCTTAACCACATATAAAGTATTACATATCAACTATTATCAAAAAATTATAAACACGAAATTTAATTGCACGTGTATATAGATAAGTTTTGATAATACAAACCAAGTGTTATAAACTAATATGTATAAACAAAATTCTGTCATACACTATGAATTTCGATAAAGCTACGTACACGTATATCTGAATTCTTTTTGGCAAATGCACTTGTAATGTATTGTTGCGTCCTTTGGGCCTTAGATGTCAGGATGCCCAATTATTTTCCGGACTGTGATTCGAATCACTGGATCCGGCAATACCTCGTTAGCCAATTAGCCGACACAGTACACCAATAAACTAATGGAGGCACAGTATGACAATTAAAACAGGGATTTAATAGATAAATGCATAAATTACACCGGATTCTTCATTAAATAGAAAGGCTATAATTTCCGGCCAGCTTTGGCCCTCTTCGGTGTTTCAGAAAATATGTCCTAACGAAAAGTCTGTTCGTTCACAATGAGCCGCAAATAAAAGTATTGGTAAAAAGTACTTACATAGGTCCCTGAGTGTCCACAGTATGGATGACACCAAAAAAAAAAAAAAAAACACAACACTCCCACTGGTAGTTTGATCTTAACTTCCTTCACCGCTCATTCTTTGCTGTGGCTAAAACGGTGTCGTTCGCCGGTCACTGGAGGTACGTAATCAGACACACACACAAGATTTTTCTCCTCTACTCGACACGAAGAGGCTCTGCAGGGGGAGGGGGGCCCTCCGTGGTTCTTGGTGTCAGGCGTTTCTCCTCTCCGCTCTCTCTCTCTCTCTCTCTCTCTCTCTCTCTCTCTGGTTGAGCGAGGATATTCCCTAATTATTATGTCTCTGTCGGCATTCCACCTGAAATGGCTCCTTACGGCAGGTATCGATGGTTCGGCGAGGTGAATGAAAGTTTTTAGGTAAATCTGGTGCTTATTATTCATCAGCTTATGCTTTCAGCTGGCTTCGCTTCTTATGCTCAGAATTGTAAGAGCACGCAGACGGACGGCAAGCAAATTCTAGCACAAGGAAAAATCAAGGCCCAGTTCTCTCGGCTATCAAAGGGGATCTGTCCTCAACAACAATCTCCCGTCTCCAAGAAATTGGTAAGCGGTGAATTCTAACACTTGAAATCGCGACATATTTATTATAAACCGGCTCTTCAAGTCCAAGAGCTTTCCCATTGTTTCGCGCGCGGCACAGGCAAAAGCTTTAAACGCTTTTGCCGTCCAGACATTTTTGAGTCATGGGAAATAGCTTTTAAACTCTGACCCGTCCCATTTCCGTTTATGGGCTCTTTGTTCTCGTGGTAAACACCTGCAACTCGCCACTTGAATTCAAAGTGCTAGCAGATCTTTTCTTAATATACCGACCCTCGCAAGTGTTTAAATTATAACTCTCTGTTAATTAAAACCCACAATCAAGTTTCAATTACTGTTAATTAGCCACGCCTCTCGCCAAATAATAATGCGAGGGGGGGTCGTCACAATATCATTACCAATATGCAGTGGAACCTCGGTTATATGTTTTTCACTTTTATAGGCAATTTTGCGCTAGTCCCGATATTTTAGCGTAGTTTCCATCGCTTTTCCAATTCGATTCCTTCCTTTACACGTTTTACAGTGCCAAATGATGTTAATGTACATTCGCCACAACTTGTCCACTTCAAAAAGTCTGATTTGTCAGGCTTTTGAAAGTGGACATTTCAGGTCATAATTTCGGCAGCAGTTTCTACCAGAATTTCCGATACCGTTTTAATCCTTTCCTGATGCAAAAATTCCTGCTATAGGAAACATAAAATTTCAGTTCGATGAAAGCTGATCCAGTAGAGCATTTAAAGAAGGAAATCTTTGGACATGATCTACCTTATGATAAGATCAACACAATCCAAATGGTGTCTAACTTCCCCGATGCACGATTTTCCCGTTTGAGGATTCACAGTTTCTTCATTTTGGCAAAACATTTGCGCATCTAAAACTCTCATTTGAAAAATTATATTTGCATCCGATAGCTGTAACCGTGATGAAAATTTTCCATTCATTGACTAGTTTTTCGATTTAAAGTATCCACTTAGGTGGCGTTAGTTTGGATTTTCAATCTGACAATATCCTTGGTTCTTCACATTAGATTTGAAATATAATCTGCGATGTTTCAGAAATACTACAATTTTTTTTCACTCGTAATTGATATTAAACACACATCTCTGGATTCTCCATTTGCATTTTTTATCCACTAAAGACGTCAAGGTATATTTACCCTTTAAAATATACACAGTCGAGTCGCATTATTGTGACCACCTCCTACTTCTGACGTCAACAGTGCGTAGCCAATGAAAGAAGGCACGTGTCGTGAGCTGGCTTGGAGGGTATATAAGATATGCTGTAGGCATTCTGAAAACATATCACTCGCTGCTGTCATGGATAAAAGGAGCGATTTATCAGATTTTCAAAAAGGGATGATAATCGTCTTTCGGGCCATGGGTTGCAGTATTTCTGAAACAGCGCGGTTTGTGAACTGTTTGCGTGCTGCTGTGGTTAAAGTGTTTTGTGATTGGAGAAATGGCACCATTGCGAATAAGCGACGTGGAAACTGCGGAGCACCACGTGTCATTGATGTGAGAGGTGAACGTCGGCTGCGAAGGTGCGTGAGGGCCGATCGACACGCTACATTGGAGCAACTAACAGGCCGAATGAACCAGGGGGCTACCGGAAGTGTGTCTAAAATGACAGTTCAACGAATCCTTCTGCGTATGGGGCTCCAATGCAAATGGATAGTCACTGCACCTATTGGAGGTTTAACGACCACCGTGAGCAACTCAATGGGCTACAAGCCCCACTGAACCTATGCTAACGGAGGTGCATCGGCAGAAAATGCTTACATTTGTACGGCACTATCGGAATTGGACCTCCGCTGATTAGCAAAGGATTGCCTTCTTCAATGAGTCACGTTTTCTGCTTCATCGAACGGATGGACGTTGGCGTCTAAGGCGAGAAACATCGGAGAACAAGCATTCTTCAACCATTACTGGAAGAACACTAGCTGGCGGTGGCAGCGTTATGGTCTGGGGGATGTTTTCGTGATATTCTCTGGGTCCAATCATACCTGTGGAAGTGCTTTCCACAGGCAATACGGACCAAATTCTTTATGAATCCATCCTTGCAGACCCCATACACACAAACATACTGAATGTCTTCCCTGGGGTGGATGATATCTACTAGAACGACAGTGTGACGTGTCACACAGCTAGAGATGTCCGAGAGTGGTTATCATCCACCCCAGGGAAGACATACTGAATGTCTTCCCTGGGGTGGATGATATCTACTAGAACGACAATGTGACGTGTCACACAGCTAGAAATATCCGAGAGTGGTTGGAAGAGCACGACGAAGACTTCAAAGCACTTCCTTGGCCCCCTAATTCTCCAGACTCAAGCCCAATTGTACATCTGTGGAACTACCTCGATCGTGTTGTTCGCTCTATATATCCTCCACCACGCACCCTCCAACAGCTGTCATATGTACAGCAGTCAGCACGGCTCCCCATACCTCTGGACATCTTCCAGCACCTTAGTGAGTCACACCCAGCACGGCTCCCCATAGTTCTGGACATCTTCCAGCACCTTAGTGAGTCACACCCAGCACGGCTCCCCATACCTCTGGACATCTTCCAGCACCTTAGTGAGTCACACCGAGCACGGCGCCCCATACCTCTGGACATCTTCCAACACCTTAGTGAATCAACTCAGCACGGCTCCCCATAGCTCTGGACATCTTCCAGCACCTTAGTGAGTCACATCCAGCCCGTCTAGCAGCTGTCGGCGCTGCACACAGCGGTTACTCTGGATATTAGCTGATGGTCACAATAATGTGACTCGACCGTGTATTTGCGTTTCTAAAATCCATGAGAAAATTGCTTTTTGCATCGGATTCCTACAAACGCAATCACGATGTTTTATACATATTGGTGCTTTCCTGAGTCAAAATTTTCCCGCCACGTGGTTTAAAATTTGCTTTCGCTGCTGTAAACATATCATTAAAACTGCTACTTCAGAAAGTTAAAAAAAGACCCAAAATGCATTTCACATATCAGTCTAAGGCTTTCGTTAAATGACGTACTTATCAACCTTCTGATTTCTGCTGCATTCCCATTATTTTAGGTGCTTCGCAATATCAACATAATATCCCATTAATTCTTGCGTTATGATTTTTATTTAACTGATACGTACACGAGCCTGCATGTAGTGATTGATGTCAGTTAGATTCAATGCAAATTTTTCATTTTATTTTGCAGGAAATATGAAGTCTACTGAAAGGACCTGAAGCATTTGATTGAAAAAAAAGCGCGTGAAGATCTGCGAAAAAAAAAAAAAAAGGAAAAAGAAATACTGGTATTCGCATCCTTCAGATTTTGCTGGGTGGGGCAAGACTTTTGCTGCGTATGACTGAGCTCAGGCAAAATTTTTTTTTTTTTTGTTGTTAATTTTATTAAGGTGTAATTGAAACGATATCTTTCTATAAAATTTAAATTTATAATTTTTGGCCTCAAACTTCCTAGAAATTAAATCCTTTAATCATTTCCTAGGCATTCCTTATGTTTATGTACAAACCCTATCCTTCATATTCCAAATTTAAGTTTCAAAATTTTATTTTATTTCTTCTCCCTCTCATGTGATTTCTACAAACCTTTTAACTTTGCTAAAGAAAGCTCAACATTTTTTTCTGTGCATTTAGAGCAGGAATTAACGAAACGCCTGATCTAAAATTTTTCTTCTCTTTCCGTTTCACTTTTTACGGATATTTTTCTATTACTTATTTTTTCTGGTGCTCATTATCAGGTTTTTTTATGATTCATGTTGAAAATGCCCAAATGTAAAATTTCAATTGGTAGGGAAAACAAGCAAAGAATATAGATATCGAAACAAATGACGGGGAAATATGAAATAGCCACAAAGTTTTGAAAACGGATGAATAAAAAAACAATTAAAAGAATAATACAAAAAAAAAAAAAAAAAAACTAGAAAATTTCGAGCTGAGTGGGGGATGAAAAAGGGACCTATAGGGTAGTGCATCAGTTTTTTTTTTTTCACCTTTGCTTTTAGGGGAGGAGGAGGGGATGGTAATATCGCATTGTTAATGTTTTCCTGTTGGCACATTGCAATTGTTAAACAAGAATCGTTCCGAATCTTAACAAAATACTGAGCCACTTGCACAGTTCTGAAACTCCTTCTAAGAACATACTTTTTCCAGAAAAATTTAAAACCAGTGCTGGCCCATTAAACCTCTAGTGGCATCAGATTAGTAGAAAAGTAAATCAGCATCCTAAAGTTAATCCGGATGAACACAAGGGTGGATTAAGTATGGTGATAATAAACTGCAGATTTTTGTTAGGAAGAAAAGAATTTAATTTTCTGAAAAAATTAATACTGATCGTTTTTGGAATACACCATTTCGCATCTCATATGTACTCGTTCTAAGAATATTTTGATTACAACAAAAGATTGTTCCTTTAATAATAGAAACACTATATCAGTGAATATCATAAGCAAAAACCAAATTGTTTTAATCAAAAAGATTTTTAGGTCAAGTCCGAATCTGTTCTTCGTTTGATGACGAACCATGCCAGATTTTTGCTTCAAGAAATTGAGACCTCCCAGTCTTAGTCTGTCTAGAACTGTCTAGAACTGAATGGGATTTAACTCCTTTCCTTTTCATTTCCGTTTATCTTGCTTTAAATTTAGCGTCAGATTTTCTTGCATGGGTTCTTTTTGCATGCGCACGCCTTCAAATGAGGTTGTATTTGTATGCGCATGCCTTCAAATGAGGTTGTTGTATTTGTTTGCGCACGCCTTCAAATGAGGCTCTTTGTATGCGTACGCCTTCAAATGAGGTTGTATGTTGTAGGCATGTTGTGAGTGACGTACTCATGCGGAATATCGTTAGGCGTACGTTTTTTGTCTGTGCTGCCGAAATAAGTTCTGTATTCATTCTTTCTGTGAATGTTGTTCTTCGTGTTTCTTTTTTAGTGAACGTGTTGCATCTTGACATTCTGTGCTTTATGTTCTTCCTCATTACTTTCTGCATCTCCTATTTGTCGTGTTTAGCAAAATTTTTGAAGTGATTACTTCTTGTATGCGTGTCGCATTCGTGTGGAGTGCTGTACACGTATCCCATTGTAAATATGATTTCTTCGTATGCTGTCGTCTGTCCTGTAGATTTGTGCTGTACACAAGTATTGAACCGTGCTTCACGTGCACGTGGCGTTGTCTGTGCATTGTCTGCCTCAAGCGTTCATTGCACTTTAGCGTTTCTAAGGAATAAGAGGAAAGAGCTCTGTAGGAATGCACCTTATGTACCATATTATGTACAATGACAGTGAAGAGCTTTCGGGAAAATGTGTGTGCGCCATGTGCATGGTGTACTTCCTGGTGTGTTTCCAAATCCAACAAAACACAGAAAAAGGAATGCAGTACAATTCCTGGATTCAATGGTAGTTTTGGCGACTGAATGCGATGTTGCCTTCCGTGGTGATTATTTAGTGTTTTTTAGCACGAGTGACTAATAGGTCCTTACGTCGCGCCTTTTGTCTATTTTTGAGGTTGTGTATAGTTTTCCTGTGTGCTGCACATAATTTTTCTCGTGTGTCTCTTGTTAGTACAGGTTAAAAAATTTTCATTGCAAACTTTGGTAGTTAATATATGAGTGATAAAAGCTATATAAAACTTTATTACTGTTACAGAGACTTCCACATGGGAGTAATATAAACAAATCAATTTTAAAAACAGGTTTTATAAATTTTTGTTTCGCTTTCCATTTTGTCCTCGAATGCTCGTGCATTACTTTTTGAGAATAAATCTACAATTAATGCGGTAAAACTCGTCACCTTTTTTTCTACAGAAAAATTCCTTTTTTTAAATTCTTCGTTTTTGGAACACAAGTTCAGTATTACGTAATACTAGAGAATTCGTAACTCGCGCTCCATTAAATACGTATATCTTCATCAATATGCCTTACTTGCTGTGGATGCAAAATGCGAAGGAAAGATAATTAGGCCTAAGATAAAGGGCACTTAAATAATACTTAACGAATTGCACGCGATAATTACCTTCTTGAAGGTCCTTCGGATACTACAAAATTCAGAACCCATTCTCATCCACTGTGTTGCTCTATAGATGAAACCCATTTATTTTTCATCCTTTTTATCATATACTTCTCGTCAGAGATTTCCACATTCCAGTTTGTTTTTAATTTCGCTCGGTCTTTTGGCCTTTCATATATCTTGTTCAATAAAATTTTTAACCTAAAGGAGGTAAAATTCTCTGCGGAATTGGTACCTAGCTCATTATAAATATAAATGGTAGAACTGGGAAATTCAGTGCAATACGTTCCCCTTCGTTTTGATTAGAAAATTTAATTTTACTCGTTACAAAATAATTTTTTTTCACCATCTGAAAAGAATTAACTGTTTCTTATTACACTGGGATCCACCTTTATAAAACACGGAAGAAAGCTGGCTCATGACTTTACTATTTCTAAACCAATCTTAATGGCCCCTAATCTATCATTTCAAAATTTTTGTCCAATTCCCCCCAACCCCACCCCTCTTTCGTCAGATGTCACTATATCTGTTGGCTATTCAAAAGCTTCTTTGCTGTTGTGGGCTGGCCGGCATTTATTTGGGCGCCTGTCAACTATTTTAAATTACCACCTGGGGCTAAATATTGCTGCCTTTCTGTCATTCTCGTAATCCCTTTCCCTTTCAAATATTGTGCATTGTAAAATATTATGAAACACATAATACCTGGTCGGATATACGGAAACAAGCAAAACGTCGTGCTGAGCAACACCAGTCGAGTGTATTAGCACAGGCAATATCAGTCGAGTGTATCAGCACAGGCAATATCCGTCGAGTGCATGGAAGCAGAAAATACCCATCGGGTATATGGAAACTGGGAATACCAATGGGGCATATGGAAACAGACAAAAGAAATGTTTTTTTCGAATTTCAATTATCAATAATACATAAAAGTTGTCTTTGGTGCTCGTCAGTCTGTATGCAGAATTTTATGGCTATAATCAAATATCTTCCGTTGCCGCTGGAATATATATATATAGACATAACAAAAAAGAAAACTTTTTTTATGGACAAATTTGCAATAACGTGAAAAAGTGGTACCTTGATTCGTTCAGTACGTACTGAGTTATTTTATCGTTACCTGGAGATATCTTTAGTTGCCTTTAATATGCAAATTTTAAGGTGCTTTGTCGAATTTATACTGAATGAAGTTCTTGCTTAGATTTAAAATTCAAAAAGAAACCCACGACTCACTACACAACTGTACAATAACACAAAGAGTTCTTCACGGTTCAGTAATGGTTTGATTATACGGAGTTGTTTGACTTAATCACCACTCATCAAATTATTCCTTACATGGGTGGTATTCGTGTTTCATGCTGAACGAAAGTATTTTCCGACGACGAGCAAGTTTTGCGTGAATGCATCATCCCTGATGTCGACTCCACGTGCTGCAACGGAAGCTTCGGTAAGAATCGCGATGCTTCTTTTTCCTGCTTGGGTGCGACAACGAACATTTTCCGTAGCTGGAAGCTCGATTCATCACGTGTTGAATTCGCTTCATTTTCCTTCCCTTCAGTACACAAAGCAACCCCAGTTCTATCACGTGTTAACGTGATGAGATGGTCATCGCTAAGGTAACGTTCTCTGGGTTCGCACAAAAGCCATTTCTTTCTCTTACCGGATCGATTGCTTCTTTCAATTCCTTGATGAGGCTGGGATTTCAATCATTACTTTATTTTAAAAAAACGCATGGACAAAATACTTAAAAAAGGAACACAACACATAAAAACTGTAAACAAAATTGTCGGATATTGCCGGGCAGTGGTGAGTAAAATGCAGATTGGCGTGCAGCGAAATAAGTGTTGTGAAGGCGACGTTGTGGGAAAAACAGTGCCAACATTTTCATGTAAAACGTGAGTTTGTGAATGCCTCAAGGAATGTTAGTAAATTCACCGAGGTAACAAAAGTGATAGGAGTAAACAAATAACAGGTCTGTGCATACCAGAAACAAGTTCAGTCGAAGATATTACAGTACAGTTCTGTTTAGTTTGACGTCAAACCACAGCATATAGGGTGTCCATCTGTTGTAGAACTTTGGGATTTTGCCTGTAGTGAAAGCTTGGTGGCATTCAGTTTCAAGAAAGAAGTGCTCGTGTGGGAAGTTCGAACATCTCGTACAGTTGACGTCTAAGCATTGGTTTAGGCTGCAGAGTAATATTCTTGAGGTACGACAGATAGATCGCATTGCCTAAATAAAGAAGAATGCACGAATTGCATTGTGGCTGGCCGTACTTGGATGTCGGCTTTTCAGAAAGAAGTAGCTGGGCATGGTGTGAGGTGCACGGCAGACTTTGTTGTTGAGGCTGAATGTGGGAGAGAAGAGAGGTTGGTTGTAATAACAGGCAGGTTTTAAGTGTGACGGGATGTCTGCTGTCGTAGAGCAGGAAATACCTTCCGGACTTACACGATGCCCAAAACCATGTAATGTGATGGGCGTTTGAAAGGCTGCCACGCAAGTTCA
Source organism: Macrothele yani (assembly GCA_039090855.1). Classification (NCBI taxonomy): domain Eukaryota; kingdom Metazoa; phylum Arthropoda; class Arachnida; order Araneae; family Macrothelidae; genus Macrothele; species Macrothele yani. The sequence goes on along the minus strand of CM076999.1, from coordinate 64,161,423 downwards.
GCCTGTGTATTCAATAGCTTTAGGGGATGCGATGAGTTGTAATCCTTCGCCGAGATAGCAGCACGATCTGGAGTTGAAATCTGTGACATCGCTCGCAAACCATAATTCGTAAGGAGGTAATTGTAAAGTTATTTTCAGGTTTTGGCATGAGACAGCGTTTGACGCTCATTCCAGAAGATAACAAATGGTACGAGAAGCTGAGCTGGAGGTCCATGTGTAAAGCTAGTTTGATCCACGTGTAAGGCTAGTTTGATCCATGTGTAAGGCTAGTTTGGTCCATGGATAAGGCTAGTTTGGTCCATGTGTAAGATTAGTTTTGTTCACCAGACTCAGAAAGAGTCCGCGCATAGAACATTGTAGGAGTGGAATGTAGAAGTAGGGAAATTTTCACCACTGCACTGGCAAGACAGGTGGGTGTAGTGAAAGGGGGTATGGGATCAGGGATGAAGCAAGGAGGGAAAAAGGGGTTCGTCGGGTAGATCATTAGTTGAAATGTGAGGGAGCCGGATGACGACAAGCGCTTCCCAGAGGGTGAGCGTTTTAAGGTAGAAATCGGGGAGATTACGAAGAATAAATGGATGCCGGTCTATTTTAGTAAAAATATCGGTGGTGAGAAATAGGTTTCAGGGTGAAATGAGAGAGTTGAAAATGTCAGTACCGGAAGAGGGATTGCTGGAAAGTTTTTGCAGAAAGAGAGTGAGTCGGTAGGTGTGATATTCCACATGAACGTTGGGAAGGTTGGAGCCCGCCGCCGTAGGCGTGAGGTAGAGAGAGATTGGAAACCTTAATTCATTTCATACCAAATAAAGTTTACAAACGGTTTGGTAACTTCGTCGACAGAATATTTTGGCGGAATAGTTCCGATCCAGGAGTGAGGGAAAATCGGTAAAAGCAGAATTTTGACGAGCAGTGATCAGCTAAAGAAGGAAGCGCGCTGTTTTAAGTAAAGTAGACGAAATATGGGGTTGTGGATATGCTGAAGAAGATGACCTCATGTTGAATATCTCACAAAAATTGGTTTACGGATAATGACTCCAAGTGCGTTTTCGACCAGCGGGCTAACCAAGAATGATCCATGCGGGATACCCATGCTCCAGTCCAAAAGCCTGAACTTTTCCCGAGATTTATAGATGAGCCAGAAACGTCTGTATTTCTTGGTAGATGGAGTGCACAAGATCAAAAATGGAGTCGCTGTGGATGAGCGCAGTGGGATCGTCGGCATAAATCGACAGAATTGACCGAAGATGACGAATGCTTGCGACAGTGGCAGGAAGGGTGGACGGAAATCGAAGTCGTAGTTGAATTAAGAATTGTTCGAAGATAAAGGAGGAAAGTTGGCCCGACAGGGGAGAGCACTGACAGATACCGTTCTAAAAATGTATAGCAGCAGTTAGAACGGAATTAGTAAGGATTCGAAGAATAGCGACAAGATAAATACAGGGTGAGCCAAAAGTCACAGTTCACCTGGTAAAACAATATATGTACAGAAACTAGAAGCGTACCTGCTACACGAAATTTTGGAAATGGCCCCCTCCTGTGCGTAGACGCATCCACGCGTCTGAACATGTTCTCAAAGACACGTTTCAGGTTCAACGGAGAAATGTTGCTGATTACTGTGGTGGTGGCTTCCTGTAGTTCCGGCCGAGAACAGGGATTGTTCATATAAACAGAGTTTTCCAGTAAACTTCACATATAATAATCTGAAGGTGTGAGATTGGGCGAATGTGGTGGCCATCCTATTTCGAACACGTCAGTCAGCAACGCCATGGGGGCATGAGCTGTATGGGGCGTTGCGGAATCCTTCTTCTGGAAGTAGCCATTAACAGTTTCTTCCTCGGTTAAGTGCCCGATGAATGGGTATAGTATATTGTCACAACACCTTTCCGCGTTTATGGTCCCCTCGAAGAATATGGGCCCAATTATGCATCTTCGAGATGTCGCACATCACCCACCAATCTTCTGATCATGTAATGGCATTTCGCGTATCTGATGGAGGTTATCAGAAGACCACATGCGCCTGTTTAGGCTGTTCACATATCCCGATAAGTTGAACAGCATCTCATGGGAGAAAAACGTGACGTCCAGAATATCCTCTCCGTTGCCATTAATGAAGTCCTTGAACCACCTGCAATAATCCACACGCTTATCGTAATCTGTGTGCTTCACTTCGTGCAAGATGTTCTACCCGTTCAAAATGTTGTGATTTTGAACGGGTAGAGAAACAGTCGCGTCTGCGGTGCCGTATTGGTGCTGTTGTACGACACACCTGCTTATTGTGCCGATTTTCCCACCGATTTCTTTGGGCCTTTAGTGGTGCGAACGGAAATATCCTCCACCTTTTCCTCTGTTAACACTCGAGGCCAACCGTTTCTCGGAGCATCACTCACTGATCCGGTTTTACAAAACTTTTCAATTAACCGCCTAACTGCATTGCGATGGGGTGCCTCAGTGTCGGGAAATTGTTCTCTGTACTTACGTTTTACTTCGTCCGTATATTCACCTCCACGACGGAACACGTGTTCAATCAGGAACAGTAGACCCTCAAGCGACAACACGATATTCAATTGGCCACTGTGACGCCTCACTACTGACTGATTCAATCACGGCCAGACTCCGGAAATACCGGCTGCGTCGTTCGAGATCAGACGGCAGGATGCGCGTACACACCGCCCCAAACACACGAACATTCTCCATTCACAATATTTCATGTATACGTGAGCGGTAACTACACTTTTCAGATTTCTTATTATCATTTCTTATCACAGTACGTCAGGTGCACAGGGAGTTTTGGCTCACCCTGTATTACAAAGAGTGTGACAGAAGAGGGGGGGGCAAATTAGTAAAGATTAGCAGAGATGTAGGAGTGATTAATAGAGTCGAATTCCTGGCGTTGGTAGATGTTAAAGACAGCCAAAGGGTCAGCAATACGATGTGCTAGAAAAAAGATGTAAACAAATGGTATGAATATTATGAGTGATCGGTTGGACAGAAATGGTATAAGTATAGTCAGGATGAATTAAGTGGAGAGCATAAGGTTAAGTTGGAGAGAGAGGATTTTAATAAAGAGCTAGTAGTCTGTTGATGAGGTAGGAAGATATTTTGAGTCTTTTATAAGTATGGAGTTCCCTCAGAACATGAGCAATTGCCTCGAATGGCGATCCACATCCTGCAGTATATATTGAAAATAAACTCTGCAAGGGTCTACACATTTTTTGAAGGTTCTGACTACGCGCGTGAGATAATTTCATAGAATTCATTCCTTCGAAAGTGGATGAGCCGATAATGCTGGCCACTGCTTTGTAAATATCGAGTAAATATATTTGGTCTGAATTTAGCCCTGTGAAATTCATTTCGGGCAGTTCAACGTCTACCGAATCCAACTTTGCTGCATCCAAACTTTTACAAGTATGTGGTTGGTTTCCAATGAGACCCATAAATCTGTTGGGATCCGAAGTAGCTCCATCTGTTTCCTGCGTATGGCGGTGAAGGTAAAGTTCGTTTACGTGAATTTGACACACAAACCAGTTTATACTGTACATCTGTTTGTGTGCCAAACGTACACTGTACTAGTTCATGTATCAGTGTACACTGTACTAGTTTGTGTGTCAGTATACACTGTAACCTGGTTTATTTGTCATATTCCTGGAAACGAACTTTCCCTTCGCCGTCCACTTTCGCGAGAATGAATACTGGGAAACTGTCTCAAACACGTACTTTAGAATATTACGCTATTACACAGTCGTATCAGAAAAATATGACCATCTACCTAATGATGGGAATAACCACCCTTGGTCCGGATGACAGCGGCGAGATGGCGTGGCATGGACGCAATGAGGCTATCGAAGTTTGCCCGAGACACAAGTGCTCATTCCGACTGCAGCAGAGCACGGAGGTCCCGGTGACGACGTGGCTGTAGGTCGGTACGTCGAATCTGTCTATCCAAATAGTCTCACAAATGCTCTATGCGATCAAAGTCGGGCGATTTTGCCGGCCAAGGGGGAACGGAGACATCGCTGTCGTGTTTTTGAAACAAGTCACGCACCCCCTTAGCGACATGGCACGGCGCATTGTGCTGTTGGTGGACAACATCACCACCAGGGTAAGTGTCCAGCTTCAAGGGATGCGTGAGGTCAGCGAGGATGGAAAGGTAGCCATTGGTGTTCAGGGACCCATCCAGCGGTACCAGCGGTCCCATGTCATTCCCAGAAAACCTCCCTCAGACACTCCCACCGCTGACCGACAAGCGTGTTCGGGTGTTGCTTCTCGTGTGCCTAAAGAAGTATCCACCTCCCGTCACTTCTGTGGCGTAGAAACCTCGATTCATCGGAGAAGGCAACTTTTCCCACTTTTCCCCTGTCCAATGACGGTAGTCCCATGCGAACTGCAGGCGTCGTTGCCGATGGACCTGAGTTAACATGGGCGCTTTGACACGGCGTCGACTCCGGATACCCATGCGTGACAGGATTCGCTCTGCTGTTATTGAGGATATCAGTGTCGTATTCCTGGAGTGCCCCAGCGTTAATTTACGTGGTAAATTGCTGCACTGTTGCACGTTGATTGCACTTTACAAGTAGACGAAGACGACTTATTGCTGTGAGATCGATGGCTTTTGGGGCTCTATGACGGGAAAGTGCCCGGTGTGCCGGCGGTCCATTCTTAGTACACCCTTACTACAGCACCTCTCGAATAGCACACAAAGTCAGCTGTTTCTGAGATGCTTCCTCCTTTGGCGTAGTAGCCGATGATCATTCCATTTTGCACGTCCGTCAAATCACTACCTCTGCCCACTGAGCTCACGTGACGCACTATGGCTCATCTGTCCTGGCCGGCGGCTCATATCTCTGTGTGGTCGACCTTGTCACGTGCACTCCGTGACGCGCCTGGGCGCGTACATACTGTGATCCCGGAGTGGTCATATTTTACTGATGCGACCGTGTATGTGCGATGTTCTGAACCTTCAAACAATGTGCAGACTCTTATAGGCATTTTGAATGTATACTGCAAGATGTGGTTCACCATTCGAAGCAATCCATCATGCTCTGAGTGAACTCGACACACTTCATCAAGGAATTGAAAGAATTATCGATCCGTTAATAGAAAGAATTGGCTATTATGGTGACCCAGAAAACTTTATCCTGGTAATAATCACCGACTCGCGTCCACACATGATAAAACTGGAATTGCCTTGCGCACTGAAAGCAAGGAGATGAAGTAGCGCGTGGTGAATGCAGGAGAGGTCCCAGCTGTGAAAACTGTTCTTTGTCGCACACAAGCAGAGGAACATCACGCTTCTTACCGAAGCTTCCGTTGCAACACGTGAAGTCAACAGAAGGGACGGATACATTCACGCAAAAACTGCACGTCAGAGGAAAATACCCTCGTTCACCATTAAACGCGAATGCAGCCTACGTAAGGATAATTTGATGAGTAGTGCATAACTCAAACAACTCGGAATAATCAAAACATAGCTGAACCGAGAAGAACTCGGTGTGTTTTTGTGCAATTGTGTAATGAACCATGTGTTACTTTTTAAATTTTAAATCGAAACAGCATAAGAAGTTCATTCAGTATAAATTCGACAAAACACCCTAATTTTCCCAAATTAAAGGTTTCCAGCAGCAACTAAAGATATCTCCAGATGACACTAAAATTATTCGGTATGTACTGAAGGAATCACGCTACCACATTTTCACGGTATTGGCATTATGTCCATCAAAGGAAAATTTTCCGTTTTATTTATATATAAATAAATGGTATATTTCAGAAGAAAATTGAAAACTTAAAGTCCCCAGCGGCAACTGAAGATATGTGACATCGTCATCAATACCATTTTGCATACATGCTAAGAAGCACGAAAGACAACTTTTCCGCGCTATTGCTAATTGAAATTCGAAGAAAAAAATTGTATTTCTCGATACATCCGAACTCGTATAGCCTACATGCTTAAAGGGGAATTGAACGTTTGTCCCCCTACACACAGGCCCATTGCGAGAAGCCAAACGGAGAGATGCTCTATCTACGCCAAAAAGACAGCGATACTGTGCTGTGAAAGTCAAGATATTGAGCCATATATAGGAATAAACCTATGCTTGGAAGAGGAATGTTTATTTCCTTCCACACTATAAAACACAGTATATTAAGAAAACGACATTTTTCGGGCTCGTTCGTCTTGACAACCTGGCTTCGCGAATTCCTGCAATGTATTTTCGCAGGTGGGTATTTTGCGACACTCAAGCTTCCTGCCGAAATCGCTGTACCGATCATCTCGGTGTTGCTTTGTTGCTCAAGTTCACGAACAACACATAGGTGTTACGTTTGTGTTTACGACTTTGCTTGTTTCCCTTTATTTCGAGCAGTGACCCTCAACTGCTGACAAATTACTCCTTTTAGGCAAATATATCGGGTTCTTTGAAACCTCTTAACAAATACCCGAAAGCCGTTTAGTAGTTTTTCCAGTTGGCGGAAATTTTATGCCCTGCACTTGGGCAAAGGGATAACGGCAAACTGAAATAAGAAATCTCTGCCGAAAAGTAACTTGGTGTCAGTCATGCTTTCCGATGTGACCTCATTGTGAAAAATGTCCTTCCGAATTCTACCGGATCAAGTTGATTATGCGATGAGCGATATGGGAGACGTCGGATTCCCTGCATCCCACGACACATCCACAGAACCTGGATATCATCGGAAGGTACAGCCGGGTCCAGGTTAATTGTTCCAGAACGTGCAGTGGATAGACGACAATGAAAGCAATTTTGAGTTGCTCAAAAACGTAGGGGTTCTTTGCCCTATAGGCGTGAAATCATTGTGCCGTTTCTAAGAGCGGAAAACATGGCACCTCTTTAAATTCATTAATCGCGGCCGAATTTTTTTTTTTTTTTTTTCGCAGTTCCAAATTATCTTCCTTTTCTTCTGCGCAACCTTAGAGGACAAAATATGTTGGAGAAAATGGCATTGAAAAGTGTAGGATGTTATTAAAGCATTGTTACCCATTTCGCAATTTCAGCTTGCCAGAGCATTGATTTTTTTTCATCCCCATTCTATTGCTTAAATTCTTGAAGACTTATAAAAGTAAAATCCACTGAAATCCTTTATTAGGATCACCGTGGTTTTCAGTTTCGTTGAATATTAGTTATTAAATGCTTTACGTTGCATATTACTAACATTTCCTAACTCTTTGAAGAGCAAAACTGGGGAACCGAATCGGCTTCCTGCTGATCAAAGTAACGTTCCTGAAGAAACGCAGGGGATGACCTTAATTATAGGATAAATACATTTTCAGGAGAAATACTTTGCACAACTTCCGAGGACCAAAATCGCAATAAATGGTAACAAAATAGCTCCTAAAATATATTTTGCTGCATATGGAAGTGCCATTACAATTATGATTCAGACTTCCAAAAATTGCAATGAAAATATTTTAATGTGTTGAGAATTCATCTCTTTAGCTTTCGCTTTCCTTGCATGAAAGGCATGCTGTATCTTGCGCAGTATGACTAAGCCTTTGTTTTCATGATATTTTGTAAACTGCGCTATGTTTTGATTATTATATGTCCCATCTGTAAGTTGTCTGCTGCCTAAGCATTATTTGTGGCGTCCGTGTTATGCGTCGTTTGAGTGTTGTCTCTAATGTACACATGTTTTGTCAGTTCTTGTAGTTTCTGGTGTGTTAGCTGTTACACTGTAACTGGTGATGTGTATCGTATTTGATATATACGAAACACCTCTTGCTTTTGGGTTTGCGTGAAATATTTTCTCAGGGCGTTCTTCACTTGTTCTGTGTGTTGTGCTTTCATTGTGTTTTTTATCTCGTTGGCTTGCTCCCAAAGGTTAATGCCTGTTAACACTTCGATGAAATGCTATGCCATGTGTGTATGTTGGGGTTGGCAGGTGTCTTGACATACACGAAGCTTCATCCGTCTCTGTTGTTTTTGTGGCAACTCGAGTGTTTTGCACATTGTTTTGCCTGCTAAAGAGAACATTGTTTTGCCTGCTAAAGAGAACATTGAATTCCAAATAGAGAAAAGACAGAGGAAAAGAGAGCGAAGAACAGCTTTCTAGTCATTTTGAATAGGGGAATGCACAGACACCTTGTGAGAGATTCACCTGGAATCCGATTTAGTGGATAACATAAAGAAGGTCATGACCGAGGAAACTATCAATAGGAGGGAAACGGAAATGAATTGTTTAAGGAGTTAATAATTGTGTCGCTGTCTTAGCAGGCAGAGAAGAAAGACAATGCCCCTATTTATCCCCTTTTATTTATGAAACAATTTTTCAAAAGAAATGTTGCAAAGAAAGAACCTAACTTTTTTTGCAACTTGCAAAGAAGCTCAAATTAATTTATTTTAACTCGAATAATTAATTACCTTTGAACTATGCCCGAAACCAGTTGTGGTTTTATTGCTGAAAAGCAGTTTATAATTCCTTTTAATCAACTTAAAAAAATAGATTTGGAAATGTACAAAAACGTTGGCGTTACTTTTTATCGTACACATGAGAATAATGCAAAATGGTGCATTTCCGTTTATAATAGCAAACTCGCACTTGCTATTATTTTTTCAAAATTTCATTAGAAAAAGTTTAATTCTTGTGCCTTTCGGAGGTCTTATTGAATTAACATGATTTGGCGTCAAAATGAGTGAATTTTGCCTCTCACCTTTCCTTTTTTCACCCGAGTTTTCTCTTTGAAAATTTACCCAATTTTTCGGGCATTAGATTTTTATGTAGGGACCATCGATTTTCAGTGTACTACTTTCATTCAACTACCCCACGAAATTACTTAACGGTCGCACACATTATTATATCTTGGCATGGTTATTTTCACTACTGTGCAGGTGACACATATTTAGTTTTGATATGAGATTATGTTGCTAAAATTATCATTGTCCAATGTGCAGTAGATAAAAAAGGTGTATTGTGAAGTTCTTGAGTGGTAAGTTGGTCGATGAGTGACACAGAGGAAGTCTGGATAAAAAATGATTGGATGTGAGTCAATAGGAGAGGAGAAAGTCTAATACTTCTTAGACATGGTAGTCTTTCAGCACATGCTGCTCCTAGTGGAAGCGATGTACCATCCCCTTAACAGGTAGTCAAGATGAGTTACTCTCCATGCAGTGTACTTGTGTGCTTCGCAGTGAGAGCATTACTTTTCTTCACATGCGTGGTCGATCCACTAGTAAGCGTAATTAAAAGGTTAATTTGTTAACTGTAGCCATGATGAGGAAAAGCAGAATTTTTCGAAGTAACATATAATAGTGCTCTGTATCATATTTGGACAATCAGTCCAACATCAGCAAAAGGCATGTTTGTGAAATGTAGTTTCATATCGGATTTGAGTGCACCTCAAGGAAGTGGGCCGTCACGTGATTTAGAGACCGAAAAGGCAGCTCAGTTATTTCATTGAGGAAAAAAATCTCCTGCTTTCGTAATGCTATTGTACTTTTACCTCTTAAAACGAGGAGACACCGATAAAAAAAACTTCATTCTTTTTCCTGAATGAGAAATAAATATGCAAAAGTGAAAAGCTTTGGGCAAAACTAAATCTGAAGTTCACTGAACCATAAAAGATGGTAAGCAAAATTAAGATCCCCTGCTCTGTCTTTGAACTTTCTGTACATCAGAGAGATGACATATGTAGGAAGAAAACGAGCCAGTTCTGTACATAACCAACAGCGCTGTGGTAGCATTTTAAATCCCTGTATTTTTGTCCGATATATGAAATTGACGGCCCACTAATTTCAGTGGGCAAAATTTCGAACATTAATAGGGCCTGTCTGTAATGTGTACGCCTTTCTTTTTTTTTTTTTTTTATACTTCTATCAGACATTTTCCTCTATTCTCTCTTTTTGAAATGTACTTAAATTCAGCTACAAAGTCGCAGCTGAGGTGTCTAATGCGACTAATTAACAGGTAGGCATTGTTTTTAACGCTAAGAACCTGCAGACACCTCAAGAAATGATTCATAAATAAGGAATGCCTAGTTTTATTTGTAGTAATCGAATAATCGTTTTTTTTTTTTTTTTCTTAATTTTAGCTTAGAATAGTAGCTATTAAACGCATCAGGAAATTCTCAGGGCGGAACTATTTTTTTCCGACTCTGCAGCTTTTCATATTTAACAATAGAAAGCCCCCAGCAAATAATATAACATCAGAATTTTGCATGCATTCAATTTTAGCCATACTACATTTTGTGACAGTGAGCTTATTCGTTTATACATGGACATCTTTACAAAGCATTTTTGCTTATTCCTATTTTAAGTTGCGCGTATTTATATTTAGCTTTTGATATATATTATATACAAATGTTCATTCTGTTCATAATTTTCATGCGCATTTTACGCTTGTTTCGCGTTTATTGCTCAGTTTGAGCCAAGGTATTTTGTTCAGCGTTACAAGCGTTTATTTAATATTTTGCTTCCTTATATTATGAGTTCTTACATTTTTACAATGCGCATGTATTTTTATATATATTGATATACTGAGTTTATCAGTTATTATTATTACGCGCACAATTTATGTTTTGAATTGTATATTTATATGTTTATACACATGCTTCCATTTAATGGAATATGAACTCGGATGATTACAAATTGATATGCATGCAAAGGATGCGATACCTTTTGTGATTTCAGTTCCAAATGCAGTATCTTTCACAAACTTTTGGATTTACGACCTGACTACAGACGTAATGAATGCGGTCATGCGTTTCCAAGACTGCAATAAAAAAAATAAAAAAGGGAAATGCTGTTCTGTCTTTATTTGCGTTTTCTCAACTTTTCCGTCTGTGTCAATGATATGTGTTAACAATGTTTTAAATTTTCGTGAATGTAAAAATACGTTTTTCGCATGTATGTATAATGTTCAAGTAGAACTCCCCAGCTTTTGCTCTGTGTGTGACGTCATCAAAATTATTTTTCATTGGGTCAACAATTCGACACTCACTTTGAGATAGCATCTTCAGTTTAAAAAAATCCGTTTTTTTTATTAATTAAATTTCATGCTGTAATTAATTAAGATATACGAGTACAAATAATTCTACAAGACATACGTGTAGAATACTTCTACTTAAGTAATTTGAAGGTCAATTTTCTTGTTAACAGAAATATTTTCATTCAGACTCTTATAGAGTTTAACCCGTATATAATAGAGTTGAAAGGACAGTTCAAAACATTTCATACATTCGAACTTACCAAAATAGTATACCTATACCAATGATCCGAATTTCTTGGCGTAGAATAGAAAATTAAACTTTCAAAGCTTTCGCACATCAACAAGATGGCTTTTTCAAGGAAGATATAGACAGCTGACTGCAAACTGGATAATAGAACGCTTCAACAATTTGAGCGCGTTGACTTTACTAAACAATAAATGAAGAGACGCAAATCTGATCATTCGAACAAACGATACCACATTGGTTGGGCACGCGGTACCGTGGAAGAAAACGCAGCATTAGTTGAGTAATTGATTCCAAATTTTCTATTTTACGCCAAGAAATTCGTATCATTAGTATATTTATACTATTCATGAATGAAATACGGGATTACACCATATAATACAAATTTTGAAGACGTTGAATGACAAGGATGGTAAGTCAGATAATATCCGAAAACTTGAAAATTTCGTCGTCCTGGAGCGGGAATCGAATTTGTGTCTTCCAGATAGCGCCCGGATATGCTAACCACTACATCACCCAGAACGACCAAGTCTCAAGTTTCCGACTAATTTGAATATAGCCATCGCAGGATTCGCTAATCGAAGCAACCGGCATTCATGTTTAGCGAATCTTGAATGCCGGTTGCTTCGATTAGCGGAGGTTTAGTGGGTAGCATACCCGGGCGCTATCTGGGAAACGCGGATTCCATTCCCGCTCCAGGACGACGAAGTTTTCGGATATTTTTTATTTCTGACCACCAGATTCGCTAAACATGAATGCCGGTTGCTTCGACTAGCGAATCCTGTGATGGTTGTACTCAAATTAATCGAAAACTTGAGACTTGGTGTTCTGCGTGGTGTAGTGGTTAACATATCCGGGCGCAATCTGGGAGACGCGGTTTCGATTCCCGCTCCAAGACGACGAAATTTTCAAGTTTTCGGATATTATCTGACTTACCATCCTTGTCATATTTGCACCAAAAAACGGATTGTCATCTTCATAGTTATACTATTTTGAGTATAATTGGTGTACAGTTCCTACATATTAATTATTCTTTATAACCAACAAATAGGGAAAAAATGTAATTTTTGGCATGTTACATTGTGTCAGGTTAAAACAAATCAGCAATAAAGTATTTACCAACTAACTGAAAGTAAATATTTGTTAATTAAAAACTGGAGATAGCAATAAAAATTTGAATGAGATCTCTAATAAGAGCAAAACATTAAATTAATGTAAAATTTAAAGTGACAGCAAAAATGCAAATTTAACTTGTTACATTTGCTTTTCTGTTTACACTTTATGCCGGAAGTATGAGTCAATTCCTTCTTGTTTTTTTGCTGATTATGAAAGCAGCTATTAAGAAAGATCCACCTAAAACTTTGCCCTACGTTTCCAACGGTAAAAACCTCCGTAGACATTTTCTTCTCAATTAATGTACGCATTTCCAAAGATAAAAATCATCACATCGATAAAAATGACTATATATTATAGCCTACTGTACTTTATATTTTCTAAAACTTAACCATAATTATATTAAGAATCAATAACTTGGAGCACAGAGCAAATTTTTAGGTGGATGCACTTTCTTTTTTATTTTTTTGAGACTTTCTCTAACAGAGTGGGTGATATGTTTCTAGATGCAAATTGAGCTCTAAGATTGTCTAAACTTTCAGTTGCAAGTCTCTTTGAAATTGTTTCTTTTCTACGGTGATTTCTTTTTTTTTTTTTTTTTTTTTGATTGGAGGTTTAACGACCACCGTGAGCAACTCAATGGGCTATAAGCAGTCGCCCGTCCCTAATTTAGGATCACTGGTTCCAGGGAAAGGAGAGAGCCAGTGCCGTAAGACAAACACAACATCCATGCCTGACCGGAATTCGAACCCGGACCCCTTACGGACGAATGATCAGAGGCCAGCGCCTTAGACCACTGCGCCACCGGGGCGGCCTACGGTGATTTCTTCTGCATCGTTTGATTGATCATCGTTCTTGCCCTGAATGTATCCCACTATGTCCACATCTGTGTGAATTTCCTCTCGAAAACTTTTCCTTCAACACCGACGACGGTCGCTGAATTTTGGTTTCAATTTATCCTTTGTTTTCTAAAATTGTAGAAAGTGGATTTGGTGAATTACCAAATTTTTTGCAACTTCACATTTTTAACTCCTTTTCCTACTAAACTGAGTGCTTCGATTTTCTCACTGAGAATCCACATTTTCCGATTTTTGTAACCGCATTGCACAGACTACGAGCAGTCGAAATGCGACTAAATTTACCGAATACGACCAACGTCATTCTTTGTTATCTAGGTGAGACTACTTGAGCAATAGCAATATCCAATGAAGGTGACATCACCGAAGAGATAAGGAATCCCGGTCGGCAAACAAAGATCTCTAGCGTCACGTCATTAACCCAGTGTCTTGTCCCGGTGGCCTTAAGCAGACATGACGGGAAAGTGGCGATGGATGGCATAAAATACATTTATCCAGGGTGTATGTGTGTGTGTCAGCTAGGACAAAATACAAATTAAACATTTTTGTCTTCATACAAAGTTACCTGGCTGTAGGGATAATCGCGGAGTATTATAAAATGCCCGTTATCCCTAGTTTTCTGGTGAAAGAGAAAATGATAAAAACTGAGCAGGTAATGCCAATTATTTTGTGCATTAATAACAGTGCTGAACTTTGATGCATACGGCTTCTCCGAAAAATGTTGTTTGTAATATGCAGTTAAAATAACAAGGGAGGATATTACGAAGTTCAGGGGATCTAAAAAAACTGCATTTTATGCAGAACTTCGTATTATGCGAGCTCGTTATATGTGGGTTGGACTGTAATTACAAAGGAAAATCCTAACAATCCAGTGGAAGGTTTCGGAGTGGTTTCCTTTTACCGTTCAGGAGGAATAGAACTCTTTTTTATTTGCATTCATAAAAAATGTAACTGATAAATTCTGAAGGTAAAGTACATAAATCAGCTGGTATGGGAGTTCTGTTGTTTTCGAAAACCGTGAAAAAGCAGAATTTATGGAAGTTAGGTGAGTAAGTAGGGTAAAGTTTATAAAGTTGAACAGACACTTAATAAACAAAAAAAAAAAAATTCTTCCTACCTGAGAAAGAGATAGCTCGTCGTTCCAGTGACAGAGTGGTCAGAGGTGCTAATTTCTGGCTAGTCCTACATGCTGAGCCAAGTCAATGATGAGGCATGGGGCCTGTGTTTATCCCACGGGGCTGACAGTCTCCCTTACCTGGAACCAGTGCCCTAACGGATGACTGCTTATAGCCAGCCCCAAGCGTCACTCCCCGCCCCCATGCCGAAAAAAAAAAAAAGACTTATGTAAAGCATATAATTTTTTTGTATCCAGGTATTACATGATTTCTATACAGGAAAGACAATATCAATAAAGCGTAAATTAAAGGTTTCCACAGTCTTTTAAAACATTTATTAAAAAAAATTATAAAATGTGTAGTGCCTTTTGTTTGTTTGTTCTGAATGAAAATCCTTCAATCAAACTGAATCTCGAAATAATAGTAAGCAATGGCGAAATGCGCATTTGGAGGCCTTAAGGGATATTTTATTTTGAGACCCCATCTAAAATTTAAAAATGTTTTTTTTTTTTTTAGAATGTTAAACTGAAATATATGAATTGAAGAATACGATATATATTATTTTTTTAATTAAACTGAAAGCATACGTATAAGGAATCACATACTCGAGTAGTAAGAAGAAATCGCATTGTATATCTCGTTCAGTATTATTAAATAACTAGATGAAAGCCCGTCACTAAAGACGGGGGAAAATAAAATTTATGATACAGAAATTATTGACATTTATTTATTGAGTTTTTGAGTTCCACGTCAAAAGATGGCGACTTTGCTCACAGCTTTCTGAAAATTTCCCGAGCAGTTGGTTATGGAATTTGATACGACGGGCTGTCTGTTTATTATGTGTTTTATAAAACCTTTAGTCCCTATTTTGTCAACACTTCCTTGTGCAGATTTTTCGTATGCACTGACTGTGAACCCTGTATCAATTTCCCCTGTTCTTTTCCGTTAACTATTTTTATCTTGACGTCGTCAGATCGTCTTACTCTTGACGTTGCCACATACAAATGGCCAAACACCGGTTCAGGTAGTGAACTAAAATTCATGATGTAAAGTTTTTCGTAGCCGTTGGGGCAGTGGTCTCAGCGATGGCCTCTGATCATTCGTTCGAAAGGGGTCCGGGTTCGAATCCAGTGAGGCATGGATGTTGTGTTTGTTTTACTACACTGGCTTTTTCCTTTCTCTGGAACCAGTTACACTAAATTAGAGACAGGCGACTGCTTATAGCCAAGCGTTGTTATAGCCCACTGAGTACCTCACGGTGGTCGTTAAACCTCCAACAAAAAAAAACAAAAAAAGTTTTCGTATCTCTAGAGTTGACCGTGTGACATAAAGCACCGCTGACGCCATGTGAGAATGATTTGGATTAGATGACGTCACACCGGCAGCTGTGTTCTTTGTTGCTATGACAACAAAACAAAGTGGTATACCATCACCCCCTAATAGCTTAACAGGCCCGCGCACCGATTTGTGACGTCACTAGAGTAGTCTGTAGTCGCAGAGAGGGGCATTACGGCGATGTGCGAACGAACGCGTCTTTACGTACACCAACTAACCAGGTCGTGCGTTCTTTTAGAGTTTCACTGCATTTAAATAAGAACTTGTGTGTTAGTTTTCAAATAACTGCAGAGTTAACAAGTTTGTTTAATAATCTTTTAAAATACAGAAGAAAAAGAAATTACAGCGTAAAATTTAGCGTAGCAATAATTTCGACTTGAAAGGGTAAGCAACACAGATTCGTCAACTTAATGAAAGCATCCCTGTCATTTCACTGGAAGTGATAAACCATTCCTATAATCGAAATTATAAACTGTTGTCGTAGTTTCACTTGAAGTTATAGTGTCTTTATAGTTAGCCGAACGATTCCTGTACTTGTGAACAAATCGTTCTTGTACTTGAAAGATTAGTTTGATGGTCCATTACGAAGTATCGCCGTCGTTTCAAAAGATGTCGATTGACATATTTAAGGAATCAGATTTTTCATTCATTGCAAACTTATGACTATGAAAATTTTAGTAATGAAATAATTCCTTTAGTGAAAATGTATTTTATATGCAATCCGTGATCACTAATATATGAAAAAAAGGTCAAGAAAAACTGAATTTTTTTCTGCGTTTTTTAATTATTACCAAAGGCTCAACAAAACACGTTTTAACATACATACAGTGAATTGCTGCTTAATCCACTGATTGCATCAAATAAATTAAGATTTCAAGAAAATTATGCAATTGCTACATTATTAAACGTACAATAATGACATAACAAGTTTTCCTAATTTTAGTACCATCTAGTTACGTGTTTGGACAACTTCATTTTGATAAGCAAATATAAGTTTATAATTTTTGTCTTCCAGAGCACTATTTCAAAAAAGTTACCTTGTCAATGTATTAAGTATATTAGTAGCATTAAGCAAAACTATTTGGATCCACAATATAAGCATTTCTTTTTATCTGGAAAAATACAAGTAACTTATTGGCAGAAATTTCCTGAAATTTGATTTTCAAGAAGTATTCAGGAAAACTGCCAATGTACATATAATTACGGTTGTGTAGTTCTTTGTGTATCACAAGCACAATTTGATTAAGTGTCCGTTAGCTGTTTCTTGAAGAATTTCAAAGACACATTTTTAAGAAAATCTGAAATTTGTTCCAATTATTTCTTAAAGTATTTTTCAGATAATTATTATATTTTTTGAGAACCTGAAAAATGCACATGCAGTTATTGTACTGAATAAATCTAAGCGATTGTCTTGGTACTATAGGATGTATTTTAAAAGATGTACATGTTTCATTATAAATTGACTAACTTGATGTACCATTTTCTCAGAAACTATAAAAAGCAATGGTAAAAAATTTTGCACAAATGTTTTGTCATTGCTAAAGCTATTGAAAAAGGTTGTTTTTTCCTTTTTTTATGATTTTGGTTTCAAAATAAATTCTTTGAAGGATTGAAGAAGTTTTTCCCCATACAAAAATTGACACCCACCCTCACGTTTGGAAGCACACTTTCCAGTAGTTATCGGATAATATGAGATATATTAGTTGCAGTTATTATTGCTGTAGCTTGTGAAGACACAGTGCAGGAAGTCTGGAAACAGATAAGTCTAGATAAATTAATAAAAAGTTGATCTCTCATTTTAAGCAAACGTTTTCAAAAAAAAAAAAAATAGAAGCGAGTATATATTTCTACTTGTATTTTAAAAATCTTGTTTGTTTAGAACATAGTTTCCACAATATGTGGATTCATGTCGATCCACGTACTTTTTTTTCTCTTAAAAATAACAATATCCAAGGCTTAAAAATACCATGCCCGAGATGCCCAGAGCATGTAAATCATTCGTCTGGGCAGGTAAATAAAACATCTAATTGCCTGTGCATGGTAACTAAATTTTAAAATAAAAAAGTTTGTAATAAAATTTCCTACTACACAAGAAAAAAAGACAGTCATTACATGTCGTGTTTCATGTCATTGTTAATTAATGGAAGTTGTATTATTGTTACGAAGTACCAAGGAAAGAGTAATATCACATCTTTAATTATGTTAAGCTCTACGCCCAGAAATCGGAAACCTAGTTTTGCTCCAAATTTTGTTTATAATCAACAACAGTATGCATGCCTCTGATGTACCTGCCTTTATGTCGTGTGCGTCCTGCTGGCAGGTACGTCACATCTCCCCCTCCCCAAAGAGGGCCGGGGGCATGGCCCACGGGTCAGCCGTGACCATGAATCGTTGCAGGCAACCATCCGCTGTAGAACGTGCACTTGAGAACTCCCAGTCAATCCGATGTGTGGAATGCAACGTCACACACATTTATTTTTCGAAACGCTGGAGAAGAGATTCTCTGATTTTTCCTATCCCGCGGTGTGGAAATAACATCACACCAATGCGAGATTTTGAACGGCCGGGTCATCCGGATAGTTCGGGCGCCATTATAACGAAGTAAATTTCTCCGTCATTTTTGGTCTACGCCGGGAATCGAATCCGAGTCCGCTTATTCCGGAACAAGTCGCTCTACCAACTGAGCTACGCAGACGTTCATTCTGATTCCTATCTGCCATTATGTCGTGTGCGTCCTGCTGGCAGGTACGTCACACCACATATAACGAGCTCGCATAATACGAAGTTCTGCATAAAATGAAGTTTTTATAGATCCTCTGAGCTTCGTAATATTCTCCCTTGTTATTTTAACTGCATATTATAAACAACATTTTTCGGAGAAGCCGCATGTATCAAAGTTCAGCACTGTTATTAATGCACAAAATAATTGGCATTAGCCCAGTTTTTATCACTTTCTCTTTCACCAGAAAACTATAGGGATAACGGGCTTTTTATAATACTCCGCGGATATCCCTACAGCTAGGTAACTTTGTATGAAGACAAAAATGTTTAATTTGTATTTTGTCCTAGCTGACACGCGCACATACACCCTGAATAAATGCATTTTGTGCCATCCATCACCACTTTCCCGTCATGTCTGCTTAGGACCGGGACAAGACACTGAGTTAATGACGTGACGCTAGAGATCTTTGTTTGCCGACCGGGATTCCTTATCTCTTCGGTGATGTCACCTTCATTGGATATTGCTCAAGTAGTCTCACCTAGATAACAAGAATGACGTTGATAGTATCATAGAACTCAACATAAATTGTCTTTTTCATCGTTATTATATTTTCATCAATTAACAAAGTGTTGAAAATAGAAAAATCCAATTTTGTGTTTATTTTCTTCTTTTTTTAGCCCCTGCGATATCGAGGTCCCAAGCGCACACTTCTTCTGCCTATGCAGTAATCCGCTACTGACAGCGAGTTCTATTTTGCCGATGTTAATACCTTGCGGTAAAATTTCAGTTGAAAGCAAGATCCTTGGTTAGCTAAAAGTCTCTATGTCCCTGACCACTCGGTGGGCGAGTGATCAGGGACATAGAGACTTTTAGCTCACAGACTTTCAGCATAGAGACTTTTAGCATAGATACTTTTAGCATAGAGACTTTCAGCGTGGAGACTTTTAACATAGAAACTTTCAGCATAGAGACTTTTAACATAGAGACTTTCAGCATAGGGACTTTTAGCATGCAGACTTTCAGCATAGGGACTTTTAGCATAGAGACTTTTAGAATAGAGACTTTCAGGATAGATACTTTTAGCATAAAGACTTTCAGCATGGAGACTTTTAGCATAGAGACTTTCAGCATAGACTTTTAGCATACAGACTTTCAGCATAGAGACTTTTAGCATAGAGACTTATAACCGTCAGCATAGAGACTTTCATCATAGAGACTTTTAGATAACCGTCCAAGCTCGGCCCAGGCTTTAGTCCCGGATGAAGTATCGGTGATGTGCCTACCCCAAGGAGCCGACGCTATTCTCCCCGTGGAGTTACCTTCTCTGAATAAAAAAGATATTCCGGTAGGTTTAGAAGTTAATTAACATATAGTAGTACAACTTGAAGGATGGAACTTTAGAGATACAGGCGAGGCTGCTTTGATTGAAAAGTGGTTTCGTAGGAAAACGTGAAATACTAGAGTTTAGGAGTATACACTCAGTGGGCAAAGCATTAAAGACACCTATACTTAATAGAGTATTGGTCTTCCTCTATCGCGTATTCAACAAATACCGGAGAGTTTCCGGAGGTAATGCGAGTCATGCCTGTTGCAGCATTGACCACAATCCGCCCGAGACGTCGCTCTAGGATGCAATAATCTGATGTTCCGCTCTACGGCATTCCAGAAAACTTCATAGAGTTAAAATCCGGGGACATTGGGGACAATGGATGGTTCCAAACTCAGGTGAGTGTTCCTCGAGCCATGTCTGGATGGTTGCGGCGCGTTGATCACACCAAGGGACCTAATGTGTCCAACGAGAAAGCTCCCCAAACCATCACACAGCCACCATTACCTTGAACAGATCCGACCTGGCACGACGGGGCCACGTCTTCACGATGTCGACGCCTCACCCGCACCCTCCGGTCAACTCTGTACAGCTAAAAGGGGATTCATCTGAGCACACGACGCGGCGCCATTCTGCAGATGTCCAGTTTTGATGTTCCCGGCACCAAGCGAGGCGTAATGTCCGATGACGAGCAGTCAACAGTGACACACGATTAGGGCGTGGCTCCTATAACCCAGGAAATGCAGTGTGAGGTGTACCGTTCACTAGCTGACGATGATTGGGTCTCTTACATTTAACCTGGGTGTGATTGGTGCCGTCGCTTCCAGGATATCGGTCTGTATGAGCCTGGATAGTCTACGTCGAGCCCGGTCATTAATGGCGTGCGTTCAGCCAACGCTTCCTCTCTGAACACTGGTCTGTCCACCGGTGGTATACTTGTGGTACACCCTTGATACGGATGCCCTCGGGAACCCTGGGATTCTTACCACTTGGGTGATAGAATGAATCTGTCATTCTCCGACAATACGCCCACGATCAAAGTTGCTCAGATCACCACCTTTACTCATGTTAGTCGATTGCTGTACACTGTTGGGAAGCCCTGGTTTTTTGCCTATTTACTGCCTGCATTCGGTTTGGGTCTGTTCCACTCTGTGCAGGGATACCATGTCATCTGCCCACCATCCCTACCTCTAATGTTTTGTCCACTGAATGTTTTATAAAAGGGCAGAATAATGATAGTTTATTCCGCCGTTGTGTAATTAAATATAAAGCACCTCACAACCTAACCACTTTTGAACACCATGTCTGAAATAAGAAAAAGTGGAAAAGCAGGTGGAAAGGACTGGGAAGGGTTTTGGGAAGAAGAAAAAATCGTTTAATATTTATGTTAGCAACAGATAAAATCAGTGAGGAAGGAAGGAGGCCAAACCGGAAATGAAGACTTGATGCGACGAGTCATCATTTCCGGCTTAGCGTCCTCTCCTTATCCATATCTAACTTATGCTTCCCTACCCGACGCATCATGACTTGATGCGTCGGGTAGGGATGCATAAGTTGGATAAGGATAAAGATCGATTGCCAGAATTATTTCCGAGGTACAGTAAGTAATATGGTTAAGAGAAAAAGTAAACAAAATAATTCTCAACCTTTTAAGAACCACACAGGGTTGATATAGGAATAAAATACGTGACAAAGTTACAACTCGGGTAATAAATGATAGTAAAAGGTAGAGATAAACATTCATCAGGCTAAACAGTGAAACATCATTGGTTCTCTTAAAAGAATCGTGAAGTATTATCATTGGTCTACAAACTAGTATGTTATTAGTAGCTTACTCCGTAACGAGGATGGAGCAAGAGTCACGCTTAAATACTATTGATTCTTGAACTTAGTGACTTGGTGAAGCAAAAACACACAAATAGTGCCAACTTCATGGCAAACTCTACAAAACTGGGACTTGGGAAAACTTTTGAAACGGTAGAGATATAGGCTACTCGAAGTAGGGTAATAAGGATTCATATAAGTGTTTGTAAGTTCTCGTATAGCCGCGAGCAGCTCCGAAGGACCGCCCCAAAAAAGGAAAAAATATGTATATACAATAATTTGTAATATATACACTGTATTTACATCCTTACATCCTTACGGGCGTCATTAACGCAGCTGATATAGACTGAAGAGCAATTGAATTAGAAATACCTGTCTAATAACGTGTAGCACCACCTTCCGCCCTGATGACGGCGGCGATTCGTCTCGGCATGGACTCGACAAGGCACCGGAAGCGTTCGGAAGCCATACGGATCCACGACCCCTCAACAATCTCCCACAGTTCACGAAGATTTGATGGAGGGGGTCAGAGCCTCGAACATCTCTCTCGATGACATCCCAGATGTGCTCGATGGGATTGAGGTCAGGTGACCTAGCTGGCCAAGGAAGCGAGGTCACGTCGGTGGAGTGTTCATCCAACCATTCGGATACAATTCGGGAGCGATGGCACGGTGCATTGTCTTGTTGCAGGATGAGGTCCCCAATGGGATGTTGAAGCCACACAAACGGAAGCAAATGGTCGTCCAGGATATCCCGGTAACTTGGATCTGTGAGGGACGATGTCACATGTACTAGGGTTCCCATTTCAATCCACGTAAACAGTCCCCAGACGAGAATGCCACCCCCACCAGCTTGAAGAGTACCCTGCTGGCAAGAAGGATCCATCGCTTCATGTGGTTTGAGCCGTACTCGTATCCTCCCATCCGCATGCACCAACGTGAATCTCGACTCATCAGTCCAGGCAACATTTTTCCACATGTCTAGGGTCCAGTGGCGATGTTCCCGCGCCCATGCTAATCTTTTCACCCTGTGATGAGCGGTCAGCAGAGGTACCCTCGTGGGACGATGGCTTCTGTACCCCAAAGCGAAGAGATGGTTCTGGATGGTGTGGCTGCTTACACGTTTTTGTGCACCAGCGTTAAATTGCAGAGTGATTTCTTGCACTGTGGCCCGTCTATCCGCTGTTACAGTGCGAGCTAGCCGACGATGACCCCGCTCATCCACACGCTGTTGTCCACGGCAGTTGGCCTTTGCGGGGATGGTTTTACCGGATTCGATGTACTCACGGTGCTTCCGTGACACAGTGGTTCTTGAAAATTCCAGTGCCTGTACGACTTCCGATATGGAGTGACCCATTCGTCGGGCCCCGACAATTTGCCCACGATCAAATGCGCTTAGATTATTTGTCCTACATATACTGCGTCCGACTCTTACTGTTCCCGTCGCATCACTCCTTATATTGTCGGATCACTGCATACGTCATGTCGTTCCCGTTTACAGGGCCGCCCACAGCTCCACATTTGCATAACGTCAGCTGTCTCTAATTCAATTGCTCTTCAGTGTAGACCGGAGCGCCAAAAGTCATGGGAGAGCATTATGAAAAGTTTTAACTGGCGCTGCCGTCGTATAAAGGCTTCGACTCACACCACAAATTTTATCAGTTGCGAGGTGTAATCTCGTGAGTCAGGTCGAACAACCGCTAGTAGGATTATGGCAAGCCAACGTGAATTATCGGAGTTTGAACGAGGCATGGTAGTGGGAGCCAGACAGATGGGACATTCAATTTCCGAAGTTGTGCGAACATTCAACATTCCTCGATCCAAGGTGTCACATGTGTACCGAGAATACTTCATGGACGGCATTACCACCCACCGTGGACAGCGCAGTGGCCGAACACAGGTGCTGAATGATCGTGACCAGCAGCGTCTGACCAGGATTGTCAATGCTAACAGACAAGCGACACTGGCTCAAATTACATCCATACTCAGTGCAGGAGATACCACAGACATATCCATCAGGTCAGTTCAGTGTAATTTAGTGTCCATGGGGTATGGGAGCAGAAGAACCACAAGAGTGCCTTTGTTAACACTACGATATCGGACACAGCAGCTCACCTGGGCTCGTGAACACGGTAATTGGACCTTGGAAGACTAGAAACATGTGGAGTGGACCGATGAATCACGCCACCAGTTGTTATGAGCTGATGGTAGGGTTCGGGTGTGGCGCAGACCCCATGAGGCCATGGACCCAAGCTGTCAACAAGGCACTGTGCTAACTGGTGGCGCAGACCCCATGAGGCCATGGACCCAAGCTGTCAACAAAGCACTGTGCAAACTGGTGGCGCAGACCCCATGAGGCCATGGACCCAAGCTGTCAACAAGGCACTGTGCTAACTGGTGGCGCAGACCCCATGAGGCCATGGACCCAAGCTGTCAACAAAGCACTATGCAAATGGTGGCGCAGACCCCTGAGCCCAAGCTGTCAACAAAGCACTGTGCAAACTGGTGGCGCAGACCCCATGAGGCCGTGGACCCAAGCTGTCAACAAAGTACTGTGCAAACTAGTGGCGCAGTGGTCCAAGCGATGGCTTCTAATCATTCGTCCAAAAGGGGTCCGGGTTCGAATCCCTATTGGCATGGAAGTTGTGTTTGTCTTACGGCACTGGCTCTCTCCCTGCCCTGGAACCAGTAACCTTAAATTAGGGACGGACGACTGCTTATAGCCCATTGAGTTGCTCACGGTAGTCGTTAAACATCCACTGAAAAAAAATAAAGCTGGTGGTGATTCCATATATGTGTGCGGTATCTTTACGAGGCACGGTTTGGGTTCTCTGGTCCTCGTAAATACGCCATTAGCCGGTAATCGTTTTGTTGCTCCGTTGGGTGACCATTTTCAGCTTATCATAGAATTCATGTACCCCAACAACGATGGGATTTTCCAGGAGTACAATGCACCATGTCATCGAGCCAAGCTGTCCAAAATTGGTTGGAGAAGCATTCTGGACAGTTTCGACGGAGGGTGTGGCCACCACGTTCGCCCGATATGAACCCAATAGAGCACTAATGGACGTGATGGAAAGGTCTATTCGCACCCAAGATCTTACACCTGCAAATACCACCAACTGTGGGCGGCTGTTCAGACGGCATGGCTCAACATCTCTCCAGAAGTCTCTTCCAACCACTTGTGAAATCGATGGCACGTCGAGTTGTTGAACTTCATCGGGCTAGAGGAGGTTCTATACGCTACTAGCTACGTATCTCATGACTTTCGGCACCAGTGTACAATAGGCTTGGATACTTCTTTCCTGTCGTCCTAAGAAGCAGGCAAGATCTCTAAGATCATTGATTTGCTCAAGTTTACGCAGCCAATTAGTGCCTAATCCTGCCAGTGCCTGGATGGGCCTGATTTGACTCATATCATCATATATAACGAGTGATCACTGAATTACGACCACCCTTATCAAAAGTGGATGCTTCCCGTTAGCCACGTGATATCCGAGAGAGCGTGATAAGTCAACTGACTTAGCAAATACACTGGCGTGCAAAAATTAAGGACGAGGCGGTTTTTCGAATGTAACGTCGTGCAGAAGTGCTCCACATCGACTCAAATCATACCATAAGATCCCCAAGATGTAAGAATATGGGACAAGTGAGCAAAACCGTCCAAACAAGGAATACAAAGGCACTTTATTAAAAAAGTAGCTTCGAGCACAACTGGACAGAAGACAGAAACGTCCATGTGACAGGCGGCTGCCAAGAAAATCCAGTCCTTAGTAGGGGATATGATCACCCCTGACTGCGTTGCAGGATTTACAACGTCTGTCCATGCTGAGGACGAGGTTGTCAAGGAGCTGTTGAGGCATCGCTGCCTATTCCTCTTGTAGCAACAGTCGCATCATTGGAATCGTTGCTGGCGGCTGGTGACGTGCTGCCAAGCGTCTTCCGAGAAGGTCCCACACGTGTTCGATTGGATTTAAGTCCGGGGACCTTACGGGCCAATCCATGCGTTGAATATCTTCATTCTCCAACAGCTCTGCGACAGCCACTGTACGATGAGGTGTAGCGTTGTCGTCTATGAAGAGGAACTCAGGACCCACAGCACCTCTAAACAGACGAACGTGACGCAGGAGAACCTCGGTACAATTGCGGACACCAGTGACTGAACCTCCTTGGAAGATGTAGAGGTCAGTACGGCTACAAGCATGATACCGCCTCAAACGAGAACTCCGCCACCTCCAAACTGGTCCCTTTCGATGATGTTGGAGGTGTGATTGTGTGTTCCCTGCTCTCTCCCGATGTGTATACGTCCAGAATCGCTCGTCAGACTAAATCGGCTCTCATCCGTAAAGAGAACTCGACCCCATTGCTGATGTGTCCAGTTCTTGTGTTCCTAGCACCACAGAAAGCGCCGTCTCCAATGAGCAGGCGTTAATGGCACACACCGTACTGGTCGCCGTGCAAATAGACCACCTTTGTGCAGCCTCCTGGCCACGGTAAAACGCGATAACGAACGTCCAGTTGTCTGTTGCATGTGCCTTGCGATTTCTCCCGCTGTCTGTCGTCTGTCTCTTCTCGCCTGTAGGACAATATACCGGTCGTCCGCCGCAGTGGTTGCTCGTGGACGACCACTGCTAAACTCTCGGAGAGCTGTTCCTGTCGTTTGAAATGCTCTCCAAGCTTGGGAAACGATGCTGTGAGCGATCCCGAACTTCTTGGCCACACTAGTCACACTTCGACCTTCTTCCAACTTCCCGATGACGCGACCTTGGGTAAAGTCATCCAGATGTCGTCTACTGGATTGCCTGTTAGCCATATCACACGTTGGCAGCAACTCTACGTCGTTCAAACCAATGTACACTGTGCAATAGCTTTCACCGAATTGCTGAGCGTACACCGCCAGTGTGCTTTATACCCTTCCGACCCCCCCATCCCTACGTCATGCTGCACATATGCGCATGCCCTACCGTACCGGACCCTAGTCTATCTCCTAAGTGGTCTTTCGGTCCGTTCTGCCTGCTCGTTCCGCTGTTATGCTAATTTCTCCTCTTCATTCTTAATTTTGCACACAGGTGTACAAGGTGTGAGAAGAACAGTAAGTTGTAAAATTCGGAGCGTGGTGGGTAAATGGAAGGATTTATCAGACTTTGAGAAAAGACAGGTTGTGGGAGCTTGGAAAGCGGGTGCTTCGATTTCCGGAACGCCGCCCCGGTGGCGCAGTGGTCTAAGCGATGGCCTCTGATCATTCGTCCGAAAGGGGTCCGGGTTCGAATCCCGGTGAGGCATGGATGTTGTGTTTGTCTTACGGCACTGGCTCTCTCCCTTCCCTGGAACCAGTGACCCTAAATTAGGGACGGGCGACTGCTTATAGCCCATTGAGTTGCTCACGGTGGTCGTTAAACCTTCAATTAAAAAAAAAAAAAAAATTCCGGAACGGCCGAACTGGTGGGCCGTTCGTTAGCCGCCGCAATTAAAGTGTATTAAGACTGGAGTGAAAATAGTCGCACAACGGCCGGGAGGCAAAACTGCATATGACAGCAAAAAATTTATGTGAGAGGTGAGCACAGCCAACAGACGCAGCACTGTTCAACAGTTGACTACCCGATACAACAGAGCCGCCCCGGTGGCGCAGTGGTCTAAGGCACTGGCCTCTGATCATTCGTCCGTAAGGGGTCCAGGTTCGAATCCCGGTCAGGCATGGATGTTGTGTTTGTCTTACGGCACTGGCGCTCTCCCTTCCCTGGAACCAGTGACCCTAAATTAGGGACGGGCGACTGATTATAGCCCATTGAGTTGCTCACGGTGGTCGTTAAACCTCCAATCAAAAAAAAAAAAAAAAAGATACAACAGAGGTCCACCCGGAACAGTATCTGTTATGACTATGCGTCCCACTCTCGCACGCATGGTTTATAGCAGCAAACGACATTGTCTCCAAAAAAAGATTCATCGGAGCAAAAGACTCGTCTGGTGCCAAGATTATGCAAAAAGTATTTTTTTCCACCCGAGATGAAGATGGACACTGCTGCTTTTACTAGGCTCTTTCACTACCAGCTCATTTAAACTGCAGCTCGGTGACTGCTATGGCTTTGGCTTTTAATGACTCAGTGGCTGCAATAGCACTAATTTATATACGGGCAGACAAAGATGTGGAGTGACAAAAAACAAAAAGCAACACTGTGTAAGGATGAATAATTAACTTGATTTTAGCCACTTAACTCTGATGATTGTTCCTTTTTTTATGTAATACAGACACTTGCCAAAGTCTAAGACCACCTGTCAATTTTTTGAAAATTAAGATTATCAAAGAAACAAGTAATTACTAGTCAGATATATTTGAAACAAGAAACATGACACCAAATTTTCGGGTGTAATAAGCACGTCTTTTGAATCCGTTCTGACGCAAATTAAATTTATCAAAGTTATTCAAAGTCAATGGAACCGGTATGGAAAACAATAGTATCTGACGGAAGAAAGAAGTTTTTCAATCGGGTCTTTAATCCCCCAGATATTGCTGTAAACGGAATCGTGAGCTTACGCCCTCTGTTTGCAGACTTGTGCGTTAAGAAAAACATGAATTTATGAGAAACATTTTTTTTTGATTGGAGGTTTAACGACCACCGTGAGCAACTCAATGGGCTATAAGCAGTCGCCCATCCCTAATTTAGGGTCACTGGTTCCAGGGAAGGGAGAGAACCAGTGCCGTAAGACAAATACAACATTCATGCCTCACCGGGATTCGAACCCGGACCCCTTTCGGACGAATGATCAGAGGCCATCGCTTAGACCACTGCGCCACCAGAAACAAGAAACAACGGCCAGAAACATTTCGCACCGGAAACGCTCTCCAACACCGAAATAATTTTTCAAATCAAACTCTTAGAAACAGCTATCGACAAAAATAAGATATAACTTTACGTCCCCTGGTGGGAAAACCATGCATTATTTTAGGAAGAAAGTATTCTCAAAATGTTTTTCCATATGAGCGGTATCAGTCCAAAAAAAAAAAATTAGTCGAGTTTTCAGGAACTCAGATTTTGCTACAAATTCAGCAGAAGCAGAAATTAACACTTATGCCCCCTGGTGGCTAAACCATTCTTTACCAAACATTGGAAATTATGTGAAAAATATTTTTCCATCAGTTCTTGTATGCGATACAGGAAGAATTTTTCAAATCGGAGTTTTAGAAGCAGAAAAACCGCAGAAAACACAATTTACCTTTGTGCCCCCTAGCGGAAAGTCTATGATATACTTAGAAATTTTGAATTTATAGGGAAAACATTTCGCATCGGGAACACTATCCAACAAAGAAGGAATTTTTCAAATCGGACTCTTAGAAGTAGAGATATTTACAAAATATAAGATATACATCTACGCCCCCTGGCGTAGATGTAGTATCGATCAACAAACGACTTTTTTTTCAATCGAGATTTTAGAAGCTCATATTTTGTTGCTAATACATCAGAAGCGGAAATTAAGATTTACACCCACTGGTGGCCAAACCATTTTTTTTACAAAAATTAGAAATTATGTGCAAACGATTTCCCATCAGGAGCTGTATGCGGTGCAGAAAGAATTTTTCAAATCGGAGATTTAGAAGCAGAGATATAGGGAGAAACGCAATTTACCTTTATGCACCCTAGCAGAAAGTCTATGAATTACTTGAAATTTTTGAAATTATATGAAAAACATGTCACACGGAAAACGCTATCCAACAAAGAAGGAATTTTTCAAATCGGACTCCTAGAAATACAGATATTGACAAAAATAATATATATATATCTGCGCCACCTGGCGGAGAAACTGTGAAATATTTTAGGAAGAAAATATTCCGAAAAGGTTTATCGATGTGAGTGGCATCAGTCCACGAAATAATTTTTTCAATCGATATTTTAGAAGCTCGGATTTTATGGCAAATACATCAGAAGCAAAAATTAACACTTACTCCCCCTGGTGGCCAAAGTATTCTTTACCAAAAATCAGAAATTATATGCAAAAGATTTTCCATCAGGAGATGTATCCGCTGAAAAAAAAATTTCAAACCGGAGTTTTAAAAGAAGAGTTATCGGGAAAAATGTAATTTACTTTTACGCCCCCTAGCGGAAAATCTATGCGTAATTTGAAAAAGAAACTATATCTAAAATATTCTTCGACATAAATGGAATCGAAAGATAAAATATTTTTTTCAATCGGATGTTTAGAAGCAAATATGTGGAATACAACGTAATTTTGAATTCGACATCATCTGCATTTACGTCCTCTAGCGGCGAAATTGTTCATCGTAAAAAAACGAAATAAAGGATCACCTTTCGCATATTTCAAGCTTTCGAATGCAAAAAGAATTTTTCAAACCGGACTATTAGTTGCAGAGATACTTTGGGTACAAACGGACGGACGGACAACCCGATAACATAAGCACGATCTTTTTTTACAAAAGACGTGAAATGACATCACAGATGAGTATTTTCAACCCAGAAAGACCGAAATCAGTACTTTGTGTGGCCACCTTTGTTTTTTATAACGGACAGAATAAGATGTGTCATACTCCCAATGAGGGATTTGCAGTAGTCATTTGAAATGCTTGGGAAATCAAAGCTTGGGAATTTTATGACTGTTTTTTTGTTACGTTGTCTTTTAAAATGATCTACAAAGTTTCGATGGGGTTAAGGTCGGGACTATTACCGGGCCAGTCAAGCACAGTTGTGTTTTTTTCTCTGCAGGTAGTCCTTTACTGTCTTTGATCTGTGGCATGGAGCACCATCCTGCATAAAGATTGTGCATCTGTGCACTTGCATACGAGTTAACAGCTTCTCACGTAACATTTCCACATAAAAAGGGCCAGTCATGATAGTGACTGTCGGTAAAAAGGATAATGAAGCAGTACCGGATGCTGACATAGCATCTGTGCTAACGGTGTATTTTTCATCAAACTTTTTGCCTTTTGGTCGTCAAACATGTGCCTCACGTGATTCAAATTGACGCATAGTTGATTCATCGGATAAAAGAACTTGGAACTAATTTTCAGCAGTCCACGATTAATAACGCTTCGCAAACTGGAGTCTCTTCTTTTTCATGGCAGAGGTTAGTTTAGGTTTATGTGCAGGTTTATTAAGAATTTCATCCAAAATCTTTGCTAAGACGTCGAGAAACAGTGCGGATACTAATATCAGACTCTTATGAATGTGGAAAGGCCTTGATTTTCTTGCACGAACTCCTCGGAGAATGTATAGCTATTCGCCTTATGGTATTGTCATCACGTGGGGTTGTTTTCCTTGGACGTCCACTTCTCTTTCGGTCGGTAAATTCAATCTCGATATTTCATGATCACATTATGAATAGCAGTCTTGCTCACATTCACCTTTCTACTTATGTCACGTTCGGAGTATCCTTCATGATATAAAGTCACTATTTGTGCCCTCCGAATGACGTTTTTTTTTGCCCATTTTTCGCTATATAGAAATACACTATCTACCAACAAGTAATTGGACACCTGTGATAGCAAAGGAAAACGAAGTTTATTCACCTTCAATAGTTGGTGGAGCCTCCACAAGCGGCGATTACAGCTGCGACCCTCCGGGACATACTCTCAACCAGGCGTTGTACGACGGCTAGCGGCATTTTCTTCCACTCGGCATGGAGAAGACAGGTCAGTTCCTTCACCGATTTCGGATGGTGCGGGCACCCCTTTCGTCGACGCTGCAACTCGTCCCAGAGGTGCTCGATAGGGTTAAGGTTCGGGCTCTGCGCAGGCCAGTCCATTCGATTAACCATATTGTCACCATACCAAGCCATGGTGGACCTCGCAACATGACACGTGGCATTGTCATCCTGAAAGTAACATGGGTCCACCCCGTAAAACTGCCACAACATAGGAAGCGCATGGTCATCCGAAATGGTGCAGTAGGTCTCGGCGTTCAATCTACCAGGAATTGCGATCAAGGGTCCCGTGCCATACCAGGAGAAACACCCCCAAAGCATAATTCCACCGCCGCCGAACTTCACAGTTGGCACAATACATTCCGGCAGGAGGCGTTCTCCAGGCAGACGCCAAACCCAGACCCTGCCATCCGAACGGTAGAGGGTGAACCTTGATTCGTCGCTCCAAAGAACCTGTTTCCACTGTTCAACGGTCCACTGTCGATGTTCTTTGCACCACGTTAGCCGAGCAGCGCTATTTGACTTGGTGATCAACGGCTTGTGCAGCACATCCATGATAACCGAGCAGATGGGCTTCCTTACGGATGGTATTCATCGAAAGAACACTCCCGTATGCCTGTTGAAACTCCTCGCGGATGTGGCCCATCGATTTGGTGCGGTTCCTCCGAATTTCTCTGGCCAGCAGCCGTCGGTCTCTAACTCCCAGTTTTGTGGGTCTGCCGGGTCGGGGCACATTCCGACAGTCACCTCTCATCTTCCACTTGCCAATAACATAGGCCACTGTCGATTTTGGGTACTTCAACTCGCTGGATATGTTACGTATGCATCGGCCATTTTTGTGATACCCGACGATTACACCTTTCTCGAAATCAGAGAGCTCTGAATCGCGTTGCATCTTGCATGCGACTGGTTGCGTTGTTGTTTCCCACACGATATTTAACGGCGGCGATCGTGACTTGTATCAGGACCGCAGATATCGTCGATTGCAGGGGTGTCCAATTACTTGTTGGTAGATAGTGTACGTTCAAAACCTTACAGCGTTAAAACCAGAAGCAAACTGTCGCCCCCAACTCTATCAACAGCTGCCGCTCTAGGATGTTGCAACACCGACGGGAAGTTGAGTAACACAGACAGTACCTGAGGCAATCGGCAGAAATCTCCTAAGATGAACAGGTGGTCTTAAACTTTTACAAATGACTGTATGTGTGTGACATACACACACACACACAACCTACCATACAACTTACTTTTGGCCCTGAAAATCACACACATATTGATTGCTTGGGAAAATCAGAAGCTAGAGAACTTGTAAGAACTGATTTATATGAAGTCCATTTAATTTCAAATATGAGTGATGGATAAGGCAGGAAAATCGCAGTGTTTTTCGTCTGAAACTTGCGGATGAAATATAAATGTGCTATATTCCTATACATGCACTATACACCTCTTGAGAGAGGTTTTGCATTTCTAAGACACTTCGTAGAAGCTATGAGAGCCTAAGACACTTCGTAGAAGCTATGAAAGCCTAAGACACTTCGTAGAAGCTATGAAAGCCTAAGACACGTCGTAGAAGCTATGAGAGCCTAAGACACTTTGTAGAAGCCATGAGAGCCTAAAACACTTCGTAGAAACTAAGACACTTCGTAGAAGATATGGTGGCGCAGTTGTCTAAGTGAAGACTTCTGTTCATTCGTCCGAAAGGGGTCTGAGTTCGAATCCCGGTGAGGCATGGGTGTTGTGTTTGTCTTTCAGCACTGGCTCTCTCCCTTCCCTGGAACCAGTGAGCCTAAATTAGGGACGGGCAACTGCTTACAGCCCATTAAGTTGCTAGCGGTGGTCGTTAAACCTCCAATAAAAAAAAACAAAAAAAAACAAGAGGCTGTGATTATTTCATATTGTAAAGTATCATATTTTAAAATTGCTTGGATCTAAATTAAGTGAATTAACGAGCTGAATAATGTGCTTTTTTATGAGTGTGAATATTAGCCAGTTGTGAATGTTTTCTCAGATCTAAGTATGATTCCTCTGTTAATAGAATTATTCTGGTATAACATTGAACACATCACAGGTGATTAATCAGCTACATGGAAGTTCACCTTTCCCCTAAAACATCAGTCTGCATCAAGTCTAAATAATGTTCATTGGTTAAAAATAAAATTAAAAGGGGATGGTTAACTTAACAACTGTGGATATTTAAATTACTACATCAGTAAATGCAAAAATAACAGTATTAAACTATTAAATAGTGTTTTACTTACCCGTCTATATTTTTAAGTGCAAATTTCCTTGCTAATTTAATAAAAGTAGATATTATTTCCTATTTTTCCCCGCACAGTGTCCCATTTATTAAATCAACTTTTCAATTAATTAATAATATTTAGTGGCGACAAATGTACTTACTCTTTCAAGAATGTGGACGGGTGGAGGGCCTCATCTTGTGTTGTGCCTGGGGCCCAGTTCTGTGTAAATCTGGCTACAAGGACCTGTTAGTCGACCATCTCTATCTATGTCTGCAGGACGTTTACCCTGACACACAGAGCCATCTTTCAAAAAGACAACGCACTGTGTCATCGGGCTCATATAACTACTAAGTGGTTGGAGCAATACGGAAACGAATTCACCACATTGCCTTGGCCCCCAAACTCCCCTGACTGTAACCCAATTGAACATTTGTGGGATATGCTTGAATGGGATGTGAGAACTGGTGATCCTCCTCCACGGAATGGCGGACGTGACCTGACGGAGCTGTTGCGGCAGACATGGATCAAGCTACGCATGGAGGATGTTCGACACCTTGAAGAATCTGTTCCTAGGCGTCTGCGAGCCGTGACTGCACGGAAAGGTGGACCAAGGCGTTATTAGGTAGGTGCTCAGTGTATGATCCCTATGTTCGCCCGTCTCTGTGGACCCCACATCTCTGTACCAGTTAGTTTGATGTGAAAAATTCTTTTGGCATTGGGAAGTCTCAAACCAGAGAACGATGACGCTTAGGTTTTAAGTGAAAATCCTCCAAGTACGTGGCGTTAGTGAATAAACAAAGACATCGCTCTTTCCTCGTTTTAGCAACACATAGCGACCGTAATTTTTTTATTCGGTCACCGCTGGGGAACCGAATCCCAGATCTCTCGATATCTAGCCGAGCGCGTTAGCTTTACACCACGGTGGCCAACAATCCACGGCGCTATGTGTTTGTTTCTCTGTCAGCTTATGTTTCTCTATGTGTATTTCTCTGTCAGCTTCTGAGCCCATCTTACGGATTTATGATGTCAGAAGCTGACAGAGAAACACACACATAGTGCCGTGGATTGTTGGCCACCTAACGCGCTTGGCTAGATATCGAGAGATCTGGGATTCGGATATCCAGCGGTGACCGAATAACAATTTTTCGGTTGCTATGTGTTGCTAAAACGTGGAAAGAGCGATGTCTTTGTTTATGCACTTAGGTCCTTTTAGGGTGAATAACTTCGCCGCTAAATTGAGGCTTAAATGCAGATGCTATCGATTTCGAAATACATTCCATTCAGCATCATGAATTCTAAATACCCAATTAAACTTTTTTTTTTTTACCATATCTCTGGAACTACTGTATTAGTCCCATTAATTCTGTTTGTGTTAGGAAGCTCGAACTGTAAGAACAATGGGCCTTACTTTCCGGTCCTTTTCACATGCATATCTTTTCCGCGAGAGGGCGCAAAAGGAGATGCCATGGAATTCAAAATAAATTCTATTCCATATTTATATTTTTCCTTCTAAAATACCTGACTGAAAAAATAATTTCTTTCCTTCGATTCCACTAATTACGAACACTATTTTTGAGAGCGTTTCTTTTTTAGATAATGCACAGTTTTTCCACTAGGGGGCAAAAAGGTAAATTGCGATTTATCCGATATCTCTGCTTCGAAAAGTCCGATTTGAAAAATCTCTTTTCCGCTGAATGGGGTTTCAGATGGGAAACACTGTGCCTATAATTTCAAATTTTGGTGAAGAACTGTTTTGCCCCTAGGGTGCGTACATTTATGTTTCCGATGTACACTCACGGACAATGAAATTTGCTCACCTAGAAGAAAACATGCTATAACCGAGAAACTTTGCAAACCGCTAGAGTGCGTGCTGGTATGCAAATGATCCACGTTTGGTGCGAGTGTGCATGACCACACACCCTATGGTGGCACTGCAAGCACGAACCAGCAGCCTTATAAACCGCCGTGTAGTTGATGCCCCGTGAAAGCGAAAAGCACCGACCGACGCAAGCTAGAGTACAGAGTGACACGAGTGTCGGTTAGGCGCCAGAGACGTCGATTTCCGCAACTTACGAACTTTAGGAGAGGCCTGACCATCCGGCTGAAAACCGCAGGGTGGTCGGCGCGCCGTATAGTTCACCACGTGTATCGTTCTGACCATACCGTCCAACTGTGTTGGGAGCAGTTGACACGTGACGGCACTGCCACACGGCTGAGCTGCTCCAAATGGACCAGGTGGACCACCGGTAGAGAACTCGACGGATCGTGGGCCATGCACGAACGCATCCCACGGGGACCCGGCCCACTACACAGGCAGATGTAGCCGCTACTGTGTGCCCACGAACCATTTCCCGACGCCTCGCGGAAGCGAATCTGTTATCCCAGCGCCACTTACGTGTGATGCCATTAACAACGCAACATCGCCGGCTCCGCGTGCGTGCAGTGGTGCCAGGCCAGAGCGACGTGTCGTATTTAGCGATGAATGCCGCTTCGTTTTCGGAACCGATGGTCATCGTGTCCGGGTATGGAGTTCCCCGGGTCAACGGCACAATCCCAACCTTGCCATCGAGCGGCCACACCTTCCCCACTGCAGGCATTATGGCCTGGGGAGCCATTCCCTACGATAGCCGATCAGTATAGTAGTTTTTTTTTTTTGGTTGGAGGTTTAACGACCACCGTGAGCAACTCAATGGGCTATAAGCAGTCGCCCGTCCCTAATTTAGGGTCACTGGTTCCAGGGAAGGGAGAGAGCCAGTGCCGTAAGACAAACACAACATCCATGCCTGACCGGGATTCGAACCCGGACCCCTTACGGACGAATGATCAGAGGCCAACGCCTTAGACCACTGCGCCACCGGGGCGGCAGTATAGTAGTGGTACGTTGACGGCCCAGCGGTATGTGGATGAGATCCTACGGATTCATATGTTCCCATTCCCTGCCGGGATTCCAGGTGCGCTATACCAGTAGGATAATGCCCGCCCGCACATGGCTTGGGTTGCTCAGGACTGCCTATGTAATGTCCAGACACTTCCATGGCCTGCTCGCTCCCCGGACATGTCCCTTATACAGCATGTGTGGGACTAGTTGAAACGCCGGTTGCCGTGTGTGCACTATCAGGGATTTGGAGCACACCGTCCAACATGTGTGGTCCAGTCTGCCGCAAGACAACATCAGGCGTCTGTTCGCCTGTATGCTGGATCGTCTTGCAGCATGTATCGCCGAACGAGGTGGTGCGACGCGCTATTGAAGATGACCGAACTGCGTGCCACAGATCCCTCTGCAGTTGTCCTGCAGCTCTGTTTTTGCCATCATGTGTATTACTCATCTGTATCATTACGTCCATAAAATTTCAGTTCAATCCGATGCTTCCTTCATGGTGCGCAAATTTCATTGTCCGTGGGTGTATTTGTAGCAATATGTGCGATTGTGAAAACTCGATTGAAAAAGTTCCTTCACGGTGAGAAAACACTTATCACGGAAACCCTTTTGCTCATATTTTTGCATAGAATAATCCACAGTTTTTTTTTGTTTTGTGTTTTTGCCAGAGCGTAGTTGTGATTTTTTTATCTATTCTACCAGTCCAATTCAAAACATTCTTTTTTGTTGGACAGCGTATCTCATGCGGCATGTTTTGCATATAACGTTAAATTTTTCTTAACGCACAAGTTTGCCACCAGAGGGCACAAGTCACGTTTCCGTTTATCATATATTCAGCAATATTTACACATTTAATAACCCGACTGAAAAAATTCGTTTTCGGTCAGATACACCTAACTACGAAAACATTTTTTTCCGCATTTCCTGCCAAAAATTATATGTAATTTTACCTCTAGGGGAACCAAATGTTAAATTTATTTTTCTCGATATCCCTTCTTCTAAACTTCAGATTTGCCACCCCGGTGGCGCAGTGGTCTAAGGCGTTGGCCTCTGATCATTCGTCCGTAAGGGGTCCGGGTTCGAATCCCGGTCAGGCATGGATGTTGTGTTTGTCTAACGGCACTGGCTCTCTCCCTTCCCTGGAACCAGTGACCCTAAATTAGGGACGGGCGACTGCTTATAGCCCATTCGAGTTGCTCACGGTGGTCGTTAAACCTCCAATCAAAAAAAAAAAAAAAAAAAATAAAATAAACTTCAGATTTAAAATTTTCTTTCGCCTCTGATATCGAAAATCCAAATCATTATTGAAATATCCCTTTCGTTAAATCAATATTGAAAAATCCCTTCCGCCTCTGATATTTTCTACTATGATGATATGTTTTGTGCACAGTTCCTTAATTTTCGTAACAAACTCTCCAGCTGCTAGTCGTATAGTAAGTAGATGTTTACGGATGTTGTATCGACATTTCTTGCAATTATAAAAAACTGCGTGAGTAAACTAAATAATAATAAAAAAAATAACTAAATATCATAAAAAAATAACCCATGCAGCTATCATCTTTTCTGTTTTCATCATTTTTTAAACTACGTTTACACCCAAATACACTGATGTTCATAAAAAAACAGAACACCTGAAAGAAATCGAGCTACGACTTTGATTTTTACAGGATATGCTAATCAGGCAGTATCGCAGAATTGATTAGCACTTCGGCGTCATAGGAGCACACGTGCCACGTCTAGGCAGATCAGATCGCGCAACGTCACAGACCGGAAACCGGTCTTCTTTTTTCTGTTAAAAGCGCCGCGTGGCTTAGTCGGCATGTCAGTGCTTGGTTAGCCGTGGGTAAGCATGCCTTGTCGTCGTGTAAGACAGTCGTACAATCACATCAACGAGTTCGACAGAGGTCGTATTACCGGCATGTGATACTGCAATGCCTTCCTCTGGACGACTGCCGATCATGTAGGGCGCAGTGTGTTCGTCGTGGCAATAACTGTTCAGACTGCAATGGTGCATCGAACAAAGAGAGTGGCGTGACGAATGACACAATATTATGTTCTCGGACGAAACGCGCTTCTGTTTAGGCGAAAATGATGGCCGCGTCTGTGTCCGCCGACGACAGTGGGAGAAACGTTGGTTGGTTAGTGTTTAGTGGCGCAAGAGCCTCGAAGGGCTAAAGAGCGCCAAGTCCAATGGTGTCAGAATTTTATAGGAGAAACGTTGGGAAGAGTGTATTCTTACAAGGTACACCGCACCAACTTGAGGCATTATGTCCTTGGGTGCTATCGGGTACGATAGATCACCTCTCGTAAGAGTCCGTAGCACGATAACGAGAGCCCGTTATAAGTCAATGACATTCTATGTCGGTCGCCCTTCCGTACCAGCAGGACGTCCCCGTGGCAACATTCCAGCAGTACAATGTCACACCGCATGTTGCAGCAAGAACACGTACCTTCTTCAGGGAAAACAACGATCCACTTCTGCCGTGGCCTGCTAGATCGCCGGATTTATCACCCACAGAAAATCTCTGTGACACGCTCAAACGACAGCTCCGCCAGGCAACTCTTTGTGAACTTTGGACGCCAGTGAATACACCCTGGGTGGATATTCCATAGAACACCATTCACACAGTTGATTCGATGCCTCAGCGCGTGCAGCAGGTGATACAAGCCATATAATACACTACCTGAGAGAGAAAATGCCACACCATGAAGGAATGATCGGAAACAGACCAAACTGCACACACAGATAACCAAGTAGGTCCTGAACAAATGATTTGTCACATACAGACTAGGCTCCAGTGGCCGAATATACAGGATGATCAATAAGGAGTGTGGCCTCCCATTTTGGGCGATACAGCATTGAATCCGACGTGTATCGAAACAATGAGTCCGGATTGAGTCCAGGCGTAACGTGGACCATTTGGCGTTCATCAGAGCCCACAGTTCATCTTTATTTTGAGGGAGTGGGAGGGTACTCAACCGACGTCCAATCGTGTCCCACAGATGCTCGATAGGCGAGAAGTCGGGGGATCGTGCTGGCCACGGAAGCATCAGCACACCGTGTAAAGCATTCAAGCTGATCCGAGCGGTATGCGGCCGGGCGTTATCCTGTTGAAAATCGGCGTTTGGGATGAACTGCAAATACGGTAGTGCCACGGGCTGCAGCACCTCGTCAACATAGCGGCATGTCGTCAATGTGCCCATAATGCGTACCTGCGGTGAGCGGCTGTTGGCGCTGATAGCACCCAACACCATGATTTTACGTTGCCGGGCCGTGGCACTCCACAATGGGGGAGGAATCCGCCCGTTGGCCACGTCGCCTCCAGACTCTCACACGGCGATGAGACAGAACCGCGATGTGTCGCTGAACACCACACCGTTCCAATCGGCACCACACACAGCTCTGGAGCGACACCACGCCAAGCGGTAACGACGATGACTCGCTGGTAAGGGAAGCCTTCGCAACGGACGTTTGGACAGCAAACCAGACCCAGCCAATCGGTGGGTCACTATCCGCGTCGATATCGGAGCGTTCAAGCCTCCCCGTACACTCCGCAAAATGTCGCCCATTGTGGCCCCTCTAGAGCATGACGTCTGATGCGACAATCGTCCGTCTCCGTACTCCGGTCCCCCTACGACGTTACACAGATCCTTCCTGGGACCACTGTCTCCAAATCGACCGACGGTTGAGACATCGCGTTGAGTTTCTTCAGCAATAAGACCCAAGGACCAACCGGCGGTACAAAGGCCTACGATGGCACCTCTCGTGAACTCATCAGTTTGACGAAGACGGCGCCTTAACGGCATTGGCGCCCCTTGTTCGTTCTCCAGACACGGTTACAGCAGAACCACTTCTCGAGACCATGATGTATCGATTGATGGCCTCACGGGCTGCTTGTCTACCTATGTCCCGCACGGCATTCGTGCGATTGGCCTGCAAATGCAATCATTTGCATGGTGCTGCGTTCACTTCTTCGTGGTGTGGCATTTTCTTTGTCAGGCAGTGTATATAGTGTCCGTCGTCTAAATGTGGGTTTATCGAAATGCCACCCACTTGGTGTTTAAATGGAATGTCAGCGCTGCTTATTTTTTCGTAAATAACGATTTTTGAAATAGCAGAAAGGTCAGGTAGAGTTTATTGGAAAGCTCAAAGAATGCACTTTTATTTCTGCAGTTGGAATTACATTTTTGGGGCTTAAACTTCCATTCATGAACAGTTGATTTTTGTATTTTTAAGCTTAAAAAATACAATGAACGGCTTTGAGCGACAGGCCCATTCCCCCGTTTCACTTGTGTATGAGTAGCATGTGCAGAAAAAGTGATGTTACTGGAAGCACTTCACCATTAAAAAATTGCTTAAACTTTGAAATTTTTCAAAAATGTGTTTTTCAGAGCTCTTAAAAGTCATGTGGGGACAGATAAAACTTTGAAAATACCAGGATGAAAAGCTCTTATAGTGTATTTTAAAACAAAATAAAAATATTGTTGTTACTCCAAGGGGTATCAGAGGACCAAGCCTGTGAAATATATATTATAAAAAAAAAACACTGAATCACTACTAGTACAAAATGAGATAAGCAGATTGGAAAATTGCCAACAAAATTTACTTAAAAGTAAACAGTATTTATCAGATACTGCTTAAAACAATTATATTATACATTGAAATTATGTTTATTGTTAACACATAATTTATAAATATTTTATATTAATGCTGGTACAATACATATAATACGGACTATCTTCTTAAATAGTATTCCAGCTACGTAATTTTATCTGTTTGTTTTTATTTATTATGGGAATATTTTTATTTTCTCTTTATTTTCATTATTTTATTTTATTTATATTATTTTTATTTATTTATTATGGACCTAACAGAGTAAAAATTAAAATTCAGAAAAGGTTAATCTTATGTAACCTTAAAGAGCTTTATACACAGCTTTAAAAAAAAAATACTTACTCATGAAAATATGGTTTTCAAAGTTTTCAGACCTGACCCAAAATCTGTGTCTTAACTGATGTGTCAGGCACTCATTCTGTCTGCATGTGCATCATACACCAAAATGTAAAACTGATGTATGCAGGCATGAAAGTAGGCGTGGACTACAAACATGTCTTTACTTGTATGGTCCGAAATATTGGTAATGAGTCATGCATGCTGTCAAAGTGTAGTGAAGGAGGAAGTTATGGGCTGTGCACAGTACTTGAAGAAGGTTGGAAAGTCTTCGGAAAAGCTGAGACAGAAATTAAATTCAAACAGTAGGTTTCAACACACCGTTCTGAGCTGTCTACTTGTGTTCTATTGAAGAGTGCTTTGAGAGCATAGTGGAAAAGTCTGAGCAGCTTCAAGTCCACCATTTTATTGCAAGGAAACAAATAGAAAAAAAGAGTCTGAAAGAGGATGAATGTATGCTATTGGGGGAATTTTTCTGAAAACTTCTTTTGTTGTACAAGATAAGGTGCAATCATATCTTTGGGCAAGTAACCAGGCAACAATAAACCCCTTTTGAGTTGTAATTCAAAGAAAATGGAGAATTAAGAAACTGTTGCTTTTGTGTAATCAATGATTTGTTGAATCAATCCACCACAGCTTTGTTTGCCATTCAAAAATTACTCATTGGCAGTTTAAAATCACCTCTTTCTCAACTACAAAAAATTATTTACTTTTCTGATGGGTCAGTTGCCTAACGGTAAAAAAACCCCAGCAAAAACAACAACAAAAATTCGTAAATCTATGTCACCATGAACAAGATTTTAGAGTTCAGGCTGAGTGGAATTTTTTGCCACATGCCATGGAAAACGGCCATGTGATGGAACTGATGGAACAAAGAATAGTCAGAAAGGTAAGTCTTCAGAGGTCAGT
Source organism: Macrothele yani (assembly GCA_039090855.1). Taxonomy (NCBI): domain Eukaryota; kingdom Metazoa; phylum Arthropoda; class Arachnida; order Araneae; family Macrothelidae; genus Macrothele; species Macrothele yani. The sequence goes on along the minus strand of CM076999.1, from coordinate 64,119,329 downwards.
GGAAAATCATATCACTCTTCTAGAAGTTATATAAAAAACTGTTTTTCTTTTGTTTAAGCCAAGACACTGAAAAGGTTGGTCAACAACTGCAGACAAGGTACAGGCTTGCCATTCCCGTACCACATACTAAAACATTACACAGTTGTACTCCTTTCAGCCTAAGAGTTCAAGTCCATGAAATATCCCTTTCAGAGAAATTCACAGTCAATAAGGAAGTTCAGTTTCAACACCAGACTGAATGAACTAAGGCTAAAAATAAGGGATTATATCTGCTGTGTGTATAGTAAGGATCAGTGGTTGAGTGAGGTTTTTGAACTACATGATAATGCAGAAGAATATCGGATTCACTTTTTCCATCCTAGAGGTCCTGGCACATCCTTTAGGAAGTCATCCAGCAACTACACCTCCAGAAGAACAACATTTTGAGGATTCTCAACCTTTTTAATTGTTCTTAGCAGCTACTGGGAGGTGACAAAACTTCACACCACAAACGAATGAGCATCTGCCCATATTACTGAATGAGCAAGTCAACTTTGCTGAATCAAAAGAAAACTTAAGATACTAAAGGAAGCCTTAAGAAATAGTAAGCTTTGTTACTTTTTGATCTTCTTATACTTTTGTATATTATTTGACTACAAATTAAACTTATCAGCTTAATATAGAATTTCATCTGGCAATTATCTTGGCTCAGTCTTATTTTCAGTAGCAATCGAGTATTGTTTTCTTGTTACTTCAAAGGCTTTTCCCTCTGGTACTCCTTGGAATAACAAGATCATTTTGTTTCATTTTAAAGTACACTATAAGGGCTTTTCATCCTCGCATTTTCTAATTTTTATCTCCTGTCACACTTGACTTTTTAGAGCTCTGAAAAAACATATTTCTGAAAATTTTCAAAGTTCAAGCAATTTTTTTCATGGTGAAGGCTTACTGGTAACAACTCAAAATTTCTTTCTTGCAGATACTACTCATGCACAAGTGCAACAGGTAAAAAAATTGGCCTGTCACTCAAAGTCCTTTATTGTATTTTTTAAGCTTAAAAATACAAAAATCAATTGTTTATAACTGAAAATTTAAGCCCCAAAATCCTCTACTCAAGCCTTAACTTAAATGTGATTCAGACTGCGCAAATAAAAAAGTATTCTTTGAGTTTTCCAATGAGCTCTATCTGACATCCCGGCAATTCTAATAAAAGTTCTAGTCTTCAGAAAATAAGTCTAAAATGGCATTTTTTGCCTGCCCATGTAGTAAATAACTGCCTGTATCTCAGAAGGGAAATTTTTTTAAAATGTGGTCTAGGAGATTGGTACATATCGCCTGTCAAATTTCATCAAAATCAAAAATGGTGAGGACATTTTTTTCTTAAAATTTGACTTAACATGGAATGACCCAAAAGCGTTGTTCTCATTGTTTGTACTTTAAATGTGTGTCAGATGTTGAAACAGTTATTTGTTGAAAGTAAGTAATCAGTAATGATGGGTAAACGTAAAATATCTTTCGTGCAGCATTGTTTTTCTTTTGGTAAGGATAAGGTCTACACAAAATGTAGCCTTTGTGGGAAGAACTATAAAATGTCAGGCAATATGTTAAATCTTAGGTGAGCCGCGGATGGCTTAGTGGTTAGTGTTTCAGATTATCGATGCTGGATCCCCAGGTTCTAGCCTGGGCTGATCTTTCAGAGATAGTGTGATTTACTAACAATCGCTGAATATCCGCCGTGCATCGGACGAGCACGTAAAGTGACGGCCCCCAGGCTGGACCCACTGGTTAAATGGGTATCCTTTCCTATGTTCTCCCTGAAATTCTCTCACCCATCTATGTGCAATATCGTACTTGTACAGTGGCGCCATCTACTGTACTCTAATCTCACTACAAACTGTTCTGTCAAAAGTCGCTAGACTTGCTCTCATTCTTTCCGTTTCTGTGTCCTGCCCAAAAGGCGATCTCGCAGTAGGTGGCTGGGACCTAAACTCTACTCCCTGTGGATGGAAGTCCTACATGAAAATGACAAATGCGCTTCTGTGATATTACACTGTATATATTAAATCTTAGGTATCCCTTAAAATGATAGCATCCAGCTGCTAAACTTTATTTATTCAGTTTCTCACGGATTATTACCACGATTTTGCCAAACGTTATAGAAACAAATATTTTGCATACAAAACTGCAGAATTCTCTTCTTCAGCTTTTGCGAACAAAAACATAAAAAAATATCATACAATGCAAACAGAAAATGAGAATTAAGGAGCTACAAATTAGTTTGTTCTTCATGCAACACATCTTTTTTGTGACTTCTGCTCACTCACCTTGGAGGAGGGGGATACCATCAAAACGTTAGGTTCACTGCCCCAGTGGTGCAGTGATCCAGCACTGGCTTCTGACTATTTGTCCGAATTGGGTCCAGGTTTGAATCCCATGAGGCTTAGATGTTGTGGTTATGTTTGTTTGTCTTAACAGCACTGGCTTCTCCCTTCCCTGAAACCAGTGGACCTAAAAAGCAGGAATGGGTGACTGCTTACAGCCCATCGAGTTGCTAACAGTGGTTGTTAAACCCCAAACCAAAAAAGTAAAAAAAGTTAGCTTCAAATTGTATCGGTGGAACTTAGCTTTTTGACAATGTGGAAAGGTAAGAAAAATTCTTGTCAGAAATAATTTTTCATCCCGGGAAACAAATTTTCTCTGGAACAACTTTAATAGTTCTCCACCTCTAAATGTTATTCTACATGAATTATAATTTTACATGATTTTTTTTCCAAAAGAAACTAGTCACATTCAAAAGGAAAACAAAGGGCTCATTACAATAAAGAGAAGTGAAAAGCTGCAATAAACAAAAGGAAACATTTTTTTCATTTAAATGCACTTAGCAACTTTTATGCAGGTGCTGTGCTCCTAAGAACAACTTACACTGCATGATGCTGGAGTGGTAATTGAAACATTATCTTCAGATTCAGAAGTGACATGGATTCGATTTTCAATCCAGGTGTGACACACATCTCTAATTTAGCCTTCTTTTTTAGTTTCCATTCTTATGTACATTTTGTTACTTCTCAAACAAATCTTTCCTTCAGAACAGCTCACCACTTCCAAAAATTGTCTTATGTCTGGCAACACAGTGAGTCAAACAGTAGATAAAAATGTCATTCAGAGCAAGATGAGGATGCTGGTGATAAGCATAATGATAGTAGCACAACAAATTATGATCAACTGCATATTTCGATGCATGCTATCTTGGTAATACGTAAAAAATTGAAGTCTTCTTGTACATAAAAAATTAAAGTCTTCTTGTACATGAACATGCTGTTGTGCACAACAGATACCAACAAATCTTTATGAAATATGAAAATAGGAATCATTACTAGAGTTTACAATGACAATTAAGAGAATAATTAAAAAGTTGTCAGTTACATCTCATACTTTCTTGCTTATTTATAAATCCCTGGACAGATACTAGTTATATAAGTGTTGTGTTAACATTTAATGGACTTCCAACAATAAATGTTGAATTACATCAAAACACCACGCAGGAGAACATAAATCTTAAGATTTCTGTGGAGTCTGCAAGCCAGATTAATACATTTCTTTGCAAAAGTTGTGTACAATGTATTTCTGTATGCTTGAGAAATCAAACATCAATCCCATATTTTTTGGCAGAGAAAATATGTTCATGTGTGAACATGTTTACTATAAAATTTATGAAAGAAAAGAAAAACAGAATTGTATGGTGGCTTTGTTATTCTCTGCTTTTAGTCATGGAATAAAAAATCACAGGAGTTTTATGACCACATCAAATGCTTAAAAAAGACAAAACATTCTCAGTACATTAAAAAAAATTGTTTTATTGCTGTTTTAAATTAGCCTTAAATAAATGTAAATGCATAGTGTTGGTAGCCAATATAAAAGCTAAAAACATACATAACAAAAACCTATACTGACACAAGAAATTAGTACCAAATGTAAATTAACCATATATGATAAATTTTATAAATGCAATAAAAGAAATGCAAAATATTTTACCATTTTTATAAAAAGTGATATTGAATTTAATGAGAGGAAAGGAGAAATCTACATTTCAGTCAGAGAGAGAAATAAGCAACAGAAATGTGCAGAAATGCTTAAAATTTTGACAACAAATAATTCTTGAAATGAGAGAAAGCTTTTAATGCCCGTAGCGCTCACTTATAATGAACAATATGTAAGGGAACAAATACTTTTGCACTGTCCTCAATCAGGTTATGCATTAAATAAATACATTTCATGCACATATTTATAGGATATCTGACTTTTGAATAATACCTCAGAGTCACCAATTTTCTTTTTTGGGAGGGGGATACCAGTTTTGTGAAAAAAATGTTAAAACTCGTGAAATTACATGTAAGAATGAAAGGCATATTATTACAGCACGGGATTAAAAATCCAGTATGTACAAACAAAAAGCAAACACATAAAAACTGATACTGAGAAATAAACACTACTAAAAGAGCGCACATTTCACCCTGCAAAACACACAAAGTAAAGAAGTAAAAACAGAAGTGCACAAAACACAATGCTGTAACCAAATTGGCAATTGGCTTACTGTGGTGACATCCTAAAAGAATGTGTCACAGCTTGATTAACTTTGGAGGGGCAAGTTAAGTGGAGAAAGTGGAGGACAAGATGTGTGTGATTTATTTGAAAAAGAAAAATGTATTGGGCTACACTTAAGGAATATTATTCAAACCTTAGATTTAGAAATCCACAGTGTTTGTTAGTCATTAGAATAATATTTCAGAGTTCTTTTCAAAAGAAAACAAAATGATTCTGAAGATTTTTGTGAAAATAGATAGATTCAGATGGAAGACAATCCATGTCCAGAACATATTGTATTTCAAATAAACAATGCAAAAAAAATATTAACTTGAGTTAAATACAACTGACTGCTAACATCAAGACAAGTTGGAAAATACACTGCTGACCACCCAAAATGCAACGCCAAGAAGAACACGAGATAGCAAAGCCAGATTTACTGGACACATAACAACAGATACAAAGATGAAAAGATTGAGCTTACAGGCCCGTGCCACTTGCGGAACACGCAGACATCCATATTTTGTGTGGCCCCCATGGCTGGCAATAACGGCCACTACACGCCGCAGCATCGAACGAAAGAGGCTTTGGATGTTGGCTTGAGGTATGTCGGTCCAGGCTGCTTCCACACGTTGCCACAGTTCATCAGGCGTAGCCGCGGATGGTGCTTGCCGGGCCATTCGGTTGCCGATCAGAGACCAGATGTGTTCGATGGGCGACATATCGGGAGAACAGGCGGGCCACAGCAGCAGTGACACCTGGTGGGCCGTGAAGAAATGTTGCATGACGCGTGCCACGTGCAGGCGCGCATTGTTCTGTTGAAACGTGGCCGCTGGCAGGTCCTGCGGTTGAGTGTACCAGCGACGCGTACCAGAGGGGTGCAGGTGTCATATCCAATTGCACCCCAAACCATAACGCCAGGCGACAGACTGGTATGGCGATGCATAATGCAGGCGTGACACTGTCTCTTGCCGCGGTGCAGCCGCACGCAGATCCGACCATCGTGGTGTTGCAGGCAGAAGCGGGATTCGTCGGATAAGACAATGTCGTGCCATTCCGTAGTTTGGGTGCGGCGTTCAACGGCCCACTGCCTCTGCACTCACCGGTGGTGTAACGTCAATGGTAATCTGAGCAATGGGCGCCGTGCGACAAGTCCCCGCTTCTGCAGACGACGTCGAACGGTACGTGCTGACACAGTTGTTGCACAACACACCCTAATTCCTGCGCTAATGTTCGTGATGTGGCGGTGCGAGCCGTCAATGCCCCCTGCACAACATGCCGGTCCTCTCGTTCGGTGGTGTGCCGCGGCTGCGGCAATCGCTCATGTCGGTCCGTCCGTCCCTCCTGCACCCATTGAATCCATACTCGCCTCACTGTGGCTGGATGTCATCCCACACGGGCGGCGATGTCTCGGTACGACAAACCGCTGTCGCGATACGCCACTATTCGTCCTCCGTCAAACTCCAAAACATGCTGGAATGACTGCGTATTCTGCGACGAAGCATCAAGAAGCTTCCCACACACGGGCCCGGCAGCGCAACACACTTCCACTACTTATACCCTGCCTTCTGTGCACCCCTTCTTATAGTGTTCTCGGTGACATGCCGGGCGCACATGATTTGCATACGCCCTGCAATGCTAATCGTTTGCATGTCCTCTCGCGGGCGATGCATGCTGCGAATTTCAGGCCAATCGGATGCTTCCTTCTTGGCGTTGCATTTTGGGTGGCCAGCAGTGTATTTCCCATAAGTTTGATAAAGTCTAAAAACTATAATATTTGTCAACAATGATTTTCACCTAACATCTACACTTGGTGATCAAATATGTTGAAATCATGTTTCACTAACTAATCACCTTGCATGCTTTTGAAATTACTGGGTCAAAATCTCTAGTACAATCATTTCTAGTTAGTTCAGATTCTTCAAACACACGTTTCATGTAACTTTTTGTAAAAACTATGTGGAACAAATGTGTGTGACTTTTATTTGGGGAATGTACAAAAGAAAAAAATCTATTGCTTTTAAAAATTTCAAAACTGGTATAGCTTTCAACATGATAGATTTGGACATAAGCATGAAACTATACACCGATGAGTTATTAAATTATGACCACCTATCTAATAAGCTGTAGAAACCCATTTAGCCCACAAAACAGTGGCCACTAGGTGAGGCATCAATTTGATGAGGTGGCGATAGGTATCCTGGGGGTATCTGGTACCACAATGTCAACAGCAGGTCTTCCAGTTTCCGTACATCTTTGGATGCTGGTGATTTAGCGTGATGCCGCTTTTCCAAGTCGAACCACTAATATTCAATTGGGTTCATGTCAGGTGAATTTGGAGGTCAGGGCATTAAGAGGAAGTCACCAAAATTATCCCTGAACCACTCCTTGATGATTCTGGCAGTGTGGCATGGCACATTATCCTGCACAGATGCCATGAATGGGTGAACTTGGCCCACAACGATGCTCAGATGCCTGACAGCTGTCAGGGATTCTGTTATTGGGATAATGGGGCCTAAAGTGTCTCAAGAAAATATTGCCCACAGAATAACACCACAGCCGCCAGCCTGTTTCCGGCAATGGTGCATCCAGGTGCCATAGCCTCTGTTGGTAATTCTGCCCAATGGTGCATTAGGGGCCATAGCCTCTGTTGGTAATTCCGCCTAACGGTGTATCTGCGGTCGGCAGTCTATGTGATACACCAGGAATCTTGATTCGTCAGACCAGGCCGCTTTCTTCTAAGCGTTCACAATCAAGTCTCGATGATCTCAGGCTCATTTCATGCGTTGTTGACAATGATGTGCAGTGAGCATGGGGGACCTGGCTGGGCCTTCAGCGTAGAAGGCTGTGATGAACTGTGTGCTGCGACACATTGCCTTGATCGCCACTGCTGTAGCTGCAGGTGATTTGGCCCTGCAGTCACTGCGAACAGTGCCAGACAGTCTCCGCACCCCTCTGCCATCAATGAGCTGTGGACGACACGCGGTTGGATGATGGTTCATTGTTTGGCCATCTGTGAACCACTTGTGATTTGTACTCACTACAGCAGCACGTAAACAACCCACAAGCTGCGCTGTTTCTGAGATCATAGTTCCAAGGCGCAGTGTCACACAATTTGTCCTTTATCAAACTCTGATAAATTGGCAACTTTTCCCATTCTGATTCTTAACACTCTACTAACCAAAAGCCGGACCTAGGGTTGTACATATACTGCTCTGTTAACTTCACCTGCGCCACTGTTCGGTCTCCAGGCACACTCATTCCTCTAGGCTGGGGCTGGTCATAATGTAATAGCTCATCGGTGTAAATCACAAAGTATATATACTGCATTATGGATCTGGCAACCACTTATCTTCTATTCTATTTACATTTAAAGAGACTGGAGTTATCAGTTGAAAGATTCCTTATGTAAATGTTTTTATGCAACATGTGTGTTTTTAGAGTTTTGATACTGGTCTTCTTTCACCTGTTGAACAACAATGACATTTGGCACTTATATTAATTTTCAGTTAAACATAAAATATTGCCATTTAATATGAAAATATTGGCAAAACTTGAAGACCATTTCAAACAAATACAGGAAATGTCATATCACAGTTTAACCAACTTGTAGGGCGGGGGTAACAATGGACTTCAAAAACAACAAATTCAGTTAACATTCAATACATTTTTTATTAGGCCTAAACGTGATATGTTCAAAAATCTAAAATATGTGGCATTTTTTTAAGATTGCAACATGTATCTCATACTGTCCATTTCTGTTCTCCATGTTATGTTTTGCTAGAAGAAAGATATCATATTCCGAATGTTATGTTATATTACATCCTGAAAGCATTTAATCATACTGCAAGGCATTATTTGGAAAATAAGATTAATATCTTTTCCCCACGCAAAACATGTGCAGAAAAAAATGAATGGTGCAAGATACAAATCAAAATTCAGTTATCTTCAAATTACTCAAAAGCTTGTGGAAGATCATCGAGAGCATATTTTTACACAAAAGGCTCTCCCTGCAAACAGCTAGTAGAAGTGGAATCAGGCTCTGTCTTGTTTACTGACACAGATTCTTGTGAAGAAGTAGAGCAGTTTTCTTCCTGCACTTTTTCTTGGCAGAATTTCCTTGGGATGGTAACTCATTACTCCACTCTCTCTGTTTTTCATCTGTTTCAGTTCTACTTCTGATGGCATTTGCTGAGGAAGTAACATCAATAAAAATGGTTTTCTTTTGCATAGTAACCATACACAACCAAACTAAGAAATTATACAAACAAGTTTGTAAAATCATGCAATGCATTGATTATCATAAGCTTTCCAACATACCAGAAATCATTACTCAAGTTATCACTCAAGTTATGAGGATAACGGCTGTGGAATAAATCTCGGTCTTGTGCCCTGAACTTTGATCCCATTTCGATGATATTCTACAGAACAGGTTCAGTATACCTCTGAAATAACATGATAAAGTTTTGTCGGAATGGAAGCATTTTTACGCAAGTTATGATGCATAAGGGCTATGTAATAGATTCTGCTACTGTGTCCTAACCTTTGACCCCATTTTGCCCATTTTCAATAGGATTCATTGACCCCATTTCACCCATTTAATAGGCAGGCCCCTACAACATACTAACATTTCATCCAGATCGAAGAATTTTTATGTAAGTTATTAAATTATAGCGACGGAAGTGATTCCGTTCCTATGTTTTGACCTTTGACCCCATTTTGCCCATTTTCAATAGGGTTTGTCCCCAGGTGGTCCCCTACAATATACTAAGATTTAATCAAAATCGAACCTTTTTTACATTAGTTATAATGCATAAGAGCAGTGGAATGGATTCCGCTCCTATGTGCTAACTTTTGACCCCCATTTCGTTCACGTTCAATGGGGTTCCTTCCCAGGTGATCCCCTTCCACATACTAAAAAGTTAATCGAAATCGAGCGATTTTTACGTGAGTTATCGTGCGAACGAACATACGCCACAAAGCGTGACGTAATAAGGCAGATGGGAATCTCGATCATCTGCTCGCAAGAGTGTGACGTCATAAAACTTTCATATCTAACGTGAGATTGTGATGTCATAAGATCGCCCCCAGGTGGTCCCCTACCACATAATAAAATTTATTCGAAATCGAACCATTTTTACACACGTTATGACGCATAAAGGCAATGGAATGTGGAATGCATCCCGCTCCTATGTCCTAAACTTTGACCCCACTTCAGCCATTTTCAATAGGGTTCATTCCCACGTGGTCCTCTACAATACACTAAAATTTCATCGACATCGAATTATATTTACGCAAGTTATGACGCATAAGGGCAATGGAATGGATCTCGCTCCTATGCCGTGACCTTTGACCCCATTTCGTCCATTTTCAATAGGTTTCGTCCCCAGGTGGTTTCCCTACCACATACTAAAATTTCATCGAAATCGAACCATTTTTAAGCGAGTTATTGTGCCGACAGACGGACGGACTGACTGACAGACAAAGCTGGAGCATATACACTTCTTCAACCTATGGTTGGAAAGCATAAAAAATAAAATCACAAATATCTGTAAATACAGAAAATGTAAACTGCTACAGTGGACAAATGAGTGGAATTCAGCTTTATTAATATATACTCACCATGCTGGCCAAGCATGGTGAGTATATATATATATATATATATTGGGTATATAAACAAGGGATGTAAGGTCAGGTGATGCGTAACATCACAGCCTCTCCTTGACAAATGTCAACCCCGCCTTCTCGTGGTGCATCCTGTTCCCACTAAAGGGGCTCTGACGACCGCCCATAGCGGTATAACTATACCATCGGGATCAGAGGAAATGCTATCCCACACTCACCAACCCGCTTGGCCAGCGTGGTGAGTTATGGCCAAACCCCTCCAAAATGATTCCACAACTTAAATCTTGGCCCTCAGTCTCCGGCAGCTGGAATGTACCTGGCCAAGGCAGCGGCCAGTGCGACATGAAGGCAGAGGGTGCTAAGAATCCCCGGAGGATCGGACTAGGCTGCCATCTGATGCTGACCTTGGCTACTTACAATGGACGCTCCCTATCTTCTGATTCAAGGCTTCTTGAATTGGAAGAGGAACTACAAAGGATCAAGTGGGACATCGTCGGGCTAAGTGAGGTAAGGAGAAAAGGAGAAGATCTCATTGAACTGAAAAGTGGACATTTCTTCTACTATCGTGGGACTGATACTGGCAGAACTAGTGGTGTTGGATTTATAATAAACAAGAAACTGAAGGATAAAGTTGTAGAAGTTGAAAGTTCCTCTGACAGAGCTGCACGACTCATTATCCAACTCTCAAGAAGATACCAGGCTCAGATTATTCAAACTTATGCACCCACCACAAGTCATCCTGAAGAAGAAATTGAAGAATTTTATGAGGAAATTCGTCATCTAAATAATAAAGGTAAGCAGCACTTAAAGATAATTATGGGAGATTTCAATGCCAAAATAGGGCAACGACAACAGAATGAAACTTCAGTAGGTAAATTCGGTCACGGCAACAGAAACCAGCGTGGAAATACTCTCGTAGAGTTTGCAGAGGCAGAAGGGTTTTTCATCTTGAACTCCTTTTTCAAGAAAAAGCCACACAGGAAATGCACATGGAGACATCCAAATGGGATGACAAGTGAAATTGATTTTATTATGTGTAACAAAAAATTTGTCATAGAAGACTGCAGTGCGCTAAACAAGTTCAACACAGGCAGTGACCATAGATTGGTGAGATGTAAGATGCACCTTAACACTAAACTCGAACGTAGCAAGCTCATAAGACAAACAAAATGTATTGACAAACCAACCTTAAAAAACACCATAAAACCTTCAAGTTGGAACTGAAGAACAGATTCTTTGCTTTAGAAGGCCTAACATCGGAAGAAGTAGATATTTCTGAAGTTAACAGAAAAGTAACCAAAGCTCTTATGGAAACAGCAACAAAATTAGCTGGGTCTAAGAACAAGTTGCATGTGAACAAATTATCAGGAAAAACCAAAATGTTGATGCAAAAAAGAAGAGAGACGAGGACAACTAAAGAAGATGTGACTTCCAAAGTGGAATATATAGAGCTATGCAAGACAGTACGAAAAAGTATCACTGAAGACGTAAGGAAATTCAACTGTGAACTAGTAAGGAAAGCAATTGAAAACAACCAAAGCCTAAAGATAGCAAAGGGACATCTCAGTAAGGGAAGAAAACAGATTATGGTACTCAGAAAAGAAGATGGTTCTGTAACAAGAAATAGAGGCGAAATTTTGACAAAAGTAAATGATTTCTACTCCAAATTATATGAAAGGGATGATACATGTACTCCAGACATCATGAAAGGTACCAGTACCAGAGTTCTTCCAGTCCTCCCAGCAGAAGTTACACATGCAGTCAAGAACATGAAGCAGGGAAAAGCTCCAGGAGAAGATGGAATTACTGTAGACATCATACAAGAGCAAGTGGAGAAATCGAAACAGTACTTCACTCAAGGCCTTAATGACTCGATGCCTTAATGAAGGGAAAATTCCTGAGGATTGGAACAACGCTACAATGGTCTGGCTACATAAAAAAGGTGACATTGAGGATCTCAGGAACTACAGACCTATCAGTGGTTTATAAAATCTTCACTAAAGTGTTTTCACACCGCTTAAAGGTAACACTAGACATGGCTCAACCGAGAGAAGCTGGATTCAGGAGTGGCTACAGCACAATACATCATATCCACGTACTGAGAGAACTAATTGAAAGAGCGAGGGAATATGAACTTCCATTGTGCATGGCTTTTATTGATTATGAAAAAGCCTTTGATTCGGTGAAACCATCAGCAGTTACAATGGCCCTGAAATCATGCGGTATTGAAGATGCGTACATTAATATTATTAATAACATCTATGAAAATGCAGGTGCAAAGATTCGGCTGTTTGAAAATACAACACACATAAAAATTGGAAAAGGAGTGAGACAAGGGGACACCATATCTCCCAAGCTCTTCAATGCCACATTGGAAAATGTCTTTCAATCACTGAACTGGGAAAACAAAGGGATAAAGATTAATGGAGATTATCTAACCCACCTTCGTTTTGCTGATGACATAGTCATTTTTGCAACTACCCCATCAGAGCTGCAGGGTATGATCTAGGAACTTGCTGACAAGAGTAAAGAAGTGGGATTAAAAGTGAACTTTCAGAAGACAAAAGTGATGTACAATGCTTTTACAAGAAATGAAGATTTATCTATTGATGGAGAAGAGCTGGAGATAACAGACACGTACGTTTATCTTGGACAGCAGATATCAAGTGAGAGTCACATTGATGAAGAAATTAATCGGCATACAAAACTTGCGTAGAGAGCTTTTGGAAGAAACAGCATAATTTTCAAGAGCAATATGCCATTATGTCTCAAAAGAAAAGTGTTTGATCAATGCATCCTTCCAGTGCTTACGTATGGTGCAGAGACGTGGACCTTAACTAAAAGAGACATACAAAGGCTGCAGACAACTCAAAGTAGCATGGAGAGGTGCATGCTTGGTGTAACCAGGAGGATAAGAAGAGGAACTCGTGGATCCAAAAAATGACAAGAGTGGAAGACATCATGATCAGAGTTAAATCCCTGAAATGGCAATGGGCTGGACATACTGCCAGAAGGACAGATCATTGATGGACAGCTGAAATTTTAGATTGGATTCCAAGGGACAGGAAAAGACCCAGAAGAAGACCACATGGGAGATGGGTGGATGAAATTCGAAAGTATGCAGGGGTGACATGGAGGAGACTGGCACAAGACAGACCGTTGTGGAGGAAACTTGGGGAGACCTTCGTCCAGCAGTGGATTGATAATGGTTGACAATGATGATGATGATGATATAAACAAATTTTGAGGGATTTCCGTTTGGTGTCATACTTATTACTGCTCGCATGTATTTTAAGGTGGCAACACTGCGATATCGCAATATGAGATGCCAGCTGTCAGAGTCAGTATACAACGTTCGACTGAGGTGCGAAGACGTGTTTTGTTTTACTCGATGGAAAATGGCAGTGCATTACTTTGTCAAGAAAAGTGCTGCCGACAGCTATCGCTTAATGTCAGAAACCTATGGTGAACATTCCCCATCCATAAAAACATGTGAGTATTGGTTTAGATGATTCAAAAGGAACGATTTCGATGTCAGTGATAAAGAACGTTCTGGACCACCCAAAAAAATTGCTGATGCCAAATTGGAAGCTTTACTCGATGAGGATCCATGACAGACCCAAAAAGAACTAGCAGCAGCATTAAATGTTAGTCAACAATGCATTTTAGAATGTTTAGCTGCCATGGGAATGGTGCAAAAAGGAAGGAATTGGGTTCCACATGCTTTGTGGGAAAGAGACCTTGCACGTTGAAAAACCATTTGCGAATTGCTGCTTCAAAGGCAAAAAGAAAGGTTTTTGCATCGTATTATAACTGCCGACAAGAAATGGATATGGTACGATAACCCTAAATGTAAGAAAGCATGGGTGAAGCCAGGTGAATTAGGTCCTTTAACGCCAAAATGCAATATCCATGGTTCAAAGGTAATGCTGTGTATCTGGTGGGACCAAAAGGGTGTGGTCCACTATGAACTGCTGAAACAGTCAGAAACTATTGCTGGTGATCAGTATCGAACCCAATTAATGCGTTTAAAACAAGCTCTCACGCAAAAACGGCCGGAATGGGAGAATAGACACAACAAAGTCATCTTACAGCATGACAACGCAAGACCACATGTTTCTCGACCTGTGAAAAAGTACTTAGAAGGATCCGACTTGGAAGTTCTACCTCACCCACCATATTCGCCAGGTATTGCGCCATCAGATTACAATTTGTTCCGGTCTATGCAGTCAGCACTTTCTGGAGAACGGTTTAGTTCTTATGAAGACATCAAAAATTGGGTGGACAACTGGATCTCTTCCAAGGAACCGGAATTCTTCCTTCAGGGCAAACGTTCAGTGCCCGAAAGATGGGGTAAAGTTGTAGCTTCGTAGGGAGCATACTTCGATTAATATTAAAATATTGTTTCTGTTCTCCAACAACGTGTTTTGTTCACCTCAAATCCCTTAAAACTTATTTATATACCCAATATATTGGAATAAATCATATGCAAAACCTTAAAAATGATGTAGAAATCAACTTTTGCAGTTTTTCTGCAATCCTGTACCACTTCTGAATTTTTCTGAAGTCATTTCTCAATTGCAATTAAGGTTGCAGATATGCATGGGTTTAAACTACAGCATTTTATCTTGGGCTGTGATGGAAAACCAAGGCAATTAAAACTGAATTGTGGAAAACAGTTTATAACTTTTGTGAAATGATAGATGGGGGTTTAAAGATCTTTCCTTCCTTTTCTGGGTTTCACTTTTTTTTTAATTCTACTGGAGACTCTTCTGGTCTTATGAGGGCCTGTCTTCCATGCTTGACTTAACTCACTAAAGTCCATTTAACATTAAAAGGATTTTCAAATTGCTGCCAGATTTCCAAATAAAAATGCTTCAACCTGGTCAAAATTTAAGTATGATATTTCCTGAAGCCTAATTGCTGCTGTTAAACATCATATTAAACTTATAAAGTTGGTGGGTTCACCTTTATTTTTGATGTGCTAATTCTCATTAATAAGTCTTCTATTGATATAAGGTTCATAATCTAATTTCAATTTGATCCCACAGTGGCTTGTGACTGAAACGTCAACATGTTTAGCTGTTGCACTGTTCTGGTAACTTTTTCTCAGTTTTTACCTGTTAAGTATTATTCAGCTCTCAGTTTTAATTTGTGTGCTATTTTACTGGTATACTTTTAAGTAGATAGCTGTTTTTCCTGTCTTTCATGGGCAATGCTAGCATTGACCTATCTTCATTTGCTAATAATTTTTGCTACATTTCTTTGTGACCTTTTAAAGTGCTCGCTCATTTTCATATTATTGTTCAATTTACCAAAATTTGCAATAAGTACTATGTAACATACTTTATTTTTTTATTCATTTATACACTAAAGTTGTGGTTTTCCTTCCTTTATTGTCCTATAACATGATAATTTCTTTGGGAAAGTCATTATCAATCATTGTTTTAGTCAGTGTTGTAATTGCTTTGCACTGATTCCATTCTCAAAATAGTAGTTTAGCTTTTTTTAATAAATTCCTTGCTGTACTAAATTCACTGAAATACTAAGATTGTTTTTTTTAAAAACATGGACATAATCCCTACGATTTACTCATTTTGATTCAGAATATGTGATTCTTTTTCTTTTCTTATAGTTTAAACTAGATGCCCTAACCAAAATCATTGACTTATCTAAGATCTCCTGCACAGTACGCAGTTTTGAGTCATAAGTTATAATAAGCATATCATCCACATCTCACAAAGTTTCTGCTGTACTTTAGTTTCTGTAAAAAAAAAAAAGAAAAAAAAAAAGAAAACTATGTTATTATGTAAAAATCTGCTAGTTCTGATGAAATTGCTGATACAACTGCAAGTGCACTTTTTCTTTACACCAGATCAGAAAATTGTAAAAGGATGTAACTGAAACATAAATTCTAAACATACAGAATGTTATATACTATAATATCCCATTTTATAAGAAAATAACTTTTCTTGAAGTTGTTTATCCTTCAAAACAGTTTTCATACAGATATTGAAGAAAATGTGTTTGTTATCTAAAGTACTCATTTTTCTGTATTAAGTTACAGAGGCAGCTTTCATTTTTACTTTTTTTGCACCATTTTCAGTTAATTCTTTATTGAATGAAGTACAATGCAGTTCTTGTTTCATTAAGTATTATTATTTTAATCTATGTAGTGAGCTTCCTTTGGTAGTGACCACAAGTGTTATTGGTTAATCTTGTTAGTGAGTTATGAATACAAAAATTTTTGAAATGTGGCAGTTTGATGGAACTGTTCCTTTAATGCTCACTGATCCAGCTGTCTGTTATTTCTTTCATAAAAAAAACAACATCTATACATGAGACTGACAAAGAAAAAAAGCTGAACTTTTTAACTTGGTGAAAACTCAGAATGCACGATCAGAAAGTGTGAATATAATGCAACACTGGCATGATGGAATTGTGCGCTGTAATTTATTTATGTAAATACTAAATTTGGAGTGCATCACTGCATTCACAATATAAAATTACTGAATTCAAGATGAAATAAAATGGTTTTTAAAACACACAGCATCAGTTTTTTTTTCTTGTTTTGTTTAATTCCACAGCCATATTTGTCTTCTGTTGACTCTGCAGCTGTGCAACATTTACTGCTAAATTTTTCTTTCTGTTGATATTCCCATTTCTTCATTGCCACTTTACTCTTTATTTCTTTTTTTCCCTCAGATGACAATAACTTTATCCATCTTGTCGAAAGAACTTTCAGCCCGAAGAACATGAATGCATGATAACAAAGCTTTCACTATTTCTGATAACTTTGAGAATATGAATACTTTTGAACACCATGCATCAGTTCTTACAAATTTTTCAACTTCATCACTTCCGTTTTTGGAAATTTTCCATTGCCTTACTAAGCTTAAACATTGGAGGGGAGGGGGTAACATTTAATAACAACACAGGATAGTGGGAACATCTTGGGTGAAAAAACAACGATTACGGGAGAAATCTTCACTACATCTGGCTTCTATTTTCAGAAATTGTTTCCCCATTTCAAGGCTGAAATTCAAATATTTAAGGAATAAAAGGATATTTAACAAAAATACTGGGCAGAAGGAACATCGTGAGAAAAACAAAAATTATGATTATGGAAGAAATCTTTACTGTCTTAACTTCTGTTTTCAAAAGATGGAGGAATTCTGTTCTCAAACAAAAAACAGACCCCACCAAAGTGGAGACCAATATGCTTCGGCCAAACCACCAAAGCATATTGGTCTCCACTTTGCTAACAACATTTTGCTTCACATCACACAACTGCAATACATCTTCATTTCTCACACAATCATATCGTGTCTTGCCACAAACCCCACGTAAGTAACGCATTTCTCCAGCACACAAACGACTCCTATGGTTCTTCTGCAGTACCCAGATTTCACTGCCATACATCAGAGTAGGAACAATTACAGTTTCATACACAGCCATGCAGGACTCTCTAGAGAACCCATCATTCCTGTGAAAACCTCCCAGAGAGAGCAGCTATGACTTTCAAAGAAGAATTCACTCACCTACTGATTTCACCATCCAACTTGTTCTCTCTGTCAAACATGCTTCCTAAATACACAAACTGACTCACCTGGTCAATCACAGTGCCATTTATACTAATATTACATTCAGTGCTACCCGTTCCTCTCTCAAACACCATAACTTTGGTTTTTCCCTTATTTATACTCAGTTTGAATTTCATGCAAACTTCCTGCATCTGAGTCAACATACTCTGCAACTCACTTTTGCTCTCTGCCAACAGGACAGTGTCATCAGCATACAGCAATCTGCACACACGGATATCACCAAGACATAAACCACTATTATCTATTTTGGCATCATGCATGCATGCATGCATCCATAAATATATTAAACAGCCATGGTGACATTACACAACCTTGTCTAACTCCTGCACCAATATAAAACCATTTTGATAAAACACCATTCACTTTTGAACACCATGCATCAGTTCTTACAAATTTTTCAACTTCATCACTTCCGTTTTTGGAAATTTTCCATTGCCTTACTAAGCTTAAACATTGGAGGAGGGGGTAACATTTAATAACAACACAGGATAGTGGGAACATCTTGGGTGAAAAAACAACGATTACGGGAGAAATCTTCACTACATCTGGCTTCTATTTTCAGAAATTGTTTCCCCATTTCAAGGCTGAAATTCAAATATTTAAGGAATAAAAGGATATTTAACAAAAATACTGGGCAGAAGGAACATCGTGAGAAAAACAAAAATTATGATTATGGAAGAAATCTTTACTGTCTTAACTTCTGTTTTCAAAAGATGGAGGAATTCTGTTCTCAAACAAAAACAGACCCCACCAAAGTGGAGACCAATATGCTTCGGCCAAACCACCAAAGCATATTGGTCTCCACTTTGCTAACAACATTTTGCTTCACATCACACAACTGCAATACATCTTCATTTCTCACACAATCATATCGTGTCTTGCCACAAACCCCACGTAAGTAACGCATTTCTCCAGCACACAAACGACTCCTATGGTTCTTCTGCAGTACCCAGATTTCACTGCCATACATCAGAGTAGGAACAATTACAGTTTCATACACAGCCATGCAGGACTCTCTAGAGAACCCATCATTCCTGTGAAAACCTCCCAGAGAGAGCAGCTATGACTTTCAAAGAAGAATTCACTCACCTACTGATTTCACCATCCAACTTGTTCTCTCTGTCAAACATGCTTCCTAAATACACAAACTGACTCACCTGGTCAATCACAGTGCCATTTATACTAATATTACATTCAGTGCTACCCGTTCCTCTCTCAAACACCATAACTTTGGTTTTTCCCTTATTTATACTCAGTTTGAATTTCATGCAAACTTCCTGCATCTGAGTCAACATACTCTGCAACTCACTTTTGCTCTCTGCCAACAGGACAGTGTCATCAGCATACAGCAATCTGCACACACGGATATCACCAAGACATAAACCACTATTATCTATTTTGGCATCATGCATGCATGCATGCATCCATAAATATATTAAACAGCCATGGTGACATTACACAACCTTGTCTAACTCCTGCACCAATATAAAACCATTTTGATAAAACACCATTCACTCGTACACAAGCTCTACTACCAGCATACATGGCTTTTACACTATTAAGTAGATTCCCAGTAACACCATATTCATTCAATACCTTCCACAAAAGTGTCCTATTCACTCGGTCGTAAGCTTTCTCGAAATCTATGAAGGCAGTAAAAACTTTCTTCCCAACAGCCAGATACTTTTCAATCATCATGCGTAATGCAAAAATCTGGTTAGTGCAGCCTTTACCAGGCATAAAACAACTCTGAACATCTCACACTTTCAATGATGTAAGACCCCGCACCTTTTCAATAACAACCTTACCAAACACTTTCCCTGGCACACTCAGTAGGCTAATACCACAATAGTTCTTGCATTCAGTCTGATCACCTTTTCCCTTATACAAGGGAACAATGATAGCATCCTTCCAATCCCGAGGGACCATTCCTAACTCCCAGCAAAACTGGCAAATTTCAGTTAACCAGTCAATTATAGAGTCACCACCATATTTTAACATCTGCAGTTATGCCATCAACTCCCAGAGCCTTACCATTCTGAAGAGATTTTAGAGCTTTACACAATTCTTCTCTTGAGATCCCTCCTGTGCTTTCATCCCTCATTGTAACATAATCTGCATCTGTCTCAGAATCATCATTGATTTCCTGATCTAATAATTCACAGAAGTATTCACCCCATCTGTCACTTAACTCATTGGGCTCCCATATCATTTCCCCAATCTCATTCTTCACACAGCTTACAACTTTGTTTCCCCTATTTTTCCTGAGTGTCATGTACTTCCAGAAGGACTTTCTATCTTTCCAAAAAGCCAGTTCATGCCTTTCCACTTTCTCTTTCCTATCTTTTGCCTTACTGTGGCAAACCAGCTTAGCAGCTTCACGCTTCTTACAGCGATATTCATCCACAGAGACTCTACCTTGCAACATCCCCAAATAGGCTTCCTTCTTTCTCTTTATTACCTCTTCAATCTCACTATTCCACCAAGCATCACCTCTATTGTTACCCACTATTGTGGTGCCACAGACATCTTTAGCAGCAGTGACAACACAGTTCTTAAAACATTCCCACTTCTTTTCTACATCCCTCTCACAAGATTTCAGATCCTTCAGTCGTTCTCTGAGTAAGTCAGAATACCGCTGATGATCTTCAAGGAGCCTATCAACCTTTATTCTTTCTATCCTGGGTCTCTTCCTATTCCTTTTCCTCCAACCAACATAAAGTTTCACTCCTGACACTACCAAGTAATGATCAGAACCAACATCTGCACCTCTCATCACACGGGTGTCAACAACTAAGTGTTTCAAACGCTGATCGTAGACAACAAAATCTATCACACTCTTTTGACCAAGAGTACGATTTTCCCAAGTATATGTGTGGATATACTTGTGGTTGAAAAATGTATTAGATACACACAAACCATTCTCAATGCAGAGTTCAATTAATCTTTCACCATTATCAATCACACAAGGATCATTAAACTTACCCAGAACATTGTCAGAAATTGCATTCTGCACACCTACTCTAGCGTTGAAATCCCCTGCTATTATAACTTTTTCTTTAGCACCAAACTGGCTCAAAACAGCTTTTAGCTCATTCCAGAAATCTTCTTTCTTATCAGAAGGTTCCGAGTCACAAGGAGCATACACTACAACAATTACAATTCTCTGAAGTTTCACTTTCAAACGAATCCAGAGAATTCTCTCACTTATGCAACTATAGTGAATCAAGTTGTTCTTCATCTTTTCACTTAAAATCACACCTACACCAGCCTGTCCTCTCATATTATCTAATACTCCAGACCACACACTCACCGTGCCATTCACTTCTTCTACCCCAATTTCCTTCTTTTTGGTTTCACTTACACACAGCACATCTACTCTATACTTATTCATCTCCTCAATCACCTCACTCATCTTGCCATTTATACCTCTAGTATTCCATACACCAATCTTACATTCACTCAGCCGAGATCGCTTTCTTATACGCCGTTTAGAAAGTCCAGGTCGATTCCGTGGTGGGCCGTCCTTCTCAAGTGTGGTAGGTCCCCCATATCCCACACCTGAGTCATTCTTAATACTTCTTTTTGTCTTTTTAATCAGGTAAGTACATCAGTGTGGGGGATTAGCCCACAGCTGAGGGTTCCAGTTGGTCATTCAACCTAAGGATTCTGGAACAAAACCCAGTGAGTTGGGGTCTTTTCGCCAATGTCACACAGAACTAGCTTGCACCTCTCCAAGATTCACAGAGGCCCTAGTTGCTGTTGTGTGTGCCATTGTTACCACGGAGCGCCCCAAGGAGGCAAACTCATCGCTCACTACGATTGCCCGTAATACTTCTATTCAGTTGTGCATTAATCTCGTGAATGACAAAAATGATAACATAGAAGGCAGAATTCCTCGAATCCATGGAAGAACCTCATGCCTGAAGATTACAGGAAAATCTTCATGAGGTCTAAACTTTCGTTTTCGGAAATTGCTGTTTACAGTTTCATGCTGAAATACAAAGATTTATGTAATGAAACTATGTTTAACAATACTGGACAGAGGCAACATTGCAAGAAAAAAATAAATTACGATTATGGGGAAAATCTTCAATCTGCTTAAATTTCGTTATTGAAAGCTTTGGCATACGAAATACCGACCCCAGCGGTACACACCCCCACCCCCTAACTTTGATCTCAAGAATGACCCAAATAATAAAAAATAAAAAAAGCGGAATTCTGATGCATCTAAAAAGCTTTTCATATATTCCTATTTATCTCACTAATCTGTAGATATAATTGCCATTTTATCTGGTACTTCTGATGGCTAATCGATTTTTGTTGTTTTCCTGACCAAAGACAAAAATTATGATTACGACTGCAATTTATATGTAAGAATTTCCTTATAAAGGAGAATGCACAGGATATTACAGAAATCACACTTTAAGATTTTGAGGTGCACCTAAGTGTGCAGACCACCAGCTTTATGCCTTTATTATGCTGTCCAGAAACAAAGAAGCCATGTTATCAGCAACCCATAACACACTGAAGTTATACATTTCTAATCTTTGAGTATATAATTCTACTTTTCTCCATTTATTGCTTGTATGCTTATGTACTCTAACTGAATGGCTTGCTCCACATTGCCTGGTAATCTTGTCAGTCCTTTTGTGTATGTGTGTTTTTTACATTACAGTTAGTTTTATCCATGAGTGATGGGTAACTGGAGAAAAGTATATGTTCCAATTTGTTAAAACCACAACTGAATGGAGGGCTAATTAGACCATGCTTAGAGCAGAGCTACACACTTTACTTTGAGCAATATTTCAGCAGTATGGCTTCAGTAATCACCAAAGTAGTCAAGCCAGATAGCTTACTGGCTCTCCAAATTTTATTTCTTAGAACTTAAGAAACCTTTTTTTCTTTGCAACTTGGAGATGGAACCAAATGGTTTCACACTTTTCCTCCAAAGGCTCTGATGTGAACCTACTTCATTTTTCCCCCTGGCTTATTTGTTAATGACCATCACCCAGTTCAAGAAATGATTCAAGAAACATAAAAGTAAGATGGAAAAATACTATTTACTAATACTCTATTACTTATATTAAAAACAAAAAAAAAAGTCTCTGAAATGGTTTTGTTGTTATGTTTCCTTGTTTCTCAACAGCAGCAGAGCTAGTTCCTTTCCATGTGATGGCGGGTGTTCACAGGTGTCATACACCGAGTTAGCTTTGCATCAGGAACACCCACCTAATAACTCATTGGTGCCCCTTTCTGTGAGATCACGGCTTGCAAATGCCTAGGAACAGATTGTACAAGGTGTTGAACATCCTCTATGGGTAACTTGACCCCTGTCCATTGCAACAGCCCTGTCAGTTCATGCTCATTCTGTGGAGGAGGATCAGCAGTTCTCACACCTTGTTGTAGCATATCCTACAAATGTTCAATTGGGTTATAATCAGGAGAGTTTGGGAGCCAAGGCAATGTGACAAATTTGTTGTTGTGTTCTTCCAACCACTCACTAGTTATATGAGCCTGATGACATGGTGTGTTGTCCTGTTGAAAGATAACACTGGTCTGGGTAAACCTCCTGCAGATATGGATGGAGATTGTCAGTTATTAAAAGAATTCTTGAAATCGTAATCACACGCGTAAGTTACGTTGAAAAATTAAGAGCAGGACATTTTGGTAGCGACTTCTACCTTCATCAACCATGGAATGAGACACGTGGTAAAAGCGTCGGTTGTTGCCAGATTTCAAAATCGCTTTCCAAATAATAAGGAATCACGGCTCTTGATTGGCACAATGTTAAGCGAATCGCCCCGTTCAGCAATCGGCATGCCCTCGCATACTGCGAAAAGCATTGAAATCTACCTTACCCCTAACACCTGCAATACTGATGCACCTTTTAACATCCCTATTATTTGGAAAGCGATTTTGAAATCTGGCAACAACTGACGCTTTTACCACATGTCTCATTCCATGGCTGATGAAGGTAGAAGTCACTACCGAAACGTCCCGCTCTTAATTTTTCAACCTAACTTATGCGTGTGATTACAATTTCAAGAATTCTTTTAATGTTTTGTGTGTTACGTGTTTTCCTGCCAATTCTTCTCACTATGATTGTCAGTTAACAAGTCTCTGTAGCATCCACCATTAAATACTTGTAGGATGCACCCCAGACCAGACCACCACCTCAATTGGCTTGTTAAACCTCAACTGTGCAACCAGAGGATAAGGCTTCATGCTGTTTACACTACATTCGAACCCAGCCATCAGCATGATGCAGCAGGAAATGTGACTAATCACTCTAGACAACATTCTTCCATCTGTCGAGGGTCCACTGCCCATGCGAGGTGTTGTTTGTGATGACTGGGTGTCATCGTGAGCACCCTCGTTGGTCTTCAGCTGTGGAACCCCAGGCAAAGCAAGGTATGGAACATGGTGCTTATGGAAATAGGTTGAACTCACTGATGTTGTACTGGTGGGTGAGCTGGGTAACTATTGCATGTTATTGCTGAGATACCAGTCATGACATCTCAGATCATCCGCACGTGGTCGACCAATGCGAATCCTTCTGCTGGATGTCTATGCATAGTCAACCCAGTCCTGGTACATCCTTGATACAGTAGTATGGGAGCAGCCAACAAGTGCGGCTATTTCTGAAATATTGGTACCTGCCTTTCGGGCCCAAACGATCTGACCTCGGTCACACTGACTTAAGTCTCCATGTTTTTTCCATTACTGGCAAACATTTACTGATTATGTACAGAGGATAGGTGTGCACAATTTATGCCATACATGACACTGATATCATGTGGTACTTTGATATCACTCCGAATGTGTAAAAGGGTGGGTGTTCTTAATGCAAAGCTAACTTGGTGTATAAACGAAGTGGAATGACAAACAAAATTACTTGAACAGCTGATATTTGGAAGGATAGCCAAATTTTTTTACCAGACACTTAACTTTTTAAATATTAAAATAATTCACAAAAATCTAGAAACCATAATTTAAAAAAAAAAAAATTTAACACGCAACAAATCTGTTGGTGAAATAAATTATTTCACGAATACTCACTGAACATAGTGACATCATTAAAAAAGCAGATGTAATTAATAAATAACTTGCAGGAAAATATAATCTTGAGTGAATGAGAAACAAGTCAACAACGCTAATACCAAGGTGAATGTTCACAAAATACTGTGTGCTAAATGTTACTTACAAGATGACACAAACATTTGATTTATAATATTAAAGAAAAATAGAAATTACATCAAAAGAAAGTGAGCAATAAATTTCTACAAAACCCATTAATTACTTTACATCATTCAATGCACCTTCTAATTTCAGATACTACTTGAGAATTTTACTCAACACTGAGCAACGATGGCTACTCTAGAGACAGACAGACTTCAGGACTGCTATAGAACAGGCTGTCACAAGTATATTGTTAGGCAATCCATTTGACTGATTTCATTTTTTCATATAACATCCTGAACTGTATTAATGGACAGCATTCACAAACACAAATCAGGAAAACTAGGTTCAAACCTGTCTATGGGAAATGTACATTACTGATTACATAAATCATTCCCTTTTGGGGAGTTCATTCATCATGCAAAAGAGTCATTCACAAATGATCATTCAAATTAATGATCCAGTTTCAAGGTTGTCACTATGCTCACTGAGTAAATCATCTGTTGCAGGTATCCAGTGTTTACAACCAATGTGATTTCAAAGACACAACTCTTTCTGGCAAAGTGCCACAAAAAGCTTGAGCTCTTCACCAATTATGTTGAATGATTTGCAACAATTGAAGCACACACCACCATTCAAATGACTATCACTCATGTATCATTACCATTCTCAAGTTTCACCATTATTTTCCAGCTGACTTCTGACTGCTCCCTCACATAACAGTTGACACTTATTAACTGTCAGCATGACTTTTCTTGCGTTAGGAATTCGCTTCTGAACTTGTGGTGGTGGAATAATGTTATGCATGCTGCAATTTGAGTGTGTTGCAGTAATGGCAGATTATCATTTGCAGTGCTGAGAGTGACCATTCACACTGAACAATCATTTGTTGTGAACAAATCATTATGAATGGTCCATCACTAATATACACATTTTAACATTTCTACAGGATTTTCAATATGATCACTAGGACTTTGCCATGACTTCACTAATACACAGGATTAATACAGATTATGTCATCTGGAAGAATAAATCCTTATGAATAAAACATGAACTAAAGATAAAAAAGTTAAATTATCAATATCTACAAGATTCTTAAAAGCCGTAAAAGTTTAAATGCTTAAACAACTTTATTTACAATTAAAAGAAAGACAAGATCTTTCCTGCCTTTCTTCGGGAAGTGCTTGAATGATGTTTTGAACTTGTTGAAGTACATAAAGGGGTTTTGAAAGTGTTGATGGGAAACTAAACTTAAAACCTCAGTTAAGTGCAGTCCCTGCATGTGATGACAATGTCAGCAAGCTGAGATTGAAAACATCATTCAAGCACTTCCCGAAGAAAGGAGGAACCCGGCAAGAGAGACTGTTGCAAAACTTCTGAAAGCCCCTCCGAGGCAACCCCCATTAATGAATAATCTACTATCAGAAAAGAAGGCAATACTGCAACTCCCCAAGGAGCCCACTATCAGTATTATTTCAACCGATAAATCTAAACAAGTTGTTATTCTGGACCGTATTGATTATTGTGAAAAAATGCAGGCTGCCATCAACAAAATCCCACATATTATAGTTAGGACAGATCCTACACAGTGTACCATCAAACATCTAGCAAAACTTCGTAAACAGGGGCATCTTCCAAAATCTATTTCATCAAGACTGAACTCACCACCGGGTGCCAGAGTTCTTGAGGCATTCGGCAAGATAAAGTTACATAAACATGGCCACTCACCGAGGGTTTTGGTGTCTGGACCCTCTTTTCCTACACGCCGTTGGAATCAACTCCAGCAGCCTTTTTGTCACCACTAACATTCGGTTCCCCCTACTCAATTAAGAGCTCTACTCAAGCACTAGAATGCATTATGCCCTTTGTTACTGAGGGCGAATCATTCCTCGTAGCTTCTTTGGATGTGGTGGCTCTATTTCCAAGCATACCAATTGAACAGGTTCATCAGATTATTGAAGAAAAATACTTGCTAAACCATCCCTTTCTCCTCTTGAAGTTGAAGCTGTTTTATCAGCGCTTAGGCTTGTTGCGACACGCTCATTTTTTTGTTTTGACTGTGATTTTTATCGGCACAGGGAGGATCCCCAATGGGACCCCTGCCCTCACCTGTTTTGGCAGAAATCTTCATGCAGTTTCTAGAGAACACTGTACTTGCAATAGTTCCCTTAACCCCACTTTTATTCCTGCGTTATATGGATGACATATTGATTTTCTGGCAGTATGGTCTTGACCAACTGCAACAACTTATGCAGCAGTTCTCTTCTCAATACCCATCTGTTAAATTCACTCTGGAGGCAGAAATATCAGGCTCCCTCCCTTATCTGGAGTTTCTACTCGGTCATAACCAAGAGACTGGTAATCTTCAGTTCTCAGTATACCGTAAACCATCATCGGATTCTTGCATTATTCCTTTTGATTCGTCCCACCCTTTGAGTTATAAGCTTGATGCCCCCAGGTTTTTACTAAACAGGGCTTTCACTCACTCTTCTTCCGTTAAGTTACGTAAACAGGAACTGATTAGGATTTTTCAAATTACTTTCAACATGGTTAGCCTGAACATGTTGTCCTTTCCTTACTTAAAAGGCAATACGGGACACTTGCAACCACATTGAGCCATGATAGGACACCCCACAAGTTTATTGGCTCCATCGATTACCACCCTGAGCTCGTCAACCTACTTAATGTTGTCTGGGCATTGAACCTATTCAATTTAGTTCACAAAGACCGTGACCCAATTCCCTTACAGTCACGTGCAGGTGTATATACCATTCCTCTATGTCCTACTGCATTGGGAGGGAGCGAAATGGTGTATGTGGGATCTACCACTTGGAATCTGCTGTTACGTATACAAGAACATAAATACTCAACTAGGAACCCTAACATTTCCACCTCATTATCAAGAACTGTGAGATTGGAACAACATTTTCCTGATTAGGACTGCTCAACTATTGTGGCACCTTTAATGTCGCATTAGACCCTTTAATGTCTCATCATTTATGGAGTCATTGTGGATCGCCTACTACGGAGAAGGAAGTTGTAACGAGAAAACATCTTTTTGCCTTCACAACGTTTGGAAAAGACTTATGCAGAGTTTACTAGCACCACCCTAACTGGAGACCAGAGAAATATGCAGATTTGGGTAAGTATGTGCTGCTTTGTAAACTGGCAACTACCTTGCCTTTTGAACACTTGGGTTATATATAATTGTGGGACTCTTGTACTCTTGACTGTGCAGACCTGAGGATGTGGCCAACACGGCTATGAAAGATCTTGTCTTTCTTTTAATTGTAAATAAAGTTGCTTAAGCATTTTAACTTTTACAGCTTTTAAGAATCTTGTAGATATTGAGAATTTCACTTTTTTACTTTGGAAGTGTTAACATGAATTTTTGATATATGCATGAACTAAAGATGATGGAACAGGTAAAATTTTATACATGCTAAAAACTTACCCATTACTATTTTCACATTTCCAGAAACTGGTGAATTAACATCATCTATTGAGGAGAAAGCAGATGAGGTCAAACCAACATTGTTTGAATTGATTGGGGTTTCATACTGAAAAACAAAACGTAACTAAGATGTACAACAAATGAGCAAAGTAAAATTGTTAATGGCATTTTAATATGCACATATTGTTTTATGAATCAAAATTATTTCATTTTCCAAATCCAGCAAAGGTAAGTACCAACTGGTACCATGGTTTCAGCTATCTGAGCTCTCGTTAGCTATTAGATTGCATATGTTGTACCCATATGTACCATGGGTTCACACCTGTTTGGAATGAAGCAAAAGTCATTTTTAACTACACAGGATGGAAACAATTTCTACTTTGTGAATCGATTGAAATTTCAACCAATTATCAAGCTTGCAACAAAGACCCCTCTCTCTAAATTAACAATATGTGGGAAAATTTCCTTGCACCACTTTACCAAACTAAATGAGACCAATCGAAATATTCCAAACTTTCAGAAGAATTGAGCTGAAAAATGGTAACGTAAGGCAGCAACCCTTTGTTGGGAAATTCAGAGATGACTCAAGAACAGTACAATGTACATGACCTAATGACTAATGAGAGGCCAAGTGGCTGAAACCGAAATTTCTACACTCAGGCAATAAAAAGTTCACGAGACCTTCAGAAAGTTTCTATGCCCTTCCCCCTTCTATTTTAAGTACAGTGGAAGTAGTATTTAACACAGAATTGGATATAATGCAGGTCCAATTGTGTCCTCCAAACAAAATACATACTCAGTAATTAATGACTTCACGGCTTCCTCTAATTACTGTCAGTAACAAAAAAAAAAACTTAATGAGAATTATACAGCATAAATTTATTAAGGTACATTACCTCTCAAATTTTCAATCTATACACTACATCATTGTCTGGAGTTCCTACGTCTTACTACTTCCACAGGTCTGGTGACCAAGCCTGGTTTGATTTGCCATCCAGCATGGTTGTTGATGTTGCCACCTTGTGTCTTGTAAATTTTCAGGGCTAGAAAATTTACAATGAGATTAAATCTTGTAAATTTCCTGGACCGGAACTCCTTAAATGTTATCAGACATCAATCCCATTCAATCATGTGGAAATTAGAAAAATCCCTGAAAATTTACAAGACACAAGGTGGCAACATCAACGACAATGCTGAATGGCAAATCAAGCAGGCTTTGTGACCAGATCTGTGGAAGTAGTAAGATGCAGGAACACATGACGATCTAGTTTATGGATCGAAAATTTGAGAGGTAATGTACTTTAATAAATTTACCCTGTATAATTCTCATTAAAATGTTTGTTACATACTCAAATTCGGATATACCATGGGTATCTCTACAACATGATTATTGCCTTGTCCCCGTATACCAGCGTTATAACAGGCTTCTACTGTATTAACAAAATTCAAATTCTGCACACAGAACTATCATTTCATAACAGCTGGGACTCTGTTAGCAAGAAGTGTTACTTTTCTGCAAGCACAACAGCAAGCAGAATTTGTGCTACATACACATGAAATTGAAAAATGTCATTAACAAAGCAGGTGCTGGAACACATAGAACTGAGGGTTGATTTATAGTCAAATAGATATATTATTCCAAGTCAATATAGATACAAGATTCTGTAAACAAAGCTCATTTTGAAAACTGACTTCCTAGTTTATTTAATTAAACACTGAATTAAACTTCTAATAAATTTATAAAATATATATTTTATAATGAAAACTCATATTAGAAGATTAATTTAGTGTTTAGATACAAGAGTTTGTCTAAATCAGTGTTTCCCAACCTTTAAAAAAGTCTAGTGCCCACTTCTGAGAGTTGGATGCTGGCTATCACCCCAAGTCAAATGTAATAAGCATGCTGAACTCAGCAATAATAACCTTAAGTTCATGTTACATTGTACATTCCTATTTAAATAATTATTAATATCTATAGGTAAATTTTAAAATTTTTGATTAATTTTCTTCAAGACCTTCTAGTGAAAATATCAAAACCCAGGGAACTCTCTACTTACTCACCAATCAGACAGTTTCCAAATTTCTACACAGCATATGGTGCATATTTCCAAGTCAATGAAAAGGTTTTAGGAAGCTGAATTTTAATTGTAATGAAGTGGAATTGACAGTCTCCAACAGCATTGAAAAATATTAGTATTCAAGACAGCAAATGAAGTCAAGATGCCACACAGGTACTCAAATCTCTTATATCTAACACAACCTTGTGAAAATGCAATGTTACCAGATGGTAAATATATCCTTGTCTGAAAAACATGATCACAAAACATCTGCACTTTTTTGTGGCACAACTTATAATCCTTATGAATAAAACATGTGTTGACATGTTTATAAACAGAAGTAATTAAACTTACTGTCACACAAAATTATGGAAAATACATAAATATTAAAATAAATTTAGGACCCTTTTTGTTAAACATTTTGTTGCCTTATTATTAACAAAATTGTTGTTGTAATATCCATAAAAACCTAAATGCCCCCTACTACACCCTCCTGAAAATCACAAATGCCCCCTGGGGGCAGTACTACTCAGGTTGGGAACCACTGGTCTAAATGATGAAGTTCAAATGTACACGCAAAATATTGAATAATAATAGGTAGCTTACCTTTTGTTGTAAAGCCAGATCCTTTAGTATACATTTCTCTGCACGTTTTGTTCTTTTTATAGTCTATCGTTGGTTCAAGCCTCTGGTGCGGTGGTCCTGCTCCGTCTTCATTTCATTCATGTACATTGAATGAAATGAAGACTGAGCAGAACCACGACAACAGATGTTTGAACCAACGATAGACTACAAAAAGAACAAAATGTGCAGATAAATGTATACTACAACAAGAGGTAAGCTACCTATTATTATTGTAATTGTATGCATGTAAATTATGAATAGTTATGGCATAAGCTGTAGTTGTTCTAACACTGAAAAAGAATTGAGTTCGCATTAGTAATTGATCTCCCTTTTTTAACATGAATCTTGTACACTAATTACAATCATTTTGGAAATAATTCATTAATATGCATGAAGTTGAACATAAAGATTATCATCATATTAATTTAATTCTTCTCACATTTCAAATCCTGGTTTACCTTGCCCAACAAGTGTAAAATCTATAGAAAAGTTGTTTATTGATGAATTATTATTCTGAACTGTAAAATAAAAAATATAGACTAACTTGTATCTGTCGATTCTTCAAAACTTTCATTAGTGAACACAACCCTTGTATTTTCACATTTTTGATTTTCCAGTAGGGACTAACATCAGATTGTCACATTATTTCAACAATATTCTTCTTCATATGTGTCCTTTTTCAGATCTGAGGTTAGTCTTTGTGGTTCAAGTTCCAGTTTTTTAAGGGTTTGAAGTTATGCTTAATGCTTGTAGTTCCAAACACAGTGGATCTCAAGTGCATTCTCTCTCACCACATGAACTGCCAAATGCTGTATTCATTATATCAGGTTGTGTTAGAAATGGGGAAATGGATTTAAATAGCTTAGAAGTGAAATGAGAAAATGAAACACATAAGAGTTTAAAAAGAGTTTAAAATCTTTACAAAAGAAAAGTAAAAAGATTTAGGTAGGTAGTGACCACTTGGCTGTCAGTGAAACCAACGAACAACATTTCTATACATTTTATGCTTGTTGTACAAGGTGAACCAGGATTTGAAACATGAGAAGAGTTAAAGAAATATTTGCTTATGTTCACAAGTATTAATGAATTATTTCCATGGCGATTTCAATTGAAATGTACAGTTCCGCTAGAGTTCCATTTACTTAATATTCAATTACTAATCTAAAGCAACTATTATGGGAATTTTACTAGGAAATTTTTCTTTTAAATAGCAAATTTTCAGAGAAAACTCTTCTCCTTCTTCAGGCTGTCTTGTTGTTGTCACTTATTCCTGTCACTATCACGGTTGCGGTTAACCTTGACAGTTTAGGTTATTTTTCAACAAATCCTGCCAGATGTTAGGCAGGGAAAATCCTTTGCAGTCATTGATGATGGGATTTTGATTTTTCTTAATCTCTATTCCTTCTTTCAGCTTTCTTTTTTGAAAATTGCCTTGGAAACTGATGACTTTAAGGGAATTCCAATCCATGCTGTGCCCAGTTTCTCTAACATGCCTATCTAATCCAGTCTTGTTGGAGCAACTTTTTATAGCTGCTTTATGCTCAGCTATACGAGTTTTTAGTCTGCGACCTGTTTCACCTATGTCACCTATGTAGGGAAATTTTTTTCCTAAAATAGTTCAAAGAGAAGAAGAAATTTTAAAAATGTAAGGAGTAGTCTATGAAGTAAATTGTAGTTGTGGACTATCTTACATAGGTGAAACAGGTCGCAGACTAGAAACTCGTATAGCTGAGCATAAAGCAGCTATAAAAAATTGCTCCAACAAGACTGGATTAGATAGGCATGTTAGAGAAACTGGGCACAGCATGGATTGGAATTCCCTTAAAGTCATCAGTTTCCAAGGCAATTTTCAAAAAAGAAAGCTGAAAGAAGGAATAGAGATTGAGAAAAATCAAAATTCCATCATCAATGACTGCAAAGGATTTTCCCTGCCTAACATCTGGCAGGATTTGTTGAAAAATAACCTAAACCGTCAAGGTTAACCGCAACCGTGATAGTGACAGGAATAAGTGACAACAACAAGACAGCCTGAAGAAGGAGAAGAGTTTTCTCTGAAAATTTGCTATTTAAAAGAAAAAAATTCCTAGTAAAATTCCCATAATAGTTGCTTTAGATTAGTAATTGAATTAAGAAACTAGGAAGCCATTTCTCAGCATGAGCTTTATTCAAAGAATTAATATTCAAGATCTGAGCAGTGAACTAAAACAAAGTTCTGCCAGAAACTGCATGAAAAAACAAAAACAAAATGGATACATCATTCATTACACAGCATGTATACTTGCAGGTGGCTACACTCAAAAGATAGTTTTGTTTTGTTTTGTTAGTGTGTGGGACACAAAACATTACACCTTTCTTCCCGTTCAAATCTAGTACAACCAGAGTTTCCCCTCTTGCTCAGCTCAAATATCAGCATTTCTGTTGAAAAAATACCTTTCTTCCTGTTCAAATATCAGCACCTCTGTTGAAATATTACACCTTTCTTCCTGTTGAACACATGGAAAATCACTAAGAACAAAAATGCTGCAATACTTGGCAAAAGTAGGTAGCTTCCACAGGACAATACTTCTCAGGTGATGTGCTCTAACATACACTGAAGAGCAATTGAATTAGAGATACCTGTCTAGTAATGTGTAGTACCACCTTTCGCCCTGATGACGGCGGCGATTCGTCTCGGCATCGACTCGACAAGACAATGGAAGCATTGGGAAGCCATACGGATCCACAACCCCTGAACAAGCTCCCGCAGTTCACGAAGATTTGATGGAGGGAGGGTCAGAGCCGCGAACATCTCTCTCGATGGCATCCCAGATGTGCTCGACGGGATTGAGGTCAGGTGACCTAGCTGGCCAAGGAAGCGAGGTCACGTCGGTGGAGTGTTCATCGAACCATTCCAATACAATTCAGGAGCGATGGCATGGTGCATTGTCTTGTTGCAGGATTAGGTCCCCAGTGGGATGTTGAAGACGCCCAAACGGGAGCAAATGGTCATCCAGGATATCCCGGTAACGTTGACCTGTGAGGGACAATGGCACACATACCAGGGGTCCCATTTCAGTCCACGTAAACAGTCCCCAGACGAGAATGCCATCCCCACCAGCTTGAAGAGTACCCTGCTGGCAAGAAGGATCCATCGCTTAATGTGGTTTGCGCCGTACTCGTATCCTGCCATCCGCATGTACCAATGTGAATCTCGACTCATCAGTCCAGGCCAGGGCGCGATTTCACCGATTAGCAACTAGCAAATAGCTAGTGAAAAATCAAATTTGCTAGTGAAAAAAAATCGCAGTAGCAAATATTGCTAGTAAGGTAATTTCTTTATTTAAAGTAACCAAAAATCATTATTAATCCACGAAGTTTACATAACAGTTTCTATTATCACTTGTTAAAACAGCGACGATCAGCGATTCTCTTTCGCCAATTTCCTTTTGACATTTAATACCCATCCTCCCCATATCTTTCATCCCTTCCAAACTGTCGTAGAAGCGCATTGAAACTCCTCTCATTGGTCATTGGTCTATTACAGAAACTGAACGTGACGTCGGCAATGGTTGCTGTGGCAACCCAGAGCTCTGGGATGGATCGGTTGTTTGACCACCTGCTCTGCCACCCTCCCTTCTTTTGCCCCACGAACTTTGTCCTTAACTCCTGCGTACCCTAAGCCAAGCGATCGCCTTTATTGCGTGGCATAGATAGACGCTTTTTTACGAAACGTGTTCGTGGAGGAGGTAAACGATTACGGAAGAAACTTTTGCTTCGTCTGACTTCTGGTTTTGGAAATTTTTCTTGTATGTTCAAGCTGAAATACAAATATTTATCCAGTAAAATGTTAATGAGCAATAATACTTGACAGAGGCAACATCGTGAGAAAAAAAAAAAATTATGATTACGGAAAAATCCGAATTCCGTCGACCTTTCATTTTCTAGTTTCGTAAAGACAGAATTCCAATAATAACGAAAAAAGCCGGAATTCCTTGAATTCGCGGAAGAATCTCATGCCTGAAGATTACAGAAAAATTTTGCAGCAGCCAACTTCCGTTTTTTCCAATTGTTCTCCACAGTTTCAAGCTAAAATGCAAACATTTATGCAATAAAATGATATTTAACAAGAAAAGCGGACACAAAGACAACATTGGGAGAAAAATTTGCGATTACGGCAAAATTTTCTTACTCCGTTTCACTACTGTGTTCGAAAGTTTTGAAGCACGAAATTTCGTCTCCAGATAGAAAACGACCCCCCCTCTTTTTTTTGTCATCAGTTAGAATGATCTAACTGATGACAAAAAATAAATAAATAAAGCGGTATTCCGCGAATCCCTGCAAGAATCTCGTGTATATCATAAAAATAATAGCAAAAGAAAAATTTGTAGAATCCGTAGTTTTGATAGTGAGTTCCGTAGTCAGACAACTAATTCCGTAGAAACTACGGCATTGTGTGGTAGTTGGCAGATATGAAGTGTGTAGAAGTTTAGCAGAAATTTGTGCGATACTTCCACTTAGTACTGCATGTTGTGAGGTGGGATTCAGTTTTTTAAAAAGAATACAAGGGGATTGGAGGAACAATTTGTCTGTTGAAACTTTAAATGCTCTGATGACAATTGAAATACTGTAGAAGGGCCACAAGAAGAGATTTTTAATCCACGGTCAGCAGTTATAAAGTGGTATGATGACAAAGTCAGACACCCTGAGCGTAAACCATATGGGAAGAAATCTGAATTAGAATGTCAGTGAAATATATTCATGTGGTATGAGAATTTGTTAGAAATTAATAATAAAGATAGTCACTAAACTTATCTAAGATTCTATTCATTATTCAAAAAGGTAAGTCAAAATATTTATACACAGATTTAAATTTCTGTGTAACTTTATTAGAAAATAAGTTACGATGTGATTTAGTTTTATTTGCTAGTCATGCAAATGTTTTGCTAGCAAACTATTTGGTCACTAGCAAAATTTGCTAGTGAGCAAAAAAGATGAAATCTTGCCCTGGTCCAGGCAACATTTTCCCACATGTCTAGGGTCCAGTGGCGATGTTCCTGAGCCCATGCTAATCTTTGCAACCTATGATGTGCGGTCAGCAACGGTACCCTTGTGGGACGATGGCTTCTGTACCCCATAGCGAGGTGATGGTTCTGGATGGTGTGGCTGCTTACACGTTTTTGTGCACCAGCGTTAAATTGCCGAGTGATTTCTTGCACTGTGGCCCATCTATCCGCTATTACAATGCGAGCTAGCCGACGATGATCCCGCTCATCCACACGCTGTTGTCCACGGCAGTTGGCCCTTGCAGGGATGGCTTTACCGGATTCGATATACTCATGGTTCACCCGTGACAAAGTGGCTCATGAAAATCCCAGTGCCTGCACGACTTCCGAGATGGAGTGACCCATTCGTCGGGCCCCGCCAATTCGCCCACGATCAAATGCGCTTAGATCCTTCGTCTTACCCATACTGCGTCCGACTCTTACTGATACCCGTCGCATCACTCCTTATATTGTCGGATCGCTGCATACGTCATGTTGTTTCCATTTACGCCCACAGCGCCACATTTGCATAACGCCAGCTGTCTCTAATTCAATTGCTCTTCAGTGTAGTATCTTCTATAGCACAAGACAGAATAATAAATTTATTTACCAGAACTTCTTAAATCATTCTTCAAGAATGATTTATTTAGTTCCTTCATAGACCACCAGCAACATTAAATGCCCCATTATGCACATGTGTGTCTCTATAAAACAATTTTCTTGATGTGCACACTTAAAAAGCATTTGTATGTAGAGCATTTCAAAAGTAATGTGTCCATATTTCCATCCCAACTTCAAGGCTAGGGATTGAAATGAAACAAAATATAGTTCAGGGTGTGTAATTTGTTTTTGTACCTTATTCTTCGTCTCAAAACTGTTTTCTTGTAGCAGCTTGAACTTTATCATGTGTGAAATGAATTTCTTTGAGAAGTTTCTTGAGTTTTGCAATCAACCCAAAATCAGATGGTGCCAAATCTAGACTGTAGGGAGGGTGTGGAACAACTAAGTCATTTGCTTTCTATTGCTGTTGGAGTGGTGGCATTAGTGTGGGCTCTAGTATTATGATGCTGAAGAAGCATGAGTAATTTTCTCTAATAAGTGCAACTGATTCTTTGTTTCAATCTCTTTAGGGTATGTTCATGTAAGTCTCAGAGTTGATTTCTGTACCTCAGACCATGCACCTTACCTTGATGATGATACCTCCATAGTCTCAGAAGATTGTGAGCATACATTTTTCAGCAGAAAGCTGAGCCCTGAAGCTTTTTCTTTTGGGACAAGTGAGACGACAATATTCAGATGACTGGTTTTTCAACAATTCCTTCTCATACTGCTGCTCTCAACTCTTGTCACCTGTTGCAGTGCTGCACAGAAAACCATAACCTTTGCTTTTACAGTGAGTGTTGACATACTTCTAGTCTTCCTTTCTTCATTACATGTGAGCACACATTTTCTTGTAGCCCAGATCTGCAATGATCTCATTGACACTAACTAAACCAATGTTAAACTTTTCCGTTACTTCTCCGACTGATTGATCGATTTTCTTGAATAAGTTCATTTATTTTTTGCCTGTTCAAATCCCAAGCTGAGGAGACATACCTTTCAGAACAAAATTTCTGCCACTCTGTCCCTTGATTTTCTCACCGAGCAAAGCACGGTACTGATATCAACAGTATCTTCACCATAAAAAGACAATAAATCTTGATGTTTCACATTCTTCAACACAGCGGTTAATGAGTCATCCATTTTGACCCAAATACAATTAAAACCACTATGTTTACCAGACATCCCTCACTGATAACTCAGCTCATGGAATAATGAACAAGTTGCAAAAGGCCTCATTTCCAGGTTACACCTCTTGGGTGAAATACCTGTGTGGGAGGCATTACTTTCCAAACATCCCTCATACAATGTATAGCCTTCTTCACTAAACAGTAATTTCCAAATGGCAAAATTACATTACATAAACTTCAAAATTGTGCTGTAGGAATTCTCATGTTCCAAATAAAAATACCATATTTTTCTTCATATCCATAAACCATAAAATTCAGAAAAAGAAAAAAAAATCCTTTACATAATTCAGTCCATAAATTTCAAGAAAAACACCACCTCATAATCCATATCTATGATGTTGATCCCGAAACGTAATTTTCTACAGAAAAGTCAGGACTCACAGGATGGCCCAGCTGCCCAAAGAAACAGGGATAAAACAACAATTTCCTTACTTCAAAAAATAACTGTCATTTTCAAAGGCTTTTCTGTTACTTTCAAGAAAACAAATTGTGATTTTTTTTTCAGCATTAATGCAATTACATAGTTAGACCTATGGCACCCACAAACATGTCTGATGTTGAGGTTCCCAGAGCATGTGGTCATCCATGAGAGCAAATAATATCTCCTTCGTTACATCATATTTTCTGCCAAAATGCTTGTACATAAAAAAAAAAAAAAAAAAAAAAAAAAAAAAAAAAGAACTTTCTAGATGTTTGCAGACCTTATATTTATAATAGATAGCTCAGAAATTGTTCCAGAAATAATTCTAAACTCATTCAATGAATTAGATGATTCCCTTAAGTTCACTATTTAACTTCAAAAAGAAAGAAGAATTAACTTCTTAGATATTACTATCTATTATGAAGATGAAAAATTCCTCACTAGTTGGTATAAAAAACCAATGAATACTAATAGACTATTGGATTTCAATTCCTATCATCCAGTTTCTATTAAGAGAAATGTAGCAAGTCAGTTTTTAGAAAAAATTAATAAAATAGTTTCTACAGCAAATAAAAAAAGAAGCCCATAAAGAAGAACTTAAAATCATACTTGCAGAAAATAACTATCCTAAAGAAGAAATTGAGAAGCTTCTGAATTTTAATGGTACGAAGAACCCGCAAAAGCAACAAGTAAAATTCACTAAAAAATTTCTTATCACAAAGGTTTATTTGAGTCTTTAAAGAGAATTAGTAAGAAGTACAATATTAGGCTAGCTCCAAGTTTAGAGAACAAATTTAAAAAATGTTTCCCTAAAATAGTTCAAAGAGAAAAAGATATTTTAAAAATGCAAGGAGTAGTCTATGAAGTAAATTGTAGTTGTGGACTATCTTACATAGGTGAAACAGGTTGCAGACTAGAAACTCGTATAGCACAGCATAAAGCAGCTATAAAAAATTGCTCCAACAAGACTGGTTTAGATAGACATGTTAGAGAAACTAGTCACAGCATAGATTGGAATTCCCTTAAAGTCATCAGTTCCCAAAGCAATTTTCAAAAAAGAAAGCTGAAAGAAGGAATTGAGATTGAGAAAAATCAAAATTCCATCATCAATGACTGCAAAGGATTTTCCCTGCCTAACATCTGGCAGAATTTGATGAAAAATAACCTAAACCTTCATGGTTAACCGTAACCGCGATGGGGACAGGAATAAGTAACAAAAAGACAGCCTGAAGAAGGAGAAGAGTTTTCTCTGAAAATTTGCAATTTAAATGAAAAAATTTCCTAGTAAAATTCCCATAATAGTTGTTTTAGATTCATATTGTGTTTTCTGTTATTAACACATTTCTGGTAATTTTCCAAATATAAACTTCTGGTAATTACAAAGTGAATTTTCTAAAAATGGAAGTGTCACAAAAAGGTTATATATTCTTTAAGAAGTGTATTATCTACATCGGCATATAATCCCCAGAACCTAAATTTATAACTTTTTTAACAGATAATTTGCAAATGATATGACAAAAAAAAAAGATACAGTGCTAGCAGTTTAAGCACCAATCCAACTGTCACAGCAATTTGTATGTGGAAAATGAATACATACAAAAACCACACAATGGCCTTTTTTTGCACCTCTTATGTTATTGTTCTGAAGCTTTTCTTGCAATAGAACTGAGCAGCCTGCACTAACATCCTCAGAAATCTATGAAAATGCAATGTGTTCTAGGCCAATGTTTCTCTCTAGCATTTCACATTTTTCATATGTTTTATGCTGCTGTTCTAGAAAAATTTCATGTTTCGAAAATCCTATCTCGACACAGCGGATACTCAGATGTGTGTCTTTTACCTCCTACATAATATCAAGCAAGGTCTACATGGGATCTGGAAGCAGCCTGAACTCACCAGGGCATGAATCTCATGATGTCAAGGAACACATCAAGTGATAATGTCTGTTAAAAAATCTTATATCTGAATATTTGAAGGCTGTAAATCTATCCATCAGACAGCCCATTCAAACTCATCCTATGGATACTTTATGGAGCTCAGATCTGGGGAAATAGGCCACTGAAAGAGAACAGATAAATCTAAATGTTCTTGAACCATTCCTGTACATTTGGGCATGATGACAAAGTGCATTAACCTGTTGCTAGACACCACTGCCATCAGGAAAAAGCAGGAACATTGAGGTGCGAGTGTTATCTGCAGTGATGTCCGATAGTTCTCAGATATCGATCCCCTACCCACCCAGTGGGGTACAATGTCTTAGAACAAAATATTCACTAACCCATACCAACCTGCAAGGAACATTAACATGCTTTATCACTTTGTGTTTTTGTGCCACACTTGCAGCCAATCATCAGAATGATGCAAAAAGAAATGTAATTCATCTGACCAGAAAACTGTCCTCCAGTTATCTTCTAATTGTGGTATTTTGGGGCCAATGCAACCCCTTCCCCAACTTCCAACTGCCAATCAAGTGCAGTTAAGAGGAGCAGGATTGTTGAATATGTTTTCTGCTGTTAGACTCTAGCCTGTGGAAAGTTGCATAGTCTTGTTACAAATGGTTGTTGACAGTCAAGAGTTGTACTCTGAAGCAATTTGCTTCACTGAAACCAAACTGTGGGTCAGTACAAGATGCTGTGTTGCACCTGGAGCATCCATCTTGTTTCTGATCACAGTTTTTTTGCAAGCTGTTTGTTTTGCTGCCACATTGCTAATCCTGATATACTTCCACTGCAGCATATTTGGAACATCCCACTAGATGTGCTGTTTAAGTGACAAGAGCCCCTTATCCTTATATCTCATGCAGACTCGGTTAAACTTTAGTGATTACTCATTTGTGTGTGCTGATGGAGTTGTAGAGGCTAACAGGCATGATCACATGTGAACTGCAACTGTCTTTCCTCAAACAAGCTTTTATTCTAACGGCATAGTCTACTTTCTAGAAATCTGTTGTGGGGGTGGTTGTACTTCAATGTCCAGTAAGTGCATATTCCTTCCAACAAAATGTACATAGTGAAACTTTCATTGACAGAGATCTCCAAACAACAGTAACTTCCACACTGTGTGGCAATATTTGATTAAATAATTCAGAAAACAACAGAAAGTGCATTATGTACTTCTAACATTAGCTTAATTAAAGATACTTTATAATATCAGAATGAAATCCACTGCCAAAATTGAGGTTACAAAATGTACAATTTCATACTGGGAAGAGACCCCCCCCCTCCCTCCATTAGAAAGCAAATTCAACATACAGCAGTTTCTTCAAATGATAGCATACCATTTTTGAAACATCTTTCTTCTTTCTTCCCCCTTCCAGAATGCTTCCATCTAAACAATAAAAAAATAATTATGATATAAAACTCACATTAATGAAATCAAATAAAAGCACAGGCCACAATAAAATATTTAAAGAGAGCAAACTATATACAAGGTTTGTTCAAAAAGTTCCTGATCTTGTTTTTTAATTTTTTGGGGCATACTTATTATTACTTACTATTCAGCCTTGTGGCCCTTGAAGTACTCTCCTCCTTGGTTGATACACCACTCCCAACACTGTTTCCAGTTCTTGAAGCAGTCCTGATAGGTTTTTCTCAGGATCGTGCATAAGTCTGCTTGTGTATTTAACTTGATGTTGTCAATCATGTTGAATCTTTATCCTTTCAAAGGGGGTTTTAACTTTGGAAACAGGAAAAAGATTAAGGGGGCCAAGTCAGGCAAGTAGGGAAGCTCGGTAGCCACAATTGTTACCATTTTGGCACAAAAATTACAAATCAGCAGTGATTTGTGTGCCTGCGCATTGTTGTGATGGAGGTACCAGGATTTGCTTCTCCACAGCTCAGGCATTTTCCTCCTGACATTTTCTCTCAAATGTTTCAATACTTCAAGATAATACCACTGATTCACTGTCTGCCCCCTCTGGTAAAAAAAACTCCTGATGGACAATGCCCTCAATGTAAAAAAAAAAAAAAAAAAAAAAAAAAAAGACAGTCAACATGACTTTCATGTTTGACCTGAATTTCCCATTTTTTTCAGTCTTGGTGAAATTTTCCCATCCCACTCTGAAGACTGCGTTTTCATCTCGACATCGCAGCTGTAAACCCATGTCTCATCACCAGTGATAATTCTTTTCATGATATTTTTGTCCTTCTTTGCATGATCCAGAAGTTTCCGACAGATTGCAATGAGATTGTCTTTCTGATCCGGAGTCAGCAGACATTGGATAAACTTTGTGGCAATTTGATGCATTTCCAATTTTTCGATCAGAATGTGATGACATGATCCAACTAAAACGTAGCAATCACCCACGATTTCTCGAACAGTGAATCAACAACTTGAGCATACAATTTTGCAAACTTGGACCACATGAGTATTGTCAGTTGACGTCAAGGGCTGCCCTGAATGGGAATTGTCATCAGTTAGTTGACTGTCAACCATCTTCAAATCGCTTAAACCATTCATAACACTGTGTACGGTCTAAACGCTAATCATCATAAACATATTGCATCATTTTGTGAGTCTCCGTAAAAGTTTTCCCAAGTTTGACACAAAATTTGATGTTAATACGCTGCTCATGAAACTCATCTATCTAGCAAATCACAGAACACGCACAAGATCTTAAGCAAAGGGAGGCAGCATGATGACTCATCACAATAGAAAGACCTGATAACAGAGAGGTTACTTGTCAAGGTCACTGATATGCAGCATCATTTACTACACATCTGTGTGACATTGTGTTAGTGTGCTATTATAAAAGTTCCGAACTTCTTGATCAGACCTTGTATAAGTAAGTTTATCAGAAAATAATTCTGAAGTTCATAACTCAGTCAGCACATTTATAATGATAGTGCTTGTTTAAATTGTTTGAC
Organism: Macrothele yani; assembly: GCA_039090855.1. Classification (NCBI taxonomy): domain Eukaryota; kingdom Metazoa; phylum Arthropoda; class Arachnida; order Araneae; family Macrothelidae; genus Macrothele; species Macrothele yani. The sequence goes on along the minus strand of CM076999.1, from coordinate 64,076,126 downwards.
AATACTATCCAAACTTTACCAGCCCAGTTTTCATTTAGCATTACATCTATAGAGAGCTTAAAAACTGAAAAGTCCTATATTATTGTCATTTTGAAAATACTCCTGCAGTCTCTTGTCATGGTATAAATGACAATTGTTTTTTGTTGTTGCTGTTGTCTTTTAATTTCTTCTTCATAATTTGTTGATTGTACTATTTTCGCTCAAAAACTTAACTGCAGATTTAGAGGCTGATGGAGCAATTTTAGAAGTAATGTTGCCTACACTTGCCTTCAACAACAAATATCAAGCAGGAGCCATATCAAATAATAAATTGATATGTATAAAATTTGGTTGGAGTTGCATTTTAAAGAAACAGTACAATTCCAAAAGCAATTTACATTTATTTCCTAAAAGAAAAGTGAATCAATGCATTCTTTTCTAGTTTTCAATTATGGATTAGAGACATGGACCTGAACTAAAAAGGACATACAGAGGCTGCAAATTATTGAAAGAGAAGCATGGAGAAGTGCATTCTTGGTGTAACCAAGCAAGAGAGGAAAAGGAATGTATGGAAGAAAGAAGAAAATGACAAGAATTGAAAACATTATGATCAAAGTAAAGCCCCTCAACTGGTAATGGACTGGCCATATTGCTAGAATAATAAGTATGCAATAAACACATAATAAATAACTGAAAATAGTAGAAATATTACTCTTGTTACAAAAAGGCTTTGATGTGTTTTTAAATTTTCCTTTAATGTAACAACAGTGATATTTCTACTATTTTCATATTGCTAGAAGAACTGCAAGCACTGGACAATGGAAATTTTTGACTGGATACCAAAGTACAAGAAAAGACCCAAAAGGAGACCGCATGGGAGGTGAAAGGATGAAATCTGAAAGCATGCCAGTGACATGGAACAGAATTGATTAAAACAGAGAGTTGTGGAAGAGACTTAGGGCGACCTCCATCTTGTAGTGGACTGAGAATGGCTGATGATAATAAGGATGATACTATTATGCATATCTATTAAATAGATATCTTCTGACATCAAGTCCTCATTAACGGGATGACTTAACAGGAGAAAATATAGTTAAGTCCAGTTGTAAGATGAGACAAAAGAAAATAATAAACTGGCATGTGCTTGTATCAGCTCTATTTTAACAAAGTACAGGAATTATTATCAGTTAGAAAAGTCCCTAAATTCTCCCTTTTCTCTGACTTTTTTTTTTTTTTTTTTTTTGATTGGAGGTTTAACGACCACCTCACGTGAGCAACTCAATGGACTACAAGCAGTCGTCCTGTCCCTAATTTAGGCCCACTGGCCCCAGGGAAGGGAGAGAGTCAGTGCCATAAGACAAACACAACATCCGTGCCTTACCAGAATTCGAACCCGGACCCATCTCGGACGAGTGATCAGAAGCCATCGCTTAGACCACTGCGCCACTGGGGTGGCCAGACTCTTGTTTATTTGCCTTTTGTTGACTGTCAAGGCTTGTTCGCAATGCTCTGAATTAAGTTCTTATGGTTTATCAAAACTGAATGAAATTTGAATTATGATTTTGGTATCAACAAACTTTAAGAACTGAATTCAAAGCATTGAGAACAAACAGGCCTTGAGAGTCAACAAAAGTCCAGAAACATCAACTAATAAACAAGAAGTCAGAGGAAAGAAAGAATTACTGCACTTCTCTAACTGAATATAATTTTTATTTCTGAATATTAGCCAACTTAAAGTAAGACCTTTTCAAGCACAGGAAAACTTATAATAATAATAATAATAATAATAAGTAAACTTTTTACAGAAAGAAGTATTCTTATCAAGTCATATTTTCGAACATTTTTAATTAGATTTTATCCACTGTTGGTAAGGTTCTTGTCACTGTATAATAAATGAAGCAATTCTTTCTCTATACATCAAAGTACCTTCTTTTCATGCCAAAGAGAAAAGAATTTTGAAATGTTTAAAATAATAATTATGGGAGGTATGAATAACCTTCCATGATAACTAATTAAAGAAGTTTTGTGTTGAACTAATATTTTGCACAATTTAGTACACATGTGGTGAACATAATTTAATAGGGTTATACTTTAAATGCTTGCAAATATCAGAAAAAGTTTTTAAAAAGCAGTGTTCTAGTACTTTATTGTTTATTTGGGTCAAAAGAAGTTAGTGCAACATCAAGTTAGAAAACAATTACAGTTTTAGATCCTGTGCAGTAGGGTTCTCATCAGTGCTCTAATGAATTGAAAGTGAGATCAACTCTACATTTTCCATTCTGCATTAGAACAGGTTATGTGAGTCCTTGTACAGGCATAAATGACCAGCCAAGATGATGTTCTACACAAGACTGAAAAGCCAAAGCAACGGATAAGGTTACTGATGCAAGTCTGGGCAATAGAAGTGCTTTTAGCATTTGTAATTTTTTTATAGCAGTTAATTTTAATGTTGTCTGTACTTTTAAGTATAAGAATGTTGTGCCCAAACATGAACAATTGTAGAAGGTGATAATTTATCAAAAGTTTTTGACATTTAAGTATTAAAAGTATATGCCTTAAATGTGACCACGTGGTTGTTTATATTTGGTTACTATAAATAAATTAGGAAATAATGTAAATAATTACAATTTTTTAATTTTTTTAGTTGTAAAATTAAAGTTTGCAATTGATTTTAGTTTGAAAAAAATTGTGCAGTTCTTACAGCCTGGAGGATCACCAGGAGCAATACATACGCATTACATGTTTATCAGATGCAGTTGGTATATAGGTGAGTTAATGCTACTGAACTCAACAGATTAAAAAATAACATTTTTCAGCACATGTTCAGATTTTTTTAAAAATTGGAAAACTTCCAAATAATGCATGTTATTAGTTGTGCAAACTGTTTTTATATTTTGAGATAAATGATGAAGAAAAAAGTATTTAATCAGCACAATAAACTTTGATGTTTATTATGAAAATGAGTTTTAAATGAAGAAAGACAACAACGAATATGAACACTTGTAATGTAAATAATCCTTTTTAAAGCTGATGCTGAATGTTGTCAAATGTCAGACTATTTTTTACAAAGTTCGAATATTGCAAAATGGGTATCACTATGAAATACAAAATTTTTGTTCCCTAGCAGATTCCAATCAAACTTTTACCACACAAAACACAAGCAGTTTTGCTGAATGATGAAGTTGACTGATAGAGATACCAACATGGTAGTTAAGTTTTCATAGGTATTCATTTGCATACTAAGATACAATTGAATGAAAATATTATTTATATGAGAAAATACAGGGTTTGTTTTCATGAAATACGTAAACTCAGTTTTCATGTTTTTACTATAACAGGACAAAAACATGCTATTAATGTGAAACATACAGTAAGTGCTGGGGTTGGCACAGCAAGTGGCAGCTATCCAAAAGTCTTGGGTTTGATTTTGAGTAGCAATGCGACAAGGAGACTTTTGAATAATATCACCCCTTGGGTAATTTAAAAACTATAATCCTATGTATCAACTGTATTTTTATGAAGTTTTCATGCTCCTTAAATACTTCAAACACAAAAATACATAAATGTACTGTAAATTTTTTTTTAGATTTCTCAACAACAATTTTCAGCCTGCAGATTTGTGGTTAATTACACTGACTCCTAGATTTCAGAGCATTAAGTACAAAAAGATGTGATCACTGTAATGATCATGTTGACTGAAACATTTGGAACAACAAAAAGCTGGCATTTTAAAAATTCATGCAGTGTTGCAATGAATATATGAGGTAGGATCCAAAAGTTCCTGGACTGGCTCTGTAAGTCTATAGATAGTTAAGAGTTACAAAGCTGAAGCACATCCTCCTTCAAAATAAGACCCTATTGCAACAACATACTTCTGCTAGCAACTTTAAAGTTCATAGAAGCACTTCTGGAACCCATTCTTTGCAATGTTCTTCCGTGAAAGCAGCTGAAAAAACAGCTGAAAACCTCCTTCAAAAAAAGTGAAAACAGCTGAAAACCTCCTTCAAAATTAGACCCTCTTGCAACAACACATTTTTTGCCATGTCCTTCAGTGAAACCAGCTAAAGCACATCCTCCTTCAAAATAAGACCCACTTGCAACAACACACTTCTGCCAGCGGCTGTAGAGTTCATCAAAGCACTTCTGGAACCCATTTTTTACAATGTCCTTCAGTGCAACCAGCTGAAGCACATCTTCCTTCAAAATAAGACCCTCTTGCAACAACACACTTCTGCCAGCAGCTGTAGAGTTCATTGAAGCACTTCTGGAACCCATTCTTTGCCATGTCCTTCAGTGAAACCAGCTAAAGCACATCCTTTTTCAAAATAAGACCCTCTTGCAACAACACACTTCTGCCAGTGGCTGTAGAGTTCATTGAAGCACTTCTGGAGCCCATTCTTTGCCATGTCCTTCAGTGAAACCAGTTGAAGCACATCCTCCTTCAAAATAAGACCTTCTTGCAACAACACACTTCTGCCAGCGGCTGTAGAGTTCATTGAAGCACTTCTGGAACCCATTCTTTGTAATGTCCTTCAGTGAAACCAGCTAAAGCACATCCTCCTTCAAAATAAGACTGTCTTGCAACAACACACTTCTGCCAGCAGCTGTAGAGTTCATTGAAGCACTTCGGGAACGCATTCTTTGCCATGTCCTTCAGTGAAACCAGCTAAAGCACATCCTCCTTCAAAATAAGACCCTCTTGCAACATCACACTTTTGCCAGCGGCTGTAGAGTTCGTCAAAGCACTTCTGGAACCCATTTTTTACAATGTCCTTCAGTGCAACCAGCTAAAGCACATCCTCCTTCAAAATAAGACCCTCTTGCAACAACACACTTCTGCCAGCGGCTGTAGAGTTCATTGAAGCACTTCTGGAACCCATTCTTTGTAATGTCCTTCAGTGAAACCAGCTAAAGCACATCCTCCTTCAAAAGAAGACCCTCTTGCAACAACACACTTCTGCCAGCAGCTGTAGAGTTTGTTGAAACACTTCTTGAGCCAATTCCTTACAATGTTCTTCAGTGCAACCAGCAATGCATTTTGCACTTCTTTTACATCCTAAAACTAATGACCCTGAAGTCGACATGTCAGCTCAGGAAAGATGTGGAAGTCGCAGGGGGAGAGGTCAGGTGAGTATGGTGGGTGTGGGAGGACAACAGTTCTTGTGTTGGTGAGAAACTCACAAACGAGGAGTAACCTGCATTGTTGTGCAACAGCACCCACAATTGATTGCCCCACAGTTGAGGCCTCTTATTGTGGACCAACTCACACAGATGTCGCATGATGTCCAAATAGAGCTCCTTGTTGACAGTGCATACTTCAGGAATAAATTCAAGATGAACAATACGGTGTACCGTCAAAATAACCCGGAAAAAATAACCAGCGTCGTAATAACCCAGTCAAAACAACCCGGCTTCTAAATAACCCAGCGTCACAATAACCCCGCGTTAAAATAACCCGTTACAAAAATAACCCAACGTCACAATAACCCAGCGTGAAAAAAACGTTACAAAATAACCCTGCGACACAATAACCGCAGGTCACAATTATTGTACGTCATAATAACCCACGACTTAATAACCTATCTCATGAAACTAACTTAGTCCATAGACGCTTTTTGGAAGGAATCGTCGTCCGGGGTCAAGGGTCTCCCCATACAAATTTTTCATAAAATCTAGTTTTCAATTTAGAACCACCAAATTTGGTATACAATTTAATGGTATGCTAACATACAAAATTTTTATGAAATCTACAGTTTTCAATTTAGAACCACCAAATTTGGTATACTATCTCATGATGCTCTAACTTAGACGGTAGATAGATTTTGGAACAAATAGGGGCCCGGGGTCAAGGGGCCCCATACAAAATTTTCGTAAAATCTACAGTTTTCAATTTAGAACCTCCAAATTTGGTATACATCTCATGGTACTCTAAGACGGTAGATGGTTTTTGGAATCGATCGGGGCCTGGGGTCAAGGGGCCCCCCGATACAAAATTTTCGTAAAATCTACAGTTTTCAATTTAGAACCTCCAAATTTGGTATACATCTCATGGTACTCTAACTAAGACGGTAGATGGTTTTTGGAATCGATCTAACTTAGACGGTAGATGTTTTTGGAAGGGGTCTGTGCCCATGGTCTACGGGCCCCCGTACACATTTTCGTAAAATCTATAGTTTCCAATTTAGAACGACCACATTTTGGTATACTACCTCAATGTATTCTAACTTAGAGCGCAGAAGGAAAGGGTCGGGTGCTGGGGTGAAAATGAATCCAAAAATTACATTTCTTACTCTTAAGAACTGCAACCCAATTCAGCACTTCAATACCCCACCTACGGTTTAAGTTAGATTCCGTAGATAACAATAAAGTGCTAAAATATTCGGTTAATGGTGTATTAAAAACACAAATTAATAAACGTTAGCTTTCACCACCAACGGGTACCTTATCAGGCAGAAAAACAATGTAATGTAAATAATGTAAATTATCTTTTGTTTCGTATAATTAAATTAACTAAATTAAAAAATTTAAATAAGTTTACTGGAAATTTACGGAAATATTTTTTCATTAACTTTCACCCGCTAAACTTGGTGATTCTACAAATAGTAATATTTATCCATGAAATACCAGGTACTCCTACTAGTAGGAACTAAAGATAATGTTACACTTTTTGTCAGGTACAAAACAATAATTATAAAGCCCTAGGCCTGGGCCTTATTAGCAATTTTCAGTCCGCCGTGCTAATTTTCATAAGGTTTGCATAGAACTCCAAAATTTTAGCAATGCGCTTTACTGAGGTTGAAACTATTAAGCAGGCCCTAGGCTTAGGGCTTTTTGATAGTTTTCAGTCCTCCGAGCTGATATTTATATAGTTTTCAAAGAAAATCAAATTAATTCTGTTGAAATTTTACTCGAGCACAAGACATTAATAGATACGCCCGAGGCCTAGGCATATGCATTTTTAGTAATTTTATAATGCCGTGATCATATTAGCTTTTCATGAAAAATCAATTTAAGAGTGTTCCGCTTATTAAACATTTTTAAAAGGCTTAGGCCTAGCAGCCGATAATTAATATTTGGTGCCTAAGTGAAAGTGCAACATTATGAACTTGATTTATTATGCAAACCTTATAAATATGAGCACAGTGCTTAAAAGTTACAAAAGAGTACTTGTAAGTAATATTTTTTGACTGAGTGCAAGTGCAATTTACGAAATGTCGACAGGTCAAAATATCTAAAGTAGCAATGAAATTTGGAATTTTTCTTTTTTCTTTTTATTTCAGTTTTGACACTTGTATTAAGTTCTGAAAACATGTATTTTACCTATTTTTTATGTTCATTGTGCTTTTAACAGAATTTCTTACCAATGTTTTGGATTTCATTTTGTGTGGTTACTTGTTTTTATGTTTTGGGCATTTTACTTTGTATGTGTATTTTTGTTATGTTTTGGTTATTTTATTTTCTGTGGTGGTTGTAATTTCCACAGGATGAAAAGGGGAAACTGTTAACACTCACGATGCCTACTTCATTACATTTTTTTTAAATACAGCACATGTTTTTGTATTGATTTATACCGCTTACTCCTTAAGCAACTCTAGGTTTCTTTAAATATTAACTTTTTCTCAGTCTTCTGTTTCCTCTACCTAGCTTTTTTGGCTCTGCAATTTTATTTCTTGGTTTTAGAATATTTTCCTTATTATTACTCTATTTTCTCATGTAAATTCTTTATGTAAGATAAGTCTATTGTATCGAAGGATTTTGCAATTATATATGAAGCTCTGTTGCTGAAGTTAAACAATATTTCCAACTAAAACAGCGCAGTTCAGACATTTTCCTGCTGTTAACTGAAAAAATGAAAACAAAAACAACAAATCTGAGCAATGGTTGAGGCATCAGACAGTACTTACTAGTAACCAGGCAAAGTTTTGAGGAAGAATGAGCTTAGGAATTTCTAACTCCAACAAAAAAAAAAAAAAAAAAAGAACCGCACTGTATTCCTCCTCATTCTCTAGTGCCGGCATTTGGACATCTTGAAAGAGAAGTCCTGAGGACACATCTGTATCGTAATTGCCTGATAATCCGTGACAAGCTCCTCGTGTCATAGTAAAAAAAACACACTTCCTACTTCGTGTAAATTGCTTGGATGGTAATGCCAACAAACAAAGTTCTGCTCTGGCATTGGATTTCTGATGCTTTTGATGGAATACCTTTCCTCTGGGGTTCACCGCTTTCAGTATAGTCTTCAGGACATACGGGAATACGCCCCAAGGTAAAACACCCGTTTCACGCCAATTAACTACAATTAGCGAAAGAGGGGCGATACAGGAAATAAGTCGAACGAGACGGATCTGAACTTAGAAAGTTGGGGGAAGGTGTTGCATGAAAAACTGTGTTTGGCTTACAGACCATTTGGCACGTAGGGACGTAGGTCTTTTTTATTTTATATGTTACGGGTTAAACAAATTGTCTTTTCAGTATAACAGTTTTCTTTCATACGCATGGTGCAGCACAGAAAAAATTTTGAATTTATTTTTGAGAATTAGCTTGACGCCTACTGGCCCAGTCCGCACCTGCTGCCGTCCCCGGAACCTGACGTCCGGGTGCTTCGCATCCGTTGATCCCCCGCTTGGAGCATCCCTGCTGTAAAATACATGTACCTCTGCGTTTTGGAAAAACAAAAGATAAGATGCCGATCCCTAAACTTAACCTTTTCTTGTGACCGCAGGTACGAAAATCTTGAACTTCGCCTAAACCCTAACTGGAGGAACAGGCTTCATGTGATCATCTGTATTCTGAGTGTTTTATTGAATGGTTGCTCATCAGTTCGTAGTTAACTGGCGAACAGGAAACGTGCTTGTTGAAACCTTTGTTGTGCGTTGTCAAGTGATAATAGTGGAAATGTCATTCTAAATATTTTGGAAAGAGAAAGCACTGTTTTCCGAAGGCATTATGTAGGTGAAGTATGCAACATAGTTAACTCACAACAAGGAAATGATTTACTGAAATGGAAAGGGTATTTATTTTGCCATAACAGAGTGCGGAGGGATTTATGGCATTGGCACTGTATTAAAGAAATTATGGAAACTGTACTGGTTTTGCTAGTACTATTTTTATTGGAGATGAACACAGGAGGCGCAATGAGAAACCACATAATCATGCTCCAAGACCGGAGAAACGTGATGTTGCAAGAGTGCAAGTAAAAGAACAAGCGAGAAATATGGACGAAGCCCCTGCACAAATTATTCAAACCGTGACAACTTCAATGGCTACAGTAAATGCAGGTTACATGCCTAATATTGATGCTCTAAGGCAAGTTGTAAAACGAATACGAAGAGAAGACATGCCTGCGGAGCCTACGACTTTAGAAGGGATCGATGCCCTACAGATTTAAAGGAAAGAGATGGTGTAAAATTTCTTGGCAGAGACAGCGCATTTGGAGATTAAATAATTATTTTATTTTTAACAAAAAATAATTTACGAAAGCTTAAAGAAGCACCCCTCTGGATTTTTTAAACTTGTCCAACCCTATTTATGTAATTATATACCATTCATGCTATATTTGGAACAAATCCAGAGAGGCAAAGATTTGTCCCACTAGTTTATGGTTTACCTTCCAACAAGAATGAAGAATATTATATTATACAAGATTTTTGCAGGATTTACATGACTGTGCATCAGATTATGATATTCAGCTTGCACCACAATACGTGTAATGATAGATTTTGAAATAGCTATCATTATAATGCTGCCAAAAAGGAATTTTTGAAGGACACAAAAATGTTGTTGGTTTCATCTCAGAAAAAATGTGCGGAGGAATATCCATCCTCTGGCATAGCCTCGGAATATGGGGAAAACAGTAAGTTTGCTCTCAAAGTCAGACATTTGCAAGCACTCGCATTTCTTTCATCTGATGAAATTCCAGCTGCTTATGAAGAAGTGAAATCAATTTTACTGGAATATACGGATTCTGTAGTTCAGTGGTTTGAGGAAAATTATGTTCTTGGAAAATTTTGTGGAAGCAGAAGAAACAATCCGAGCAGAAGCCCTCCGCTTTTTCCACCAACAATTTGGTCAGTAAGTGAAAACAATTTACTTGGCTTTCCCAGAACACAAAACGAACTTGAAGGATGAGACAGACGCTGGAATACAATTCTGGGAGAGAAAAAACCGGGACTGTATAAAATAATCACTGAAATTGCAAAACAGCAGAGAACAGCTACGGCTAAAATCAAAAGAGCACAGATTCCAACAAATCCACCTAGAAGAGAAACGCTGGCAAGATAAAAAGGGATTCGAACTTCTTTGGCGCACAGAGACAATGTTAATGTGCTAGGCTTTTTAAGAAGAATTTCTTATACTTCTACCCTTTCCTAAAATGTGCTGGTATTTTTCACTAATTGAGTTATACCTTTTACTAACTTGTATTTAAATTTTTCAAGAATATAATTCTGTCGAAGATGCAAGAATGTAAAACACAACGCAAAATTTTAAAAGACAAAATTTTCAAAATAGCATGTCAAAAACATAAAATGTCAAAAAGTAATCCAAAAGGTTAAACAAATAAAAATTTAAAATGCAATCACAAGTCACAAGCATAACAAAAATGCAAAACGTTATGTGACAAGCACAACACAAAATAAAAAAAAATGCCAAATCATAAAAAAGAAATGCACACGCTATGTAAAATGTACAAAATAAAATAAATGTCATATTCATACGGATTGCATGACAAGTCAAGTTAATAATGAGCTTTTACTTAGGCTTCAAACAATAATTATTAGCCTCTATCCCTTTTTAAAAATCTTTAATAAGTGCAACATTATTAACCTGACTTGTCATCACAGATAATCAATATGACCATGTCATACAATTACTTAAAAGACTTGTGCCTAAGCCTAATGGCTGTTTATAGTTTTGTACTCAAGTAAATGTGCAACACAATAAACTTGACTTTCTATGAAAATTTTATGTAAATGAGCACGGTTGATTGAAAACTGATCAAAACGCTGTGCCATAACCTTGGCATGTTATCGAAACCTTATGAATATGTCGGACTAAAAATTCCTAAAAAGAGGTTACGCCTAAGGTCTTGTAATTAAGGTTTTGTGACAGAGTAAAACTGCAACATTGATAACTTGACATGTTGTGTTAACGTTGCCAATATGAGCACGGCTTATTAAAGAGATTTCAAGAAATAGCCTTTGGGATTAATGAGTTGTAACTGAGTAAAAGTGTAACATTATTTTCTATATAAACCAAACTACGGGCTGAAATGGCACATCTATGTATACGTATACTTCAACCATACACCGAAGCGCTGACAAGGTGAAAACAAAAGTGCAATTTTGTACGGTCCCCTAACATTTTATGACCAGCCTACATGGAAGTGGACACGTTGATATCAAAAACGTACTTTTCATACGGCTCCATAACAAATAGCAATGGACACGTCGCAATCTTTTTTTTTTTTTTTAGTTGAGGGTTTACCGACCACCGTGATCAATTCAGTGGGGTATAAGAAGTCGGCCATTCCTAATTTTGTGCCACTGATTCCTGGAAAGGGGGCAGCCAGTGCCAGAAGTCAATCACAAAGTCCATGACTCGCAGGGATTCGAACCAGGATCCTTCTCAACGAATGGTCAGAAGCCAGCGCTTAGACCAATGCGCCACCGTAGCGACTCACGTTGAAATGCATTCTTCATACGGCCCCAAACGCTCTTAGGGACATATTAGATTGAACTGGACGCAAAGAAATCATTAATATAATTTGTACAAGCAGGGATACCAGGTATACGCCAGGTACATATAACTATTTGTGGAATCGCCAAGTTCAGCGGGTGGAAGTTAATGAATGAAAAAGATATGCCTGTAATTTTCCTGTGAACTTATTTTAAATGTTTTGATTTAGTTAATTTAATTTTACAAAACAAAAAAGAAAGGAAAAGGAATGGAAATACTTACCTTCGAGGAGACATCTATATAATTGCCATACATCTGGCATGTGCATCTGAGAATCCCGCCACACAGAAATGCAATGTACCTATGTGATGTCACATGCATACGACTTGACATTGGCATGGATCATCTTTTTCTTACCGTTTTGAATTTTGAATTTCTGGAACTCTATTTACTTTACATTATGTTTCTGCCTGAAAAGCCTCCCGTTGGTAGTGAAAGCTAAATTATTTTAATTTGTGTTTTTAATACACCATTAACCACATATTTTTGCACATTATTGTTATTAGACCGTAGGTTGGTTAGTTGGTGGTTTATGGCGTAAGGGTTTCAAAGGGCCAAAGAGCGCCTTAGACTGTAGATAAGGGTATTGGAGTGCTGAATTGTGTTGCAGATCTTAACAGTAAAAAATGGAATTTTCACGAAAATTTAGTATGGAGCTCACTTGACCCCAGGCACCGACCCCTTCCAAAAACCATGTACCGTCTAAGTTAAAGTACCATGAGATAGTATACCAAATTTGGTAGTTCTAAATTGAAAACTGTAGATTTTACAAAACTTTTGTGTGGGGGCCCTTTGGCCCTGGGCCCCGACCTCTTCCAAAAACCGCATAAGGTCTAAGTTAGGGTTTCATGAGATAGTATACCAAATTTAGTTATTATAAATTGGAAACTGTAGATTTTAAGAAAACTTTGCATGGATGGGGAGGGGGGCTCTGACCGCCCGGGTACCGACCCTTTCCAAAAACCGTCTACAGGCTAAGTTAGAGTTTCATGAGATAGTATACCAAATTTCGTGGTTCTAAATTGAAAACTTTAGATTTAAAAAAATTATGTGTGGGGGCCCCTTGGCCCCGACACCTTCCAAAAACCTTCTACGGATTAAGTCAGAGTACCATGAGATAGTATACCAAATTTGGTGGTTCTAAATTGAAAGTTTTAGATTTTAAGAAAATGTTGTATGGGGTACCTTGACCCCGGGCCCCGACCCCTTACAAAAAACACATATGGTCTAAGTTAGAGTTCCGTGAGATAGTATACTAGATAGTATACTAAACCACACAAAATTTTTGTAAAACTGTAAATTTTACAAAAATTTTGTGTGGTGGCCTCATGACCCCGGGCCCTGACCCCTTCCAAAAGCCGTCTACTGTCTACGTTAGAGTACCATGAGATAGTATACCAAATTTGGTAGTTCTTAATTCAAAACAGTTGATTTTACCAAAATTTTGTGTGTGTGTCATAGACACCAGGCTCCGCCCAGTTCCAAATACCCTCTACAGTCTAAGTTAGAGTTTCATGAGATAGTATACCAAATTTGGTGGTTCTAAATTGAAAACTGTAGATTTTACGAAAATTTTGTATGATGGGGGGGGGCTCTGACCCCTTCCAAAAACCATCTACCGTCTAAGTTATCGTACCATGAGATAATACACCAAATTTCGTTGTTCTAAAAATTGAAAACTCTAGATTTTGCGAAAATTTGGTAAGGGGGCCACTTGTCCTTGGGCTCCGACCCCTTCCAAAAAGCATCTACAGTGTAAGTTAGAGTACCATGCGATAGTATATCAAATTCGGTGGTTCGAAATTAAAAACTGTAGATCTTACGCAAATTTTGCATGGGGTCTCCTGTCCCCGGGTGCCTACCCCTTCCAATAGCCATCTACGGAATAAGTTAGAGTACCATGAGCTAGTATACCGAATTTGGTGGTACTAAATTCAAAGCTGTAGATTTTACGAAAATTTTGTATGGGGGCACCTTGACTCCGGGCCCCGACCCCTTATAAAAACCACATACGGTCTAAGTTACAGTTCCATGAGATAGTATACCAAATTTCGTGGTTCTAAATTAAAAAACTGTAGATTTAACAAAAATATTGTGTGGGGGCCCTTTTACCCCGGGCCCCGACCCCTTCCAATAGCCGTCTACTCTCTAAGTTAGAGTACAATGAGATAGTGTACCAAATTTGGTGGTTCTAAATTCAAAACTGTAGATTTTACGAAAACTTTGTGTGGGGGCAGCTTGATTCCGGGCCCCGACCTCTTCCAATAGCCGTCTACTGTCTAAGTTAGAGTACAATGAGTTAGTATACCAATTTGGTTGCTCTAAATTGAAAACTGTAGATTTTATGAACATTTTGTATGGAGGCCACTTGACCCCGACCCCCTTCCAAAATCCCTCAACAGTTTAAGTTAGAATTTCATGAGATAGTATACCAAATTTTGTGGTTCTAAATTAAAACCGTAGATTTTACGAAAATTTTGTATGGAGGCCACTTGACCCCGACCACCTTCTAAAATCCCTCTACAGTTTAAGTTAGAATTTCATGAGATAGTATACCAAATTTTGTGGTTCTAAATTGAAAACCGTAGATTTTACGAAAATGATGTATGTGGGGTGTGGGGCTCCGCCCTTCCAAAAACCGTCTACGGTCTAAATGGGAGTACCATGAGGACATTTTCGGACCATGTCGACATTATGACCGTGTTGACATTGTGACCGTCAACATTATAACCGCCACCACACAAGCAAATTTAATAGACAGAAATGTTTGCTCACCCCACGTACCTCGTAGCGGAAGTATCGGTCCCTTACGGAGTGACGTCACTGTAAAGGACGGGTAGACCGTCGATACAACTGAAGCACTTGCGGGAGAAATGTTGTGAACAATTTTAAAATCAAATTCGTTTTGAATTTGAAAACTTACAGCCAAGATGGAATGTAAAAAAACAAAAACAAAGAAAAAGCGTCAACAATACACGCAGGAAAAACTGACATCCTTGTGAATATTTTATTTATTGTAAACCAAGATTTTAAAGAAAATAAGTATAATTTTTTTTCAAATCTATTTAATCTAAACAGGATATTTACTGGCTTATGGAAATGTGCAAGGATAGCAATCATAGCTTTTAAATTTAATTATATGCAACTGTAGCACTGTCTTCTTTAAATAAATTCGAGAGAAAGAAAAAACACCATAACATTATGTTAGTAGCTCCTCATAAAGAAATCCCTTTATGCCGAACAAATCAAAAGTTCAGCAACAGTAAAGGAACTCACTTAATTAAAAAGCTGGAAATTAATTCTATTAAATGCTCCATTGTTATTTGTAATTAATCGCTTAATAGAAAAGTTAAAATTATATATTTTCAGATTCTTTTCCTTTCTTTTAGTCATATTTTAATCCCTAAATTTTGAGAACTTTAAAAATCGGCACTTTATTTAATGCAAAGAAATGCTTCCCTCACTCACTTTGCCATGCTCCTTAAGTAACTAGTTTAACCGGTATTCTCTTCTTGTGTTGGTAAGACATTTTTACCTGAGGATTTGGAATTTAGTCCAATACTAAAGTGGAAAACAAACGTCTCAAGTGGAAAATAAATTCATTTTGCTTTTCGTTGCTATTAGAATTAAAAAAAAAAAACGATTTTTTCCAGATTTTAACTATGGGTTATTTTGACGTCGGGTTATTTTTGCCCCGGGTTATTTTGCTAACGGGTTATTTACGTTGGGTTATTTTGACGCCGGGTTATTTTGACTGGGAGATTTTGACACGGGTTATTATTTCCGGGTTAATTTGACATGTAACCGAACAATACCCTGGATGTCAAAGAAGACCTATTACATGATCTTGCCTTGGCTACGTCTTAGCAGAATTTCTGCTTGAATGGAAACAGTGGCAATTTCCAAATAGCTGATGCCTGCCTTGTCTGCAGGCCAAAGAGAAAGCACCATTTTTCATCTCCCACTATGATTCTTCTAAGAAATCGTGGGTCTTGATTGGCAGATGTTACAAGAGCGCCCACCATTTCCATCAGTATAGCCAATTGATCTTCAGTAAATATGCATAGGATGATGTGTTGACACATCCGGTGCATCATCTTTTTTTTCTCTTTTTGTTTATTGGGGGTTTAACGACCACTGTGAGCAACTCAATGGGCTATAAGCAGTCACCCGTCCATAATTTAGGGTTACTGGTTCCAGGGAAGGGAGACAACTAATGCCATAAGACAAACAAGACATCCATGCCTCACCGGGATTCAAACCCGATCCCTTCTCCAACGAATAGTCATAAGCCAGCGCTTAGACCACTGCGCCTTCGGGGCGGCATGTCATCTTCAACCTCCTGTCTGCCTTCTCTGAAGCACTGATGCCAATCGAATGTTTGTGACCATGACAGGGTGTTTTCACCATAAACTTGTTTCAACATCTTGTAAGTCTCTGTTGGACTTTAGCCCAAAAGAATGTAACACTTAATATGTTAAAGCACTGCTCATAAAACTCCATTTTTCATCAATCACTGAACACTGCATAAGTTGCTCATGATACCCGGATGTACAGCAGCAAGAGCACAAAACCAATTTCCCTGTGAGGGGGATAATGTCATAACATAATGTAATAATCACAGTGGGTATGTGATACATGTACTTTGCTGTACAGGTGCAGTCTGGCAACTTTTGGATCCTACTCCTTATGATTTGGGCATTTGTAAGTAAAATTACTGAAAGATGAGTAGTGAAAGACACTTTTTCAAAGGATAAATTTGTTAAATATGGGAACAGAAATTTTTGTAAAGATTAATTTTTGAAGTTTAATATTGAATCAAAAACATCAACAGCTATGTTAAAAATAACACATCTAGTAGATTTTTAACCAAAATCTGTTGACACACAAATTAATTAATCAGTAGTCATTGGAAGAATATGATTCACTTTTTCAATGATCAAATCCATTATCACCACATTTACCTCACATTAATTTCTCTGACAGTATAGTTTGATATTGTTTCATTCCACACTGCATATATAAAATCTAATTTCATATGACTGTAAGAGTTCGCAGTGGTTTCATAAATACAAAAGCATAGTACTCAAGCATAACTTCACTGGTGTCACATACATTTTGAGAAATATGCAAAAATATATTCAGACATCATAACACTTTGTCACTTTCTCCAGCTTTTGTTCAAAAATTTCTCGTAACCACAATTCAAATCAAATTTGATTTAAATTGCAACGCAACATGTCTCGATCTAAGTTTTCTTCACCCTTTGTGTTTCGTGATCAAAAGCCACACTTCCCTTTCTTTTCATTTTTGTAAAACAGCTTTTCTTTCCCTTATGCAAAGTCCACGAGGAGTTGTGCTATTAATGTCTCACATGAATCATTAAAAAAATGAGCTAGTTACTCAAAAATCATAACACATATTTTTCATTACAATTACCATAATTTTTGGACTACAAGTCACTTCTCTTATGGTCAAAAGAGTGCAATTTGCCCACCCTGCTGTTTCTATGCTGATGCAGCATTTACCTGGATTTTTTTTCAAAACAACTACTCATCAGCAAACAAGCAATTCTAAGTTTGTGTGATTTCATTCTCACAGCAAATAGCCATGAATGTCCTCCTCTTTTTCAACCATATGCTTCTCTCTGCAAGTTTAATGAGAATGAGAGGAAGGTCAATCACTGCCTTTTTCTCCCAGATCGATTTTTTTTTCTTTGCTTTTTTTTATAAAACTGAACTGAGCAAAAGTTTTAGAACACAGTGCAGTCTATCCAAAATACCAGCAACATGATGGTGTTGGGGAAAATTTCTTATATACATTAATTAGCAATAACTTAAAAGCCAAATAGCTGCCCTGATGGTGCAATGATTTAAGTGCTGGCCTTTGACTGTTCATCCAAGTGGGCCTAGCTCAAGCCTTTGATTAGGAACAGGGACATGCTGACTTACAGCACTGCACTCTTGTTCCAACCAGTTGCTGCAAATTTCTGACCTGCGGACACTGTTCCCAATTTGGAGCAACAGTTTACAGCCCTTTGTGATGGCCCAACCTGCAACTATCTCTTTGCCCAGCCCAAGCTAGCAAAAACCCTCTGCAGGAAGGACTGTCTAAAAAGTGTTGACATCCTTAATTTAAGTCAAGTAAATAGCAACAGTGCACAAATTTTACAACACAAGTCAAGTTTAACTAGTAAATAATAACACTGTATTAGTGATCCAATTTATTGGCGTAGGAAGTAGACACATTAGCGTTTCCAAGCTTTTGCACATCAACCAGATGGCTTTTTCAAGGAAGTTAGACAGAAACTGCAACTGAAAAATAGAACGCACTAACAATTTGAACACGGAAACTTCACTTGACAACAATAGAAACGATGTTATATTCATTTAAAGATATGATGCATCATGTTGGTTACACGAGTGGTATCCTAGTAGGCAGAAGGCTTTACTTGAAGAATTGGTTCCAAATTCGCAGCAACTCGAGTGAGACGCAGTCATTGCACATATCACTGTTGGTAATGATCTCCAAGGTTTCCCGAATGGCTGTACCTTTAGGGGTACAGCCATTCGGTACAGCCATTCGTCCATCCCCAACCTGATGCTCCACAGCTCTTTCTATCCTGCAGAATACAAAACAGCTATCTTCCGTTTTTGAATTTGAAGAGCCTTCGCCATTTCTTCTGATACCCATTCTAGACAACACGAAATTGAAAGCATCATCAAGTTAGCCACTGATGCAGGATATTCGTTGAATCAGATATGTAACTTTATCCAAAAAGCCAGGGTCAAACATTCTAATCTTCCTGTGCAGCAGATACGTTATTTAGGCTCAATTCCCTACATACCAAATGTGTCTTACAAACTGAAAAACGCCCTGAAGAAGATGATCTATGGCGCCTGCATAAGGTATCCTGCATCTTTATATACTATGCGAAAGGGAAGTAGTGAAAAACCACCTCTCTCCTGCAAAGCAGGTGTTTATGCGATCCCCCTACAGTATCCGGACGGCTCTAAACGATACTACATTGGAATGACCAAGCGTTCGTTTGGAATCAGAGTCAACGAACATGAAAGAGACACAAAATACGGTAAAGTAGCCACGGCACTATCCAGAGAAGTGAAATTCAAGTCCGCTACTCCTATGTGGGACGATATAAAGAAATTAGCTACCTACTCTACCCCTAAAGATACAGCCATTCAGGAAACCTTGGAGATCATTACCAACAACTATACTTGCAATGATTGCGTCTCACTCGAGTTGCCACAAATTTGGAACCAATTCTTCAAGTAAAGCCTTCTGCCTACCAGGATACCGCGCGCGTAACCAACGTGATGCGTTATATCTTTAAATTAATATAACGTCGTATCTATTATTGTCAAGTCAAGTTTCCATGTTCAAATTGTTAATGCGTTCTATTTTTCAGTTGCAGTTTCTGTCTAACTTCCTTGAAAAAGCCATCTGGTTGATGTGCGAAAGCTTGGAAACACTAACGTGCCTACTTCCTACGCCAATAAATCGAATCACTAGTACAGTGTTACTATTTACTACTTAATTGGTGTACTGTTCCTCATTATCAAGTTTAATTGTTTAATGTAGTTCGAAATCATTAAATACACCTTAGCACAAACTTCTATTAAAAGTCAAGAATGCTTTTACCTTGAGGTGCTCTATTATGCAGAAGAACATTCATAACTTCAAAGTGGTCACAATTAGCACATACCAGTCCTTAAATGAACATGTACTACCATGCAAACTGGAACTTATGGCAACATCCGAAAACCAATCCAACAGGTCGATAGACACAGTAGTTCACATCACTCGTACTGGCTTGGCATAGACACCCCTATGGTGGATGTCAGTACAGCAGGTAAACAGGGCCACCACAGGAACACCAGACCAGGTTCCATCCAATGCTGTCGACAAGGGTGGATTGAGTTCCACGACGTTCACCTCATCAACACAGCTTTGGCATAGATGTTCCTACGCTGCTCTGACATCCACAGGAACATCAGGCCATAGTTCATCTAATGTTGTCAACGAAGGCGAACCAAGTTCCATGCTCACAGCTGCCAGACTCGCATAAAATCGGTTATTTCATCTACAGACATCCTGAACCATTGCCCTATGAAAAATTAAAGACAACAAAAGGCTTTCATAGTAACATTCAGTAGTGCACTTTGAATCTCACTTCCCTGTTCTTTATCTCACTCGAAAACAAAGAGCTCAAGGCTACGCATTTCCAAATTATGCAGATGCCTACTGAACAAAGAGTCCAGGTACTCACGTTCCAGAATTATGCAAATGACCATGACAGGACAGTGACAAAAGAAGAAACCTTCCAAGGAAACATCTTGAGGCCTTTAGATTTCCTCCTAGGCTCCTATCAAATTACCTGTAACATGAACCTTACAATGGCTCATACACAGTAGTCATTAAACACTGAATTAAAATAATAATAATAATAATAATAATAATAATAATAATAATAATAATAATAATAACAGTTAAAAATTTATCTGGTGGTTTGTATTATCTGTTAAATGTTTATTTGAGACGGTCTTTCTTTGAGGAGCTAACCTCTGAATATCAGACAACAGCTTAATGATATGCAGGGACGTCGCCAAGGGGGTGCAAGGGTGGGCTTGAGCCCACACTGAAATTTGTCTTGCCCACACTGCCGCCCACCTAGTTAAGAATATGCCATTTTTCAGTATATTTAACTTTGAAATATAATCTGCATTTTGTCAAGTCTTGTGTTTTATTTCATACAGGCCCCACGCACTTTTCCCTAAGAAGTGAGTTGTATACTTCTCCGTAGAAAGGTTATCAAAATATCATCCGCAGGGCAGTGAAAATTCAATTGTTCTCCACTCTTCTAAATGTAAGCCTCTTTTTCATGTTAGTATGTGGCCAGGGGAGAATGAGGATAGTGAGCAGGATTTCACTGAGGCAGATCATTATAAATTGCTCTGTTTGTTTGTTTTAGTTACTAAATATGGGATTCCAACATGGAAAGTGGAGTCTAAGGCAACACTAGTGTGCCTAAGACTTCCTGAGACAGGAAAGTGCAGAAAGTGGCTGACAACTGCTTTGTAAGAGAGGAGTGCAAGGCAAAGTCGCTGATTAGAAGCAAGGAAGTTAAGGAGAGGGGGGGGGATTTATTGTGTGTGCGTGGCACAATGTTAAAATTTTATTTAAATAAACCAAAACCTTTTTCTTTTAAATAAATTGTTTAAGTACAGTACTATTTTTGTACGCAAAATGCCAAACCAAAAAAGCAGTTTAAGACAGTGCATTCAGAGCAAGCAAAAATTTCAAATTTGAAGGAGACATTTTACCAACACTTCTATCTTACATCAGCGGCGTAACTAGTCAGACCCGTGTGTAAGTGGAAGGGGTGAAGATTGCACGAATTTCTTTGTAGCCGGTAGTGAAAAGCATTAAAGCCGCCTTCCCAGTGGTGCAGTGGTCTAAGAGCTGGCTGGTGACCATTCCTACGAGAAGAGTCCAGGTTTGCACCACGGTGAGGAATGGATGATGTGTTTGCCTTTCGGCATGGGCTCTCTCCCTTCCCTGAAACTAGTGACCTTAAATTAGGAATAGGTGACTGCTTATAGCCCATTAAGCTGCTCACAATGGTTGTTAAACCTTGAATTAAAAAAAAAAAAAAACATTAAAAATTTGTTCTTTCAGTGTTTCATAATAAAAGTTGCTATGAAGCTTGCCCCACCAAAAATAATGCTCGCCCACCCTGATTTTGAAGTCTAGCGATGTCCCTGATGATATGTATGTAGTGATCCCATGCGTTTTTTGTAGGTTTCTTTTTGTCATGTCACAACCTGCAGCATTTGTGAGAATTTAGTGTTGTTGCAGAAAACAGGGCTGAAACTGTTGACAAAAATGCCATTTATAGTTTTCACACAGGCAGTAAAAGTATCTGAAATTAACAAAAAATAATTGATTTCTATTTCTTTTTCCCAGCACATTTCTGCTTCATTCATCCATTTATACCTTCTTCATAAACATTCTTCTATAAAAAATGGCTGTGTAATATTTATCTCTTTATTTTCATTCGTGCTCAGTCTCCCCTCAAGGGGGTCCAAACCCCAAACCTCCCATCCTCTGGCTATGCCACTGAGACAAAGACACACCATGGGCTTTAAGATAGTTTTTCATAGCACAAATTAGTTTTTTAACTAAAAATAACAATGGAAATTAATGCAGTAAAAAGCTGGAATTCAGAGTCAGTACCACTCTCTAAAACTATTAATACAAAAAAAAAAAAAAAAAAAAAAAAAGAAAATAAAGGAAAGAATATCTATTTGTTTTTATATTAGCTCATTAAATTATCAAATATAAATGAAAAGCTATTAAAAATATGGAATAATTACTTTAAGAATATACTGGTAGTTCACATAGTGATCCAGATGTATTATAGTGTCATTTGTCAAAACTCTTGCATTGATGACTGAGAGATTACAAAATTTTGTGCTGCAGCTTTTACACTACTTTTACATACTCAAACGGAAATCGGGAGATGTGGGTTCGATTCCTGCTCCAGGGCAATGAAATTTTCAAGTTTTCTTACATAGATGACCAGTAAGTGGTACAAGCAAATTCAAAATTTATGTTCTGTTTGCTTTGGATATTCTATCGATCTCCCATGTACTTATGAGGAATATTTCTTCCTTCATTTATTTGGCTGTGTAATACTTCTCTTTTTATTCTCATTCAGATAGTTTTTCAGAACACAAATTAGTTTTTTAACCAAAAATAACAAAGGTAATTCATGCAGTAAAAAAGCTGGAATTCAGAAGCAGTACCACTCTCTACGATTATTAATGCAAATAAATAAATAAATAAGAAAATAAAGGAAAGATAATCTGTTTTGCTTTTATATCAGCCCATTAAATTATTAAAAATAAATGAAAAGTTATTATAAATTTATGGAAAAATTACTTTAAGAATAAACTGGTAGTTCACATAGTGATCCAGATGTGTTACAGTGTCATTTGTAGAAACTCTTGCATTGACAACTGAGAGATTACAAAATTTTGTGCTGCAGCTTTTACAGTGAATTTGCTTCATAAAAGGTTACTTTTTACTTAGGTTTGGCTCTAATGCCAATGCAGTGCTTAGCCTAAAAATCAAGGTAGATAATTCATTACATTCAATGGTGTTCATATACACTGAAGAGCAACTGAATTAGAGATACCTGTCTAGTAACTTGTAGCACCACCTTTTGCCCTGATGACGGCGGCGATTCGTCTCGGCATGGACTCGACAAGACACCGGAAGCGTTGGAAAGCCATACGGATCCACGACCCCTGAACAAGCTCCCACAGTTCACGAAGATTTGATGGAGGAGGGTCAGAGCCTCGAACATCTCTCTCGATGACATCCCAGATGTGCTTGATGGGATTGAGGTCAGGTGACCTCAATCCCATGGCCAAGGAAGCGAGGTCACGTTGGTGGAGTGTTCATCCAACCATTCGGATACAATTCAGGAGCTGCATTGTCTTGTTGCAGGATGAGGTCCCCAGTGGGATGTTGAAGACTCACAAATGGGAGCAAATGGTCGTCCAGGATATCTCGGTAACGTTGACCTGTGAGGGACGATGTCACATGTACCAGGGGTCCCATTTCAGTCCATGTAAACAGTCCCCAGACGAGAATGCCCCCCTCCCACCAGCTTGAAGAGTACCCTGCTCAAGGTACTTAGAAAGAGGAGAGGTAGATCCAATTGCCTCTGTTTCCATGTCGCCAGCGGGAGACACTCTACGACCTGCTGTGTGACGTCACAGTGGCCATAAACGATCTCTCGAGCATTCGGAGCCATTTGGATCGGAACTTGTGCTGTAGTGTCGATTACTCGATGCATTTCTTTGTCAATTTTAGACCTGCTTTGTCCTTTTCATTCATGTTTTTTCTTCATTTGTTTTCTGTGTAACAACTAACTGTCTTGAAAATGCCTGGATATGCTGTTGCCCTTTGTCGTAATCACAGTTCAAAGGAAAGGAAGTTAGATGTTACACACCATGTTTTTTCATCAGATAGAGATTTCTTGAAGCAAGCAATGGGGTAGAGAAATGCTATCGAAAGGATTTATTCGATACAAAGAAAGTTTGAATGTGTTCAGAAAATTTTGATGACTCGAAGTACGAGCGGGATCTTGGAAATGAATTGCTGAACTTGACTCCCAGAAAAAAACTAAGACAAGATGCCGTGCCAACAAAAAACTTTTTACCTTATCAGATGGAGGAGCAAACTTCTGTTCGAAGTGAACAGTTTAAGACCAGAGAGGTCCAAAAAATGCATTAGATCGAATTGAAAGTACATCTGCAATTAAACGTCAAATCACATCAGGTCACAATGAAAGGGATAGTATTCCTGACCAACATTCATCATCGTCAACTTTACGTGAGAAGTGCGAATGTCAGAACAAAAATATAATGCCAATGAAGAGTGAAAATAATCCGCTTCGGGAAAAATTATCAAACGCAAGAAAACAGCTGGTAATTGTAAAACAACGCTCTTGCCTCGAGAAAAGAAGTCTGAAAGTGGAAATTAATATTTTGAAATGGAAATGCAAGAATAGAAATTTGCTGAGCAATAGTGAAAGGTGGCTAGCTATCATAAATTTACTTGGCCATTGTTTCTCTGAATGTGTAAATTCAAACTCTTGTGTCAAAAACGAGACCAGCAAAATGGAATGAACAAGATATAAGTCAATTACTTGTTTTGCATGCTATTTCTCGAAAAGCATATCTTTTCATCAAACATAAAATACACATACCGCTTCCAAGCATTTTCTCTCTGTAATGGTGGTGTGGTAAATTTGTATTTACCGATGGTTTAATTGAGCCCGTTATGGAAACCGATGTTTAATTGAGGCTTATGGAAAGCTTGTGGATCAAAAGCTGTTAACTGACATAATTCGAGCCATTGAGCAAGTCTGGTTATTTAGTGCATGGAGTGGTACCTGAATTTTTCGAAGGGGGTTTATCAACATTTGGCGGCAGCCTGAAATAACCCCAATATTGTCATCATTTCCAAATCCAGTAAATGAAAATTGAAAAATATGGATGTTTGTTGATGCGCCCCATCTAATTAAACTTCTTTAAAATCGTATATTAGATCATGGAACACGCTGTACTGTGGAACCATCACTCGCCAGATATTTGACCTTTTGCTGGAACGTAATAGCTCAGAATTAAAGGTGTTTCATAAAATTAAATGGATTCACACAAATGTAAGAAGCCCCATGAGACAAAGAGTTAGTTTTAACGGCCCAGATGCTATCTAACAACGTAAGCAAAGCTGTAGATTATTTTTTTCCTGAAAGAAAACAAATTGCTAATTTTATAAAATTGGTAAATGACTTATTCGACGTAATGAACTGTAAATTACCTAGCTTCAAAGAGCCATTACAGTGTGCTTTTGAAAAAAAAAATATTCAGCAAAGAAACATCGAACAGTTTTCACGTCATATTCCCATTTTTGCCCAGTATATATATATTTTTTTTTACTCTATTTTGAAAAATAGTTGGATGTTTGTACAATTTTTACTTAAAAAGTATTTACTCAAAACTGGCTCTGTTATTTCGATTAAAAATTCAGAGATACAAAATTTTCTCGTTGTGGCTCCGTGTGCATAACAGCTTCGCTTATGGCCACTGTGACATCACAGCGCACCCAAGACCTACCTCTCCTCCATCTAAATACCTTGATCCTGCTGGCAAGAAGGATCCTTCGCTTCATGAGGTTTGTGCCATACTCATATCCTGCCATCCGCATGTACCAACGTGAATCTCGACTCATCAGTCCAGGCAACATTTTCCCACATGTCTAGGGTCCAGTGGCGATGTTCCCACGCCCATGCTAATCTTTGCAACCTATGATGTGCGGTCAGCAGCAGTACCCTCGTGGGATGATGGCTTCTGTACCCCATAGCGAGGAGATGGTTCTGGATGGTGTGGCTGCTTACACGTTTTTGTGCACCAGCGTTAAATTGCCGAGTGATTTCTTGCACTGCGGCCCATCTATCCGCTATTACAATGTGAGCTAGCCGACAATGACCCCGCTCATCCACACGCTGTTGTCCACGGCAGTTGGCCCTTGCAGGGATGGTTTTACCGGATTCGATATACTCACGGTTCACCTGTGACAAAGTGGCTCGTGAAAATCCCAGTGCCTGCACAACTTCCGAGATGGAGTGACCCATTCGTCGGGCCCCGACAATTTGCCCACGATCAAATGCGCTTAGATCCTTCGTCTTACCCATACTGCGTCCGACTCCTACTGATACCCGTCGCATCACTCCTTATATTGTCGGATCGCTGCATACGTCATGTCGTTTCCATTTACAGGGCCGCCCACAGTGCCACATTTGCATAACGCCAGCTGTTTCTAATTCAACTGCTCTTCAGTGTATGTACACATTCTTAAGCTGGGGAGGGAAAAAAAGAAGTGAAGTGAAAACTTGCCTCTAATAACATTTGTTCATAGCTGTCTTTTTCATTTCCCACAGAAATGGCTTCAGATCTTGCATGTTTTGCCTTTTCAGACAGGTACTTCAGATCCATTACACTTCCAGGTATCTATGATAATTGAGGAAAAGTACAAAAAAGCTATTCACAGAGTAAAGTCAAACCAAAATTCTATTGCAAAGGTAATTAAAAACATGTCTAATAAAACTACACTGATGTGCAACAATTAAGCGAGATATAAATTCAAATATTTTAATGAAACTTCAAAATATTATATAAAATTTTGTATTGGTATATACACTGCTCAAAAGAATGAGGGGAGCAAGAGATATTGTAAGCAAAATCATATGGGAATGACATTGTCGAATGTGAAATATTTTTATTTAAGATACATTAGAAAATTCAGTAATACGAGTAAGAAAAAGGACACTAGCACATTTTTATGCAATATCATCATTTAGAGCAAATGATGCAATTTGCAATACAATGTGCATATTTGTGCATATCAAGAAAAAATGACTTTTTGAAGGTGATAGTTGACCTCTGGTAGGGTGTGTCCTCAAATAGCTAAGACTGCTACACACTCGCGTGGAATGGAAATGATGGGGTTATTGAGGAGGCTTTGGAGGTATCTTCACCACTCCTCAATGAAGGCAGTCTCCAGCTCACAAAGACTCAATGGAGGTGCTGGCCAAACTGCAATGCAACTGCCAATTGTGTTCCAGGCATGCTTAATTGGATTTAAGTAAGGGAAACATACTGGCCACTCTATACACTGAATTCCCTCCTGTTGAAGCATGTTATTTGCTACCTGAGCTCTATGAAGTCGAGCATTATTGTCCATGAAAAGGAACAAATCACCGACTGTTGCAACATACAGCATGACAATAGGTCTGGGAATCTTGTCTCTATATCCCTGGGCTATCAGACTGCCGTTTCAGATGACCTACAGGTGCATACGTCTACTGATACTTATGCCTGCCCAGACCATCAATCCATGTCCACTGTAATCTGAATTTGCCTGCATAAAAGCTAGGTTATTTCATGTGCTTGGTTCCCTTCAGGTAAGAAATCATTAATCGTCAGACTCCAGACTGAATCTCAACTCATCAGAGAAGAGAACTTGACGGCACTTTTTGTGTTCCCAAGCACGATGTTGCTCTGCCCAGTTTCTACAGGCCATACGATGTCATACAGATAAAATGAAACACACCATTGATGTACATGCATAAAGGCCACCTTGGTGAAGGTGACTTCAGATAATTTGAGTTGACAACCTGCAATCTGTTGACACAAGAAAAACTCTCACTTTAGCTGAGTAGCATTTTGATGCCAATTCCGACAGACTGTTAACAATAGATAATGGTTGTCCCTTGCTGTAGTTGCTCATCAACAGCCTTGACCTTTCCTTCTTCAAACACTTTCCATATCCTGAAATCATGTCCACAGTCGAGAAATGACACTTCACGACACTCCAATGGCTTCTGCTACCATCTGCTGGGTCTGACCTGCTCCCAGCCTGCCAATAGCTCTCTATGCCAACAATCTGGTGAATCATTTTTTATTTATTTTTTCAAAAAATATAAAAATATTCATTTTGATAGTTGCCAGATGAGGGCAACAGGCAATTTCAATATGCTAAGTTGTTCTGTTTTTTGACCAGTTTACCTACCAGTTGCATCAAATTTTCAAATCCTACGATTATTTGAATGGTATGAAATCCAATGCTACCAACATATGAGACAGAAATAAAATTAAAGACATCAATGTTCCTAGTGTGTACGAAATTCCTATTTCCACTTCAGCTGGTACAGTTTACATTGACAGCACATTTTGCAGCATTACTAAATGTTTGGCTCAGCACAAAAGAGTTGTTATTACAAGGAAGACCTAATTCTTCCTTGACTTTACTCAGTCTCACTAATACTTCAGAAACGCTTCTCTGGAAAAATACTGAGTAAATTGCTTGTTCGTTAACAAAAGGGCTTTACGTTTTCACAAGAGCATTCAAATATCTACCTCTACAAACTGTAATACCGACAGTCTTCATTTTATCCTCAACAATTGGAATTCACTACTATCACTTAGCAACTACTAAAATGAAGAACTTGGATTAATTTTTTTACTCCAGAAATATATGATGATTATCATGACTGGGAAATAAAGTAACAAATATTTTTTTTTATACACATGAAGCAGCGAGTACCTGTTATAAAACCTCTGATTTCTTTAAACACCATATTTATAAGGATCATCATTACTGTGAAATAGAGCAGCTAATGATTTCTATACATCGGAAGCAGTGAGAAGTGTTTCAGAGAAGATTCCCACGTCAGCCTGGCACCAGGTAAGCTGTTGCAACATCATGTGATGTCGGACGGCACGTTGTGAAATCCTTGCAGACCCAGCAGCGCATAAGTATTTGGGTCATACCAGAAGTAAGCGTTTTGTCATTGACCTTGCTTTGGTGTTTTGCTACTCCCCTGTTACTGTCGTGTGAACACTGGATGTTTATCGGAGAGATCTTTTTACATTGTATTTACCTTTTCCAGCTTGTTCAGAATGTCAGCTCAATCAGCAAAGAAACAAAAGCATTCAAATGAAGGTAGAAGCAGCAGGGATTTTAAAAAATGGTTGACTGAAAGATTTGGAGTGGTACAACAGGGAGATAAAGCATTGTGCATCTTATGTTCAGAAACGGTTGTGTGCAGGACTTCCTCTGTAAAGCAGCATTATGAAACTGTTCAGAAATGGCTTTGCAATAAAAGTGAGCACGAACAAAGAGAATATATTTCTCATGAACTCAAGAACAAAACAGTGCAGTCCAATGTGTTGCAAAAATTTGTTTCAAGTAGTTTCGAATTAGTTGCAGCTGGATTTGAGATTTCAAAAATTATTGCTCAATACAGAAAACCACTCAGTGATGGTGAGTATGTTAAAGAATTGTGGATAGAATATGCTACATACCTTTCAGACAGTTTTTCAGAAAAGTATAAAATTATTAAGTGTATTAAAGATGTGCCACTGAGCAGGAACAAGTAAAAGGTTGGATATTAAAGATGCACACAAACATAGCCGAACAGCTAACGAAAGATATTGCCTCATGCAAATTTCTTTCCATTTGCATTGATGAGAGCATCAATGTTACATCATCAGCTAGGCTTGCCATTATTACTCGATTTTGTAGGGATGATGAAATATGTGAAGAACTGATGGACTTAGTAACATTACCAGAACATACCACAGGCGCTGAAATATGTAAGGCAAACTGGCA
Organism: Macrothele yani; assembly: GCA_039090855.1. NCBI lineage: Eukaryota > Metazoa > Arthropoda > Arachnida > Araneae > Macrothelidae > Macrothele > Macrothele yani. The sequence goes on along the minus strand of CM076999.1, from coordinate 64,046,645 downwards.
TGTTGACCTTTCGAAAATAGTTTCTGTGACAATTGATGGTGCACCCAGCATGATCAGTAAAGAATTAGGTTTTGTACATTTATTTGCAAAATATGTTGGACATCCACTGGTAGGCTTCCATTGTATTGTACAGGAGGAGGCTTTGTGTGCAAAAGGAAATTGAAAAAATGATGAAAATTGTGACCAGGGTAGTTAATTTTATTTCTGCGCGTGCTTTGAAAAAAATAAGTTTTACAAATTTATTGAGTGAGGTAGATTCTATGTATACAGGCTTACTTATGCACAGCAATGTCCATTGGCTTAGTAGAGGTTCTGTTCTCAGTCGATTTGTTGAGTGTTTGGATGAAATTCGCTTGTTTTTGACAAATGAAAAACTTACTTGTCAGGAATTGTATGAGGACATGTGGATTTGTAGACTGGTGTTTTTTACAGATTTCTTCTTGCAATTAAATGAGTTGAACACCAAATTACAGGGAGTAGGCAAAACGCTTGATGTTATGTTTGATATCATGAAAGCCTTTGAAAGCAAATTGCAAATTTTTAAACGTGATGTCGACAGTGGCAGTTTTAAGTATTTTCCAAACCTGAAAAAGAACATGACAGATCTTCAAATTAATAAGAACACAGGCATTCAGAACCTGCAAATGCAATTTTTGAGTATCATTGATTCAACTTCTCAACAATTTTCTTTAAGATTTACTGAGTTCAGGTCATTTGACGAAACTGCAAAATTCATAAAGTGTGCAGACAATATAGCATCAGACAAACTGAATGTAGAATTGGAAATGTTACCGTGAATTGGGCTGGAAAATTTTGAGATGCAATTGATTGACTTACAAAGCAGCTCAATTTGGAAGCAAAAATTTGTTGACCTAAGATTTGAACTGGAGAACATTGAAAGGCAGCTGTTGGAGACAGGATCACTGCAGAATACTGCAGAAAATGAGGTTCTAAAACTGTGGATCTCTATACCTGAAACTTTCAGCTGTCTCAAAAATCTTGCCATGGCAATATTAACTATTTTCTTCAACTTACTTACACAAGTCATTGTTTTCTGTGATGAACACCATCAAATCAAACTATATAAGTAGACTTACTGATGAAACCAGCACAGCATGCATAATTCTCAAAACAACTGACCTACATCTCTCATCGTTGGTACAGCAGCAAAAGTTGCACTGAGAGTAAGATATGCCCATTATTCTTTCTATTATTTTTTGCTTTCTATGTTTTATATTTTATAATATGAACCACAGCTTGTCATTTCATGGCAACATTTCTTATTAATGATGTTCAGTGCTATGTTTACATAAAAAACAATGAACACACATAAATAAGCAACAGGGTTATTCCTTTTTCCTTATAAATGATCCTTTATTTTTGGCAGCCTAGCTAACAATAACTTCATTGTAAATTTTACTGTGTTTTTCTTTTTTTTCTTTTTTGGAGGGGGGTAAACAAATCTCTTTAACAATGGTTTCAAGCACTTTATTCCCTTTCTCCATAAATGAAAATGTAAATTATAAATGTTATTAGCAATTACCAGGTGCTGCCCGGGGAATGCAAGTTCAGTTTTGGTAAGATAATTGTGCAATTTTAATTACATAAATTAATAGATATATTTGTACTTTAACAGTTATGTTTAAACCTCAGCACACACACCAGCAGTCTTGTCAGAACTGTGCATATTGTGTTCAAAAAGACATCTAACATTTATGCGAGAAAAGTAAAGAATTTTGAAAATAAAACGTCAGACCCTTGCAGGTGCTATTTTTTTGATAAACTACAAATCTGCCATTTCTGCATGGACTTCCTTTATTTCCCACATATAAATGCGCGGGATATTACATACCAATTGCTCCATCCCCTCACTCCCAAAAAGATTGGGTGATTTTGTGCTTTAAAATGTAATTAAACATCGTCACAAAACTGTTTTGAAACTGTTAGGTAGAAAATTTTCTCATTGGTTCAGCAACAGAAGAAGACAGAAGATAGTAAGTAACAATATTTTGCTACCTGAAATTTCCATGGGCACGCGCCAAAATATTTTGCACGATTATCGACAATTTTGGCACGTGGTTTCCAAAAGGTTTGCCATCCCTCTCTTAGGCACTTCAAGGGAGTAGGTACTGCAACATTAGGCATCATCTGGCATGCAAAAAAAAAAAAAAAAATGCTTGACTGAATACTACAATATTTATTGAATGGTGAGGGAAATTAAATGAAGAAATGAAGAATCAATACAGAAAAATTCTTTAGGTTTTAGACAATAAGGCATGCCACTGTCCTAACATACATAACATGAAAAAAAAAGTGCAAATATTCTTGCATTTTCCCCCTCCAAACACAATAAGTTGCTTGCAGCCTTTAGATCAAAATGCTATCCAGCATTTTAAACTTCTTTACCTCAAGAAGTTGATCAGAATATTGGTGGCACAAATGAATACCTGCCAAAATTTGTGTGACCTGATAAAAACTGAATGTTTTGGAAGTTGTGCAATGGATAAAGACCTCATGGTATGATATTAATGCACTGACAATTCAAAAATGTTTTAAGAGATAAAATTAAAGCTTCTCAGGAAACTGATTTAATCTGTAAATCAAACTCATCTTTGTTATGTGGCTTCCTAGATTCAAACTAGTTAACTTTTGTTATGGGATTTATCTAGGTAAAGTCTCAAAATTCTGCAAATTTTGAACGAATGACTGCCTGACAAAGGAGAAGAGTTTCCGCCAAAAATTTAAAGAATTTTGAGAATTTACCTACATAAATCCCATAAAAAAAGTTAACTAGTTTGAACTGATTTACTGTTTCCTAAAAATGAGGATACTCCCAAAGGTAATTACTTTTAAATATTTTAGGGAGAAGGGGTGCTCAATTAAACAAAAAATTGTGTTATAGGAAATTTTAAAGACTTTTGCATAGCATAATGAAAATATTACGTTATTTGTGTAATGCCAGGGTACTTACATGTGACTTTCAACTTAGAGGGATTGATAATCAGCACATCATATAACAGCTATTGTTCATTGATGTGATCCAATAAAAATTTAGGCCTTGTAAGCCAAGTGGATTTAAAAGATCAATATCTGAATTCTCCACTGAAATTAAATTTTCATACTCATTTACCCTTTTTGCTATTTTGCTATTGTTATATATTTCTATGATTGGTTGAAATGCTGTCAGACCATGGCAGTAATGAATTTTGGGCTCAGAGAAAACACTAATCAAGTAAATTAATCTTTTGGTTTAGTATTTTTTGTGTGCTCAATCATTATATTGAAGGTCATGAATAACCTTATTTTCTGTACTTATTTTGTCTAAATATACAAGAAAATTCTTAAAATTTATTACTGATTTGCTCTTATTCTAGCCCAGATAATTAATTACCTACATAACCATTTTCTCACATGTTAATTACCTACATAACCATTTTCTCCATGCAAACAGCATTTTTATTGTTTCTGAAGTAACAACCACTTTTCTTGATGGCTTTTTTTTTTTTTTTTTTGACATTTTGGTGGAACTTTTCAATGTATTAATAAAAGCAGTATTTTATTTCTATAATTAAAAAAAACATTTAAGAAACTAAAAACAGTTTACATAATAACTGTGAGGTGCTTCTTGTGCCTGATTTCTTCATAACTTAAAATTATTTACTAAACATGTTCTTTTTTTAAGACATGTTCTTTCTTTTTTATCCACAGTGATGTCATTCTTGCTGTTCTTTAATGACATTGAGTTCCACTAGGTCACAAAAGCGTTGCACAGGTATTTCCACCCATGCTTGCTGAATTCACAAAAGCACTCCACAGCTATTTCCACCCATGCTTGCTGAGTTCACAAAAGCACTCCACAGCTATTTCCACCCATGCTTGCTGAATTCACAAAAGCACTCCACAGCTATTTCCACCCATGCTTGCTGAGTTCACAAAAGCACTCCACAGCTATTTCCACCCATGCTTGCTGAGTTCACAAAAGCACTCCACAGCTATTTCCACCCATGCTTGCTGAATTCACAAAAGTACTCCACAGCTATTTCCACCCATGCTTGCTGAGTTCACAAAAGCACTCCACAGCTATTTCCACCCATGCTTGCTGAATTCACAAAAGCACTCCACAGCTATTTCCATCCATGCTTGCTGAGTTCACAAAAGCACTCCACAGCTATTTCCACCCATGCTTGCTGAGTTCACAAAAGCACTCCACAGCTATTTCCACCCATGCTTGCTGAATTCACAAAAGCACTCCACAGCTATTTCCACCCATGCTTGCTGAGTTCACAAAAGCACTCCACAGCTATTTCCACCCATGCTTGCTGAATTCACAAAAGTACTCCACAGCTATTTCCACCCATGCTTGCTGAGTTCACAAAAGCACTCCACAGCTATTTCCACCCATGCTTGCTGAATTCACAAAAGCACTCCACAGCTATTTCCACCCATGCTTGCTGAATTCACAAAAGCACTCCACAGCTATTTCCACCCATGCTTGCTGAGTTCACAAAAGCACTCCACAGCTATTTCCACCCATGCTTGCTGAATTCACAAAAGTACTCCACAGCTATTTCCATCCATGCTTGCTGCACCGCTGTCCATAACTCTGTCACATTCTTAGGTGGTGGATCCAAAGATTGATCTTTTCCACAGGATTCCAAAACTTTCCCACAAGATTTTTTGTGTTCAGTAAAGTGGGAGGCCATTCCAGGTTGGGAAGTTCTGCAGAATGTTCTTCTAACCATGTTCTAAGGTCCATTGACCTGTGGGTGCATGATGACCGTAAACAGACACAGATGATCAGGAGGGATGGACATGCAGTGTGGGCCATTCAGAGATGTATGCAGATGTACCAGAGCTCCCAACATGTGCCATGTTCTTTTTTTTTTAGACATGTTCTTTCTTTTTTATCCACAGTGATGTCATTCTTGCTGTTCTTTAATGACATTGAGTTCCACTAGGTCACAAAAGCGTTGCACAGGTATTTCCACCCATGCTTGCTGAATTCACAAAAGCACTCCACAGCTATTTCCACCCATGCTTGCTGAGTTCACAAAAGCACTCCACAGCTATTTCCACCTATGCTTGCTGAGTTCACAAAAGCACTCCACAGCTATTTCCACCCATGCTTGCTGAATTCACAAAAGCACTCCACAGCTATTTCCACCCATGCTTGCTGAGTTCACAAAAGCACTCCACAGCTATTTCCAACCATGCTTGCTGCACCGCTGTCCATAACTCTGTCACATTCTTAGGTGGTGGATCCAAAGATTGATCTTTTCCACAGGATTCCAAAACTTTCCCACAAGATTTTTTGTGTTCAGTAAAGTGGGAGGCCATTCCAGGTTGGGAAGTTCTGCAGAATGTTCTTCTAACCATGTTCTAAGGTCCATTGACCTGTGGGTGCATGATGACCGTAAACAGACACAGATGATCAGGAGGGATGGACATGCAGTGTGGGCCATTCAGAGATGTATGCAGATGTACCAGAGCTCCCAATATGTGCCAGTTGAGCACACCCTGGACCATAAGCAAGCCTCTACCTGCCTATATAGTTTCTTATTGGCACATCAGGTCCATCACTTCCTGTACTTTCTGCTGCATCTTCACTTTACACTCGGTGAAAAATAACTGGAAATGGCACTTCAATTCAATACAATTCAATTCAATTCAATTCATTTATTTATTTTGCTCTGCAGGAGAGATTGCGATACAAATGTATGGAAACAAGCACAGCAAGGGCGCATGAAAAAAGGGCCAAAAAGGTCTGACAATGTCCCATGCTCCCTGAACATGTATTACAAGATGGTTCAAAGAAATACTTCATAAACTTAACATAATTTAGTTAAACACACTCACAAACAGGAGAAATGCAATATATTTCAATGACAAAAGATTAGTATTAACGTATATACATACGTAGTAATCCCTCTCTACTACACTTATTAACTAGTTTTTTAGTTGTTTTTTTTTTTTTTTTTTGAGAAAATATATTACCTTACCTGGATGTTAAGATCATCAAGCAAAATAACCAACTGCAGTACAAGGTACATAGAAAACAAACATATGTCCCAGTTCTGATACCATATAACTCAACACACCCATACACACAGAAATGTAATAACATAAAAACATTAATTAAAATAGCTATCACACATTCCTCTAATGAAGAATTAAATTCTATTAAAGAAATCACATATAGCTATGGATACCCTCCACAGAAGATAAATAAATGGATTTATGAAGTACAAGTAAAGATGCAAGATACGTATTTGCCTAAAAGGAAAAAATAATTACAATATGTCAGAGCAACACCTTACCTACCAGGAATCTCTACAGAAATCAATAAATTATGCAATAAATATGGAATTCAGATGGAAACAAAGTAATGACTATTGGAGATATGATAATTAATAACACTGGAAAATGTACTATCTTGGAAAAAGCTGGTGTGTATGAAATACTTATAAATCGAATCCCAACAGTTTCATATATGGGAAGTACTAAAAATCCGTTAAAACATCGCCTACAACAGCATATCAAAAATTGGCAAAAAAAAAAAAAAAAAAAAAAAAGAAGCAAAAACAGCACTGATACAATACTGTCTGGATAACCAGACATACCCGAAGTTTGAAGATATTAAAATAATAAAATCATTTCGCAATGAGAGACACCTACGAATTGCAGAGTCTGTACTAATTGAAAAAAATAGAGATCGAATTTGTAATAATAACGATCCAAATATCCTTAATGAAAAATGGAAAGAACTAATAAAAATTGACCAAAAAAACTAAAAACACAGAAGAAAATAAAGAGTTCATTAAGGCCAATAACAGATGGAGCCACGGTGGAGGGTTTTTGCGTGGATGACGTGGGGGCAGGGCGAGGAAGCCGATTGCGTCACCCACTCTTGCTGCAGTGGCAGAAGAGAAAACATCTAGCATACCTCCTGAAAATAGCCCAGCTGAGGGTAGAAAGTACTTGGGGCAGTCTGCGTTGGAATGGCTTGGGGTGTGGTGAATGAGTGTTTCTGGTTTGTTCATGGGGTGTTGAGAAGGAGAGACGAAAGCATAAGATGAGTCATATGTAAATAGTTGTATGTAAATTTTTAACTTTTTCGTTCACATTTTGTGTGTATGTAAATAAGCAGTTTATGTTCGGTTGATAATATCAAAAGATTTTGAGTTCAAGAATTGGGGTGTTTTATATCAACGAAGATTAGGTTTTACACGCGGATGTGAAGGGTGGGGAGGGGGGAGGATACAATTTCGCAACCTGGAGAGCAAGGCACTTCATGGACTTGAGCGTTCGTAGAACATTTAAAAGAACCTGAAGAAACAGAAATAGAACACCGCACCGGAAGCTTAAACCAAGCATGACAACAAAAGAATAAAACGTGCAGTGAAATGTGAAAAAGGTACGCAACCTTGTACTTATTATTGGGTTGTCGGAAAAGTCATGACTTATTTTGGCACCTGATGGTGGTTGGGCGGTTTTGGAAGTACTAGAGGCATGCACAGCTCTGTTATAGCTATGGCATTCAACAGGTGCCAGTTCTAGCTGCAGTCTAAAAGGAACAGTGCGCGATTTGGTTGATTTACAAAGATTTGACATCGAGTTGAAGATGGAAGATCAAACTGTGCATTTTCGCCATATTTTACTTCCGTAAAGGGTAGAATGCGCGTCAAGCTTGTGAAAAGTTGCGTAAAGTGTATGGTGATAATGCTCTACAAGAACGTCAGTGCCAGCGGTGGTTCGCAAAATTCCGTGCTGGTGATTTTGACCTCAACAATGTTCCTTGGTCCGGGAGGTCCACCGAGGCTGATGACAACCAAATCAAGGCATTGATCGAGTCAAACCCACATTACACGACACGAGAGGTTGCAGACACATTGCACATCAGTCATGCAAGCGTGCACGACCACCTGAAGAAGCTGTGATACACGTAAGCAAGCTCGATGTGTGGGTTCCTCATGAACTAAAAGAAGCTCAATTGATGGTGAGCACATCTGCGAATGCTCATTAAACGTGAAGAAAACAATCCTTTTTTGAAGCGACTGATGATGAAAACTGGATTGTGTACAACAATGTGCTGCGCAAACGGTCTTGTTCCCGACGTGCTGCTTCGCCTCAAACGGCATCCAAAGCAGACATTCATCAGCGGATGGTTCTGGTCTTAGTGTGGTGGGATTTTAAAGGTGTCGTGTTTTTCGAGCTCCTACCACAGAACCAAACAATCAATTCAAATGTGTACTGTCAGCAATTGGACAGTTTGAATGAATCCATCATCCAGAAATTTCCAGAGCTCGTTCATCGTAAAGGTGTTGTGTTCCATCACGACAACGCGAGACCACACACAAGTTTGATCACCCGCCAAAAATTATTGGAGCTTGGGTGGGATGTGTTGCCACACCCAGCATACTCGCCTGACCTTGCGCCGTCAGATTTCCACTTGTTTCGCTCTCTTCAACAGTCCTTGCATGGTATAACGTTCAATTCAGATGAGGCTGTAAATCAGCACCTTGTACAGTTTTTCGCCATGAAAGACAGGTCCTTCTATGAACGCGGCATTCTGCAGCTCACTGAAAGATGGTGAAAGGTTATCGAACAAAACGGGCATTATAATCATTGATTTATCTTTGTTCTTTCTATCAATAAATGACCTTTGCAAAACAAGACTAAAATACGTCATGACTTTTCCAACAACCCAATAGTTCGTTGGAGATCAGCCATTCAGAAACATTATTCAGTTCATTTGGTTGTTATTAGTAGCATTACACGAGGTAAGAATAGTTATATCATTGGCATATAACAGAATATCTATGTTTGAAATTGAAATAAAGATATCATTAATGTATAGATTAAATAGTAGTGGACCCAGAATAGAACCCTGTGGTACACCAGATTGCATAAGCTGGAGAGAGGATTGATATTGTTCAATTTGTGTGTATTGTTGTCTACCTGGCAGATAACTTTTAAGTAGCAAATAAGCATTATTCCTAATTCCGATAGTGTGAAGTTTGTATAGTAGTATGCTATGGTTATGGGTATCAAAGGCCTTAGATAGGTCTAGGAATAGAGCAATAGTATTTAGGTTTAATTCGAAATTATTTTGGACTGTTTGCTGTAAGTAAAGGAGAGCTGATTCTGTTGATTTACCAGCTTGAAATCCCTGTTGATTTGGGTGGATAATATTAAATTTGTGAGTAAAAGAAATTAGTCTGTTGTAGATCAATCTTCCTAAGATTTTAGCAAAAATTGACAAGTTTGCTATTGGACGGTAGTTGTTAACCTCATTTCTTGATCCGGATTTATATTTTGGAATATTTTTTTGTTATTTTAAGAAGGTCAGGAAATTCGCCAGATAAAAATATATCATTAAATATAAGTAGTAAAGGGTCCGTAATTAGATTCACAACATTTTTTATAATAGATGGTTGAAGGTCATCATATCCAGAACCGGAATTAGTATTTATTTTGTTAAAAGCCTCAGATAACTAGGTTTCATAAATTTCAGCAAGATGGAAGTTATTAGATCTATGTGCATTTCTTAGGTAGTCTGTAAACGGAAAATTAGGGAAATGTAAGTTGTTCTTTAGTGTGAGTGGAAATAAAGTGCATTTGTAGTGGCGTTTACATCTGTAAGTTTATTGCTGCTGGCGTCAATTAGGTACTTTGGTGGTGGTGTATAATTTTGTTTACTCATTAGTGAGTTCAAGTGTTTCCATGTTAATTTAGGAGAGTTTTGTGAGAATATGCAATAATAATAGTCACGCTTGCAATGATGAATATCGCTATTGAGGTTATTGCGATAATTTTTGAAATTTTGAAAGTCATGCGGAAGTTTGCTTTTTATAAATTTCGAAAAAAGAGAATTTTTTTATTTATTCGACGCAGCAAGGCATTTGTAATCCAAGGCTTTTATGTAGTTGGGGGGGGTTTGGGGGGGGGGGGTATGATGTTTTAGAAGTTTTAGAAAGCATTGATTATAAGTTTGTGTTAAGGTTGTGATGAACGATTCATAATTCCTGTTAGCAGATCCATGAGTGAGTATAATACTCCAGTTGATATTTGCTAATAGTGTTCTGAAATTTTCCATGTTCATTTTGTTAAATTGTCTGTAGATGTAGTGGTCGACAGGCTCACTTATATGTTGTTGAAGAGGGTAAATTGTAAAGATGGGTAGGGGATCACTAAAGTCATATTCCAATGCCCAGGAAATAGTGACTTCAAGTAAAGCATTAGTAATGGACAGGTCAATTAGAGTCTGTGAGGTGGGAGTTTGATGAGTTGGTACAGAGATAGTGTTATTGTGTCCAAGCGCGTTTAGTGTTTGAATAAGCTGAGCAGACTGGCTGGTGGTTTGGAGTAAGTCAATATTCATATCTCCCAAAATAAAAGTTTTTTGTTTAGTACATTGGAGTAGGTAAACAACTCAGTCAGCAAAGACAGAAAAAGTGAGAGGTTTGAGACAGGAGGCCTACAACAAATGGCAATTAAATAAAATTGATTCTCTATAGTGAGAATTTCTGCATTGGGATCAGATATATTGCAGTTTGACATGATCGAGAAGTCACCGTACGCGTCCTTAACCAAAATAGCTACCTCTCCACCACTTGAATAAGTTCTATTTAAAAGAAAATTATTGTAGTTAGTCTTTATTTGGAAATCATGTCTCATGTCTCGGAAATGCAAATAATGTCAAGATTTAAATTTGTCAGTTGGATAAGTGATTCTGATAGAGTAATTTTGTTAATGAGTCATCTAGCATTAATGTGAAGTAATGTTAAGCTGTTGAGTGAATAGGTTGTCAGGAGGTGGTTAAAAGTTTGCAATGAGTGGTATTCGAACTGAATCCAATTGAGCAAAGAGGAATCAAGTTATAAAAAAAGTAACCAAAAAAAAAAAAAATTATGAGAAAACACAGATTATTATACAAATAATAATACTGGGGCTATCGCATAAGAAAGCGGCGGACCTCATCATGAGCTGTGTCAATCGTTGATGGCCAGTCAGCCTAATGTAATAAGTATGATGAGGAAGAATGTTGATAGTTATATGGACTGGCCGTCGCAGCTGTTCATAGGCCCAAGGCAAGCAGTAAGATCGATCCAGTGCAACTCTCTCTGAAACCGCTAAAATATTTGGTTATATCAAGGTGTAAATTAATTTAGGATAAGGCCCCAGCTGTTCCAATAAAGGGGGTTTAAATAGCGATTAGTCACCCGAGCTGGCAATAGATCCTCAATGCAACAATTGGCAAATTCGAGTCAATGCCTAAAAGGTGAGTTGCCATGCACTTGTGGCACATCTAAGTTGTATATCCTGAGGTGGTGAAGATCATGGGCCGTGATAAAAGGGAGCATGAGGATGTAATTTAAGCACAATCAGGCTGAAATCAGCATGTAGTGAGCCATACTGGCAAAAGGTGCAAGTAGAATAGAAGAGATCTCCAGCCAGTGCTAAATGCCCCAGACCATGAGGAATAGATTTAGATAGTTATGAAGGTACCAGCCCAGAGCAAATACAAGTGTTCTTAGTTAATGGCTTTAGCAGCTTTAATGTGGCTGATAGATATAATAGGTATCTTGGTCAGAAACATTGGCCAACAAGTACCACAAGTCAGTCCAAGTAGTGCCACTGTGTCACTGCACATCTCCCAAGACATCACGAGACCAAGAGGTCACTTGGAATAAAAATGGGCCCCCATGATCACAAGCACATATGTGTGAGTATAATATCTATTCTACTGTATGATTAAGCATTTGCACTAGACATGCATATCAGTCCAAAGTACAGAGCAAGAAGCCTGGGTTAATTCTGTGCAAAGGAGAAAGTTGATGCAATATATGAACTTGCCACAAGGTATAAGGTGCTAGAAGTGGTAAGTGGGAGACGGGATAGCCCCGGTCGACAATAACTGGAATGCACTTATAATATTAAATCACATGGATTAGCACCAGTTATGATAGAGTACCAGAAAAGCACGAGGCAGCGCCCCATTCTCAACGTGACCCGTAGTTGTGATACAACAAAATATTGCAAGCCAAAATACCGGTCAGAATATAGCAGCATGTGAGATAGCCTGCAGTGCAATAAAGTAACAAAATATTGCAAGCCAAAATAGTGGTCAGAATATAGTAGCATGTGAGATAGCCTGCAGTGCAATAAAGTAACAAAATATTGCAAGCCCAAATAGCAGTCAGAATATAGTAGCATGTGAGATAGCCTGCAGTGCAATCAAGTAATATGTGAGACCAGCATAGGTAGGAAACGAACAGTGTAAAATAAACATTCAATGCTCAAAGCACAACAGGTCAGAGACGATAGCCTTGACCGTACAGAGAAACCTAATATTCTTGGGGCGTTAGTTTAGTCATGAGGGCATAACAAATGTAAGAAGACGAAGGCGATATCCCCAACTGCTCCAACACCCTAAGCCACAAAAAGGGGCAGCGTAGTCATCAGCTGGGTACCAGTCGAATCATATGTAGCTTGGTGCAAAGAAAAATTATAGAAGATTGTATAATTGTAGCACAGCACAAGATGTTTGACACAGGAAAGTTATTTAGTAAGCCCAAAAAAATACAGTTGGTAGTCAGTCACTTGCTCCAAAGCAAAGCATAGCCCGCTCCAAAGCATGGGTGGACAGGCAGGAATCCAACTACATGGCATGTTCACATATAAAGGGACAGTAGAGAAACAGGTTAGCAAGTAGTAGTTGTATGACCAATGTAGAACCAAATGGCATAATGTATTACCCAAGGCAAAACTAAATTAAATGTTTGTATTGAGCCCAATTGGTCTTCCATACTTGGAAGTCAAACATATGAGTGTAAGCAGGAATGGGATGGTTGTTTCTTAACACTAGTACATATTACGAGCACAAGAGTATTAGGCAAACAGTGAGGTTGATTATATGTAGATGGTGGAAAGTCAATAAAGCTGGTAGCCTAAAGTCAAGATGTTAGGTAATAGCAAAAATGACCTCAGCAGGCTTATTGACTGGAGTGTATGTGTCACATAATATCACAGGATACTGGTTAGAATTACAGCAGAGCATCAAACTAGTTTAGGGTCATCAACCTCAAAATAAAAAAATGCCATGTAGCCGATACCCTAATGCATTACAGCCAGAGTAAAAATAAACATATGCCATCCTGCAAAAGAGCCCAAAGTGCAATTAGAAGGCCATTTATTCTGAAAGCAGCAGACATCAAGCCACATGTCAATAGTGAAATGCCGAACAAATCAGGCTTGTGTTGCAATATAGCAGATGCAGGAGTCACAAATCATAGTGATTGTCATAAGCTCAGAGGCATTAGTTTAGTCACTAATACAGCACTGACACAAATCATTTGCCGAGGTCACGTTTTAAGCCATATCAGATACATCAGAAACTGAGCGTATTAGGTTTACACAAAAAGTAATAATGGTCAAGAAAATTAAATACAGTAACTCATTATTCATATAAAACTTTAGCATGTATAGCCGAGCTTTCAAGTGGAAAAAAAAAAAGAGCGATAAAATGGGTGATACATGAAATGCAGTTAAAAAACACACCACCAGTACTTAGTCAATGCACAGGATCAGTACAAGGTGCAGGTAAAGGCCCCTGGACCAGCAAGAAAATAGAGTCTGAACTATGAGTTCACATACCATATCACTTCCCATCATCAGTAGCATGAGTAGAGATGCTGGACCAGGACACCCATCTCCAATCATCCAAGGTCCTGTGCCAATGTTCTTTTGCCCAGTTGAGGTGTACAGTCCAGTGGGATGGCGTTATGGGACTCTGCTGGGTTGGTGGCTCCCATAACGTATTGTGGCTAATTTCATCTGTTGGTCTTGGTGGAGACGTTTCTGACACTTCCCTTGCTGAAGTCGGAAGTGTTTATGCTACTGCTACTCTCCACATTGTTGCAACTATGTGAGACAGATGTTGATGTCCACATTCATCTACTACCTTTCTCCTCTCCACATCACTGTCTGTGATGCAATGCTATTCCGGAAATGGTGCATTCCCAACACACTCTTGATACTGCCGAACAGGAATTCCTGCACCACCTCCACTGCAGAGTGACCCATGAGTCAGGCACCCACTATCATTCCTTTTTCAAACTCTGTTAGCAAACTCACAACATGTAGCCATACTGACATCGAATTGTAATGATCATAATGATCATATGTAGAGGATTTTAGGAAGGGAGTGTCTGACCCCAGGTCTTAAACAACCCTTAGAAATAGGAAACTAGGAGATTTGGGCTAGAGCACCCAATAGGAAAGTGACACAGAAGCGAAGTAGAAAGGGGGAGGAAGACGCCTTTATTTATTACAGGGGGCCAGTACCTTAACGTGCCTATCCGACGCACGGCGGGTATTTAGTGGATCGACCGTTCGTACCTGCCTGGGATCGAACCTGAGGTCCTTCTCGTGGCAGTCACGAACGCTGCCCACTAGGCTACCCGTGGCCCTTATGTGAATGTAGTGATGTCTTCCTACCTATATACCTGCCAGGCAGTGGGTTCATCTTCTAGCAAGAGGGGATGACAGCTTCGCATTGCCCAGGAACCAGGTATCTTATTATTTTCTGTCTGCTCAGTGCATATGTACCTAACCTTTTGGTTTATTTTTTCTTAGATACTGGGCATGATTCTGATGGTGGCTCACCAATTTTGTGCTTTCCTTACTCCAAATTTTCCTTGGATTCTGCATTGAAAGTTTCTTTGCAAGTTTGTTTGTTCATCATGGTAATTAACACAGCAATCATACATCGCCGAATTGACTATAATTACTGTTTCACACGTGAATTAAATCACATCAGAAAACTTGAAAATTTCATCACCGTGGAGCAGGAACCCATTATGAAAAAAAAAACTTTAAAATTTTCAAGTTTTCTGATGTGATTTAATTCACGTGTGAAACAGTAATTACAGTCAATTCGGCAATGTCTGATTGCTCTGTTAATTATCACGACATATTTACCATGTATTATGAGAAGAAATACATCTTCAACTCTGAATTGTTTGTTCATCCTTTTGAATGCAAATGGTCTTACCTGAACCAGCACACAAATCATAGTTATCTTTGTCCATTTCCTGCTCTTCCAAGGAGATCTGTTGTTTGTTGATCTTTGCTTAATCTTAGTAACAAACATGAAATCCTTGAGAACCAGTTGGTTGAAGGATAATTTTTTTTTGGGGGGGGGTAAAAATGGTGGATGTTTCAATTTTGCTTGGCCAAAGAAATAGGCTGATCTTTGACTGCAATGTATAAGGTGCATTCACTACACACAGTTGATTCACTTTGATTGCTTGGCCAGCTTGTTATAACTGGTGATGACCACGAAATTATGTGACTGACCTTACTGTCATTGATATGAGATCATACGTAAAGCATTAACTTTCAGGAATGAAATTCTGATTATCAACATAAAAGTGGAATTCAAATTAGTTTCTTTTAATACACATGAAAAGGATAAGCAGACCTTTTGATGCCTCATTTATTAATCACATACCTTAAACACTGTCACTTCTTGAGTGATATTCGATTTTCTCCCATGAAAAGCAGTTGAGAAAATATCTCAACAAGTTTATGATCAGTAGTAAACATGTTTATTTTTGAATGACAAAAATTACATAACTTGAGGTTCATATTCTAATCTGGGCTGATTTGGTTTAAATTTAGACTGAAATTGTGAAACTAAAAGATAACTATCCTATAAACATGTACAAAAAAACTAGCGGATAATGCTTACCTTGGCATTCCTTTCTAGCGACGGTAACATTTTCACGCACATGTTTTCCGGTCTTTGTTGATGTTATTGTCCTAAAGTCTGTTGTATGCGATGACTGGCTTTACTTCTCACACTTTTCGCTGGGTATACTCATTGGATCTTTGCCGTTCTTTATACTCGAAAATTTCGCCCATACTCTGGGCATCTTCAGGAGCGTGGCGACTTTACCACCGATGTTCGTGGTTAACTTCGCGTGACGATTATGGGCAAAACACGTAACAATATTAACAAATAAAGGTAACTTGATCACGCTAGTTACGTTAACTGAAACTTTTATAAAAAGTTCGTAAGTTGGAAGCTTTCGACCTTATCTTAGGTCTTCATCACGCCAATGGAGGACTAAGATTGTTGCCAGATTCTACATTTGAATTTTTCTTATTTTTGTTGCCAAAACTTAGAATTGATCTCCAGATCAACGGAATGTAGAGAGGAGATTCGGAGTTGCAAGTCATTGAGTTGAACATAATTTCTATGCTTTCACGGTAACGGAGGGCAAAACGATTGTCAAAGACGCAATTCGTTTTGCTTCGTTCCAGTGGGGAACTGCAGATGTGTCTTCCATTGTCAAAATAGACAAGGCAGTATTGGGATTGGCTTTCGAAACATCTTTTCTATGTTCTAAAATTCTATGGCTAATGCTCCTGTATGTGCTTCCAATGTATAAGTTATCCCCAGTAGAAGAAGAGATAGGAATGCAGTAAACTCCTGGGAGGTTCAGGCTTTCAACTTTGTCCCTATCCCTTTGTAGAAGTTTCAAGATGTTTGGGGGTAGATTTAATGGCAAGATGGTAACCAAAACTTCTAAAAGAATCTGTAACTTATAAGCATAGGAAGGATGATAAGGAACAGAACCACAGAATTTCAGGTCTTCTTTCTTGTGAAGAAGGAGGCATTCGATTTTCGAATGGTTTTCATATTTCTTTATGAGGGAGTTGACTGTAACAGCAGGGAAACCATGAGAGAGGGCTATTGTAGAAATTTTGGAGAGTTCTTCTTGAAGAGAGAGTTGGTTGTTGCAAATGATATGAGCCCTGTGGATGTAGGACTTCAATGCTGCAAGTTTGTAGAGATGCAGGGTGCAAGATTTGTAGGGAATGATGTTAGTGGCCGCAGAAGGTTTTTGCAACAACCAACTCTCTCTTCAGGAAGAACTCTCCAAAATTTCTACAATAGCCCTCTCTCATGGTTTCCCTGCTGTTATAGTCAACTCCCTCATAAAGAAATATGAAAACCATTCGAAAATCGAATGCCTCCTTCTTCACAAGAAAGAAGACCTGAAATTCTGTGGTTCTGTTCCTTATCATCCTTCCTATGCTTATAAGTTACAGATTCTTTTAGAAGTTTTGGTTATCATCTTGCCATTAAATCTACCCCAAACATCTTGAAACTTCTACAAAGGGATAGGGACAAAGTTGAAAGCCTGAACCTCCCAGGAGTTTACTGCATTCCTATCTCTTCTTCTACTGGGGATAACTTATACATTGGAAGCACATACAGGAGCATTAGCCATAGAATTTTAGAACATAGAAAAGATGTTTCGAAAGCCAATCCCAATACTGCCTTGTCTATTTTGACAATGGAAGACACATCTGCAGTT
Organism: Macrothele yani; assembly: GCA_039090855.1. NCBI lineage: Eukaryota > Metazoa > Arthropoda > Arachnida > Araneae > Macrothelidae > Macrothele > Macrothele yani. Next base: position 64,029,255 of record CM076999.1, on the reverse strand, counting down.
CCCCACTGGAACGAAGCAAAACGAATTGCGTCTTTTGACAATCGTTTTGCCCTCCGTTACCGTGAAAGCATAGAAATTATGTTCAACTCAATGACTTGCAACTCCGAATCTCCTCTCTACATTCCGTTGATCTGGAGATCAATTCTAAGTTTTGGCAACAAAAATAAGAAAAATTCAAATGTAGAATCTGGCAACAATCTTAGTCCTCCATTGGCGTTATGAAGACCTAAGATAAGGTCGAAAGCTTCCAACTTACGAACTTTTTATAAAAGTTTCAGTTAACGTAACTAGCGTGATCAAGTTACCTTTATTTGTTAACTTCGCGCTAATGGAGTCCGATACTCCTTGTTGCCATTCGTCGGAAAAACTTTCCTGGATATATTTCGTTATCAAGCCCGGCTGGCGCCATCTATGTTTCGTTAAGAACACTTTTTTCCCCCGTATTTTTTTTTAATTTTTTTTATTTATTTTTTTTATTTTCTTCTCCTATCCTGGTTTTCTTGTCTTTTTTTGCCTGTTTTTCTTTTGTTGTTGTTTTTCTTGTCTTATTAGTTCTTTCCACAGGCCTGATAATGTGCTAGGGTCGTTCTGGTTACATACCCTTGCTTTATTTTTGTAGATTAATATTGCTTCTTCCCTCCTCATTTGCCTTTCCGATTTTTTATTCTTTTTTAGCATTTTAATTTCATCATAATAGTCAGAATTAGAACTACTAAGTGGAATTGATCCTATAAACATTTTTTTTTTTAATTGCTGCCTCCCTATTGGATTTACTTCGCCACCTCTGAATACAGAGTTGTTGGTCATCTGTATGTAATTTGAATGGCCTTGGATATTAATTTCCTAAAAGAATTTCAGTTGTATCTAAAGCATAAAAAGATTTATTAGTGATGGTAATAATAGATGACATGGCTGTTCTTAAAATTTGATATACTATAAATTTCACTATATGGAATTTACTCAGGAATAAAAGGATATTACTTATAGTCGAATTTTCGGGTAGCACTCCAACCATTCTTCAGGACTACAACTATAGTCTTCTTCTTCTTGGTTACTCAGTCCAAGGACTGGCTGTTCAGTAGATGTAGTCTGTCTCTCCATTCCTCTCTATTCTCCGATGTTCTCTTCAAGTCATAGTATGTCCGAGTATTAGTGTCTTGGAGTAATTGTGCCACAAAACCATTCCTTGGTCGTACTCTTCCTCTCTTGCCTTGAATTTTACCTTCCAAAACTTTCAGAATCGGGCCTCCGTGGCACAATGTGTGTCCCATCCATAACATTCTTCTCCTTTTTAACATGTTGATCAGATTCCTGGGTTCTCCCACTCTCTCCAGGACCTCCTCATTAGTCTTTCTATCAAGCCAGGTTATTATCTCCATTCTTCTATAGCTCCACATCTCAAATGCCTCCACAGCCTCTGCTTTTCCCTATTGGTCAATGTCCATGTCTGAGAACTGTAGAGAGCTACTGACCAAACATATGCTTTTAAAATTCTCTTCCTCAGTTTTAGATCTATATTTTTGGATGTCAGTAGTCTTTGATTCTCTCTAAAGGCCATTTTTGCAATCCCCAGTCTCATTCTAATTTCCTTTTCACATCTCAAATCTTCAGTAATAATTTGACCCAAATATTGGAATGATTTAACTTGTTCAATGCATTGTCCTTCAAGTTTAAGGAAAGCCTGCTTTGGATCCTTCCCTATTACCATTATTTTTGTCTTGCTTTTATTTATCTTCATTCCATAGATATCCGCATGTTTGTGTATTTTTGACATCATGCGCTGTAATGACTTGGCTGATCCTGAAACAACTATAGTAGGTGATGCCATTCGTGAGCTAAATTCCAACATTTCAAATCATTTAATGTTGTACCTCGTCTTCTCTGTTTCCAGTCCTTCTGACAATTTTCTTTTGAAAAAGTGCTATTGATGTGTCAGAACTTCTACAGAGTCCCAAAGCACTTTATGTCCCGTATTTTGAATATGTCTGTCCAAATCTGCTTTGTTAGTCAAAGTTTTAATTGCTTAATTGCAGCTTTATGCTCTCTCTCTCTCTCTCTCTCTCTCTCTCTCTCTCTCTGCCAATCTGGCTTTAAGCTGTCTGCCTGTTTCTCCCACATAGCTCAGACCACATTCACATTTTATATTGTAGATCACACCTTCCTGTAAACGGATGTTTTCTTCTTTTTGCTTTAATTTTGGAAGGTAGTTACTAATTTTATTTTGTAGTCCTGGAGCCAGTCTGATTAGAAATTTCTAACTAATCCTCTGAAGTTTTTCAAACAGTCCATTAGAATAATTCTTGATGTCCACATATCATGCATAAGTTACTTTAAAAATTATAATAGGTGGGACTTTTCGGTTGTAACTTCTACCTTCATCAGACATGGAATGAAACACGTGGTGCATTCAGGTGTTGCCAGATTTCAAAATAGCTTTCCGAATGATAGGTATGTTAAAAAGTGCATCTGTATTGCAGGTGTTAGGAGTAAGGTAGATTTCAATACTTTTGCAGTACCTGAGGGCTTTCTGATTGCTGAACACGGTGATACGTTTAACATTTTGCCAATCAGGAATTGTGGATGTATCACTGATGGTTAAAATTGAAAGGGAGGTGGAAGGGTTGCCTTTCTTAACATCAGCGATATGTTCCACCAAACACCGGTTGATACATCGGTACGATGTTAAACGCATTGCTCCGTTCAGCAATCGAAAAGCCCTCAGGTACCGTGAAAGCATTGAAATCTATCTTACCCCTAACACCTGCAATACAGACACACTTTTTAACATCCCTATCATTTGGAAAGCTATTTTGTAATCTGGCAACAATTGATGCTTATACCACGTGTTTCATTCCATGGCTGATGAAGGTAGAAGCCATTACCAAAACATCCCACCACTTATAATTTTTAATGTAACTTATGCGTGATATGTGGACATCAAGAATTATTCTAATGTTTTGTGTGTTACATGTTTCACTGCCAATTATTCTCACTATGATTCAAACAGTCCTTTATGATAAGTACGGTAATTTTTCTAGTTAACTGAAACTTAGTTTTTGACTTCTGATTCTTTTCTTTTTTATTAAGAATTTTGTTGACTAGTAGAGAAGGGTAATTGATATTATCTTCCAAAACTTTTTTTCAGTTCCTCCTTTTGAGCATATTTTAACAATTCTGAAGAATTTAAAGCATTAATTTTATCCAAAAATTGAGTGGCCACATTTGTTTTTATGTAATTTGGATGATTTGACTGTAGTCTAACATTTTATTATTATTGGTAGGTTTCTGGTATAACTTTGTTTCAGTTTTTCCTTCTTTTACTACTAATGCTAAGTCCGAAAAAATTGAGTTGATTTGCAGTTTAATTGTGAATTGTAAATTTCCATCCAGGGAGTTGAACCAGTCTAGTATGCCATGTTTGAAGAGAGGCATTTTTGTTGTCTATAATGAAAATAAGCTTCATAAACCAGAAAAACCATTAAGGCCTTTTGTGGACTCAAAAAACTCTCCCTTGTTAAATCTTCAATATTATCTCCTGAGCCAACTGAGAATTTTTTTTACAGATCCCCCTGCCTTACTAAAAAACTCAAATGATTTCACAGTTAAGTTAGAATGCCTTTCAAAACTTGAATATCCTATTATTGCTAGTCTTGACATTAAATCTATGTACACTAACATATACGGATCATCTTTTTGAGTTCCTCACAGAAGATTTGGCTGACAAAATAGTCTTTCATAACCATAGCATAGAAGAACTACCAGGACTTTATGAAATACTGATTTTTGTTTTAAAAAGCAACTATTTTCAATTTGGCAGCAATTTCTACAAGGGTCATTCCACGTCACTTCATCCAGGCCGTGTAACCCACCATCTCAGATTTTGATGAAATTTGGCATGGAGGCATACTTCACCAAGATATGGAAAATGACCAAATTTTAACTTCCTACACCTCATAGTTTCTGAGATACAATGCTCCAAAGTTTCACTGAACATCAATCTCGCACGTAGAGCGACAGAGCACCACTTTTCACAAAATGCTGCATAACTGTAGTGCTATTTAGTTTAGAAGAAAGAAATTTTGTACCCTTATGCAAAAGAGCTTCCAGAATAAGAAATCATTTTAAATTTCATTGAAAACACTGAATAAATAAATGAAATATAGTGGTAAAGTGAAAATTTAAGAAAAAAATTTGCTATTCTATATTAGGCTCTGCAGCAAATAGCAGAGGTATGAGGGAGCTCTTTTTTACGCTTTCCAACCGTAGGTTGAAGAAGCGTATATGCTCCAGCTTTTTTCCGTCCATCTGTTGTCCGTCTGTCTGTCAGCACGATAACTCACGTAAAAATGGTTTGATTTCGACATAAAATTTTAGTATGTGGTAGAGGACTACCAGGGGATGAACCCTATTGAAAATGGGTGAAGTGGGGTCAAAGGTCACACCATAAGAGCGGGATCCATACAATTGCCCTTATGCATCATAACTAGCGTAAATGTGGTTCGATTTCAATGAAATTTTAGTATGTGGTAGGGGACCACCTGGGAACGAACCCTATTGAAAATAAATGAAATGGGGTCAAAGGTCAGGACATAGGAGCGGGATCCATTCCATTGCCTTTATGCATCATAACTTGCGTAAAAATCGTTCGATTTCAATGAAATTTAAGTATGTGGTAAGGAACCCCCTAAGAACGAACCCTCTTGAAAATGGGCTGAATGGGGTCAAAGGTCAGGACATAGGAGCAAGATCCATTCCATCGCCTTTAACCCATATTATTAAGGTGGACGTCAAGTAATTTTGCTTCCTATACTTCCAATGGAAAAACTTTTGTATACATTTCCTTCACAATTAATGTGTTCCCAAGGATGAAAATTTGAACATCGATTAAAATAACTTCTTAATATAACTAGGAATACTTAATATTTTCTAAAACATAACCATAATTATATTAAAAATCAATAACTTTTCCTTTGGTGGTGTTGAAACCAGAAAAAGAATGGCGCGACCTGTACTTTGATGACGTCAGTAAACAAACAAATGTTGGATTGCATAATTATGGTTATGTTTCAGAAAATATTAGGTATTCCAAGTTATAAAATGAAGCTATTTTAATCGATGTTCAAATTTTCATCCTTGGGAACACATTAATTGTCCAGAAAAAGGTGGTGCGACCTGTATTTTCATGACGTCAGTAGACAAACAAATGTTGAATTGCATAATTATGGTTATGTTTTAGAAAATATTAAGTATTGCAAGTTATAAAATGAAGATATTTTAATCGATGTTCAAATTTTCATCTTTGGGAACGCATTAATTGGGAAGAAAAAGATGGCGCAACCTGTATTTTCATGACGTCAGCAGTCAAACAATTGTGCGGATCCTATTAAAGTTTTATGACGTCACACTTTTGCTAGCAGATGGCCACGATTCCCATCTGCCTCATTACGTCCCGCGTTGTGTGCGTATGTTCGTCTGCACGATAACTCGCGTAAAAATCGTTCAATTTCGATGAAATTTTAGTATGTGGAAGGGAATCACCTGGGAAGGAACCCTATTGAAAGTGAACGAAATGGGGTCAAAGGTGAGGACATAGGAGTGGGATCCATTCCACTGTTATGCGTCATAACTAACGTAAAAAGGTTCGATTTCGATTAAATATTAGTATGTGGTAGGGGATCACCTGGGGACAAACCCTATTGAAAATTGGCGAAATGAGGGTCAAAGGTCAGGACATAAGAGCGGAATCACTTCCATCGCCATTATGCGTCATAACTTATGTAAAAATGTTTCGATTTGGATGAAATGTTAGTATGTTGTAGGGGCCTACCTGGGGACGAATCCTATTGAAAATGGACCAAATGGGTCAAAGGTCAGGACACAGAAGCGGGGTCTATTCCATAGCCCTTATACATCATAACTTACGTAAAATTGCTTCGATTGCGATAAAACTTTATCATGTTATTTCGGAGTTATACTGAACCAGTTCTTTGAATATCATCGAAATGGGATCAAAGGTCAGGGCGTAGGAGTGAGATTTATTCCACAGCCATTTTATGATTTCTAGTATGTTGGAAAGCGTATCATAATCAATGCATTGCATGATTTTACTAACTTGTTTAATGTATATTGGTCTTTGACATATACTGTCACATAACAAGAAAAAAAAAATAGTGGCTTTCAGCTTGCTTTTGAAGATATGTGCAAATATCTGAAATGCGTGTGGGGTTCCACATTGTCAATTCAACCACACTTTTTTTTTTATTAATTATAACTCATCTCTGACATTCAAGAAATTTCAAAAGGAGATATAACTAACAAGGACACAAAAATATAAAAAAGTTATGTTTTTTTACACCATATAGTTTCAGAAATACCATATTAACAAGTTTGATGAAATGGCTAGTTCAGCTGTACCCCACAACAAGTTAGGTGAGCATATGCAACAAACTGCTTAGAAATACTCACCTATGGTAGATAGATCTATTTTTTCATTAGTTTTGACTTGAAAAAAAAGAAACACAAGGAAGTAGTTTTGCACTGTTCACAAATATTTACATTGATGTTCTTTATAAGCCATGATCAACTCTTGAGGATGGAGTCCTTATAATTCAGCCACTTACTTTTACAGGTTTTCATGTGAGCATCAATTAAACATAAAATGTGTCCAAATGGAATATTGCACTCATCTTTAAATGAAGACCAGTAAAAAGAAACTGCATTTGGGTGCATAAATTTTACAGATGCATCACCTTCTTCATAATTGATTTTTTCTATTATTCCTAGAAACTAGTTAGAATCATATACACATGCTACACCAACCCGCTTGGCCAGCGTGGTGAGTTATGGCCAAACACCTCCAAAATGACTCTACAACTTAAATCTTGGCCCTCAGTCTCCGGCAGCTGAAATGTACCTGGCCAAGGCAGCGGCCAGTGCGACATGAAGGCAGAGGGTGCTAAGAATCCCCGGAGGACAGGACTAGGCTGCCATTTGATGCTGACCTTGGCTACGTATAATGGACGCTCCCTATCTTCTGATTCAATGCTTCTTGAATTGGAAGAGGAACTACAAAGGATCAAGTGGGACATCGTCGGGCTAAGTGAGGTAAGGAGAAAAGGAGAAGATCTCATTGAACTGAAAAGTGGACATCTCTTCTACTATCGTGGGACAGATACTGGCAGAACTAGTGGTGTTGGATTTATAATAAACAAGAAACTGAAGGATAAAGTGGTAGAAGTTGAAAGTTCCTCTGACAGAGCTGCACGACTCGTTATCCAACTCTCGAGAAGATACCAGGCTCAGATTATTCAAACTTATGCACCCACCACAAGTCATCCTGAAGAAGAAATTGAAGAATTTTATGAGGAAATTCGTCATCTAAATAATAAAGGTAAGCAGCACTTGAAGATAATTATGGGAGATTTCAATGCAAAAATAGGGCACCGGCAACAGAATGAAACTTCAGTAGGTAAATTCGGTCACGGCAACAGAAACCAGCGTGGAAATACTCTCGTTGAGTTTGCAGAGGCAGAAGGATTTTTCATCTTGAACTCCTTTTTCAAGAAAAAGCCACACAGGAAATGGACATGGAGACATCCAATTGGGACGACAAGTGAAATTGATTTTATTATGTGTAACAAAAAATTCGTCATAGAAGACTGCAGTGTGCTGAACATGTTCAACACAGGTAGTGAGCATAGATTGGTGAGATGTAAGATGCGCCTCAACACTAAACTGGAACGTGGCAAGCTCATAAGACAAACAAAATGTATTGACATAACCAACCTTTAAAAACACCATAATACTTTCAAGTTGGAACTAAAGAACAGATTCTCTGCTTTAGAAGGCCTAACATCGGAAGAAGTGGATATTTCTGAAGTTAACAGAAAAGTAACCAAAGCTCTTATGGAAACAGCAACAAAATTAGCTGGGTCTAAGAACAAGTTGCATGTGAACAAATTATCAGGAAAAACCAAAATGTTGATGCAAAAAAGAAGAGAAATGAGGACAACTAAAGAAGATGTGACTTCCAAAGTGGAATATATAGAGCTATGCAAGACAGCACGAAAAAGTATCACTGAAGACGTAAGGAAATTCAACTGTGAGCTAGTGAGGAAAGCAATTGAAAACAACCAAAGCCTTAAGATAGCAAAGGGACATCTCAGTAAGGGAAGAAAACAGATTATGGCTCTGAGAAAAGAAGATGGTTCTATAACAAGAAATAGAGACGAAATTTTGACAAGAGTGAAAGATTTCTACTCCAAATTATATGAAAGGGATGATACATGTACTCCAGACATCATGAAAGGTACCAGAGTTCTTCCAGTCCTCCCAGCAGAAGTTGCTCATGCAATCAAGAACATGAAGCGGGGGAAAGCTCCAGGAGAAGATGGAATTACTGTAGACATCATACAAGCAGCAAGTGGAGAAATTGAAACAGTACTCGCCCAAATTTTCACTCGATGCCTTAATGAAGGGAAGATTCCTGAGGATTGAAACAATGCTACAATGATCCTGCTACATAAAAAAGGTGACATTGAGGATCTCAGGAACTACAGACCTATCAGCCTCCTATCAGTGGTTTATAAAATCTTCACTAAAGTTCTTTCACACCGCTTGAAGGTAACACTGGACATGGCTCAACCGAGAGAACAAGCTGGATTCAGGAGTGGCTACAGCACAATAGATCATATCCACGTACTGAGAGAACTAATTGAAAGAGCGAAGGAATATGAACTTTGTGCATGGCTTTTATCGATTATGAAAAAGACTTTGATTCGGTGAAACCATCAGCAGTTACAACGGCTCTGAAATCCTGCGGTATTGAAGATGCATACATTAATATTATTAATAACATCTATGAAAATGCAAGTGCAAAGATTTCGGCTGTTTGAAAATACAACACACATAAAAATTGGAAAGGGAGTGAGACAAGGTGACACCATATCTCCGAAGCTCTTTAATGCCACATTGGAAAATGTCTTTCAATCACTGAACTGGGAAAACAAAGGGATAAAGATTAATGGAGATTATCTAACCCACCTTCGTTTTGCTGATGACGTAGTCATTTTTGCAACTACCCCATCAGAACTGCAGAGTATGATCCAGGAACTTGCTGACAGGAGTGGAGAAGTGGGATTAGGAATGAACTTTCAGAAGACAAAAGTGATGTTCAATGCTTTTACAAGAAATGAAGATTTATCGATTGATGGAGAAAAACTGGAGATAACAGATACGTATGTTTATCTTGGACAGCGGATATCAAGTGAGGGTCACATTGATGAAGAAATTAATCAGCGTACAAAACTTGCCTGGATAGCTTTTGGAGGAAACAGCATAATTTTCAAGAGCAATATGCCGTTGTGTCTTAGGGGAGGGGTGTTTGATCGGTGCATCCTTCCAGTGCTTGCGTATGGTGCAGAGACGTGGACCTTAACTAAAAGAGACATACAAAGGCTGCAGACAACTCAAAGCAGCATGGAGAGGTGCATGCTTGGTATGGCCAGGAGAGATGGGAAGAGGAACTCGTGGATCCGAAAAATGACGAGAGTGGAAGACATCATGATCAGAGTTAAATTCCTGAGATGGCAATGGGCTGGACATACTGCCAGAAGGACAGACCATGAATGGACAGCCGAAATTTTAGATTGGATTCCAAGGGACAGGAAAAGACCCTGAAGAAGACCACATGGAAGATGGGTGGATGAAATTCGAAAGTATGCGGGAGTGACATGGAGGTGACTGGCACAAGACAGACCGTTGTGGAGGAGACTTGGGGAGACCTTCGTCCAGCAGTGGATTGATAATGAATGATGATGATGATGATGACACATGCTACATAACAATGTGTATATAACTGCCTTTGTATTCCTAGATTTTCACAGCCAAAATCAAAAAGTAATTTTCATCCAAGCTTGTTCTCTTGGTTGCTATTTTAGATGTTGATAATTTAATAAAGCTGTGGAAACTCCATGTATCAGGTATTGTTTGAACATGAGAAAATCTTACTTGACACTCATTGTACACAGCATTCATATCACTTTTCAAAATGAAATGGAACTCTATTTTCATGATATTCTTACGACAGTTAAGTCAAACATCTGTGGAGTGGTTATTTGCTTTTTCAGTAGACGTTGGAGACTTGATTTTGCAGTGATTCGTTTGACAGTTCCACCTATGCCATCACAAGGAGACTTCCTGTTGCTGGTGGCAAAGAAAGACCATGAAGCTGTCACTGCAAAATCATTAATGTGATGACATAGATTTATGAAGTTTTTATAGTTTTTGTACTGAGCAGCACAACCATCAGTAAAATAATGTACTTCTTTTACTTGTTGGTAGTTCTTTTTAAAAAGTTATTATTTCACTCTGAATCTTGTACACCATTGAAACATCATGATCACGATCATCAGAAATGAAACAGTGACTTAATGCAGAGGTCAAAGAGTCAGAATTTTTTTTACAGTAAATAACAACAGGGTGAACTGTGCATGCATGGCGAGTCCAATGATACCATAGTGCTTCTTCCTGAACTACAAATGCATAATTTTCACTAAAGTCCATCAGCATAATGGTAGACTCTGGACCAATTGTTCCTTTCAACTTATTGAAAAATGAAGACTGTGCTTTGGTAATGTATGAATGCGGAATGAGCTTCTCAATTTTTGACACAAATAATTCAATGAATTCCTCAACTGAAGAAGAAAACTTTTGAAGCTCCATTCTGTCTGTAGACACCCCACTGGTGATATTCGATTTGCACAGAATAAGTCTTTTCCGAGTATCGACATTTCTAGCGCCACTTACTTTGTCCTTTATTTCTGGCATTTGCCCAGAATAGTTATCTTCATAAAATTCTATAATCTGTTTTATGGCATCTTGTGAAAGTTTCTTACCATGGCTGGGTTTGGGAATTGATATAATGCCTTTATCTTTTGCTAATTTTCTTGCCTGATGTACTGTGTAATTCTGAAACTTCAAGCTGTTGTGCTACTTTTTTTCTGGACCTTGATGGGGGAGCCATTGTTAATATCTTTTTATTTTTTTATTTTTTTTTTACAAATAACAGTAGGTATCTTTTCTTTCATTAAAGCAACAAGTTTATCCAAATCATAAGCTTTTAGTTTAAATTCATCTATGGAGTGTTCATTATCACTGTCCCTAGTAGAAGACTGAGCTGTATGTAAAGTCATACTCCAGAACCAGAACACAAGATATTTAACTCTGCATAGCTAACTTTGCCTTTTCCCATATGCTGGTTTACTATGGGATGGCAAGGAATGTAATTTTAACAGTGACAATCCTAAATCAGATAAACTTTCATTTTACTTCTTTAGCAGCATATTCTTTAATAATGAAATCATCAGGGACTATTTCACTATCATTAGTCTCACTTAAAACTTCATCTTCTATAGGTTGTCCTAATTTAGATGCTTTCCCACAACACTGAGGACATAATTTTTGACCTGGGCATACACTGATGTTTTTAGATTGCAGCTGTTGGGCTATTTGTATACTGACTTGATGCAGGGACCTCTTCAACAGATTTTTTCACACCAAAAGGGTTGCAATAAGTTACTTGGTAGCTTTCATATTTCTTCAGATAACATTTGTGATGTAAACATACTGAGATTATATCTTTATGTGGAATATTAGGTCTTAACGAAATAATTTCCTTGTCAGCAACAGAAAATTCTTCACTACTGGGAAACCCCTTTGTTTTCACATAACTTGATTTATTGCATTCTGTATTAGTAAGTGATCCAGCACTACACTGGTCTATTATCTTTTTCCATGATTGAGGTTGACAAACTTGTCCCAAAGTCAGATTAAAACAGAGCAGTCAATACACAAAAAAGAAAATATTGGAAGCAATATATTTCACAGCAAAATTTAAGACTTCTGGATAGCCTGCCCACAGTGAAATCAGCATGAGCATCTGAACCATTGTTTTCTTAACTAGGAATGAGGGACTGAAACCTTATTTCTCTTTAGCTGGAGGGCATCCCTAGGAGGGTGAGGTGAGAAAAGAGAAATCTTTTTCATTTGACCCCCACCCTCATCTCAGCACTTGGGGAGTTTTATGGCGTCATAAAACTTACTCCATTTGAACCGGTGGTCAGTTGAGCACAGGATCTGGGACGAAGTCAAAACAAATTCTCATGACCTTAGGAATCATGCTGTATCCTTTGCCCTGTGCCATATTTTCTTTTAAAAAGTGTTCTCTGACAAGTTGCAATTATTTCCTAGTGCCCATCCATTGCAAGCTTACTTTAGTGTATTATCCAGTCATGCACATAAAAAAACTGTTTATATCTTTCGTGGAAATGTTTAATTTTGGGGGAATGGGGTAAAATTTCCAAAAATCTGTTTTAGGGAGATTTGTCAGAGTAATTTTTTTTTTCAGGAATTTTTGCAATCTGTGATAAAAGAATAACAGATAAATCATTCAAATACGAGATTACGCCATATAATACAAATTTTGAAGAAGAAAATCGGACTGACATCTTCAAAATTTGAATAACAGATATTTTGAAATGACTAAAAAACTTTAAAACCTCACCACATTTGTTGTGGGGTGCAGCTGAACTAGCCATATCGTCAAACTTGTTAATTTGGTATCTCTGAAACTATATGGTGTAAGAAAACATAATTTTTTATATTTTTGTGTCCTTGTTAGTTTTATCTCCTTGTGAAATTTCTTGAATGTCAGAGATGAATTATAATTAATAAAAAAAAAAGTGGTTGAATTGACGAAGTGGAACCCCACAAGCATTTCAGATATTTGCACATATCTTCAAAAGCAAGCTGAAAGCCACTATTTTTTTTTTCTCGTTATATGACAGTATATGTCAAAGACCAATATACATTAAAAAAGAGCTCCCTCATACCCTCTGCTATTTGTTGTAGAGCCTAATATAGAATAGCAAGTTTTTTTTCTTAAATTTTCACTTTATCACTATATTTCATTTATTTATTCAGTGTTTTCAATTAAATTTAAAATGATTTCTTATTCTGGAAGCTCTTTTGCATAAGGGTACACAATTTCTTTCTTCTAAACTAAATAGCACTACAGTTATGCAGCATTTTGTAAAAAGTGGTACTATGTCACTCTATGTGTGTGATTGGTGTTCAGTGAAACTTTGGAGCACTGTATCTCAGAAACTATGAGGTGTAGGAAGTTAAAATCTGGTCATTTTCTATATCTTGGTGAAGTATACCTGCATGCCAAATTTCATCAAAATCTGAGATGGTGGGTTACATTTCCTAAAAAAATTGGATGAATTGATGTGGAATGACCCACAAGCAAACTTCTGGTTGCACCTTTTCTTGCTCACTGGTTGCACCTTTTCTTGCAAATTACTACATAGGAAAACTAAAAGAAGTGGTTGTGATTACACCTTAAATCTTCAGTCTTTATACAATATATGGATGAAATTATGAATTTTCATTATAGACAACAAAATGTCTCTCTTCCATATGACATACTAGACTGGTATATCATATGGAAGACATACCAGTGAAAAAATTATGAAAATTTATAATTCACCATTGAATACAAAAAGATCATCAGCTCAATTTTTTTGGACTTAGCATTAGTAGTAAAAGAAGGAAAAACTGAAACAAAGTAATACAAGAAACCTACTAATAATAATAAAATGTTAGACTATCAGTTAAATCATCCAAATTATGTAAGAACAAACATTGCCTACTCAATTTTTGAAAAAATTGATGTTCTAAATTCTTCAGAATTGTTAAAACATGCTCAAAATGAGGAAATGTAAAAAGTTTTGGAAGATACTACTACTAGTCAACAAAATTCTTAATAAAAAAGAAAAGAATCAGAAGTCAAAAACTAAGTTTCAGTTAACTAGAAAAGCTTCTTACTATAAAGGACTGTTTGAAAAACTTCAGATGAATAGAGAGAAATTTCTAATCAGACTGGCTCCAGGATTACAAAATAAAATTATTAACTACCTTCCAAAATTAAAGCAAAAAGAAGAAAGCATCCTTTTACAGGAAGGTGCAGTCTACAATATAAAATGTGAATGTGGTCTCAGCTATGTGGGAGAAACAGGCAGACAGCTTAAAACTAGATTGGCATGAAGCTGCAATGAAAAATTTGACAAACAAAACAAGTTTGGACAGACATGTTCAAAATTCAGGATACAGACTGTTTTGGGACACTGTAGAAGTTCTGACACATCAACAGCACTTTTTCAAAAGAAAATTGCCAGAAGGACTGGAAATAGAGAGAAGAAGAGGTACAACATTAAATGATTTGAAATCAAGTAAAAGTTTGTCATGGAACATAATATAAGATCCATTACAAGTTGAACGCACGAAACAAAGGTATAACTTGTACATAAAAGTGGGTACTTTTTAACTCTATGCACGTTAGATTCAGAGTTACTCTGCAAGTTCCAGCGATGGTCCCATATTGCACTGGTTACATAACAGAAAATAATAAGAAAGCACTTACCCACAAAACATATCTTGCAAAGCACAGGGGGTTCTTGTACGAAGTTTAACATTAAGATGACAACTTGAGCATAAGCTGCAAATTCCGTTAACATTCGAATGGTGAAAATATGAAAATTCATAGGCTAATTTGTGTGTTCTGCCAATGAACTTCCATATAATATTGATCAGAAGTTAGATAATATTGATCAGAAGTTAGGTGTACCCACACTTAGTGCAATGCTCCTTGAAATTATTTGCTTTCTCAGTCATAGTGCATCATTCCACGTTAAGTGGTCATGGGGTGTTACAACGTAAAACACTTGCTCTTTTTGTAACATGTTCATTACTATTGTGAGAATCTCTGCAAATGAGGTCTTTATAAATATTTAAATAGGATTTAAATATTCAATTGATGCATTATTCAAATTTGCGTTACAGTGATGAATATGATTTTGTTTTGTTGTGTGTGTATGCATAGGTGTTCAAGTAATGGCAGTGTAAGATATATAATAAGAGATTGGACAATTTATGCTCATAAAACATTATTGAACATTTTGTGAAACTTCTCCTGAAAGACACCATGTTGCTCGAACTGTTGATCAGAGGGGTGTTTGTAAGTACATGGTGGCATTCTGAATGACTTAGAACTTACATGTTGGTAGGTGGAACCAAAGGAACATTCGGGGTGTCAACAATGTGATCCCCAAATGTGGAGGGGTTCGCGGGGGAGAGGGACAAGGAGGACATTCGAAGTTGCTATAAGAAGGAGAAAGAGCTCTTTTTATGTTCAGCGGATAGTAACCGCACGAACATCAAAATGTACATATGTACTTCTGTAAGTAGAATTGTTTCCCAAAATTAAATAAATGCTTGCAATCACATCTAGTATTTTTCCTAAAGCTGTATACTGTAAGGGAGTAAACGAACCAAATTAGGGGCCTGGAACCCACAGATCTGCTAGCACATCACAACCATGTTGGATTTTTATGAGATTAATCTCACTGTTCCTTACCATCCCATAACTTCAGAAAGCCTGAGAAGCCCAAACTGTCTATGGAAGCATTCAATACAAAATTTTTACTCAAAAGTAATACTCAAGTAACATGTAAAGCAACAATTATGCCCATTTTACCAAAACATCTTTCAGATATATATTATTTCCAGCAGGAGGCATAAACTAGAAATTGATATGATTTTACACTTTGAATTAAAGCTAACTCATGATACAATATACCTTTTAAATTAATATATAAAATCAAGCAAAAGAAAAAAATTGAATGTGATACCTCATTTTTATTCCTTTTTAGTTCCTCTAGTTCTTGGCATGCTAAGCCCAGTTTTTCTTCTAAATCATAATTTTTTTCTCTCAACAAACAAAGGGTACCTTCGAAGGTAATAGTTTTCTTCCTGGATATCCTACAGAAAAGGGACAAAGACAGAACAAGTGTTAAACTCACAAATAATAAAACTCAATATATACCTTATAATAGCATGTTGGGCTGTTTAATGCCCTTGCTATCTTTAAATTCACGTGCATACCTACAAATAGTGATACATGACAGCTTACCTTTTGAGGTCCGCTTCTCTTGACATTTCTTGCACGTCTGTTTTTTGTAGGTTCCAGCAGGGCAAATTGTTCTCTTGTACTGTTGTGTACTGTATGTGAATGCTTTTCAAATGTATGTGAACATGTTTCCTAAGTTACCTGCATTCAGTTTATGTGTTAGAATACGAATTCAATGGAGTGTGTAAATATTTTAAAGTATAAGTGAACTACAATCTTGTAAATATAGAACTTGTAACAGCTAAAGAGACTCACATGTTATTACTTCTTTTAACTGTAAGTCATTTTATATTTTTATTTTTGTTGTAGGAATTTGTGAATTTGCACTAAGATTAATTTTAATATTTTCTTGTGTATATTGGGCTTAAAAATTGCTTCACTGGTGCTTGAATCCATGCCCTTTGGTATATATATATTTTTTTAAATTATTTTATTTTATTTTTGCTGAATAATTTTTCTTAAGCTTTTTGCTATGGGTATTGGGGATTTTTCTTTGCAACTATGTGACATGCAACTTAGTTATCTTGTTCACTCTTGGGATTGCAACTGTAAATTGCTCCTTGGGCTTTTTGTAACTCCTTTTTCCTAAATTTGTTGTTGCTTCCTTTTCAATTTGGTTGGTTGCCTTTTCTGGTTTTAATTTTATTTGTTTTTGTTCATGATTATTATTATTTTTTTAATTTTGGTATTTTCTGTTTATATTATGGCAGGTAGGTTTTAGGCTTCACTTTATATGTGACAAGCTTAAAGCATCCCTTTTGTACCATTTATTGGTTGGTTTTTTTTTTATTTCTTGGATTTGTGAAAATGGGGAGATTAGATCTCTTTCTTAATTTTTATTTTATTTGTTGTGAGGTCGGGCAAATGTGTTTTAGTTTGCTGGTTTCGGGTTTTTATTAGAAATCCCTTTTAATTGACATTTCCCCCTAAACTTAATTGGTCCCTATAGCAAACTAAAATAGCAGAAACCCACAATTTTCTGGTCTCAGTAGATTAATGAGTGATTTTCTTGTTGCTTGCCCTTGACGAAGCCGACAAAGAGTCAGTCATTAATATGCTTCCCTGCATTCTTATGTTCGGTACATTTTCATCGCTTGAAGCTAGCCTAGTTCAGGTGAATGGATATGGTGATAGTTGTTCTTTTTCTCGTTTTTCTCTTTTTTGTTTTTTTAAGTTCAGAATTTTGCTTTATGTTTAGCATTTTTATGTTATTTGATCTTTCTCCTATGCAGCCTCTGGTGCTTTGAAATTTCAAATTTGTTCAAGGGTTTTTTGTTTATTCACTTAATATGCTTTTGCTATAAAAAAAGGTTATACATAAAAAACAAAATAAAGGTTATACATAAAATTTCAAAACAGCTTTTGAAATTCCAAAGAGCCTAAGGCTGCATAAAAGAAAAAGAAAAAAACTAATACAAAAACACCACAAAACTGAAAGCTGGAGCAACTGATTCAGAGAAATCAAAAGAAGAGATCTAACAACCAAACGGGAGAAAAGAAAGAGGAATATAGAACTACGGCAAGCTGCTGTCTATGGCTTCATCAAGGGCTAGGCACAGATAATGCCTCTCATACTTCTATAAAGACCAACAAGTGCGGGTTACTGCACTATCCAGTCTGCTACAAAAACAGCAAAAAATAAACAGAAAACACATAAATAAAAAATTTAAATCAACCCACCCCAAAACAACTAAAAACCCCCACAGATAACATACACCTCCTGAGACCCCAAAACACTTAACACCCCCCCCGAAATTAAAGGGAGAAAATTTTTAGGAGAAAAAATAAAGCACCCAAAAACAAAAAAACAAAAACTATTCCTTTAGCAGACTAGATGGTCAAAGACTGAGCTCACACTAGACCTCACACAAAGGAATCCAATATACTTAGTCTAAGAAGCATAAAATGCTAGAGTTCCTAGGGAAAACACTGTTGCAACTGTACACTAAATAAACGTAACAATTTGCAAGCAAATTCATTAAACCTAAAGGCGGAAGAAAGCTCGAGTTTAGTTGACCTATTTACAAGAAGCTGTTTTTGTAGCAGACTGGATGGTGCAAAAACCCACACTTGTTTGGTCTTTATAGAGGTATGAGAGGTGTTATCTGTGTCTAGACATTGATGAAGCCATAGATAGCAGCTTGTCATAGTTCTATATTTCTCTTTCTTTTCTCCCGGTTGGTTGCTAGATCTCTTCTTTTGATTTCTCTTAATCAGTTGCTCCAGCTTTCAGTTTTGTGGTGTTTTTGTGTGTATATCATCATCATCATCATTGTCAACCATTATCAATCCACTGCTGGACGAAGGTCTCCCCAAGTTTCCTCCACAACGGTCTGTCTTGTGCCAGTCTCCTCCATGTCACTCCCTCATACTTTCGAATTTCATCCACCTATCTCCCATGTGGTCTTCTTCTGGGTCTTTTCCTGTCCCTTGGAATCCAATCTAAAATTTCGGCTGTCCATCGATGGTCTGTCCTTCTGGCAGTATGCCCAGCCCATTGCCATTTCAGGGATTTAACTCTGATCATGATGTCTTCCACTCTTGTCATTTTTTGGATCCATGAGTTCCTCTTCTTATCTCTCCTGGTTACACCAAGCATGCACCTCTCCATGCTGCTTTGAGTTGTCTGCAGCCTTTGTATGTCTCTTTTAGTTAAGGTCCACGCCTCTGCACCATACCTAAGCACTGGAAGGATGCATTGATCAAACACTTTTCTTTTGAGACATAATGGCATATTGCTCTTGAAAATTATGCTGTTTCTTCCAAAAGCTCTCCAGGCAAGTTTTGTACGCCGATTAATTTCTTCATCAATGTGACCCTCACTTGATATCTGGTCTGTGGAGCTACCGAGATATAAGTATAAAACAAACCGCATTCATCTGAGATTACGTGAGTGAATATTCATACGAGAATGAAAGTGATGGTTTTGCGTACATGGTTGAGCTGAAGGCCGGCCGACTGCTGCCACAACCATGGCTATGCCTTAGCATGAGCCGTGCACATGCGCTGCAGTACTGGAAGCTAAAGCTGAGTCAGTACCCAGTAGTCACCCACTCGACAAAGGTTGTACATCTTGTGACATTGTGCAATGGCACTATAACTTATTTTGGGTTGTTTAAGAAAATGGCGCTGAAAAGGAAATATGATAGTGGTTATATCAAGTTTGGTTTCACCGCAATTGAAGTAAATAAGGGGATTTCACCCCAATGTGTGATTTGTGCTACAATCCTCATCAATGATGCACTAAAACCCGCACAGCTGGAACGCCATTTAAAGAGAGTATATCCTAATTTGAGCAATCGCCCACCAAAATACTTTGCTGGAAGGCTGGAAAACTTAAAGAAAATGAAACTCAGAAAAAGTGGTACAAGATTTGAAATGTCCAAAAAAGCGCTTTCCGCATCATCTGAAATTTCACAATTAATTGTTAAGTCAAAAAAAAAAAAAAAAAATCATAAAATTGGTGAAACATTAGTGAAACCATGTTTGCTAAAAAGCAGTGCAAGAAGTTTTAGGTGAGGAAGCTAAACAGAAAATCAAAAAAATTCCGTTATTGAACAACACTGTGAGGGCGCGCATAGAAAAACTGTCACAGGACATTGAAGAGCAGCTCGTGAGTAAAATTAAAAATTCCTCGTTTCGCTCTGCAA
Organism: Macrothele yani; assembly: GCA_039090855.1. Classification (NCBI taxonomy): domain Eukaryota; kingdom Metazoa; phylum Arthropoda; class Arachnida; order Araneae; family Macrothelidae; genus Macrothele; species Macrothele yani. Next base: position 64,009,578 of record CM076999.1, on the reverse strand, counting down.
TGTGACAAAAGTACTGATGTTGCTCAGTGTTGTCAATTACTTGTCTTTGTTCGATTTCTAGGTGAAGACAACATGATCAAAGAAGAATTGCTACTGTCATGAGAATTGGGAACTACGTCGAAAGGAAAGGACGTCATGAAAATAATCTGGGATTATTTCGAGAAGCATGAAATTAAGTGGAAAAACCTTGCTGGGTTTAGTACTGATGGTGCTTCCGCTATGCTTGGATCACGTTCGGATTTAGTAACATTAATGAAAGAGTAAAACTCCACATTGACAATGCACTGCAACATTCATCGCCAAGCGCTAGTGCCCAAATCGTTGCCAGATGACACAGTCATTACAATGAAACTGGCCATAAAGTTGGCGAATACTGTTAAACATAGTGCATTAAATACACGCATTTTCAAAAAATTGTGAGCAGACTTTAACGCTCAGCATGAGACGCTACTTTATCATACTGAGGTCCGTTGCCTCTCAAAAGGAAACATGTTGGAACACTTTTATGAGCTAAGAGAGGAATTGAAAGCGCTTTTAATCGCGAAAAAATGAACTATTTGTTGGAGCAGTTTTGTGAACCAAAATTCGAAATGCACCTCGCCTATCTTGTGGATATATTTGCTCATTCAAACCAGCTAAATTCACAGCTGCAAGGTTCCGGGAACGAAAAATTGGAAAGTGTGGAAAACATCTTTGTGTTTGAAGACAAACTTAGTGACTCTGAAAACCCTTGCTGATGACAAGAACTACGCTACCATCACAGCAGAGGTCCATCATAACGTATTGCGTTACCTACAAATACTAAAAGATGAATTCAACCGTTGTTTTCTAGAATGTGACAAAGTTGAAACTTCTATTAAAAAAACTAATTCACAATCCTTTCAATGTCAAGCCCAAGGATCTTTCTGATAAAATCCAAGAAGAGGTAATCGAAGTTCAACATGATAGTAACTTCAGGGATTCGTTTGAATCTGGTGTGAACATGGAGTTGTATTGTAAGAAGGCCATGTCATATCCAAACATTCGGCGAACCGCCTTACGGTATCTTATGGTGCTTTTGACGATTTTGTGTGAACATGCATTCTCTACTCTGCTATTGATTAAAAACAAGTAAAGAAATTGGCATGCAAATGACGGCGTACGGCTAGCTTTGAGCAGCAGTATCAGTCCAACAATTCCACAGCTGGTGAAACAAATGCAAGCCCCAAAATCACATTGATTATAATCTAAAGTAAGACAATAACAATTTTGGTTGATTTCAGTTATTCCAAACGTTATTTTAGTTAATTAAAATTAGTTACATTAAATTAGATAAAATTCATTTTAGTTAATAAGTATGTTTACAAAATAAATTGTGCTTTTCCTTAGTTGCCTGATGTCCTTGGGGGCGGGATGGCGGGGGTCATACTTTACCTTCCCAGTCAGTGGTCTGCGGTTAGCTTAAGGTTGGGAACCACTGTTCTAGATCTAGAACAACATTGTATTGTTTCCCAAACACTGCTCAATACCAAGGGCTTCCTCATTCACCACACGTATACATAAACTTCCTGACAGTGCTTTTAATATGAATACTTCATGAATTATTCACAATCCTACTGCCATAAAATCATACTATCAGTAAGAATTATTCAGTATGCTTTCACATATCAAATGGCAAATAAGCCAATTACTCCCTCATCAATGACACACACTGCTAGGAAAAACAGTCACTTTACCTTCCTAATTTGGTATCACTGATTCCAGGAAACAGCAATAACTAAGGCCATTCCATATCAAATCATTGAGCATTTAATATTTGGTATGCAAGGTATGAATTATTAGAATCTTTCACTTGGAAGTCTGGTGTCCCTTATATATATGCCTGCCCAATCCTGCTCTGCTAGACATGTTTAGATAAAAAAAATTACAGATAAAATAAATATATTTGACTTATCAAAAGAGCTGAAAAGAATTACACAAAGACAACTTAAAAATTATTCTTTCAGAAGATAATACCCAGAAGCAATTATTAATAAAATGTTAAGAGAAAAAAACAACCTCCTAAACCTAAAAGAAAAACCTCACTAGAAAGTTACTTAAGACAGAGGACATTTTGAATCTTTCCACAAAATAAGTAATAAATATCAGGTAAGGCTCACACTAGGACTTAATAATAACATTAAAAAAAGTATTTCAGAGATATTGAACAAAAAGAAAACAAAATTTTGTTCAAGCAAAGAGTGCAATCATGGACTTCCTTATGTAAAAGAGAAAACTGGGCTTGCTGCACACATATCAGCAATAATATTAAAACATGCCTAACAGAATAGAATTGTTCAGGCATATAAAAAAAACTGGATATGTAATGAAACTGGGAATGACTAAAAATTATCAGTTGTAAAATGCAAATTGTAAAAAAGAAATTAAAAAGACTTGAGATAGAAAACAAAAAGAATCCTTACAATGGCTACTCAAGCTGACACACCTGCATCAATGGAACCAAATTTATTTCTAGCCCTAACCACAAAGAAAACAGAAAAGGCTTAACTGTAACCATCTCTGACTGTTAACCTTAACCACAACAAAAGTGAACAACAAAGAAGAACTGAGAAAGAAATGGTGGCATGCACTTCAAAAATTATTCCCAATCGAAACTCCAGTAAAACCCACATTAAAATCTTTTGGAACTATTAATATTTTAGTTTTGCAGGAGCAACACGAAATGAATGAATGAACAAAAACACTGCATGTCAGCGTATGTTTTTATTTCAAGAACACACTTTCCATCAACACAATTAGAAAGCACCAGACCTAAAAACAAAAATACAAATGCTGTTGACATCACACAATAATGCATCTTCCAAAATACTGCTACGTTATGTAATTTTCTACAATTATTACCAGTATGTGAATGTTATATCATCATCATCATCATCATTGTCAACCATTATCAATCCACTGCTGGACGAAGGTCTCCCCAAGTTTCCTCCACAACGGTCTGTCTTGTGCCAGTCTCCTCCATGTCACTCCCTCATACTTTCGAATTTCATCCACCCATCTTCCATGTGGTCTTCTTTTGGGTCTTTTCCTGTCCCTTGGAATCCAATCTAAAATTTTGGCTGTCCATCGATGGTCTGTTCTTCTGGCAGTATGTCCAGCCCATTGCCATTTCAGGGATTTAACTCTGATCATGATGTCTTCCACTCTTGTCATTTTCGGATCCACGTGTTCCTCTTCTTATCTCTCCTGGTTACACCAAGCATGCACCTCTCCATGCTGCTTTGAGTTGTCTGCAGCCTTTATATGTCTCTTTTAGCTAAGGTCCACATCTCTGCACCATACGTAAGCACTGGAAGGATGCATTAATCAAACACTTTTCTTTTAAGACATAATGGCATATTGCTCTTGAAAATTATGCTGTTTCTTCCAAAAGCTCTCCAGGCAAGTTTTGTACGCCGATTAATTTCTTCACGAATGTGACCCTCACTTGATATCTGCTGTCCAAGATAAACGTACGTGTCTGTTATCTCCAGCTTTTCTCCATCAATTGATAAATCTTCATTTCTTGTAAAAGCATTGTACATCACTTTTGTCTTCTGAAAGTTCATTTTTAATCCCACTTCTTTACTCTTGTCAGCAAGTTCCTGGATCATACTCTGTAGCTCTGATGGGGTAGTTGCAAAAATGACTATGTCATCAGCAAAACGAAGGTGGGTTAGATAATCTCCATTAATCTTTATCCCTTTGTTTTCCCAGTTCAGTGATTGAAAGACATTTTCCAATGTGGCATTAAAGAGCTTCGGAGATATGGTGTCACTTTGTCTCACTCCTTTTCCAATTTTTATGTGTGTTGTATTTTCAAACAGCCGAATCTTTGCACTTGCATTTTCATAGATGTTATTAATAATATTAATGTGTGCATCTTCACTACCGCAGGATTTCAGAGCCATTGTAACTGCTGATGGTTTCACCGAATCAAAGGCGTTTTCATAATCGATAAAAGCCATGCACAATGGAAGTTCATATTCCCTCGCTCTTTCAATTAGTTCTCTCAGTACGTGGATATGATCTATTGTGCTGTAGCCACTCCTGAATCCAGCTTGTTCTCTCGGTTGAGCCATGTCCAGTGTCACCTTCAAGCGGTGTGAAAGAACTTTAGTGAAGATTTTATAAACCACTGATAGGAGGCTGATAGGTCTGTAGTTCCTGAGATCCTCAATGTCACCTTTTTTATGTAGCAAGATCATTGTAGCGTTGTTCCAATCCTCAGGAATTTTCCCTTCATTAAGGCATCGAGTGAAAATTTGGGCGAGTACTGTTTCGATTTCTCCACTTGCTTCTTGTATGATGTCTACAGTAATTCCATCTTCTCCTGGAGCTTTTCCCCGCTTCATGTTCTTGATTGCATGTGCAACTTCTGCTGGAAGGACTGGAAGAACTCTGGTACTGGTACCTTTCATGATGTCTGGAGTACATGTATCATCCCTTTCATATAATTTGGAGTAGAAATCTTTCACTCTTGCCAAAATTTCGCCTCTATTTCTTGTTACAGAACCATCTTCTTTTCTCAGTGCCATAATCTGTTTTTTCCCCTTACTGAGATGCCCCTTTGCTATCTTTAGGCTTTGGTTGTTTTCAATTGCTTTCCTTACTAGTTCACAGTTGAATTTCCTTACATCTTCAGTGATACTTTTTCGTACTGTCTTGCATAGCTCTATATATTCCACTTTGGAAGTCACATCTTCTTTAGTTGTCCTCATCACTCTTCTTTTTTGCATCAACATTTTGGTTTTTCCTGATAATTTGTTCACATGCAATTTGTTCTTAGACCCAGCTAATTTTGTTGCTGTTTCCATAAGAGCTTTGGTTACTTTTCTGTTAACTTCAGAAATATTCACTTCTTCCGATGTTAGGCCTTCTAAAGTAGAGAATCTGTTCTTCAGTTCCAATTTGAAGGTATTATGGTGTTTTTTAAGGTTGGTTATGTCAATACATTTTGTTTGTCTTATGAGCTTGCTACGTTCGAGTTTAGTGTTGAGGTGCATCTTACATCTCACCAATCTATGGTCACTGCCTGTGTTGAACTTGTTTAGCACACAGCAGTCTTCTATGATGAATTTTTTGTTACACATAATAAAATCAATTTCACTTGTCGTCCCATTTGGATGTCTCCATGTCCATTTCCTGTGTGGCTTTTTCTTGAAAAAGGAGTTCCAAGATGAAAAACCTTTCTGCCTCTGCAAACTCTACGAGAGTATTTCCACGCTGGTTTCTGTTGCCATGACCTAATTTACCTACTGAAGTTTCATTCTGTTGCCGTTGCCCTATTTTTGCATTGAAATCTCCCATAATTATCTTCAAGTGCTGCTTACCTTTATTATTTAGATCACGAATTTCCTCATAAAATTCTTCAATTTCTTCTTCAGCATGACTTGTGGTGGGTGCATAAGTTTGAATAATCTGAGCCTGGTATCTTCTCGAGAGTTGGATAACAAGTCGTGCAGCTCTGTCAGAGGAACTTTCAACTTCTACAACTTTATCCTTCAGTTTCTTGTTTATTATAAATCCAACACCACTAGTTCTGCCAGTATCTGTCCCACGATAGTAGAAGAGATGTCCACTTTTCAGTTCAATGAGATCTTCTCCTTTTCTCCTTACCTCACTTAGCCCGACGATGTCCCACTTGATCCTTTGTAGTTCCTCTTCCAATTCAAGAAGCCTTGAATCAGAAGATAGGGAGCGTCCGTTATATGTAGCCAAGGTCAGCATCAGATGGCAGCCTAGTCCGGTCCTCCGGGGATTCTTAGCACCCTCTGCCTTGATGTCGCACTGGCCGCTGCCTTGGCCAGGTACATTCCAGCTGCCGGAGACTGAGGGCCAAGATTTAAGTTGTGGAGTCATTTTAGAGGGGTTTGGCCATAACTCACCACGCTGGCCAAGCGGGTTGGTGAGTGTGGGATAGCATTTCCTCTAATCCCGATGGTATAGTTATACCGCTATTGGCAGTCGTCAGAGCCCCTTTAGTGGGAACAGGATGTACCACGAGAAGGCGGGGTTGACATTTGTCAAGGAGAGGCTGTGATGTTATGCATCACCTGACCTTACATCCCGAATGTTATATACCTTCGTATATATTCAGTAAACAAAACATAAAAATAGGAGTGATGGGCAGTTGACATGGCATCCCTTGTGCAGAGTGAAACAGACCCAAACCAAATGCAAGAGATAAACAGACAAACAGCAGGGCTTCCCAACAGTGTGTTTCAATCGACAAATATGGATAAACGTGATGCTTTGAGCGACTTTAGTTGTGGACGCGTTGTTGGCCGCCCAAGACAAATGGGGTCATTCTGTTGCCTGAGTGGTACGAACCTTAAGGCTCCCAAAGGCAACTGTATCAAAGATGTACCTAGAGTGTACCATCGACAAATGTACTACTGCCCAGAGAGCAAGTGGTGGATGACCACACACCATTGATGACTGGGGTCACAACGAAGGCTATCCAGGCTCATAAAGACAGACTGCTTGGCAACGGCAGCACAAATCACATCCACGCTAAATGTCAGAGGTCTTAACAGCATAAGCCAGCAAATAGTATGGTTCATGTAGCATACCCAGGGTTACAGGAGTTGAAGTATGCCACTGTTGACTGCTCATCATGGGACATCACGCCACGCATGGTGTTGAGAACATCAAAACTGGACCTCAGCAGAGTGGCACTGCATCATGTGGTCAGATGAATCCCATTTTTAGCTGTGCCAGCTGACAGGAGGGGTTGGGTGTGGTGTCAACAGCATAAGATCCTGGCCTTATCGTGCCAAGTCAGCTCTGTTCAAGTCAGTGGTGATTCTGTGATGGTTGGGGGTGCCTTTTCATGGGACACATTAGGTCCCTTAGTGTGTCTGAAGGGTCCTTAACCACTTAACGCTATCAGCTACATACTTTCATGGACTTGGTGCATCCTGCGACCGATGGTGTGTTTCAGTAGGACAATGCACCACCCCACTGGGCTGTAACCACCACGGCATGGCTCAAGGAACACTCGTATGAGTTTGGAACCATCTAATAGCCCCCAAGGTCCCTGGATTTAAATTCTGTGGAAGCTCTCTGGGATGGCATGGAGCAGAACATCAGATAAATGGATCCTCAGACAATGCTGCAACAGGCATGGCTAGCATAACCTCTGGAAACCCTTCAGCATCTGGTGGAATCATTGCTTTGGTGTACAGGCTGTTATTCGAGCTAGAGGAGGACCAACATGCTATTAGGTAGGTATCACTAATGTTTCGTCTTGTCTTTTGAGTGTATTAGTGTATTAAGTACGTACGTACATACACACACACACACCGCAAAGCTAAAACATTATGACGACCTGCTAATATGATGTTGGTCCTCCACATGCTTCCAGAATAGCTCTTACTGAGCAAGGTATAGATGCTACGAGATTTCTAAAGGTTTCTTATATCTGGTACCAACACATTACCAGCAGATTTTTTAACTCTTATAAGTTACACGGTAGAGTTAATGGCAGATTCCATTTTCTGTTTCAACACAAACCACAGGTGCTTGATTGGATTGGTGTTTGGAGAATTTAGAGGTCAGGAGCAATACCTGAAAGAATTACTAATGTTTCACAAACCATTCTCGAACAATACAGGCAGTGTGGCATCATTATTTTGCTGAAAGAAGGCACTACTAGAGGAGAATATCGTTGCCAGGGCATGAAATTTTCAGTTGCTCACTTGTCACTAGCAATTCAAAATTAATTTTTGGTGAAGAAAAAAATATATTTAAGATGTTTTCTATTCAACTTCGTTAAAAAATATGTTGCCGATATTCAGCAGGTCTGGTTTGTTTACGCTTGGACAACTATCAAATTAACCAGCTGTCAATAGGTGATAGTTATTATTCATAGCTACGCCCTGGCCCATACAGGTGAGTTGCACAGCTAGGAATATAACTGGAAAAATCTCAGAAAAGTATCATATAGTTTGTTTGCCTTTTGACTGAAACTCTGACCCATTCCATCATTTCCTATTGCATCAGTAACAATGTTAGGCTTGGATAGTCGTGATAATGCATTTTGTAAAAAAGTAGAACAGTACCTGGACTTTGCTAGGCAAAATATGAAAGTTTTGTTACTTTTCTCTGGTTATATCTCCAGCTTATTGGGCAGGGGAAGCTATGAATGATAACAGTTTTGTACAATAATCATAAAAGTGTAAATAAATCAGAAGGTGGCTTTCCCGAAGAACATCGGCAGCATATTTTTGACAAAGTTATATGAATAAAAAATAACCTTGTCAAATATAATTTCTGTTATTGGAAATGTTTGTTTAAGCAGTGGGGTGGGAAAACTATGGATGCTAAGAGTCATAGACGAGAGTCGTAAAATTGTAAACAAACACATTTCCAGCCGAATATCAGCAGTGCATTTACAAAGTTACAAGAAAAAAAGAAACATGCAAAATATAATTTCTGCCATCAGAAATGTTTGTTTAAGCAAACAGAACAAACTAAAATGAGAAAACAGATTCATTGAGTTGCTTAGGATTCGTAAAAACTAGAGTGTCAATCTGGATGATTATCATAAACAGAATTGAAGAGGAGGGGTGAATATAAACTGGAGAATAGAATTTTTTTTTTTTTTTTTTTTTTTTTTTTGCCAATGATAAAGGACATGAAATTTCTACCTGTGACCGTTTGTCATGAAATGGTGTATCTGGACTGCAATGATGTTTAGGTAGGTGGTAGACATGGTAGTTTCCTGCACATGAATGACAAAACCCAGGGTTTTGCAGCAGAACATTGCAGTGCTATTCTGCTGAGGTCCAGAACATTATAAAGCAATTACACTTTCTCCAACAGCATGTTTTTGCACTACAGTACATCATGGGGCTAACACTTTCCTAGGCAAATAATGCACACATACTGGCCATTCACAGGGTGAAACAGGAAGCAAGATTCATTCGACCAGAGAACCTTCTTCCAATCATTCAAGGTCCAGTTCTGCTCATGTGTCCATGGTATATGCTTTCAACTGTGAACTGGGGTTAGCATGGGCACTAACAGTGGCCTGCAGCTACGCAGCCCCATTTTCAGCAAGGTTCTTCTTTTTTTTTTTTTGATTGGAGGTTTAACGACCACCGTGAGCAACTCAATGGGCTATAAGCAGTCGCCCGTCCCTAATTTAGGGTCACTGGTTCCAGGGAAGGGAGAGAGCCAGTGCCGTAAGACAAACACAACATCCATGCCTCACCGGGATTCGAACCCGGACCCCTTACGGACGAATGATCAGAGGCCATCGCTTAGACCACTGCGCCACCGGGGCGACAATCAGCAAGGTTCGATGTACTGTGTGTTGTGGCACATCACTCCCGTCACCAGCACTCAAATTACCAACGAATGGTGCCACAGTATCCATTCTTTTGGATTGTACCATATGGAATAACCTTCGTTCACCTGTAACATCAAAGAGCCATGATCTTGCCAGCAGTTCTTGGTCTTTTCCCTCTTCGGACCACTTTTTGATGGTACTAACTACAGCTGATGGTGAGCACCCCAGAAGCCCAGCCATCTCAGAAATGCTCTGATCCAGTCGTATGGCCATTACAATTTGGCCTTTGTCAAACTCACTTAACTCTGCTGCCTTTCTCATCCAAAAAGCAAGAATAACACTGATTAACAGAGGTCAGTATCAGATGTTATTTTTACTGTTTCATGATCTTCATTCCCGTGCACCATTGTTTACCTACACTTGCTTCAATTTGCATAAAGATGTGCTGGTCATAAGGTTTTGGCTCTTTGGTGTAAATACACACGCTCTGAAGTAGCAAATTATTAAGAATACCCAATAGCAATTCAGCATGTGCCATCCTTACACGTATGCAAATACAACATTGAGATGGCTTCTTAAACAACTCACTGCAAAGGATTCAGATGCATACGAAGAAAGCTTAGAGAGTGACAATATGGGAAGGTCTGGTGATTTAAGTGAATTTCAAAGAGGCATGATAGTGGGTGCCACGCAAGCAGGTGTAAGCACCTCAGAAATGGCAAACCTTCTTGGCTATGCAAGAACAACCGCATCAAGGGTGTACAACGAGTAGTGCACAAAAAACAAAACAAGCAGTCAGCAGTCTTCCTGTGGACAGAAACAACTGGTCGATGTTTGATGACAACAGCTGGAGAGGATTGTACCAGCTAACAGAAAAGCTCCAATGATCACGTAATCGCAAAATAAAACAGCACTATTGAGGAAAGAATTTCAGTAAACACAGCTTGCCACACATTGAAGGGAATGCACTATAACAGCAGATGTCCCATTTGTGTGCCACTCATCTCTACTAAAAACTGAAAAACTCATGATTATTAATACAGCAATCAGACATTGCTGAATTGACTATATTTAAACTGTTCTCAAGTAAAAATACAGTCAATTCAGAGATGTCTGACTGCTGTGTTAATTAGCATGACGTATTTTCCACGTATTATGAGAAGAATATTTCTTCCACACAATAAAACTGACAAAATCCTCTGCAGTGGACACAGGACCTCCAAAACTGGACCCTTGAGGACTGAAAAAAAGGTCGCCTCGTCCAATAAATCACATTTTTGGTTAATACACACTGATGAATGGACCAGAATATACCACCAATGGCATGCATGAATTAATAGATTCCAGCATTAACTTTACAAGCTAGTGTGGGCAGTTAAGAGTCAGTTTTCATGACAAGCACTGAGTTCCTCAAAACCTCTGGAACAGCATCTGGATGCCATGAGGTATCTTAATGTCATTGCAGACCAGACCCACCCATACATGTACATGCTGTTTCCTGATGGATGGGGGGGGGGGCTTTCATAGAATAATTTGCCATGCTACAAGGCTTGGATTACACCAGGGCTTTACAGAGGAAGGGCTAGTCCGTCCCTTTGAGAGACTGGATGCCGACCCGTGTCTGGAAGAGAGGGTGAAAAATGGGTAGGTCACTTGTTTCTACGTCATCGCACTGGCCTGCTCCCCGAGTTCGTTTGTCAACCTGCCTACAGGATCCAATTTTACTCTGTTATTGGTTTTGTACGCCCACGTCTTTTCTTGGTTTATAGTATTTGTTTCACGTTGTGTTTTATTTAAGTTGTACACTGAGTGTTGATTTTTATTTACGTTTTTTTAACGAAATGTCGTCATGTGCGGTTGCAACTTGCCGAAATACACATGTAAACACGAAAGGACGGGACATTGTCTTTCACGTCTTCCCACGGAATGATCACGTTCTAGAGAAAGAATGGCTGAATAGATGCCGACGATTGGACACAGTGAACGTGAAATATGCCAGGATCTGTAGTGAACACTTTCATACAAGTGATTACAAAGATCACATGCAGAATCGAGTGCTGGGATTACCTTTGAGGAAAATATTGAAATCTTCAGCTACTCCCACTATTAATATGCCATCTACTGTAACTTCAGCAGAAGAAACTCCGCGAAGCTGTCGACAGGCAAAAAGGAAAGTTCTTCAAGCTTCATAGAACGACTGAGAGAATTGAGCCCTAAAAAGATTTGCCTGCATACTGAAATCCAAGAGGATAATGACCTTACTGTTTTTGATAAGAACAACAGAGATGTTGAAATAACACATTGCGAAAACTGCTCAAAAATGGAAATTTGTAATGACATTTTGTTGAAAAACATTTCCTCCCTCGAAGAGCTTCTCGAAAATTTAAACACAGAGAAAAAAAGAAATTTTAGGACTTGCGTTCAGCGATCCAAGAGATGGGCAACTTCAAGAAGATCTCTTTTATCTGAAATCAAACAACTGAGAAAAAAAGTAAGCATGTTGCAAAAAAAATTTTTTTTTTTAAATTAAAGAATTCGGAGAGATTGAAGAAATGTCTTAACAACGTTTTTACTAAAACCCAAATGGATGCTCTTGGTGAGAAGAAACAGAGGCTAAAGTGGACACCAGAAGATATTTCAAGATGCATTGTGATTCGAGCCCTTTCTGTCAAATCCTATGATTTTTGGAGAGACAAAATTGGTATTCCATTGCTTAGCGCTACAACTTTGAAAGGATGGTGCGCAAAATTCACATGCAATCCTGGGCTCCAAAATGATGTCCTTATGCTAATGAAAAAATGTTGCGTGAATTTATCCAGTCAGGAAAAAATTTGCGTTCTAAGTTTTGATGAGATGCATATTGATTCGAATTTGTGCTATGATACTAGAATGGCCAGATTCTTGGTCCTTTCAAAAAAGTTCAGTTCGTGCTCATCAGAGGTTTGATTTCACAATGGAAACAGCCTATATTTTTCGATTTCGATCTTTCCATGAAAAAAGATGTTCTTTTCGACAAATTCAGGAACATTCAAAGAACAGGCGTCAAAGTTAAAGCAATCGTGTCGGATTTAGGAGGATGCGGAACTTTGTGGAAAGAGCTTGGTATTTCTCCAAGTAATTTTTCATTCCCAAATCCAGCCATGGAAATGTCAAAAATATGGGTGTTTGCAGATTTACCCCATTATTTGAAATTGCTAAGGAATCACTTCCTGGACAAAGGATTAGTTGTTGGAGATGGGAGCATTTTAACAATTTATCTCATTAAAGATGTTTTAAACAACGATTCGGGGAAATCAAAATATGTCATAAACTCAGTAGCTTTCTGTGTCTTACAGGTTTTAAACAACTAATGTTTGTGAGAGAGAAAAAAATTTTAAACCACTAATTCTAGGGAATTACTAAAAAAAAAAAAAAAGGAAAGATACACTGAGTTTTCGACATCAGAAAAATAGGGTTAGTATATTAAGCAAAATACTTTTTAAAGAAAATGCATGCATGACAGAAATTGTTCGTTTAAAATTATCGCATTTATATGTACTATTACATCAATGTTTTCCGATTTTAAGACTCAAAATCTTTAACTTTTATTTTCGAAAAAGGCAGAGTCTAATATTTTAGTAAGCATTGCAATAGATGACACATTGTATTCTGTTAAATACGGTAATAACATTAACTGAAGGTGCCTTTTCTATGGTGGTCCATTAGAGCACAGCTCCTTGTGGCTCTTGGCTTCCGAACAGCCAGCGCAGCTACGTCATCAACTTTGCCTCCGTGTTTCAGGGGGTGAAGAGCTAAGGACCAGCCCTTATCTCCCAAGCCCTGGGATTACACAGTGTTTAAAGGAGTACAACAACAACTTCAAAATTCTAGAATGGACCTCGCAGTCCCCACAACTTAATCCAATGGTAAACCTGAGCACTGAGATTGAGAGAACAGTTTGTAACAGAAATCTTCCTCCAGTGAACATTCAGCAACTGAGAGAAGCCACAACATCAGCTTGGATGAACATACCTGCAGAATGATATCAGCACTTTGTTTCATCCATGTCATCACATTGAATTAAGACTGTTTTGAAGGCCAAGGAGGCAGCCCAACTTGTTACCAGGTGAACAATTACTAAAAATAAAAAGAAATTCATGACCCCATACAAAATTTGTGACTTTTTCATGACTTTTATAACCCTTTTTCTGAATTCATGACTTTCATGACCAGTAGACACCCTGCCCTGGCATCTCGGGCATGGTAGTTTTCAAGCCCTGGTGAGGATATGGAAACAGCAGCATGAAAGCACAGACCTATCTTGTATCATCACGACTCTGTAAGCTGGTGTATCCAACATTATGGTCTGGGGCAAGTTTTGTTTTTGTGGGAGTGTTTGGGCTCTTTGATTCCTATGGGGTGACATCTGTTCACCTAAATGTATTTAAATATCATTGCTGACCAAGTCTACCCAATTATAGTGATGGTTTATTCCAATGAAGATGTATACTTTCAGCAGGACAATGATCCATGCTATAGTGCTAAAACTGTGCACGAATGGTTTGAGGAGCGTTAACAGACTTCCCTGCCACATTGTCCTCCTCAATCATTGGATTTCAATCGAATCAAGCATTTGTGGGATGAAGTCAAAAGGGACATCAGACAGCTGGATCTGCTACCATCAAATCTTCAAGAGCTGGAAGGTGCAATTCATTGCATTTAGAATAATATACACTGCTGTGCAAAAATTAAGGTCGAAGAGGAGAAATTAGCATAACAGCAGAACGAGCAGGCAGAACTGACTGAAAGACCACTCAGGAGATAGGCTAGGGTCCGGTACGGTAAGGCATGCGCATATATGCAGCATGACGTTTTAGTGTCGAAGGGTATAAAGCGCATGGGCGGTGTACGCTCAGCAATTCGGTGAAAGCTATTGCACAGTGTACATCGGTTTGAACGACGTCGAGTTGCTGCCACCGTGTGATACGGCCAACAGGCAATCCAGTAGTAGACGACATCTGGATGACTTTACCCGAGGTCACGTCATTGGGAAGTTGAAAGAATGTCGAAGTGTGACTAGCGTGGCTGAGAAGTTCGGGATCGTTCACAGCATCATTTCACGAGCTTGGAGAGCATTTCAAACAACAGGAACAGCTGTCCGATAGTTTAGCAATGGTCGTCCCCGAGCAACCACTGCAGCGGACGACCGGTATATTGTCCAACAGGCGAGAAGAGACAGACGACAGACAGTGGGAGAAATCGCAAAACACATGCAACAGACAACTGGACGTCCGTTATCGCGTTTTACCGTGGCCAGGAGGCTGCACAAAGGTGGTCTATTTGCACGACGACCAGTACGATGTGTGCCATTAACGCCTGCTCGTCGGAGACTGCAGTTTCTGTGGTGCCAGGAATACAAAAACTGGACACATCAGCAATGGGGTCAAGTTTTCTTTATGGATGAGAGCCGATTTGGTCTGACGAGCGATTCTGGACGTATACACAGCTGGAGAGAGCAGGGAACACGCAATCACACCTCCAACATCATCAAAAGGGACCGGTTTAAGGTGGCGGAGTTCTCGTTTGGGGCGATATCATGCTTGGTAGCCGTACTGACCTCCACATCTTCCAAGGAGGTTCAGTCACTGGTGTCTGCTACTATACCGAGGTTCTCCTGCCTCACGCGTGTCTGTTTAAAGGTGCTGTGGGTCCTGGGTTCCTCTTCATGGACGGCAATGCTACACCTCATCGTACAGTGGCTGTCGCAGAGCTGTTGAAGAGTGAAGATATTCAACGCATGGATTGGCCCGCAAGGTCCCTGGATCTACATCCAATTGAACATGTGTGGGACCTTCTCGGGAGACGCTTGGCAGCACGCCGCCAGCAACGATTCTGTAGCTGCGATTGGCGCTACAAGAGGAATGAGCCGCGATGCCTCAACAGGTCATTAACAACCTCATCCTCAGCATGGACAGACGTTGTAAATCCTGCAACGCAGTCAGGGGTAATCATATCCCCTACTAAAGACTGGATTTTTCTTGGCAGCCGCCTGTCACATGGACGTTTCTGTCTTCTGTCCAGTTGTGCTCAAAGCTACCTTTTCAATAAAGTGCCTTTGTATCGTTTGGATTCCTTGTTTGGATGGTTTTGCTCACTTGTCCCATATTCTTTCATCTTGGGGATCTTATGGTATGATTTGAGTCGATGTGGAGCACTTCTGCACGACGTTACATTCGAAAAACCATCTCGTCCTTAATTTTTGTATGCCAGTGTACCACAAGCCACTTCTTGACAGTTAATAAGAGTCCATAGCAAGATGAATTCAAGCAGTATTAAGGGCAAAAGGTGGCTCAACAATGTACTAACTTATAACCAGGTGGTCATAATAATTTGGCCACTCAGTGTGCAGATGAATATAAACAAGTTTGAAGTATTGTCTGTATGGAACTTCTCAAGTGCTATGTGAAGGACGACATTTCTGTCATGCATAAGCACAGGTGATGAGGTCCACCATTATGACCCTGAAATGAAAAGACAGTTGATGGAATGGAAGCAATATCAGGGATCACTGTGCACAAAAAAAATTCAAAGGATGAGGATAAATTTATGGCAACCATCATCTGGGACAAGGATGGGATCTTGCTTGTAGATGTCAAGGTGAAAGGCACAATGATTAACTCTGAATAGTATGTAGAATCATTACACAAATTCAAAAAAGCATACACAAAGTTCAGCCCACTAGAAACATGAATGAGGCTCTTCTTTACAATAACACCACACCTCCCCATTTCACAAACACAAGAAGTAAATTAATCATTAGGATGTACTGTTCTTTCCCATCCCCATAATGGTGTAGATCTCATACTTTCTGACAACCATCTGTTTGACTCTCTAAAGGATGCATTCTGAGGAAGAAATTTTCATAAACAATGTTGAGTTGAAGCACAGTGTTGGTGAGGAGCTCTGACACTTAAGCAAGGAGTTTCATGGAACCAACGCACAGTATCTCAGTATTAGACAAAATGTACTCAAAGTGATGGAGACTATGAAAAAAAATAACTTAATGCTTGCTAAACATTCACAATTAACCCAGGAAAAGGCCCCTGTTATTGGAATTAAATTTGCTGAGAAAAAAAAATGGGCATTATTTTCATACTAAACAGCATACATTAAAAATATTAACATTTGGAAACTATACATCAATTTTCATACAAATTATATATTTTTAAATGAAATTCTATTCCTGTGATATTTACCAGAAGCAGCCTTTTGATTTTGTTGTAATTTTTATGATCATCATTCCTATTCACTGAATCATCAGCATTTGTATTTGAAAGTTCAGGAATACTGTCCTCAGTTTCTGTCCTTAGATCATACTGTGACCAGTACTCTACTTTCACAAAATCATCTTCAATGGCACATGATTCTGGAGTTTCTTCTCTGCAAGGTTCAAGGAGTCTGAAGGGCGTGCTGACCCCTTTTACATCACCATTCCAGGTCATGTACACAAACTGGTAATGTGTTTTTAAAACATCTTTTGGCAAGTCCTTTGCTGAAAGACAATGAAACAAGTGATATGTCATCATACTTCATAAACTCTGGAAATGCATGCAAATGCATAATTCAAATATATACCGTATATACTGGTGTATAAGGTAACCCCTAGTCAAGAGCTAAAAATTTGTAATAAACCTTGACACCATAGGCGTAGCATGACCAAAACAAAAACAAAAAAAATGGGGGAGGGGGCATTGTCAGAAATAGTTTCTCTGAAAATGCTCCTTTTCAATTGCCATAACTTAGGTTTTTACATGCCTAATATATTGGTTGTTTCACCATAATGAGGGGTGAAAAAAATACATGCCTTTCAAAGTTCCTCATGCAGTCATCTAATGATGAAAACCATCAACAGATGACTGCATGCCATTGTGTATGGAATGACTGCTGGGAAGCTGTCATAGCAATGCTTTCTATTGCATAGAGTTGTTCCCTTGGCTGTATGTCACACTTTATAACATTTAAAAGGCAAACGACTAGTTTTTAGTTTTTCCAATTTTAAGTGGAGGGGGCAAGTGCCCCCACTTATGCTACCCCCACCCCTGCTATGCCTGTGCTTGACACACATATAAGCTGATGTCAAATTTCAAGAGTTTGAAAATATATTTCTTGAAAATGAATTATACCAACTTCTGAGATTATCTTCTGTAAAACCCTTTTAATTACGATTCACTATTGGAGTTTCCAAATAACTTCAGTAACATCCTTCGTATTACTTATGCAGCATTTTTTAAGACTTAAAAACATTTTTTGGTGAAATTGCATCCCACATTTCTCTTTCACCCAAAAAGTAACAAGGCCAATTCAACCTTTTTCTACGCTTTCCAACCGTAGGGTGAAGAAGCGTATATGCTCCAGCTTTGTCCGTCCGTCCGCATGATAACTCACGTGAAAATGGTTCGATTTCGACGAAATTTTAGTATGTGGTAGGGGACCACCTGGGGACGAACCCTATTGAAAATTGGTGAAGCAGGGTCAAAGGTCAGGACATAGGAGCGGGATCCATTCCATTGCTCTTATGCGTCATAACTTGCGTAAAAATTGTTCGATTTCGATGAAATTCTAGTATGTGATAGGGAACCACCTGGGGACAAACCCTATTGAAAATGGGTTAAATAGGGTCAAAGGTCAGGACATAGGAGCTAGATCCATTAAATTGCTTTTATGCATCATAACTTGCATAAAAATGGTTCGATTTCGATGAAATTTTAGTATGTGGTAGGGAGCCACTGGGGCCAAACCCTATTGAAAACGGGGTCAAAGGTCAGGACTATTCCATTGCCCTTGTGCATCATAACTTATCTAAAATGCTTGGATTGCGACAAAACTTTATCATGTTGTTCCGGAGGTATAGTGAACCGGTTCTGTTGAATATCAATGAATGGGGTCAAAGGTCATTGCACAAAAGCCAGATTTATTCCACAGCCATTATTCTCATAACTTGCGTAAAACTGCTTCTATTGCAACAAAACTTTATCATGTTGTTCCGGAGGTATAGTGAGCCGGTTCTGTTGAATATCATCGAAATGGGGTCAAAGGTCAGGACACAGGAGCGAGATTTATTCCACAGCCATTATCCACATAACTTGAGTAATAATTTCTGGTATGTTGGAAAGCGTATCATAATCAATGCATTGCATGATTTTACTAACTTGTTTTTTTTTCAAGTTTACCACCTTTTGTCAAGCATTGCATCTTTGCTGTTTGATAGCAGGAATGGCTTTCGCCTGGGTGGAGCAGAAGGGACACATGCCTACATTTATGGAGACTGGTAGTATGCTTCAGTCTCCATAAACTTCTTGTGCCAATTGCGTATTGAGGGTCTGGATGGTGGATTACGTCTGGTATTTGGTACAAAAATGTCTTTGAACTTGTGTATCTGACTTTGTCTCTATGAACCTTGCCACACACCAGGCCTTTTCCTGTGGAGTAGCCATCACAAGTTCAGGGTTGTACCTGAAAGTAAACAAAAACCTTTTTGCATACCAATAAAACTTTATGTGTCATAACATGTGCACAGAACTTTGCTACCTTACTTCCCTTAGGTTTTATTGAGGGTCAAAGTTGTAAAGATAATTTTGGAACATCCTGTATCTGTTCAGAAGGCAAAGGGAATAAATAAAAAATAGTTAATGGCAGCCCTTGCGAATATCAATAGCCAGTAGCCAAATGGCAACCAGATATTTTGTAGTGGCTAGTAAATTTTTCAATATGGTAGCCAATGATGGCCAGTAGATTTTTTTTCCCCAAGTGAGCAACTATTTAGTCCAGCTTTTCCCCCAGTTGTCAATGAATATCGAGTTCAGTTTTCTCCCCGTGTTCTTGCAGCTGCTTCGAAAATGAATGGAAGTGAAGGTGGGCTTCCAGAGAAACTTAAGTCTGCTGACGGATCAACCTGGAGCTACCAAAGGGTCAAGGTTACTAAAGCAACCTTTGCCATTGTATAATGTCTTTGCCATGCCAACCCTTGCCATGGTATACCTTGCACAAAGTATGCCATCTAAAGGTAAAATAATTATCTTTGAATCTGTGTTTAGCCACATATATGCTGAACAAAAAGAAACAAACTGTTATGGCAAAGCTTTTAAGATGGTGCAGCTGCTACATCTAATGCCATGTAGTACTGCTCCTTGTGAGCATGGCTTTTCAGCAATGAACCTCGTGAGAACGAGTAATCGGGCATGTCTGAATAGTGACATTTTAAATGACTTAAGATGATTAGATGCAATGGGCCTTCAATTGAAGATTTTGATCCTCAAAATGCTATTCAATTGTGGTGGGCAGATACCTCTGATGGAAGATCAGACAGTACATATCAGCGGTAAACTGTATCAACATTATTAGTGCCACTTTATGTATATATATCCTAGCTTTTCTCCCTTTATTTTAAATATTATTAAATAAATTAGACATCTAATTTCAATGGCCTCTTGAAAATAAATTATGTATGTGTAAATTAAGATAGTAAGAGTAATGATATTACAGCACTGAAAATAAATTGTCAAAAATCAATCATTTTGGAACAAAAGCATATTGTCCTGTCGAGAATTTTCATGTTCGCAAATCTTGGGGAACCTGATCACTTCGCTGGGATTTACGAAAAATAAAAAAAAAATAATAGAAAATAAATAAATAAAATACACAGAATGAAATTACTCGACAGCCCACGTTTCGAAATTGTGTTTGGAAGAGGCAGTGAGATAAGGGGATAAATGGCCATATTCAGTTACTTCACGGCCCTGACCAAGCAAACAAAATTTCTTAAAAGAAAGGGGAATAATGGGCATTAAACTTCTTTTTCTTTTGGCCTGATTTATATTTTTTTTCTCTTTAGTAAGTTAAAAAAAAAAAAAAAAAAAAAAAGGGGCGAGCAAAAGACAGCATCAACCTCTTTGTGAAAGCAAAATTATTTGTATTAATCACGGAATGAGGAAAAAGCGTTTCTAGAAAAAAAAGTTGTGAGAAAAGGAAATCTTCTTTCAGATCGGCCATTTTAAGGGTCCTGTAGTTGTCACCCAGAATGTGTTGCAGAAATGCTCTCTTAGTGGCCAGCAATGTTCTATTTCGGGAACAAGGTCACAGCATTATGCAGGAAGTTACTTGGTCCCTACGTGTGAAGGTCAGAGTGTCACCCCTGGCTTGCATGGGAGAGAAAGTCCGTTGGAGGGCCGGCCATGTGTTTTTCTCAACAGTTTTGGCACGAGGGCATAGACCGAGGGGAGAACAGCTTCTTTGCTGTTGCTAAGGCAGAAGTTTCGACCAATGAGAGAGGTCAACGGATTTGAGCACCCCGGCTTCAAGGGAGCGAAGCGGCTCTTATCTTTTCTTTTCGGCCGGCAGCATGTAATGAGAGCACAGCTCCGTTGGAACCCCCTCCCCCCCAGCCGGCTCTTCGTGAGCTTTGGCTGGTTGGGCGGAAAAAAGGGAAAAAGGTGTGAGTGGACCCAGTGTCCCACGCAGGGCTAAATATTATAATCGAAAAAGAATAAAAAGAAAATTAATCAAAATTATTCCACGCTCCCACTTTGCCGGCTATCTGTCAGCGATGACCAGCAACACTTCTTGCCTGGACCATCCTACGAAACCCAAGATGGAGGGAAGCTGATTCCGCTTGACCCAGGAGGCAGTGTGGAGGATCCATAATGTAACTTGGAGTTCGCCCGGTTTTTCAGCCATCATGAAAAAAAGTCCTTCCTGAAACCGAGAGAAAGATTCCTGCCTGTGGCCTTTCACCTAGGAGCCGATACTGTGCTTTCACTTCCACGAAGACCAGCAGAGAAATCATGCTCAGGCGTATTATGGACTGCAAACCTTCAGTCCCCCCCCCCCCAAAGTCATCGAATCCTGTCAAAATCTTCCTCCTTAAACCCTGGCTACAGAAAGAGGAGAGACAGTGTTGTCCCCCCCCCCCCCTGTTTTATTTTAGGGAGTGAAATAAAAAAAAAGAAACAGAACAAAGCAAACTTTTTTTTGTAGTGAGCGGTGCTGCCTGCGCACAGGGAAAATGGTAAACAAACTTTGTTTTGGCATTTCAAAGGGAAAAGAAAGAGATATGTTAGGGTTACTCTAAAATATTTAACATGTGAGTTTTTGACAGTGGTTTCAGTTATAATCTATGGTCATGTTTCAGTTATAATCCATGCTTGGGTCAGTAGAACTAAAGTAATAAAAATGTAAATGTTTTTCCATTCAAGTTTTTTTTTATGATAGTGTTATGCTGTGTAAGTTTTTACATGTGTAAGGAATATCTGAAATCCAAATTGGGTTATAATCTATCATGAAAAAGCAATTCCTCAAACCAGTTATTATTATTATTGAAATTTAACTCTGTGTGCTTGGTAAATTTTAATATTGTATAAATTATATTCAGTAGTAGTAAGTATAAAGTAAGAGTCTGATAGTAAGTTTTTTTTTTTTTTTTTTTTGTCTTAAAGGCATGTAATGGTGATTTTCTAGTTTGGCAAGATAGGGGTGTAAAATTGTTTGTACCATTTAATAGTTAGTGTGACTAGGGACCATATCAGCAGATGGATCTGGAAAATTAATTTTCATGGGTGGGAGACATTAAAAAGGGCATGCACGCTGACTAGGCTAATAAAGTGTTGTACTGTACATTACCCTTGTATAACGTTGGAATTCTTCAGGAGGAGGTGATTTCTGGAAATGGATAGATTTGCGATAGGTGTTGAATTTTTCTGGAAATAAGTGGTTCTGCGGTATAATGATTTTCTGGGAGATGAGTGAGTACAGTGTGTTCCTGGGAAATAAAGATAAGTGATTTTCTGGGAAAGAAGTGTGTTCCTGGGAAAATGAAGATATGAAGTGTGTTCCTGGGAAAATGAAGATATGAAGTGTGTTCCTGGGGAAAATAGGATAAGATGTAATTTTCTGGAATAAAAGGTGATGTATTGAATTTTCTGGAGATGAGGATGTTGATGTAGTTTTCTGGAAAATAGATAAGATATTTTGGGGACAAGAGAACTCTGGTGGGGTGCTTTTCCCTATGTGGACACGCCTCGGGTCTGAAAGGGTGCATGAAAACAGACTGGGGGATTTGTTTTCTGCCCGAGTAAGCTCGTTGGTTCATAGGAGGTGGTATCTATCAGAGAGTGAAGTGATGTTGTCCCAAAATCAGAGTGAAGAACCAATACAGGGTGATAGTCACACATAGTTTACCATTTCAGTGCATAGTTCGAATTGGATTCACGACCCAATCTCACCTTCAGCCTCAATAATACTTCCTCCCAGTGAGAATTTTGTTTTTAAGTGAAATTTAGTAATTGGACTGAGATGTTTTGCCAACACGTTACCTCAGTGGCTTACTACATGAGTTAGTAAAAATTACTACAAGCTTACATGGTACTAGTTTGAATTTTTTGATTAAATTGTTGATAAAAGCGGGCGGTCGTAGTGAGCGATGGGTTTGCCTCCTCAGGGCGCTCCGTGGTAACAATGGCACACACAACAGCAACTAGGGCCTCTGTGAATCTTGGAGAGGTGCAAGCTAGTTCTGTGTGACATTGGCAAAAAGGCCCCAACTCACTGGGTTTTGTTCCAGAATCCTTAGGATGAATGACCAACTGGAACCCTCAGCTGTGGGCTAATCCCCCACACTGATGTACTTACCTGATTAAAAAGACAAAAAGAAATATTAAGAATGACTCAAGTGTGGGATATGGTGGACCTACCACAATTGAGAAGGACGGTCCACCACGGAACCGACCTGGATTTTCTCAACGGCATATGAGAAAGTGATCTCGGCTGAGTAAATGTAAGATTGGTGTATGGAATACTAGAGGTATAAATGGCAAAATGAGTGAGGTAATTGAGGAGATGAATAAGTATAGACTGGATGTGCTGTGTGTAAGTGAAACCAAAAGAAGGAAATAGGGGTAGAAGAAGTAAATGGCACGGTGAGTGTGTGGTCTGGAGTATTGGATAATATGAGAGGACAGGCTGGTGTAGGTGTGATTTTAAGTGAAAAGATGAAGAACAACTTGATTCACTATAGTTGCATAAGTGAGAGAATTCTCTGGATTCGTTTGAAAGTGAAACTTCAGAGAATTGTAATTGCTGTAGTGTATGCTCCTTGTGACTCGGAACCTTCTGATAAGAAAGAAGATTTCTGGAATGAGCTAAAAGCTGTTTTGAGCCAGTTTGGTGCTAAAGAAAAAGTTATAATAGCAGAGGATTTCAACGCTAGAGTAGGTGTGCAGAATGCAATTTCTGACAATGTTCTGGGTAAGTTTAATGATCCTTGTGTGAATGATAATGGTGAAAGATTAATTGAACTCTGCATTGAGAATGATTTGTGTGTATCTAATACATTTTTCAACCACAAGTATATACACACATATACTTGGGAAAATCGTACTCTTGGTCAAAAGAGTGTGATAAATTTTGTTGTTTACGATCAGCGTTTGAAACACTTAGTTGTTGACACCCGTGTGATGAGAGGTGCGGATGTTTGTTCTGATCATTACTTGGTAGTGTCACGAGTGAAACTTAATGTTTGTTGGAGGAAAAGGAATAGGAAGAGACCAAGGATAGAAAGAATAAAGGTTGATAGGCTCCTTGAAGATCATCAGCGGTATTCTGACTTACTCAGAGAACAACTGAAGGATCTGAAATCTTGTGAGAGGGATGTAGAAAAGAAGTGGGAAGGTTTTAAGAACTGTGTTGTTACTGCTGCTAAAGAGGTCTGTAGCACCACAATAGTGGGTAACAATAGAGGTGATGCTTAGTGGAATAGTGAGATTGATGAGGCAGTAAAGAAAAAGAAGGAAGCCTATTTGGGGATGTTGCAAGGTAGAGTCTCTGTGGATGAATATCGCTGTAAGAAGCGTGAAGCTGCTAAGCTGGTTCGCCACAGTAAGGCAAAAGATAGGAAAGAGAAAGTGGAAAGGCATGAACTGGCTTTTTGGAAAGATAGAAAGTCCTTCTGGAAGTACATGAGACTCAGGAAAAATAGGGGAAATAAAGTTGTAAGTTGTGTGAAGAATGAGATTGGGGAAATGATATGGGAGCCCAATGAGTTAAGTGACAGATGGGGCAAATACCTCTGTGAGTTATTAGATCAGGAGAGCAAAAATGATTCTGAGACAGATGCAGATTATGTCACAATGAGGGATGAAAGCACAGGAGGGATCTCAAGAGAAGAAGTGTGTAAAGCTCTAAAATCTCTTCAGAATGGTAAGGCTCCAGGAGTTGATGGCATAACTGCAGAGATGTTGAAATATGGTGGTGACTCTATAATTGACTGGTTAACTGAAATTTGCCAGTTGTGTTGGGAGTTAGGAATAGTCCCTCGGGATTGGAAGGATGCTATCATTGTTCCCTTGTATAAGGGAAAAGGTGATCAGACTGAATGCAAGAACTATCGTGGTATTAGCCTACTGAGTGTGCCAGGGAAAGTGTTTGGTAAGGTTGTTATTGAAAAAGTATGGGGTCTTACATCAGAGAAAGTGTGGGATGTTCAGAGTGGTTTTATGCCTGGTAAAGGCTGCACTAACCAGATTTTTGCATTACGCATGATGATTGAAAAATATCTGGCTGTTGGGAAGAAAGTTTTTACTGCCTTCATAGATTTAGAGAAAGCTTATGACCGAGTCAATAGGACACTTTTGTGGAAGGTATTGAATGAATATGGTGTTATTGGGAATCTACTTAATAGTGTAAAAGCCATGTATGCTGGTAGTAGAGCTTATGTACGAGTGAATGGTGTTTTATCAAAATGGTTTTCCATTGGTGCAGGAGTTAGACAAGGTTGTGTAATGTCACCATGGCTGCTTAATATATTTATTGACGCATGCATGCGTGAGGCCAAAATAGATAATAGTGGTTTATGTCTTGGTGATATCCGTGTGTGCAGATTGCTGTATGCTGATGACACTGTACTGTTGGCAGAGAGGAAAAGTGAGTTGCAGAGTATGTTGACTCGGATGCATGAAGTTTGCATCAAATTCAAACTGAGTATAAATAAGGGAAAACCCAAAGTTATGGTGTTTGAGAGAGGAATGGGTAGCACTGAATGTAATGTAAGTATAAATGGCACTGTGATTGACCAGGTGAGTGAGTTTGTGTATTTAGGAAGCATGTTTGACAGAGAGAACAAGTTGGATGGTGAAATCAGTAGGCGAGTGAATTCTTCTTTGAAAGTCATAGCTGCTCTGGGAGGTTTTCACAGGAATGATGGGTTCTCTAGAGTGTCCCGCATGGCTGTGTATGAAACAGTAATTGTTCCTACTCTGATGTATGGCAGTGAAACCTGGGTACTGCAGAAGAAACATAGGAGTCGTTTGTGTGCTGGAGAAATGCGTTATTTACGTGGGGTTTGTGGCAAGACACGATCTGATTGTGTGAGGAATGAAGATGCATTGCATTTGTGTGATGTAAAGCAAAATGTTGTTAGCAAGGTGGAGACCAATATGCTTCGGTGGTTTGGCCATGTTGAAAGAATGAGTGATGAAATGCTTACTAAGAAATATTTTCAACCCAAGTGGCAGGAAGTAAAGGCAGAGGAAGGCCAAGGAAGACATGGGTGGATGAGATTCACGTGTGTCTGCATGAGAAAAAGATTATGAGTATGAAGTATAAAAGATCTTGTGTACGGCGTGTAATGGATATCAGTGAAGCACGAGTTGTATGTCAAGATCGCTGTAAATGGCAAAGTTTGATACGACAACAATAGGTAAAAATATCTGGAAGTTTGTATTTCTTTTTGGAGCTAACCTCTGAATCTCAGAGAACAGCTTAGTGATATGTATGTATGTATGCAAGTTGTTGATAAATTGATGGTGAGAATTAGTGGTGTAAATTTTAAATTGTTGTGAACAGTGGGAGTGCAGATGGGTATGAATTTGTGTCCAGGAATGTTGAGAATTAGTGTTTGCCTTTTGTTTACATAGTGGGATTTTGTGTACTCAGAGCAAGTTTGAATAGTGAAGTATTTTGAATTTTTCCAGATGATAGGGTGAATTTTAAGTATATTTGTCAGCATTATTGTGTAATGATAACTTTTGAGGTAATTGAGTAAGGTATTTAGTACAGTGTGTTGAGTAGAGTGATTTTGTATCAAGTAATGCTAGAATGTTGAGTATATTAAGTTTTAATGCAAATTTTCCTGGTAGTGTAGGATTGTTTACGGAAGTAACTTTTGGTTATTTATGATTTTTTTACTCAGTTATTGCAATTTTAAAATCAATGTTGGTTAAGGAAACTGGTTTGAGGGGTGTGTTCAAAAGGAAATAAAATCTGTATTGTGTATACAATAATCTATAAATTAATGAAGAGAGGGAGAGATTGCACTTCAGCTGTCCAAACTCATCCACAGTGTTTATGTTATGTTCCCTAAGTCAAGAGTATTTATGTGTTTTTGCAAATCTTGATTTTCTGGCAAAAATATGTGTTTTTCCTTTTATGGTTGATACAACAAGTGAGTGTCATCTGATTTTGCTTGCTTTTATAAGGCCTGGTTGCCAAAAGTGGAATTGACAAAAATGTTAAAAGCTGATTGTGTTCAAAAACAAAAACACATGGTTGTCTGGGAAATTATCCGACTTCTTGAAACACTTTGTTATTGTGTTTGTTGTTGTTTTTGGTTAAGTTTAACAATAAATATAGGCCAAGTGGCCTTTCAAAAACCTAAACCTTAGTGCAGTGAAGTTTTAGATATTTTCAGTTTAAATTTTCATCACATGGTTCAACTGCATCCCCCTCAGCAATGACTGAGGTGGGAAAGTAATCTTAGGTTATTGTGGTAAAACCAATGTTTTTCATGAAAGAAATACGGGATTACGCCATATAATACAAATTATGAAGATGACAATCCGATTTTGGGCGTAAATGTGACAAGGATGGTAAGTCAGATAATATCCGAAAACCCCGCTCCAGGACGATGAAAAATTTTCAGGTTTTCGGATATTATCTGACTTACCATCCTTGTCACATTTACGCCCAAAATCGGATTGTCATCTTCACCAATGTTTTTGTCCTAACTATCTAATTTGATCATCGCCACTTCCAAAAGGTTATTTACACGTGTACATTGTATACCATTAAATTTTAGTGTTTACAAATTTGGTACACATGCAAACAATAGTTACCTTTTCTTCCACTTTCAGGTGTATCTACTCAGCAAACGCAAACAATACAATAGTAACTTTTGGGAGTTTCCAAATTCAGGGGTGCATTTTATTTTTTCTATTTTGTTTCATGGCCTTAGTCAAAATTTCAGTTTTGTTTCGAAATGCATCCACCCATCTCCCAAATTCCAATTTTTCCATAATTTACATATAAAATTTCAATATTAGCATAAAACTATAGTCTCCTTTGTTAATAATCTTTTCAAAAAATTCCCCATAACAATATGCAATATTTGCAGTCAATCTAATGATCCTATGCAATAACTGCTCTTCATCTGTTTTTATGAAGTTAATGGGGGAGGGGTCTGCCATTAGAAAGAAAATAAAAACATTCACCCATTTAGTTTCATAGAAACGTAAATAGAAGTTACTGAATTATTATTATGTTTTAACTTTGCATGGCTAGTAGATTTTGTCATTTGGCTAGTAAAATTTTTATTCAATTTTTCAGCAGTTTTGCAAGGGCTGATTAAATGGTTTGGCTGGCTTTCACAATATAAGTCATTTTCAGGTTTCCTGTTCATCCAGGAAACCTGAAAATGTCACATGATATGAAGAATTTGTTTTTAACTTTTCGTTTTCGAAGTAGCTCAATTTGTAGCATAATTTTCTGCTACAAGCTACTTTATTTTGTAGTGTGCTACTGCTGCAGCTACATTTTTCTATTGGTAGCGAAGTTACATAGAACTCCACTGTAAAAGTAGTGTGCTACAGTTGCAGCACTGTGTATAGCTCACTACTTCTGATCACTGATTGAAAATCATCTCAGAGCCATGTTAGAAAACATGTTAATTACTAATAAAAAACAACTATTATGGGAATTTTACTAGGAAATTTTTTTATATAAATTGCAAATTTTCGGAGAAAACTCTTCTCTTTCTTCAGGCTGTCTTTTTGTTGTCACTTATTCCCGTCACTATCGCGGTTACGGTTAACCTTGAAGGTTACGGTTATTTTTCACCAAATCCTGCCAGATGTTAGGCAGGGAAAATCCTTTGCAGTCATTGATGATGGAATTTTGATTTTTCTCAATCTTTATTCCTTCTTTCAGCTTTCTTTTTTGAAAATTGCTTTGGAAACTGATGACTTTAAGGGAATTCCAATCCATGCTGTGACTAATTTCTCTAACATGCCTATCTAAACTAGTCTTGTTGAAGCAATTTTTTATAGCAGCTTTATGCTCTGCTATACGAGTTTCTAGTCTTCGACCTGTTTCACCTATGTAAGATAGTCCACAACTACATTTTACTTCATAGACTACACCTTGCATTTTTAAAATATCTTCTTCTCTTTGAACTATTTTAGAGAAAAAATTTGAACTTTGTTCTCTAAACTTGGAGCTAGCCTAATATTGTACTTCTTACTAATTCTCTTTAAAAACTCAAATAAACCTTTGTGATAAGAAATTTTTTTAGTGAATTTTACTTGTTGCTTTTGCGGGATCTTCGTACCATTAAAATTCAGAAGCTTCTCTATTTCTTCTTTAGGATAGTTATTTTCTGCAAGTATGACTTTAAGTTCTTCTTTATGGGCTACTTTCTTATCTGCTGTAGAAACTATTTTATTAATTTTTTCTAAAAACTGACTTGCTACATTTTTCTTAATAGAAACTGGATGATAGGAATTGAAATCCAATAGTCCATTAGTATTTCATTGGTTTTTTATATCAACTAGTGTGGAATTTTTCATCTTCATAATAGATAGTAATATCTAAGAAGTTAATTCTTCTTTCTTTTTGAAGTTAAATAGTGAACTTAAGGGAATCATCTAATTCATTGAATGAGTCTAGAATTATTTCTGGAACAATTTCTGAGCTATCTATTATAAATAAGATGTCATCCATGTATCTGCTATATAGGCAGAAGTATGTGGGTTGTACTAGTATCTTTTCTTCTAGTTTTCCCACATAAGAGTTAGCTAAGAGTGGGGAGAGTGGGGAGCCCATAGCTAGACCAGATTTTTGAATGAAAATTTTTTTCTCAAATTGAAAGTAGTTGTTCTGCAAAGAGAAGGTAAGCATTTCAAAAATTCCAACTAATATGTTTCTATCTTTGTTGTGAAAAACAATTGTCTGCCAAGTCTTCCGCTATAAAGTCTATAAGTTGATCTATATTAATGTGAGTATACATAGACACTATGTCTAAACTACCCATAATAGGAGAATCTAATTTAGGAAGAAGTTCTAATTTTTCTTTTAGCTGCATTGATTTTTAATCAAGTTAGGGCTCTTTTAAAAGATTCTGAAAGTGCGACTTTAAAAAGTAGTTTAGATTTGAAAGAATTGAGTTTTTTGTGTCAATTATTGGTCTAATTGGTTGGTGTTCTTTATGCAGTTTGACTATTCCATATATTTGAGGTAATCTGAACTGTAATTTTGAGAATTGCTTATAGTTTTCTGGAAGCTGTTTTTTTTTTTTTTTTTTTTTTAATTTTTTTTTTTTTTTTGAAGTGAAATAAAACTTTGAGACTTTTTAAATTAAATCTGGTAGTGGGTTTTCTTTTACTTCTTCATACATAGGCTTTTTAGCTTCTGGGTTGTTTAAACCATATCAAAACTAATTTAATTTTATTGCATAATGATCATTTTTCTTACTAAAATACTGAAGAATTGTCAAAGTTGGGCCTAGGTTCAAGTCCCAGATGAGGCATGGGTGATGTGTTTGTTCTATGGTGTTGGCCCTGTCTGTTCCCTGTAACCAGAGGCCCTTAATTGGTGACAAATAACTGCTGTTAATCCTTAAGAGTTGCTTATGATGGCCTTTAAACTTCAAAATAAGCAAACGAAAATGAAATAAAAATGAAATACCAAAGAAAAGTATCTGGAATGTAATGTCATGCTTGGACAATGTGACAGTGCCATAGTGTACAATGTCAAATCCCATTGGCACATAATGCTGAAGGAGATAAGTGAGATGTTACATTGCATAAACACATGCTGTGGCAAATGAACCTTTAAAGTGATAAAAGTATGTAAAGTTTATTTCTATTGATTTCTGTGGTCTGAAATCTGTGCACAATGTTATAATCTGCTACAGGATTCAGCTTTGCATATAAATTCATGAAACATACTTGTTGCATATTTGACTGTAGGACACTGGAATATGCTGGGTTTTATTTCCAGTACATTAATGATATCAAGATGGTATAAAACTGTGTGAAACTGATTTCTATAGATGTAACAACTATAAAGATTTTTAGAACATTTTATATTTGTTTTTATTTGTGCAAACCATATATGTGTGAAGAATAGAAAAGCTAGCCATTGTTACCATATTTTCTTATCATAATCATACGCAAGATTCTTCTGTAAGATTTGCGGAATTACACTATTTTTGTCATCATTTGGGTATTCTTGAGGTTGATGCAAAAATGAAGAGAAATTTGGGGGGGGGATTAATGAGAGGAGAGAAGTGTCGTTTTCCACCTGGGAATGGTATTTCATCTTCCAAAACTTTCGAAAATGGAAGTTAAACAGTGAAGATTTCTCCCGTAATCATATTTTTTTCTCAAAATGTTGCCTCTGCCCAGCATTGTTGTTAAATGTCATTTTATTGCATAAATGTTCATATTTTAGTATGAAACTGTGGGCAATGATTTTGAAAAGTGGAAGTTAGACAGCGCAAAAATTTTTCCTGTAGTCTTCAGGCATGAGATCAATGCATAACTGAACAGAAATTTTGGGAGGATTGGTGGTGGAAGGGATTCGTTTTCTGTTTAAAAACGGAACTGCAATGAGTAGCCCGCCCGGGTTTTTTGGGCGGGTAGGTGGGTAGACACAACCCTGGTAACTTCACACACAAATTTAAAGCCACTTCCGAAAATGCATAAGATTGGTATCCCTTTCCGTCCCATAGTCAGCAATATCGGCTCAGCTGCACATAAGTTGGCCAAGTTTTTATCTTCAAAACTATCCACCGTAACGACTTCTTCGAACAAAACATCTGTACAACATCCATACAAGGAACAGTTCATGTTATCCTTTGATGTGAAATCCATGTCCACAAATGTCCCACTGAATGGAGCCTTTGGATCATTGAAAGCTAGTCTCACTGAACATCATTTCAGCCAACCGGAAGTAGAAGATATTTTGAGACTAGCGGAAATTTGTACCACACAAAACAGTTTCCTTTTTCGTGGAAGATTTTTCCAACAGACGAAAGGCCTTGCAATAGGTAGCCCACTATCGCCTATTTTATGTGCAGTGTATATGTGCCACTTTGAGAACAAACTCTTTCAGCCTGTTATATTTGACCTGTGGATTTGATATGTACAGTAGCGAACAAAAGTGTTTGGCGAAACAGTTTTTCAACCATAATATTTTTTCTGCTGGACCAAATCGAGTCATTTTGGGATATGATATGTGTTATTCAGTTGTAAACATGGCCCATATGCAGATGGATCAGAAACCTTAACACAGATCAGGTTCCGAGCTTAATCGCAAAGATCATACAAATTGACCAACAAAGTAGGTGTGTATCACATCATTTAATGCAACGATAACAGAAAACAAGTACGAGAAAACGACAAAACAATAACTAATATTTAGTGGGATAACCACGAGACTTAATAACAGCTGCACAATGAGCCGGCATCGAGTCCACTAGCTTCTCGACGGTGACCTGCAGAATTCGCGCCCATTCTGCAGACAGCTGGTCGAACTTCTGGGCCCTATTCCAGCAGGTTTTCTTTGCACATCGTCTCTCCAGCTCCTCCCACATGTGCTCAATGGGGTTGAGGTCTGGAGATTGGCTTGGCCAGTCTAGAAGTGTGACCTGTTGCTGCTGGAAGGCTGCCTTCGCTACTCTGGAGGTGTGCTTCGGGTCATTGTCTTGCTGCATGATCCATCCGGATGGCATGTTCTTCTGGTTTGCCCATGGGAAGACATCGTTGATGAGCATGTTTGTGTAGCTCTGGCTGGTCATTATTCCGTTAATCTTGATGATGAGGCCCATTCCATTGCGTAAACCATGAGCGATCCTCCTCCGTGCTTGACAGTCGGCTGAATGAACTGAGGGTTGAATCTCTGGCCGCACGGATGTCGTACGTATCGGATGCCATCACTTCCGAACAAGTCGAACTTGCTCTCGTCGGTGAAAAGCACCTTACTCCAGTCCGCAGTGGTCCAGTGTCTATGACGGCGCGCGAACGCGACTCTGGCTCGTCGATTCTTGACTTCAATGAGTGGTTTCTTGGCAGGGCGTCTTCCATTCAATCCACCATCAATGAGACGACGGGATATGGTCATTCGGCTGACGTTCGGTCGTCGCTGTCACGGAATTCAGTGGTGATGTCCATAGCAGTCAAGGTGGGATCAGCACGAGATCGGTGGAGGATGCGTCTATCCTGACGCAAAGTAGTGGAACGAGGCCTACCACATTGTGGACTGTTCTCGACGGTCCCAGTCTTCTTATAACGTTGCAGGATAGCTGAAATGAACTGGTGTCGGATCTTCAGGGCCCTTGCAATGTCGGTGACACGCATTCCGGATTCCATCATGTTAACGGCCGCCTGGCGAGCTCCAACAGGGATCTCCACCTTTTTACCCATTTCTGAAAACCTAAGATTGACTTATTACACTAGCCTGCAAATGAAAACTTTTTTTCTGCGGCATGAACTTAAATATGTGACTTTTACTAATCTTTGTACGCTGAATTCAAAAATGCATTTGGTTCTGCTGTATCACATCGGGTTTCTTACAATATGGTATAATGTAAGTTCATCAATTTCTGTTAACCGAAGCGATACATATCACGTCTTTGCATATACAGCATGCATATTTAACCATTTTTAAAACTAAACATAAGCAAGAACAACCTTTAAAAGTGAAAGGGAATAATCAGAACAAAACTACAAAGAAATAAAATAAAAAGTGTACAAGAGTTGAAAACGTACCTAATTACATTCCTTAATGTTAGTCGGCAGTTCTTTTTCTTCTCTTGCCATGGAAGCTCTGTGTTCACGATGCCCTTGAGTGTTCTCTGGAAGGATCCTCACGTGCAATAGACCAACAGTAATCAGCCATCATACACGCAACCCAAGGTCCCTGATAACGTCGCTCTGCCTTTTTTAAGTCCTGGTGGAACCTTTCACCTTGCTCTTCTCTTAAAGCTCCCAAGGTTCATATTACAACCAAGCAATTTGAATTTGTCCAACATATTTTGTATAATTGTCTTATATGAGGGGTCCTTTACGTTTCCCAGAAAACTTTTCACCACTTCTTTGAAAGCGTTCCACCCTCTTTTTCGGTTTGATCATTGTACAGGTGAAATTGTTATCCATCATCAGTTTACGAATTTGCGGGACATCACATGTTCCCTCTCTGATTTTAGCTTGTGACAATGAAGGAAATGTTGTGCATAAGTACTGGAAGCATGGACGACTTTTGTCTAGTGCCTTTACAAACTGTTTCATAATGCCAAGTTTTATGTGTAACAGAGGGAGTAGAATTTTCTCACGATCAACTAGACTTTCATTAATGACATTCTTGGAACCTCTTGTCAGCTGCTTCCTCTCAGGTCAATGTGCAGTATCCTGATGTTTGTCCCTGGCTCTGCTATCCCACTCGTAAAGGAAACAGGAAAATTTTGTGTATCCTCTCTGCTGTCCTAACAATATTCCAATGACTTTCAAGTCATCAGATATTTGCCGTTCATGGAATTTAATTTTTTCAAGCACTAACTTTAATGTTTCGTATGATTCTGACAATTTTGTGGAATGAGCAAGTGGTACAGAAGCGAATTTGTTGCCGTTATGAAGTAAAACCGCCTTGAGGCTTCTTTTGGAAGAGTCAATGAAAAGGCCTAGGTTGATAGATTTCCTCTCCCAACTGATAAATAAGATTACGGATGTCCGTACAAAAAAACAGATCATCTTCCTTTGAGTAGTACTTCCGAAAACACTTGTCACGATTCCTGTACCAAGAAAATGTAACTCCAGGTGCCAGCAGGTTTTTCTCATAAAGTCTTTAGCTTAGTAATTCACTCTTTTCCTTCGTGAGCTCCAGTTCTGTTATCAAGCCATTCAACTCGGGTTGAGTAAACATGTTTGGTGAATGGTCAAATTCTTCTGGTTCGAAACTTATGTCCTCAGTGTCTGAATGTAGAGAACTGCTTTCAGATTCATCACTCAAGTTAGCTGGTGGTGTAGGTACTGGTAAGTCAAGTCCATGAGGAATAGGCCGTATTGCTGATGGCAGATTTGGATATTTAATTCCTTTCTTATTCTTTTTGTTATAACAAGCAACATTGCACGTACAGAAGTAACAGTCATCATGGTGGTTCTTCTGTTCACACCATATTGTAATTGTAAACGGCATTGCCTTCCGTTTTCTTTCGTACCAGTACCGCAGTCCCTCGACACAACTGTTACAAGCAACGTGAGGCACAAATGACTTATCTTGGTCGCCGACTTTCACTTTGAAGTATGCAAAGTATAGTTTCTTCACAAATGAATCTAGTTTACGTACCTTACCATCAAACACATAACATCCACAAAAGTAAATAAATTGCTGAGGACTTCGCACACACTGCTACACAATCCCGACGCACTAGCCATACTTACAAACTCATGTTTTACTTTCACACTTCCAGTGTAGGATGGGCACTTGCACAAGGATGCCTGCCCTCTGCTCAACTGATAGGATATTCAGTGAGGGAATGTGAGGGTTCTTTAAACAGAAACTCCTAGGGGTACAATAAACAAGCGGGGGCGCGCCGCCTAGTGTCGCTCTGATGGCTCTGACGTGACGCAGCGGCGTCTGAAAACAAAGAAGAATGAAACGCAGAAGTACGCAGGAACATCCGTTGACAAGGGGCATTTCTCATAGTAATATAGCATTTCCTAGGTTTAAGTCAAGTTCTTTGTGGATATTTAAGTGTGATTGTGAGGAGATGGCTCTACATTACATACAACGTGGATACGCCAATTCACGTATACGGAAAAAACAATATTGCGAAACAACTAGGTGTGATGGACCAAAACTAACATTATTTTCGGATTCAGGACACAGATTTCCACAAGAATCACCTACTTTCGCTTTTACCGCAGAAGCATTGTTGGCTAGTGTTATCACACTACACATTACAAAACCCACAAAAATCACAAGAAAAACATTAATACATGCAGCAAACAAATGGGTAATAATTGGCAACTCTTGAATATGGCCCATTTTGAATGACAAATTCGCTCTGAGCGAAATACAAACTATGCGGCATTGTAACTCACGAATCAACACATATCATATCCCAAAATGACCCGATTTGGTCCAGCAGAAAAAAAATTATGGTCGAAAAAGTGTTTCGCCAAATACTTTTGTTCACTACTGTAGACGATACTTTTGTTCTCTAGAACAGCATGAATTCGATAATACCTAAATTAGTTGAACTTATCAATTCAGTTGATCCTCATATACAGTTTACATGTGAGACTGAAAATAATGGCTGTTTACCATTCCTTGACATCCTTGTGTCACACTCTGAAGGATCCTTTAGAACAACAGTTTATCGAAAAACATTTGCTGTTTCCTTACCCCCACATGCGAAATCAAATTACCCATGGAAATAAAAATCTCTGCCTTCTACACGTACGTATATTGTGCAATACATATATGCTCAACTGAGGATTCCTTGCAGAAAGAACTTGATTTTCTTAAACGAATGAATTGCTGTACACAGAGGATATACCCATTCCATTATAGACAAAGCTGTCCAAAAATTTAGGAAACCGAAGCCTGTTTGCTCACTCGCGTCAATAGACAACCCAATACGACAGAATTGGGCAGTTATCCCATTTGCTCAACAGAATTTCTTCAAAATTTCAAAAATTCTCAAGAGTATTCAAAGTTATTTTCAAACCCATAAAGAAGATACATTTTTAGCGATCAAAAGACTATGTCGAAGACAAATTCCTGGGGAATTTATCAGATACCTTGTGAATGTGGACTTTCATATACAGGATAGATTTGGAGGGCTTTAAATTTCCGTGTGAAGGAACCCAAGACCTACGTACAGAACTGTGAACTAAAGAATTTGTCTGTAGCCCAACATTGTCACGAAAATAACCATAAATTTTTGTTTGAAAATGCTACACTCATTGATAAACCTGATTTGACTGTCAAGCTTAATGCATTAGAAGCTTTCCACATATACCAGAACTCTTCACAGCTTGTCAACAACATGACAGCTGCATTTATTTCAAGCATGTGGAAACAACTCACCAAAATCCGTGACCGTCAGAACTCTGATGATGTCACAATGATTTTAATGTTT
Organism: Macrothele yani; assembly: GCA_039090855.1. NCBI lineage: Eukaryota > Metazoa > Arthropoda > Arachnida > Araneae > Macrothelidae > Macrothele > Macrothele yani. Next base: position 63,972,817 of record CM076999.1, on the reverse strand, counting down.
ACGCTCCATTCGTACTGATGATGCCGAGCCAATAGCTCTGCAAAACTACAGTTGATGTATAATAAACTTTTGATTGTGGTAAATGTTGGTACTTTTATTTTATCTCAACACCACAAGTTTTGTAGTCATAAACTATATAAGGACATTTTGTTTAACATTACATATCTGTAGTACATCTTTCCTTTACATAGGATCAGAACAAGTTTTCACACAAACTATGTACAGGGACTGACTTAGACAGTTTGCGACACCCCCACCCCCAAGTCATCCTATATTTGATGGCATCTACCTTCGTGTCTACCAGATCAGATGTCATCAAATATAGCAATATATATATGCATATTTATGTTTGGTAATTGTATAGATTAATAGGAATGCATTGTATTTCATGCTTCCAGACCTTTATGCAAAATAATTTCATTTTTCATATGTAGAACGGCAAGTTTAATGCGACGGTCAACAGTTTTTTCGTATCGTAAAAGAGATATTTTTTTATTAGAAAAAATAATGAAACATTTATCCATGCATAATTGCTATTTTAATGCATGCCACCATTTGCAATTACATAACATAAGGGTCATTCCATGTCAAATCAACAAGTGGTCCAAGCTGTCCCACCCTAAATTTGAATGATTATTTTTATGCCAGCAGATACATGAGAAAAACTCAGTTTCCCCAAATGTCAGACTTTAGATATTAAAATTGATTGGGGAAAAAATATTTTAAAATTATGCAAATTAGGGCCCCCGGGGCACACTTTTTTGTTTTTTCTGTTCTAACTTCTGATGTATTAAAGATACAAGCATGACATTTGGATGTGTAATGTAGTTTTTGTTGCTGCACATAAAAATGTAATTCATGTGACTCTACAACAAATAGTTTTTAAGATATGACAACTGTATGGTGGTTGCTATGGGGCCCAGTATGTGGGGGGCCCTTCTCAGAGGAAGTTGGTATTTTGAAAAAATAAAGTTAAAACTATCACGGAGTTAATACAAAAGTTTCAAGAATGAGAATTGCTGTCTTATATTGTTTCAAATTTTTTCAGGGGGACCGGTACGCTTCATTGGAGCCCATGTTAAATAGGCCTTTTTAGGTACATTTTTCTCAAAAGCTATCCAATATTTTTTAGCAAAAATTTTACCAGTTATTTATAGGAAACTTGTACACATTTTAACAAGAGCTTTCTTTTAACAATATTTTAATTTTTTGAAAATTTACAAATTTTAAATTGCATTTCATAATTTTACTCTAAAAATGACATTTTTATTTTTAATATTTTTTTAAATGAGATACTTTTAATCTGCCTCATTGGCTTGTACAAATGCATCGTATGTATTTGTGGTAAAAATATCAGATTGAAACCTTTGATGGATTCTGAGATAAATGTATCTAAACATTGAAAAAAATAAGTTTGACTATAGTGCCTAAGCTTCCCTGTGATGTGACTCATCCTCTACAGCACTGGTATGTGGATAGTTAGTTTCTAGGCTTGTGTTGAGAGTTGTCCTTCACAGAGTCTTAAATAACTTTATTGGATCTCTTAAGGGTCATAAAAAGGGAGTGTCCAGTTCTAATCCCACTGAACAGCTCTTCACCATGTAACTGAAAAGGAGCAAATTGTCCTTTCCTCTCATTGGCTTTATTTGTTCATTGTAGCATTCCCAAGTGTTTGAGAGAGAGGTCCAACTCTAAATTCTACATTTTCTTATGTTTTTCTGATCAGTTGAGACAGTTTTCGTTCTCCATAAATATGACTGATCATGATTTTGTTTCCATACCTAAAATAAATTAGTAGAAGCATTAAACAATTTAACCATATTCTCAAATGTGAAATACAGTAGTTTATTTGAATAAGAAAGAAATTAAGTATCTCAGTTTTCATGAAATATGGAGAAGTCTGAAGTACTAAGCTCCATGAATCTGAAATATGCTCTATTGGTCAATTAACAAATACTAGTGCAGACTGTAATAAGACAGTATACACTCATGGAAAAACTGCACTTCTTCAAATTAGTAAATTGTCAACCAGAAACAGAAATCTTTTATCACAAAGGACAAATCTACAGCTGAATGATACTAATTCAACAATTTGCTTTCATCATGAAAAAATATATTTAACCAAATTTAGTGAATACCAAAGGAAATGTTGTGATCCATACAACAGACATAAGTCAACAATTACATAAGACCTGAGAGTAATTTCTGCTGATAAAACATGTGAACTTACAACAAAATCAAAAAGCCATATTAAACCTGGTTGGAGAATCTGTCCAACCTGTGCCAGCTATGAACCTGAGCCAGATTCTAACTCATCAGATAGTGACAATGATTTTGTCAACATGGAATTTGAAGCAGAAACTTTAAATGAATCAGTTACCCTTTTGGGATGTTCTCCAGTGAAGGCTTCTAAACTTCCAGCGGAACATAGGAGATCTTACGGTAACAGCGGAAACTTGACTTTTTACAAAATGTTGCCCTTTCTATCGGTGAAGAACCTGAAGTTTTCCAGAGTACATCTGCAACAAATGCATGTACAGAATGTTTAGATCTAGACATTACAATAAATCAGCTAAAAAAAAAAAAAAAAAAAGCTAGCTGTGTCATCAAAAAGTGTTCAAATTCAAATTCTAACTAGCCAGTATATGGTAAGAAGAGCTAAACAGCTCAAAAAGGAGCAAGGGATATTTGCTGTTCCTAAAGACAAAAAAGGAAAAGTTTTATCCCAAGATGTTGTCACGTCAGTTATAAAGTATTATCAGAGTGATGGTGTAAGTCGCATTTGTCCAGGAGTGTGTGGCAATATTTCGGAAGGGTGAAAAACGGTATGAGCAAAAGATACTTCTTCTGAACAGCATAAATGAACTGTACGAGATGTACAAGAAAACAAATTCTGGTCATAAAATTGGAATCTCAAAATTTGCTGAACTTTGCCCTAAATGGTGCAAACAGTTTCAAGTAAAGGAACTCATTCTGTGTGTGTATGCACAATCCACCAAAATGTAAAACTGATGCTTTCTGCTATTGGAATGACCAGTTACATGGAGGCTGTATCTCTTTTAGTATGTTCAACTTCATCCAAGGACTGCACGCTTCATGGTTGTGAAGGTTGCCCAGGGAAAGATGCTTTAATTACATATATTGAGGACCAGATTTTGGAAGACATTGGACCCGACACAGTCACATATAAACAATGGGTATCTACAGACCGCACAACACTAGTTACACTTCAAACTCCAACAGAAGAGTTTCTAAGCGATTTATCAGAAAACGTGGAAAAATTAGCCACTCACCATTACATTGCAAAAAATTAATCATCGTATTTGGCAGAATTAAAAGAAATTTTAAAAGTATTAGAAGAAGCAATTGTTCTGTTAGATTTCTCAGAAAATTATTCTTTCATTGTGCAAGATGCAGCCCAAGGCTTTCACTGGGATAATTCACAAGCCACAGTACACCCTTTTGGGGTGTACTATAAGAAAGCTTCTGAAAATGTAGTACACACACACTGCACTATTAGCGACTGCCTAAAAAATGATGCAATAGCAGTGAATTTGTTCCAGAAAGTGATGATCAATCATATACAGCACATAGTTCCAACACAAAAAAAATTTATTATTTCAGTGATGGTGCTGCATCACAATATAAAAATTGCAAGAATTTTAAGAATATTTGTTATCACGAGAAAGATTTTGGCCTACAATGTGAATGGAATTTTTTTGCTACAAGTCATGGCAAAAGTGTTTGTGATGGTGTTGGTGGAACTGTGAAAAGGCTTGTAAGCAAGTCTTCAGAGGCCCTTATCAGACCAGATCATTAAACCTATAGAACTTTTTAATTGGGCAAAGAAGAATATCCAAGGAATGTCTTTCTATTTTGTGTCCACTGCAGATATAAATTCTCATGCAGAACACTTAAAGGAACGATTTGAAGGTGTTAAGACAGTGCAGGGTACCAGAAGTAATCACCTGTTTGTTCCTGTGAACACTGCAGAAATAAAATTTCCCAGCTTTCAGCAGAAACTAAAGATTTTTTTGTAGTAAGTGTGGGCCAAGAAAACCCAAAGGAGAGTGATTTAATAGCTGATTTGAAGCCTGGTGATTATGTGGCATGCACATTTGATGCAAAGTTGTTCTTCGGAGTAGAAATTTAGAGATGTGCTAGTCTAGTGTCTTCATCCACATGGGATATCAGTATCTTACTTTTGGCCAGAAAGGGAAGACAAATGTTGGATTCCTGAATGCAGACTGCTTTGTAAAGTTAACTGCCCAACGACACCAAGTGGAAGGCAATATTACTTTAATGACTCATACTTGCAAAAAGTGAAATTGCTGTTTGCTAAAAACCAAAGAAAATATGAAGTCTAAGAAAACTTGAAATGGGGAACTAGTTAATTGTTCAAAAATTCTGTTCATTATCAGTTTCATTGATTTCACCATAAAGATAAAAGAACCCCTTTAAAGGTACACCCATGTTTCTGCTGTACCGTACCCATATTAAAAAATCATTATAAAACATTAATTAGGTACATAAATATTTTAATAATATCTGTGTGTTTTTTTCATTTGATATTTTAAATGTGCTCATATCATATAAGCAACTAAATGATGTAATTATTTAAATATTGAAATATATTCACTCTCTTACACTGTTAAATATGGCACATATATGGCAAAATTTAAGAAGTAAAAAAATGCAAGGAAGTAATTCTCATTCTCAAAACTTTTAGATTCAAGTAAAGATATTTTAATCTTTTTATTAAAAAAATCATGTTTCTCTGAGGAGGGCCCCACTGGTAGTGGGCCATATAGCAGCACCCATATTTTTTGTCATAATTCAGTTTGCATTTTTGTATGTAGCATCAAAAACAGCTATAAACAGCCAAATTTCAGACTTCTACCTTTATTAGAACAGAAGTTGTGCAAATAACACAAATTGATTGTGCACGGGGGCACCTTATTTGCATAAATTTGAAGTATTTTTTATGGCATCAGTTTTAAAGCCTCAAACCCGAAATTCAGGAAAACTCAGTTTTTTCCATATATGTACACTCACAAAAATTTTGGTGAAAATCCAAGATGGGGTAGCTTGAAACATTTTGTGGAACTTGTTGATTTGACATGGAATGACCCATAAACAACTTGGACTACCAGAGTTCTGTTGATATCAAAGGAAAAATTAGTGGTCATGTTTCATCAGTTGGGGCTTTAAAAGTTGTTCTTTACATGTCCAAAAACTGTCTGACAGTTTGATACAAAACACTTTCGTCTCATATCAGAAACATAAGAATTCAACTAGTCCTATAGTTAGCGATCCCAGACATCCCATAAAATATGGGATTGTCCCATTTTTGGACAAAAAGCTGTCCTGAAAAAACTCTTCGGGACAACTTTTTGTCCTGTATTTAGAGTTCAAGACTGAAAAACAAAATCGATGAGTTACAATTTCTATTCTTTTACAAACATATTTTTTAACCTGCACGCCAAGCTTCCCCCAAGCTGACTGTTATCTCCTGTGACGCTATCTCCTGCGTCTAACTCTGTGGTCAATGCTCTCATTATGTAGGCAAGCACAGCCGTAGCAGATATCGGAGGATAGGAGGGCACGTGACCTCGACACCTGGTGGATGCAGTCAGTAATCTAATTTCATAAAATTGATTTCTACAACACATGTGTGTCGTATAAAAGAATGGTCACAGTATATGCTGAAATTAGACAGTATGTCTTGAGAAAATGTTCTTCAAACACTCCAAACTTTTAATCAGATCGCTGCCATATCAAACAATGTTGAATTTAATTTGTTCGATGAAGTACTGGTAGTGAAAACAGCTCTGAAGTCCAAAAAAGATAGTAAAGTGAAGGACATGTTGAAATCTAAACAGTTAGATGGAGTCTGAGTGGATCTCTTAAGAAATGTTGAAGGAGAACTATCAAATTTAAAGAAAGTAGTGGAGTCCATTATGTGTATCCCTGGAACAAATGCGTGTGTCAAAAGATTATTTTCTCGCATGAACACGCTGTGGACTGGTGAGAAAAACAAATTGTCTGTAAAAACTGTAAAATCATTCGGCAATGAGGATTGTGTAGCTTTTCATGACATGATTCTTAAAAACAAACAATTGTTAAGTGAAATTCATTCTTCAGAAAAGTATTGCAAGAGTGAGCAAGACTGATTGATTAATAAGAATAGTTAGAATCATTTTGTAAGACTGGCATATGTGATGGATGCGCATACTAAACTTTCACCTCAGTCGTAAGCATCCCATATTTTTTTTCAGATGTATCTGGGATCCCTACCTATAGTACAACACACAGCTGCACTATAAATTTTAGTCTCCTTTTAAATTAAGAAGTTGGTGTCCTATAACTCCAGCAGAGAAACTTCAACATTTCTGGAACTTCAATATCACACATATGCATTAAGTAATTAATAAAAAATTCTTGTGATAAATACAAATCTGATTAACACTCATGAAATCGTTATTACTATGTGTTCCTATGATGGTTAGGGTAATTCCACAGAAGTTCATACCCTGAAATGGCCTCCACATTCATTGGACATGGAACCTGTACGAAACCTTAGGGATGCTGTGGAAAGGTCCCATCGAGCTTTGGAACCTCCACCCAGGAATGCGACAGAATTATGGACAGCAGTGCAGCAAGCCTGGGTGGAAATACCTGTGGAATGTTTTTGTGATCTAGTTGATTCAATACCTTTCCAAGTGATTGCTCTTATCAACACAAAAAGTGGGCCTAACTGTTACTAGGTACATACATTATTTGTATCCACTCAGTGAAAGGCAGCAGTTTTTAAACACCTAATTTGTAAACAGAAATGTCAAGTAGTTCATACACTTAGAAGACATACGATATCATGAAAAGAATACAAATGTACTAATTAAACACTTTCAAAATCCAGTTTTTGAGTCATACACCAAGAGTTATGAAGGAAAAGATGGAAATAACATTATAAAAAAAAACTGCTTTTCAGAAACATTTTATATATATACACATAGAGGCACATGTAAATAGAATACAATGAAACATTCTCTCTCTTTCAAGGGACCAAATTTAAAGGATTTAAAAAAAAATGCATAGGAAAGGTTAAGAGTGTTTCATTACATCAGTCCCAGTATTAACAAGAAATATGACACCGAATGTTCGGGTGTAATAAGCACGTCTTTTGAAATCGTTCTGAGGCAAATTAAATTTATCAAAGCTATTCAAATTCAATGGAACCAGTATGGAAAACAATATCTGACGGTAGAAAGAAGATTTTCAATAGGGGTTTTAGTCCCTCAGATATAGTCTACGTAGGGAACGGCAGAGGTGTGGTGCATGAATTAGAGAGTGAGATGAGTTTGTAAATAGAGGGCAATGAGATAAGTTTGTTGTAAATAATTGCATTTTAGGTTTTTAAATGTTTTTGTTAGATGTTTTGGTGTTTGTAAATAAGAAGTTAGTTTATGGTTTCTGAAAGTTCACGCAATTAGGTTCACTGAATAATAAGTTTTAATAAACCAATTAGACTACCGGTTAGGGTTATTCAAAGTCAGTGTAAATATAAGTTTTTAAGTAAAAAAAGAGGTTTCTTGGATCAAGTATCATTGCAGCAGTATGGATTAATAAATTACTCACTCAGTCAAATAAAAGAACAAGTTGAAGACAATATAAAACCGCCGCAACAGCAACCCAAACCCACCATGGATATTAGAATGGAAATAAACGTGCAAAGAAATGTATTTTTTCAGTGAGAACAGACCTTCTAGTAAGGGTAAGTTTCACTCATTGCTCTTATTAAGGTAATTGTAGGCACATAAATTTTTGAATAGTTATAGCGATACTCTGACTTTTCAAACAAGGAATGAATTTATATGAGAAACATTTCTCACCGGAAACACTATCCAACAAAGAAGGACTTTTTCAAATCGGACTCCATGAGGTAGAGATATTGACAAAAATAAGATATACATCTATGCCCCCTGGCGTAGAAACCATGCATTATTTCAAGAACAAAATGTTCCTAAAAGGTTGTCAACATGAGTAGTATCGGTCAACAAACTACTTTTTTTTCAATCCAGATTTTAGAAACTCATATTTTGCTGCAAATACATAAGAAGCGGAAATTAAGACTTATACTCCCTGGTGGCCAAACCATTTTTTACAAAAATTTTAAATTATGTGCAAAGGTTTTCCCATCAGGAGCTGTATCCGGTGCAGAAATAATTTTTCAAATTGGAGATTTAGAAGCAGAGATATAGGGGGAAAAGCAATTTACATATTCGCCCCCTAGCGGAAAGTTTATGAATTACTTGAAAATTTTCAAATTGTATGAAAAACATGTCACACTGGAGAGACTATCCAACAAAGAAGGAATTTTTCAAATCGGACTCCTAGAAGTAGAGATATTGACAAAAATGAGATACACATCTACGCCTGCTGGCATAGAAACCATGCATTACTTTAAGAAGAAAATGTTTCTAAAAGGTTTGTTGACATGAGTAGTATCGGTCTACAAACGACGTTTTCTTCAATCGAGAATTTAGAAGCTCATATTTTGCTGCAAATGCATCAGAAGCAGAAATTAAGATTTACGCTTCCTGGTGGCCAAACAATTTTTTAAGAAAAATTAGAAATTATGTACAAATGATTTTTTCATCAGTATCCGGTGCAGAAAGAATTTTTCAAATCGGAGGTTTAGAAGCAGAGATATAGGGGGAAATGCAATTTACCCCTACGCCCCTAGAGGAAAGTCTATGAATTACTTGAAAATTTTGAAATTATATGAAAAACATGTCACACTGGAAACACTATCCAACAAAGGAGAAATTATTTAATATCTGACTCCTAGAAGTAGAGATATTGACAAAATAAAGATATACATCTACGCCCCCTGGCGGAGAAACTGTGGAATATTTGAAGAAAATATTCCAAAAAGGTTTATCTATGTAAGTGGCATCAGTCCACGAAATAATTTTTTTAATCGATATTTTAGAATCTCAGATTTTATGGCAAATGCATCGAAGCAAAAATTAACACTTACGCCCCCTGGTGGCCAAATTATTTTTTACCAAAAATTTGAAATTGTACGCAAAATATTTTCCATCAGGAGATGTATCCGCTGAAGAAATTTTTTTTCAAATCGGAGTTTTAGAAGAATTATCGGGAAAAATGTAATTTACTTTTACGCCCCCTAGCGGAAAATATATGCGTAATTTGAAAAAGTAACTATATCTAAAATACTCTTCGACATAAATGGAATCGAAAGATAAAATAATTTTTTCAATCAGATGTTTAGAAGCAAATATGTGGAATAAAACGTATTTTTGAATTTGACATCATCTGCATTTACGCCCTCTAGCGGCGAAATTGTACATCGTAAAAAAAAACGAAATAAAGGATCATCATTCGGATATTTCAAGCTTCCCAATGCAAAAGGAATTTTTGAAATCGGACTAACAGTTGCAGAGATATCATGGGTACAGACAGACGAACGGACGGACAAACCGGTAACATAAGCACGACCTTTTTACAAAAGATGTGCTAAAAACCTGTCACCATTTACATCATATGCCTAGTTGGCTTATAATCAATGTCACACTGTGGATTTATGTATGTGTGTGTGTGTGCATGTATAAAGAGCTTGAGCACTCACTGGACTTCACATCCTAAGCTCCAGTACCAAAAGGATTTATTCAGAGCTTGAGGACTCGGTGGACTTCTTGTTTAGAATTCGAACACCTGCTGGACTTGATGACTCACACCTATTAGATTCTTGAAAAGTCGGCGCCTGTGGCACCCACACTGTGACTCTCCAACAGCTGCAACAATAAGTGTGGGAAATTGATGTTTCACAGAAAGACTCCAAAAAAAAAAAAAAAAAAAAAAAAAGGCAGACAGACGCAAAGAGGAACAAAGTAAAAGGTTTATTCTGAAGGGCAGGGGATGGGACAGACAGCTATGTGACTTGCTTTTCATAGGAGCTGCCCTTAAAAATGTTAAAGCCCCTCCCTCCTTGCCACTTAAACCTAATTAATGGCTTGTTTTGGTGGTATACGTGAAATAAAAGGTTTGGGAGACACTGCCATTATAAAATGAAATTAAACATTTTTACAAGAAGTTAGTCTTTGAACTTACCACTGAAACATACTTTATGGTATCTTGTACCAGTTAATGATGAACTAACTGATGTGTATGCACAAGGCACCTTCAAAACACAATCTAAAAGACTTTTCCATGTAACAGGAAACAGGCCAATGAAATTGTCCGTATGATGGATGGTCTCACTTGGCTGGTATTGACATTCAATGTCTGAATCAACTGAATAACTTTCCTGAATTCCGTGGAAAACAACACTGGAATATGCAGATCCAACAATATCAAAAATGGAAAGGCTATTACTGTTGCTAGAATGTGGTGAACTTATATAACTTGAATCAGCCATGGTTTTAGACCTGAATGGAGAAGAAAGAAAAAGCTCATATTAGAAAATCATAATATGCTAACTACAAGGGTGATTCAAAGTTGACCTATGCTTTTTATTGTAACTATACATGTTTGGTATCAATTGTGATCAAATTTATATGGTAAATACCTGAAAGACGCATATTAAAAATTACAACATGCTAACTAACTACAAGGGTGGTCCAAAGATGACTTAGACTTTTTATTGTAACTATCTGTGTTTAGCATTGATTGTGATAGAACTCATATGGTAAATACCTGTGAGATTCCCCTTCATGCCAGTAGTGATTTTTTGCATAGTGCATTGTGAAAAGCATGGAGTCTGTAGAGGTGTCAGTGAGTTTAGATCATCATTATATTATTATAATTTCTCATAAAGAAAGAGGTGAAGCCTGCTGAAATTTTTGGAAGATCGTAAGAACAGTATGGGGATAAAATGCTGTCAAAGAAGAGTGTCTACAATTGGTCCAACAAGCTTTCTGAAGGTACTGTTCTATCCAAAGTGAACGATCATGTGCAACAGGTTATTTTGGAAAACAGGGCGTAAGGTTATGTGCAAAGATCGTGCTAGGATTTTTCAAAAGAGTAAAAATACTCCTTCACATTTTTTGAAGGAGTATTTTTCTTTCCAAAGGAGTAATTTTAGAGAACGAACAATTATCACATTAAATTTTTAGCTAAATAATATTTAATATAAAAACAACTAATTATATCTATATGTAAATATGTCAACATGAATTAGCATGTAATTGAATTTCTTTTATATAAAATAAGTAAATCGTAATTTATCAAAATCTTACCTACTTGTCTTGTTTTACCCATGAGGCTGCAAAGATTTTTGTTTTGCTTTTGAAAGACTGCCAAAACTTGTGTGTGGGTGTTGCTTCACAGATTCAGATTCTACGCACTCAAACTTCAAAAGAGTTCGATTGTGGAGGAAGGAAATCTACAGTTTATCTCAATTACAAAAGATAAAACAAACCTTCATTGGACATTGTAATGTGCAAGTTTGGTATTACAAAGGTCAACTAATTTATTATTTTTGTTCCTTCAGCTCTGAAAAACAAATCTCCTTGAATACTATGTATGAGATGTTTACAGTTCACATAATTGAGATTTTGTTGATTCAACCATTCTTCTGATATGAGGAATGTTCAGTTTCCCCCTTTTCAATTACAGTATTTATAGAGGGAAAATAACCTTTAATAATAATTCAGGACAGTGGAAACATCGCAAAAAAAAAAAATTACGAAAAATCTTTGCTCCGTCCGACTTCCATTTTTGGAAATTTTTCCTCCGTTTTCAAGCTGAAACACAATCAGTTATCAAACAAAATTATATTTTACAATAAAAATGAGCAGAGGAAATATTGCGAGGAAAAATAATTACGATTACAGATTAAATCTGCAGTTCGTCTAACTCCCATTTTCGAAAGTTTTGAAAGACGAAATTCCGTCCCCAGCTGGACCATCGCCACCTCGCACCCCCCCCCCCCCCAATTATCTTCAGTTTTGATGACAACAAGCCAGAGTTACTCTTCGAATCCGCAAAAGAAACTCGTTCCTAAAGTTTACAAGGAAATTTTTCCTCCGTTGAACTTCCATTATCGGAGACTATTGTCTACACTTTCAAGCTGAAATGCAAGCATTTATGCAATAGATTGATATTTAATAACAATACTGGAGAGAGGAAACTTCGCGAGAAAAAATAACAGTCGCGTGGAAAAAATTTCACTCCGTTTAGCTCTCATTTTTAGAAGTTCTGAAAAACGGAATACCGCTCCCCAGGCGGAAAACGAGCCTCCCCCACTAATCATCCAAAAACAAAACATAATCTTCAGTTGTTTTTTTTATCGCTCTTAAGTATAACCGAAATGTGGAATTCCGCGAATCCGAAGAGCAATCTCATGCCTGATTCGTAACAGTCTGGGATATGCAAAATGAACTGCTAATACGGCTATGCACGGAAGCCGATTCACGGGTCCATAAACTGATTATGTTCGATTGCAATTTTCGGAACTCTGAACGGTCGGTTTCTAAATCACGTATTTTTACAACTACATTTTTAACGCGCAAATTTTGCAAGCGATCCAAACACGGACCCAAATTTTATATTTATATATATTTTTTCTTAAAATTTCTAAAGGCGGGAGACTCCCGTTTAACAGCTTTGTTTTGGCGGGAATCCCACCCTGAAATGGCAATTAAACGAACTTCAAAACACGTCGCTTTTCCCTCCCTCCACGCCAAGGCTTAACTGCATTACTGCACCACACTACACTAGCGTCTCAATCCCAGCACCGCTGAAACCTCCTTCCCTGTAATGCGCATACTCATCGGTTGAGCTGCTCCACGGCCCTACTCGATCGAGCGAGCGGTAACGCTTCGCATCGGGCCGTGGCTCAGCAGTGGGAACCAAATCATGATTTTTTCATAAACTGACATAACTTTTAACACATAATTTTTTGATAAAAAAAATGGTCATTTTTATGACAAAATTGCGTTGTAATCACCGATTATAAAAGGAAATTTCATATGGATAAAAAAATACGCATTTCTAAACTTTAAAGCGTATTCGGCGTTTTTAAGGCGTGAAATACGCGTGTGGAGGCGTCATCGCGATCTCTGGTTATGTGACATATTTGCTGAAGTCACAGTGTTGGTACAGTGGAAAAAATTATGCATTAGACCTGCTGTTCAGATATGTGTTTGCAAGATGGGTACAAAAAGCATTGCTACTTGAGTAGAAATTGTTTTGTATCACTATCTGCACAGAAGTTCTGCATCACTTTAAGTTTGAGGCAGATGAATTTCTGTAGATCATGTCAAATGATGAAATTTTGGCTAATTATTTTATTTCAGAAACCAAACAAGCCAGATGTGAATGGCACAATAAAGAAATTCAGGGCAGGGCCAAGAAAGAATTCTAAGGTCTCCAGAAAAAAATGAAATTTTTGATACAACAGTTTCATTTACCCAGAAACCTTGGATGAATCCAAGCTAAATTTCAAAGTACAAGTCATCATGTTCAATAGTTAGAACCCATCTATTTGCCAGTTGTTCAATATCTGCATGGTACCAAGCTTCTGGCGGAGAAAAAGAACTGTTGGTACTTGTGTTTGACATCACCCAAAGTAGTCAACTGCTTGCCGTGGAGAAAATGTGTCATCCCCTAAAAACAAGAGGTAAACTGAAGGGGGCAAGATCAGGGATGCTGTACGCTGGATGAGGTAGCAGCTCGATTCCATGCAGTTCTTGAAGTTTAACTTGGGTCCAATCAGCAATATCAGGTTTTGCATTGTCTCTTTGCAGCAGTGCTTGTTTTTGGTTGACTAAGGCAAGATACTTCCTCTGAAATTTGTCATACATCTTGTCCAATAGCTGAGAATACAGTTTGGCATTGATGAACTGACCATTTGGAATGGGCTCAAAGTGGATTACACCTTCATAATTCCACCAGACACACAGCATGAACTTTTTCTCAAAACATCTGCATTTGGGAGTAGATAGGCTGGTTCACCTCTATTCAACCACTGTTTTGAAGAATTTGGATTATGCAGATATATCCACTTTTCAACCCCAGTAACTATTTGTTTGGTAAATTAGGTATCACATGAGTTTCTGAGTAGTTCCCTGCATACCTCCACATGCTACTGAGCTGAGGTGATCTCATGAGCCACATCACAGCATCATCTGTAAACCTTCCCGATCTTAAGCAGGTAGGTGCTCAGTGATGGTAGATATAGAAACTCCCAGTTCTGACAATTTGCAAGTGCTTGTTCAGGGATTGTCTTCCACAGCTGCATGCAAGGTGTCTGAATCAATAGCAGAGGGGTACAAAAAGCAATCAATAGCAGAGGGGTACAAATTGTTTTGTATCACTATCTGCACAGAAGTTCTGCATCACTTTAAGTTTGAGGCAGATGAATTTCTGTAGATCATGTCAAATGATGAAATTTTCCAGACCTTCCTTTCTTTTCAAGCTCAAGTCACCAACCACAAATTTCTTGAACCATATTTGCTTGGTCTGAGTAACTGCCAGGCCTTCACCTTCGTTAATTTTTAAGACTGCTTCAGCAGCTTTAAGCCCATTTCCAGTAATGTCATAATACAACCAATATTTCAAACTGTGTAGCCATTGCAACTGACCGTGGAAAATGTTCAACACATAGGCTGCAACACAGGAAAAAAGCATGCTTATTTGCATCATGGAACTGTCCTATGTAAAAACATTTTTTCCCTGGACACCCGAATATAATAGAAACAACATATTCATAGCTCAAAAATGTGCCATATTTTTAAACAGTTCATTCTCATATTGGAAATTTAATTATAAAGTTTCTACAATCAAAATTTGCTTACTTGTGGGTCAGACCAGCCAATTTTCAGAAACAAACAGCAGTTTACATTAACCAAAGAAATTATGTACTGGGACATCCACAGAATTGTTGTTGGACTACAAGCTCTTTACAATCATGGTGGTCAAACAATAGTAAATATGTAGAGATCTTTTAGATGGATGCTCTAATTTTTATGAATTCTAAGTAAGCGAATACATCCACTTCAGAACTTTACATTTTTGATAGCAGAAATAACATTTCACGTTCTTTTCTGTTTTCTTTTTTCTCACAACACTTTGTAAAAAATATGTTGTGCATATGCAATGGATAACTCATGAAAAATGACTTACTGAAACAGTTATACAAATTATTCTCTACAACATGGGCTTATTGGTGTTAAGTCAGGAAGAATCAAAGGTGGAGGCATAAGTGCACTGAAGACTGAAAACTTAAAAATAGCACCAGCAATCTCCAAATTCATTGGTGCAAAGCAGAATTCAAAGCTTCCAAGTCCCCACACACTAACCAGATGGCTTTTTCAAGGAAGGTTGTCAGCAAACTGCATAATGCTTCAACGATTTGAATGCAGCTACTGGACTTGACAATAACTAGATGTAAATGTAATTATTCATTCGAAGACATGAGGTGTCATGTTGGTTTGGCACCATGGAAAGAAAACAAAAGGCATTCATTATTTGAAGAACTGGTTTCAAATACCTGGCAACTCTAGCAAGATGCTATCATTGCAGGACTTACTTTTGGTAATAATATCCAATGTTTTTAAATGGCAGTAAATTTAGGGGTGGAATAGGAAGTTAATTTTTTGATATCATCCCACATAGAGAAGCAGCAGACTTGAACTTGACTTCTCTGGATAGGGACCATTCTTTGCATCACTTTTATGTTTATTGTTATTAATGAGCACAAAAGAGACACGACACGTTAAGTTTGTCATCAACAAGCATAAAAGAGACACAGGTAAAGTAACTACTGTCCTATCCAAAGAAGTCAAGTTCACTGATCCTACGAGGGATGATATAAAAAATCAGCTTTCTACTCCGCCCCTAAATCTACTACCATTTTAGAAACCTTGGAGATCATAATCAACTGTGAGTCTTGCAATGATAGCATCCCATTAGTTTTCATGAATTTGGAACCAGTTCTTCAAATAATGAATGCCTTTTGTTTTGTTTCCAGGATACTGCATGCTAAACCAACATGATGCCTCTTGTCTTTGAATAAATAATTATATTTACATCTATTCGTTTATTCTCAAGTCACCACGTTCAAATCATTGAAGCATTCTATTATCCAGTTTACTGCCTACCTTCCTTGAAAAAACCATCTAGTTGATGTGTGGGGGCTTGGAGGCTTTGAATTTGGTTTTGTGCCAATAAATTCAGATTGCTGGTATAGTTTTACTATTTTAAGTATAGTTGGTGTACAGTTACTCATTATTAATTATGAGTTATGACTAAAACACTGCTGATCGCTTGGTAAGGGATATAAAATGCTAAACTACTGTTACAAAACTTTCACATAGTTAATTGCCTGTAAAGAAGTGTTGTGGTGAGGACATTTTAGCTAGATGTAGCCATCTAGGTGTTGGAAAATAGTGCTAGGGGGAAATCTTTGTACCAGAAAAAGAGAGAAAATATGTTCGACTTCCTATCCACTGCTTTGTCAGCAGGAGTGGCTTTACAGTGCTTTGTGTGGGAGAAAATGGGTTTATTGGCAAGAATCTGAAGGCTCTTGATTTTTTGATGGTGGTTGGCTGTTGGCCATGGTAAGAAGAGGTACCTCAAAGCACCAGCAAAGGAGAATACACAATTAAAGCTCAAGAAAAAGTGGAGACAAAGAAGAGCAGAATGAGTCAATATATGTCATGAAGAAATCCTCAATGCCATTGTGTGGATCCACAGAAAAGGACCACAACAGTAAACCAAAACAAAAATTGTTCTTCCGTTTTAGATGGGAGTTATTTTGCCTCCAGTGATAACAAACCTGCAATTCAACTATGATGAAGACAGTTTTCTTTTTCATGAGTTTACTTTTTTTCTTTTTTTTTTTTTTCATATTTTATAATTTACTGTTTCCAGCTTTGGGCATGGAGAAATTATTAATAAAAATGAACGAGTGGAAACGGAAACACAAAGCAACACTTGCATTAGTATTTGTGAAAAAACATCATTTGTAGTTGAACACAGAGAGACATCTCCCAATCTTGGGGACTAGTTATGGCCCTGGATATATACACAGCTGTGTCTCTCTCCTGTCATCAGCACAGCTGTGAAAAGTCTAAGGTTTCATGACTCATTATATCAATCTTTTTTACAATAATACCATAAAATTATATCATCATCATCATCATTGTCAACCATTATCAATCCACTGCTGGACGAAGGTCTCCCCAAGTTTCCTCCACAACGGTCTGTCTTGTGCCAGTCTCCTCCATGTCACTCCCGCATATTTACGAATTTCATCCACCCATCTCCCATGTGGTCTTTTTCTGGGTCTTTTCCTGTCCCTTGGAATCCAATCTAAAATTTCGGCTGTCCATCTATGGTCTGTCCTTCTGGCAGTATGTCCAGCCCATTGCCATTTCAGGGATTTAACTCTGATCATGATGTCTTCCACTCTCGTCATTTTTCGGATCCACGAGTTCCTCTTCTTATCTCTCCTGGTTATACCAAGCATGCACCTCTCCATGCTTCTTTGAGTTGTCTGCAGCTTTTGTATGTCTCTTTTAGTTAAGGTCCACGTCTCTGCACCATACGTAAGCACTGGAAGGATGCATTGATCAAACACTTTTCTTTTAAGACATAATGGCATATTGCTCTTGAAAATTATGCTGTTTCTTCCAAAAGCTCTCCAGGCAAGTTTTGTACGCCGATTAATTTCTTCATCAATGTGACCCTCACTTGATATCTGCTGTCCAAGATAAACATACGTATCTGTTATCTCCAGTTTTTCTCCATCAATCGATAAATCTTCATTTCTTGTAAAAGCATTGAACATCACTTTTGTCTTCTGAAAGTTCATTTTTAATCCCACTTCTTTACTCTTGTCAGCAAGTTCCTGGATCATACTCTGCAGCTCTGATGGGGTAGTTGCAAAAATGACTACGTCATCAGCAAAACGAAGGTGGGTTAGATAATCTCCATTAATCTTTATCCCTTTGTTTTCCCAGTTCAGTGATTGAAAGACATTTTCCAATGTGGCATTAAAGAGCTTCGGAGATATGGTGTCACCTTGTCTCACTCCTTTTCCAATTTTTATGTGTGTTGTATTTTCAAACAGCCGAATCTTTGCACTTGCATTTTCATAGATGTTATTAATAATATTAATGTATGCATCTTCAATACCGCAGGATTTCAGAGCCGTGGTAACTGCTGATGGTTTCACCGAATCAAAGGCTTTTTCATAATCGATAAAAGCCATGCACAATGGAAGTTCATATTCCTCGCTCTTTCAATCAGTTCTCTCAGTACGTGGATATGATCTATTGTGCTGTAGCCACACCTGAATCCAGCTTGTTCTCTCGGTTGAGCCATGTCCAGTGTTACCTTCAAGCGGTGTGAAAGAACTTTAGTGAAGATTTTATAAACCACTGATAGGAGGCTGATAGGTCTGTAGTTCCTGAGATCCTCAGTGTCACCTTTTTTATGTAGCAGGATCATTGTAGCATTGTTCCAATCCTCAGGAATCTTCCCTTCATTAAGGCATCGAGTGAAAATTTGGGCGAGTACTGTTTCAATTTCTCCACTTGCTTCTTGTATGATGTCTATAGTAATTCCATCTTCTCCTGGAGCTTTCCCTCGCTTCATGTTCTTGATTGCATGAGCAACTTCTGCTGGGAGGACTGAAAGAACTCTGGTACCTTTCATGATGTCTGGAGTACATGTATCATCCCTTTCATATAATTTGGAGTAGAAATCTTTCACTCTTGTCAAAATTTCACCTCTATTTCTTGTTACAGAACCATCTTCTTTTCTCAGAGCCATAATCTGTTTTCTTCCCTTACTGAGATGCCCCTTTGCTATCTTAAGGCTTTGGTTGTTTTCAATTGCTTTCCTCACTAGCTCACAGTTGAATTTCCTTACGTCTTCAGTGATACTTTTTCGTGTTGTCTTGCATAGCTCTATATATTCCACTTTGGAAGTCACATCTACTTTAGTTGTCCTCATCTCTCTTCTTTTTTGCATCAACATTTTGGTTTTTCCTGATAATTTGTTCACATGCAACTTGTTCTTAGACCCAGCTAATTTTGTTGCTGTTTCCATTAGAGCTTTGGTTACTTTTCTGTTAACTTCCGAAATATCCACTTCTTCCGATGTTAGGCCTTCTAAAACAGAGAATCTGTTCTTCAGTTCCAACTTGAAAGTATTATGGTGTTTTTTAAGGTTGGTTATGTCAATACATTTTGTTTGTCTTATGAGCTTGCCACGTTCCAGTTTAGTGTTGAGGTGCATCTTACATCTCACCAATCTATGGTCACTACCTGTGTTGAACTTGTTCAGCACACTGCAGTCTTCGATGACGAATTTTTCGTTACACATAATAAAATCAATTTCACTTGTCGTCCCAACTGGATGTCTCCATGTCCATTTCCTGTGTGGCTTTTTCTTGAAAAAGGAGTTCAAGATGAAAAATCCTTCTGCCTCTGCAAACTCAACGAGAGTATTTCCACGCTGGTTTCTGTTGCCGTGACCGAATTTACCTACTGAAGTTTCATTCTGTTGCCGTTGCCCTATTTTTGCATTGAAATTTCCCATAATTATCTTCAAGTGCTGCTTACCTTTATTATTTAGATGACGAATTTCCTCATAAAATTCTTCAATTTCTTCTTCAGGATGACTTGTGGTGGGTGCGTAAGTTTGAATAATCTGAGCCTGGTATCTTCTCGATAGTTGGATAACGAGTCGTGCAGCTCTGTCAGAGGAACTTTCAACTTCTACCACTTTATCCTTCAGTTTCTTGTTTATTATAAATCCAACACCACTAGTTCTGCCAGTATCTGTCCCACGATAATAGAAGAGATGTCCACTTTTCAGTTCAATGAGATCTTCTCCTTTTCTCCTTACCTCACTTAGCCCGACGATGTCCCACTTGATCCTTTGTAGTTCCTCTTCCAATTCAAGAAGCCTTGAATCAGAAGATAGGGAGCGTCCGTTATAGGTAGCCAAGGTCAGCATCAAATGGCAGCCTAGTCCGGTCCTCCGGGGATTCTTAGCACCCTCTGCCTTCATGTCGCACTGGCCGCTGCCTTGGCCAGGTACATTCCAGCTGCCGGAGACTGAGGGCCAAGATTTAAGTTGTAGAGTCATTTTGGAGGTGTTTGGCCATAACTCACCACGCTGGCCAAGCGGGTTGGTGAGTGTGGGATAGCATTTCCTCTGATCCCGATGGTATAGTTATACCGCTATTGGCGGTCGTCAGAGCCCCTTTAGTGGGAACAGGATGCACCACGAGAAGGCGGGGTTGACATTTGTCAAGGAGAGGCTGTGATGTTACGCATCACCTGACCTTACATCCTATATATCATCGAAAAAAATAATTTAATGCAACACACTTTATTTTTAAAAACTGCATTTTAAATGAAATTATACACAGTAAACCATGATTAAGCATATTTCATTTTCTTTAACTCTTCACCGTTTCTTAAGTCGGGAAACTTTTTGCTGCAATTACAGCCTTACAACGATGTCCTATGAGGTGAACTAAGTGTTTCAGTTCATCAGATGTTACAATGTGAAACCTAAATTGTATAATTGCTTCTGTCAATTGTGCTTTATTCCTTGGTTGTGTCTGAGTAAAAAGTTTCATTAATTGGCTCCACAGATTTTTAGTTGGATTCAGGTTAGGGGTATTACCTGGCCATTCCAGCAATGCAATATGATTTTAAACCACGGCACAGAGGCTTTCCGCCTGTTACCTTGCGATTGCTTTCTGACCTCAAAACTATCGCTTAGTGACATGATCATATCATGTCACTGCGCAGTAGTTCACAATTGTGTCCACCACTTCAAGTTTAAATTTGGCAGGGTAACTGAAACGTTTCCTTTTCAAAGACATCATGAATAGCAATGAAGGAAAATAGCAGCAACAACAATGGTCAAAACGGCGAAAGACAAACTAAACACAAGGCAGTGCACGCGAGATCCAAAAGGAGGAACGCATAGGTTCGTGTAGCAAGCGCTGTGCATGCTTCTTTGGCTTTTTGCCAAAAACAGAGACGGCACGATCTTCTCAACGATACAAAACAACCTTGCCGTCCCTCACCATAACTTTCCGATCTTTCGTCCCGACATTCCTCCCCTCTGCTCCGCGACCTCCCCGCTCCATACAAACTCCTGAACTGAGAAAAATTCATCCGAGGGAGTTCCTTTTCCAATTATAACCCCTCACCTGCACAATTACGCTGCAGATTTTTAAAAAATCGAAGGATCGTAATTTTTTTTTTTAAATCGGCGTATTATCCGCATTGGCGTATAACAGCAGAACATATATTTTTACTTTTTTAGCAGATAATCCACGGATTATATGACGAAAATTATGGTAGATAAATTATTTATGATCTGGCCATTTAAAAAGGAAAAGTCTGTTTCGGGGAGAGTTACCTGCTGGATCAGTTACCATTCCAATAACATGCAGAAACTTAAAAAAAAAAAAAGTTCTTGTAATGAGCAAATTCGTCACTATCTCTAGCATTATTTAAAAACTAATTTTTTCATATTTCTATTGCACATCACTTTTCAAGTAACTGCACCTGCAAGGGCAGATTTCTGACCAGGCACATGTCTAGGGCCCCAGAGTTTGTGGGGCTCTTGAAAACGTATAATTGGATTACTAGTTTTGTTTTGGTTTTCACGGATCGAAAAAATCAATCCTTGAAGCGACCACTTCATTTGTATTGTCAATTGATATTTTACTTTTGCATATTAGTAACATATATTTTTTCTTGCTGTTGTTACTCCAAATTTTGGAGTTCTTATTGATGTACTTGTTTTGAAAGGAACAGTTAAAATAATTTAGCTTTCCTTTTAGTGGTAGGTGTGGGAAGGATTCACGATCTCACACTTTTCATTGTTTAAGGCGAATATTTACCTGGCCTACTGGCATATAAATTACTTTCTTGCTACTTCCAGCCAAAGGAAAACATCTGTTTTAGACCCCCCCCCCCAAGCTACAATGAGAAGTGCTTGTAGAAACTGTTTAGGGGGCATTTGCTGTTTGTTACCTTTTCCTTTTAGGGTAGGGTAATCAAGTTTTGAAAGGAACAGTTAAAATTGCAGCCCTGATTCCCTTAAACCAGCCTAAACCGAAAAAGTTAATATTTACGTTGAAAAAATAAAGAAATTCGAGAATATCCCACCATTTAAAGTAATTTCTATTGTATTGCAACATTTTATTATTTCTCCTCCCCTGGTTTAATACTGATAATTATAAAGTACTCTCACTATTTCTACTCCTTAATCAACATAAAATTAGCTTTTGAAAAAACAATAAGTTACTGAAAAAGCTGTGGTTCCTACTTATCATTTTCAAATCAGATCTTTTGCATTTAATCCTTATACTTCTGTTTCTGATAGCCACAGTGCAGCTATATAAAATAAAATTTCACGCATGTTTTTGACAGAATAAAAACAATGCAGACTTTTCCGATGAAAATAATAAGAAAAACATGCTTTCAAGAAACTCTTCACATTCTTGCTTTCCTGCACTGACATGAAATTCTTACTGTCCAACTTTCTTAGAATTAACAAATGCCAACTTGGTACAACACAACTTTCTTGGCATAGATGAATGCCATGGGCGGTTGAATCTCTTCGACTTAGGGAACTGTTCACCACAGGAAAACTTCTGCACAAAAAGTCATCCACTCTTTTCAAGTGAAGTACTGTGCACAAATTCCATTTTACTCGTATTTGCAAACGTGGAGGATTTTTCTGGTTTCCAATGTCTTCAGGTATTTTATTTTTGCTTCATACCATGTCTGTTGCCTACTAATTTGCTCATAATGCAAAAGACAAGATGACTTTCCACAGCTGAAGCAATGGGAAGAGCACATTTTGTAATTGAAACTCATTCCAATTTTGACAATTTATATGCAATGAACTGATAAATTTAGCGAAAGTAACTTGCAACTGAAAACACGCTAAAGTAATCAGTTTTGTCTAATGTATCAAACTCAAAAAGAACTTTTTCTGTAATGGTTTCCTTGTAGCGCAAAGCTAAAATTTACTAAATTTTCACTTTGAGAATTCCTAGTGGAATTCTGCTTAATCTGAAAGGCACAAAAATAATTTTTTTCTCTAAGTTTTTTTCTTCTCAAATATAGTTCATTTGAACAAGTAGCAAAATTTAAAATGGGCAGTATTTAATGAATTTGTATGTCCTATCATTCACAAAAGTAATTTTTGGGATATCTGTGAAAGCCAAACTTGCCGCCCTGGTGGCGCAGTATCTAAGCGATGGCCTCTGATCATTTGTCCGAAAGGGGTCTGGGTTCGAATCCCGGTGAGGCATGGATGTTGTGTTTGTCTTAAGGCACAGGCTCTCTCCCTTCCCTGGAACCAGTGACCCTAAATTAAGGATGGGTGACTCCTTATAAGCCCATTGAGTTGCTCACAGTGGTCATTAAACCTCCAATAAAAAAATAAAATAAAAAAATAACTCTGTGGCCTTCAGCACCTCTAGAAGAAAATTAATGAACTAATTGGAAAGTTTAACTATTTGAGAAGGAACAGTTAAAAGCCTAATCTGAAATGCATAATTTTTTTTTTTTTGAATAGTGGAATAGTTTCTTCTTTTTTTTTTTTTTTTTTTTTGATTGAAGGTTTAACGACTACCGTGAGCAACTCAATGGGCTATAAGCAGTCGCCCGTCCCTAATTTAGGGTCACTGGTCCAGGGAAGGGAGAGAGCCAGCGCCGTAAGACAAACACAACATCCACGCCTCACCGGGATTCGAACCCGGATCCCTTTCGGACGAATGATCAGAGGCCATCGCTTAGACCACTGCGCCACCTGGGCAGCAAATAGTTTCTTCATAACAGAACTTTATTTTTGAATTTTTTTTTTACTTTGGCAGGCAGCCCTTAGCGTAATTCGGGAAATCACACTTTATATCCTTTGATTTCCTTTTACCACTATTTTTTTTTTTTTGAAATATCTCTAAATAGCAAACATTTGATCTTAACACTAGCACTACTTCTTACAAAACATTAATTTAATAGGAAGATAGAATAGCGTTAAAAACTTTTTTCTTGATTTTTTTTTTTTTTTGTTAAGAAGGAAGAAAAATTCTGAGACTATATGAAGGGCCCCTGAATTTTTTAGCTCCTAGGGCCCCAAAAGATCTAAAGTCACCTCTGTGCACTTGTAGATTACTCTATCTTCTAATCAGAAATTGTCAAAATATTCCCTCCCTCCCAAAAAAATAGTGCCTAAAATAACTCTTGCCATGTACAAAAGAGTTTGAAATTTGGGGAAATGCTAAAACTTCCTGTCTACCATGAGCACACACACCCAAACTGTCTGGAACAAACAAGAAGCTATTTAACTTCATTAATAGAAACTCACCCAAAGGTTGTTGCTTCTTGGCACATTTACTGCACACATCTTTCGGTCGACTTGTCATAATGCAGGATAGGCCTTTCATGGTCGTTGTACCTGTGTCTTCACATATACTCTCACCTGTTGTTGTTTTTCAGCCAACATTTTCCAGACATGCTCACAAATTTCCCACATGTGGGCACCTTTCATTAACTACAACATATATTAAAAATTCTAAAACACTATACAGAACCCTCTCGTCATTCATCGAAAACTTTAACCCTAACTCTCTTGTGAACATGGCTGGAAAATGTTGGCTCAAAAACAAAAAAACAGGCAAGAGTATATGTGAAGACACAAGGAAGAAATACGATGACCACGAAAGGCCTATCACACATCATGAAAAGTCGGGCGAAAGATATGTGCAGTAAATATGCCAAAAAGCAACAACCTTTGGGTGAGTTTCTATTAACGAAAGTAATTACAATTTGCACATAAAATATAAGAACAATTTTCGGGAATATGTATGTATTCTCAGGTTGTGTCTTTTGTTATTAAGAAGCTATTTGTTAAGAAGCAGTAATTCCCGTTTCCAGGTAATACTATGAGATAACAAATTTAAATAAAATCAAACAGCTTTGTACTTCTACAGTACATAAAATGGAGCTGCCATAAAAAAAAAAAAAAAGCAATTTAACACAATAACAAGACAAAGACATGAAAATTAAAATCTCAATCAATAGTTCTCCAAAGAGAGAATAAAAAGAACAAGAACACCATTTTACAAAAGTTTGTTTACCCAAACATCCTGCATATATTTATATAAAATGCCGCATGTAAACAACTGATTATTTTTTTTTTCTTGCATAGAAATTTAATAGAAATGTTTTACTTCTTTCTTGCATAGCCTTGAAGTCATTTTAGCAGAAATCAGTATCGCATCTTGCATATGAATCTCAGAAAAATGACACTTAAAACGTAACATTGGTGCCTATTTATGAACAGAATGCTGGGAGAATATTAATAGAGCATCTTACATTTATTAGGATAAAAAAAAAAAGCCTATACCCTATGCACACATGTTTACAAGTTAGAAAGACATTGCTGTACAATTTTGAACTACCTTTTATACCTTTATGCATATGTCTGTGAATTCATAACTTCCCGGAATAATGTCAAAACCACTTTCTGGATGGGGTAATAAATCAAGGTCTTTAGATATATCATATATCTTAATAAATTAACCACGCTCCTCAGAATTTCACGTGCGAAATTATCCTAAACAAGCAGCAAGCAGCGCCATCTACTGAATAAAGAACAGATCGCTATCAGATCAGAATCATGGAGCTCAGAATCCATGGAGGAAGGAATACGGAGGCGATGCCTTGAGCGGTAGCCCGCATATTAGAAAATCGTGGATAGTTTCGCAAAGGATCATGGGATACACTTACCCAAAACCCTTCAGAAGCATAGAGCATCGCGTTGGTTTGCGCTGTGTGGAATGAATGTATTTTTTATTTATCTGCATAGTGGTTCGAAAAAATGCTTTCCTGTTCAGCTTTTGGATGTACGAATCGACCTTCTAAAAGATTCCAGGAGTTACACTTCACATGAAAGTGTTATTTTGCATTTTTATTATATAATTCGTGCAGTGCGTAGGAACATGTACCCCCAAATTTTGGAGAGGCGTACATTA
This sequence comes from Macrothele yani, assembly GCA_039090855.1. Lineage (NCBI taxonomy): Eukaryota > Metazoa > Arthropoda > Arachnida > Araneae > Macrothelidae > Macrothele > Macrothele yani. Next base: position 63,946,761 of record CM076999.1, on the reverse strand, counting down.
ATATCTACTGTATGAGCAAACACAAACCAATCATTCATGAAGAGTGAACTGTAAAATTAATATGCTGCTAATTTTTTTATTCTCTTTTTTTTTCAAAGAAATATCACTGGTCATCTGTTGTTGTTTTTTCTATCCGAAGCTTGTAGTGGGAGGCTTTTCATCCACCAAAAACTGGCCAACCATCTGGGAAACTCCAGCAAATTAGTTCTGCAGGGAAACGCCAAGTGCGAGGTTTTTGTTAATAACTTCAAACAGCATATGGTAGGGCTTGGGCTTGATAACATACTTGTGATCAGTGTTTCTTTTCTCTTAAAATTCCATGCATCTTGATCAAGTCGTCCTTTCTGCACTTTGAAAAAAATTAATGCACAAGTGGACATTTCAGCGCCCGCAGGCACGGCACTAAATTTTTTTTTTTTTTTTTTTTTTTGATTGGAGGTTTAACGACCACCGTGAGCAACTCAATGGGCTTATAAGCAGTCGCCCGTTACTAATTTAGGGTCACTGGTCCAGGGAAGGGAGAGAGCCAGTGCCGTTAGACAAACACAACATCCATGCCTCATCGGGATTCGAACCCAGACCCCGTTCGGACGAATGATCGGGGGCCATCGCTTAGACCACTGCACATACCACTCATAGAACTCCAATTCCTCGATATCTCCACCATCATTTAGCTTTGCCCCAGACCAATGTGCTTTTTACATCAATTTTCAGCCTATGCATCGTTCAAAGTTTTTAATATAGACTTCATAATGCTTCAATGGTACTACCTTCGTGGGTAGAGCAGTTTTTATCTTATTGCGGTTTTACTTTATTAACGTAAACAAAAATGATAAGAAATTTCATTCGTTTTTGTAAAGAGTTATGTAACATTTCCTGAGAAATCCCTCTTTTCCAAACCCTGCTGACAGAAATTCATCCTAATGTTGACTTGTCCCTGCTCAATATTTTAATGGAAAAAAAGCACAAAAATTAAAAAGAGAGAACACAAGAAAAAAAAACTTCTCCATTCATTTTCTGATAAGAAATTAATAATGTGAACTTTTTGTCAGCAATAAAAATAATAATGGTAATAATTAATAATAATATGATGATAACAATGTTCTTTCGGATGAATTCCTGATCAGTATACGTATTTTATGAAAACTCTAATATACTACCCTCCCCCCCCAAATAAATTCGTAGGGGGTCATCCATAGATGGCTTAATTCTTGAGATGTAAGGTTCATGAGCTTGTATCCCCCTAAATCAAAAGCGTTCCTACGCCACTGAATTCGTGTGCTTGTGAGTAGGATGGGGTGGGGGACTTTACGATTGACATGTTTCGAAGAACTTTAAAATGTGAGATTATTCTAGAGCCCCCCGATAAAACTTTGCCCCAGGCCCCACAAAAATACCATCCGGCCCTGTCTGCGGGTCACACATAAACCGAGATGTACCTACCGAAATTCGCGACAAAATGGAATTTGTTTGGACAGATTGATTACTAACTGATTTTTATATCTAATGCACCTCACTTAATCGAGTACGAAAAAAATTCACACAAAAGATTCATAGTAACATAGTAACCGTTTGTTGTTATGTTACATATGTGTGACGTTTTTAATTTTTCTGGCACTCGAACATGTAATGAATTTTATTTGTGTGATTAAAGCAGTAGATTTTTAAAATTGGTAAATTTACAATCTGTATCATGCAATTGGATTTTCAGGTTTCCAAAAAAACCAGGAAATAGCAGCTAAATGGATTAGGGCTATTAAAAGGAAAAACTGGGAGCCTTCAAAGTCAAGCACATTATGCTCAGATCGAACACTTTGGTGAACATCAATTTGATAGAAGTTCCACTTTAAGAGTACATTTAAAGCCTGATGCTGTACCTGATGAATTTGATGCATTTTATCCTGATCATTTAAAAAAGGTAAATTTCGAAATATTGATAAAATATGTACCATTATAATTATTAATGTAATGTTATTTTCTAATTGATGTTTGGATTAATATTAACAACATATCATATCACTTCAAAGAGCTGAACTTCCCATTATTGGTATAATATTAAATTCAACGTTAAGGTAATTTATTCATCATTTACACACAAGTATGTAAAAAAGCTGTAAATAAAAAAAATTACCAACAAATTTGGATTATTTTTGCATCGTCACTAATTAAAACTCATAATTTACAGAAGATGAAATTAAGAAAACCACCAACAGAGAGAAAAATTGAAGTGCACCCTGAAGTTCAGGTACCAAATATTGAATGCAACCAGGGACGGTTCGTCATTAGAAGCCGGGCCCCACCTAAAAATTTCTATTTTTAGAAATAATTATTTTCTTGCCCTGATTCTTATTCTCTCTCTTAACTACATGGTGATAAACCTTTCCCTTCAAAAACCATTACCTAAGGAAAAGTTTCCTTCAAAAGCGAAAAACTATTCCCTGAGGAAAGAGATCACGTTCATAGTGTGAGGTTATTGGGGCCAGCTCCAACAGGCCCCAGTAACATCACTACGCAAGCGAAGAGGAGACGATTTCCTCCCAGTCTCATTCAGCATGATGACCTACATACAACACTGCCTTAACGCGTGTGCAAAAGTTGTGGGGCCAGATAGATCAGGCCCCACGCTAATTTGATTGGCCAAGAGAGTATCCATTTCCTTAACGCCGTGGGTTGACCAGTGGCGGCTCGTGGTTTGGTAAGCAGATAGGGCACATAACAAACCAGTGCTTAATATGGGTTGCAACACAATGATTACGTAATACACACCACCACACTTAATGAAATAATATATTTAGATATTAAAAAAAAAACTTAAAAAAAAACAACAGAAAGCAGGTTGCTTGTAAACAGTACACAGTGTACAAACAGAAACACTCCTTTGTTATGAAACAAAAAATTCCATCTCAAAGTTATCTGGAAAAAATAGGAAATTTCCTCGACAACAAAGAGAAGTTTCTGTTTAAAAACATAAAAAACAGAAAGCGCTTTTTCTGTTTACAAACAGGCAGCTTTTTTATTTTTGCGACATACTGTATATATCATAATTTTGCTATACAAACGTGCAGCGCAGAAGGGCAGTTAAAGTACACAAAAGGAAAAAATATTTAAACAGAAACTGCCCTTGATATCCTAAATGCACAAATTAGTAAGTTTTGTAGGCGAAGTCCATTGTTCGTTCTTTTCTCTGAGAAAATTTATCAGTGACCTTATTGTTAAAGTCAGGAATATCCATGATAAAGTCTCTTTCTATAGATAGCATGGCAAGAGCAGATAGTCTGTCTTGGAGCATTGTGTTGCGCAAGAAAGTTTGTATTCTTTTTAAAGTTGAAAAGCAGCATTCTGTTTCAGAAGTTGACAAGGGGAATAGTAACAATAATTTTAAGCAGTAATACCTTTCAGAGAAATTAGTGACAAGATTTGTGTCAATAAAAAATGACAATAATGGAATGGCTCCCGATACTGTCCTAAATACATTTCTTCGATAAATTAACTGGAGTTCCGTTTCCAATTTCTTTCTGTCCAGAAATGGGTAAGCTTTAATTGTTGATGTCAGATATTCAACAGGAAATTCTTTATCGTATTCGGGAAACTTGTCTGAAAGAAACAAATTAGCTGCAGATAGATGACCTACGAAGTCAAATCGTTATTTCGTTTGCATGAGGATGACATCACATATTTCTTTCCTTGGTTTCTCTTATTCTGCTTTCATAATTAGTTTGATGTTTTCTCTTCCGAGTTAGTTGAGTTTCTGATTCTGAGGTCACAGTCTCAATGCTTTCTCTGATTTGCTCCATGCTCGACTGGAAGCTGTGAATATGACATTTAATCTGAGCTGGATCAATTGCCCTTTTTTGAATTTGGTTGTATAGCATGTCGACATGAGGCATTATTTGATGGAAAATAGTAAACCAGAAGATGAAGCCCTCGTCCTTTAATATATGCTTTAAACCACTGGTTTGAGCAATAGTAGATTGCTGCTTTACATAATCTCTTGTTCCTATTGCTTCCGTGCATTCGACTAGTTCTTCACGATTCTCATACGCAATGCTGACTGCTCTGGCTTGAAAATTCCACCTAGTGTCTGATGTTTTTGGCAAACGACGACCAACTATTTCATTAAGTATTTCGGTTCTTTGAGGTGATTTGGAGAAAAATGGGCACACTGCTCCCAGATTGGCGAAATGGCCTGACATAGTGTCTTCTGTCACATGGTGTCTTCTTCCCAAAGCCCCAAAGAGATTAAAAGCGTCTACTGGTAAATAGTAGGCCCAAAGAGATTGTACACCAGTTGCAGAACAACTGGTGTACAAGTGAGATCAAATATGCATTACATGAGCTACGTAAGTGAGTTAACTGGCGATCAAAAATTGCTTTATTATGATCAATTAAAGTTATTGGGCAATTGTGGTGACCCATATGTAATTCCATACTAATTTTTCCTGAACAATATTGAGGTCTTGTCAAGAATAAAACACTGCGATATTGTTAGTTATTTCGTTTTTTGCACTAACACCTTCACTCCCGAGCAAATGAAATCCTACAAGTCATTCATAAAGAAAGGTTAATTTCAGTCTAAATATCTTTAGAGAGTGTTTGTAGATAACGCATCAGTAAATTTATGAGCATACCTGTTACAAAATGTAAACTACACACTCTAATGTTCCTTCGTTTCCGGTCATCAATGTCAACTCTGCTGATAAGTGATAACCACAAAATTCGGGGCTTCTGAATATTTTTTTATAATTCTGATCTCACTTCGTTCACTCAGATGTTAATCTATAATAGGACACATCATTATCTCTCCCACTTCGGTTAACGGAGCTGAAAATAGCACATAACACCATCTTCCTTAACGCGCCACAATGCAAATCCAAGCAGTGTTTGTACACCAGTTAATCCCCAAAGTATAGCGTCTAGAAGGGACACCAGTTAATCCCTTCTAGACGCTATACCCAGGGCGTCTGCTAGGATGGTTTACGTTGCTGTGACGTCATATGCATACGGTCTATAGGCGTACACTATATATGTATACACACATTGTGTACGTATACTATATATATATATATAGCCCCCTCTAACAGGAATCCCTGGGCCACTGGTTGGCATACTCCACAGCTAAAATTTAAAAAATTGGCCAATAGTAAGGGGTAATCTAATCGCGACAACATGCATGGAATCAGCAGCCTGTTGGTACGCAGAAATCCACTTCTGATGTCACATGAATAAGGTCAATAACGTCCCAACATTGTATTTTACTTAATCATATCATCATCATTGTCAACCATTATCAATCCACTGCTGGACGAAGGTCTCCCCAAGTTTCCTCCACAACGGTCTGTCTTGTGCCAGTCTCCACCATGTCACCCCTGCATACTTTCGAATTTCATCCACCCATCTCCCATGTGGTCTTCTTCTGGGTCTTTTCCTGTCCCTTGGAATCCATCTAAAATTTCGGCTGTCCATCGATGATCTGTCCTTCTGGCAGTATGTCCAGCCCATTGCCATTTCAGGGATTTATATTTATATATATATATTTCCAAGGGAAATTTTGTGGAAAACTAGGGAATTTCTGCCTATGATCTACGGAAACATTTGAGGAACTGGTTGGCAGTGATTGGCAGCACTGCTTGTATCCAAAGTGGGTATATCACAGAGAAGAGAGGAAAATGCAGACCTTCGTCAACGCAACATACTACTGCCGGAATTTGAAAATAAACAACGGAAAAATATCAAAGCAATGGCAAATAAAAAGTAACAAACTGACATAATTGTATCACGAATCAAACATCTGTAAACATCTGCCCGAAGGATCAAATGGAATTACGAAAAACAAAATACAGTAAGGGCTCTACTCTGATATAAATTTCACTTATATCGATTTTTAACAGTTAAAAAATAGACAAAGATTTCCTACATATAAAAGATGAAATAATTATCCGCCGAAAATAACTTCTACGAAATAACGAAAAGCGTTGTTATAATCACAGAATCACACAGTGGTAACGGTAGTAATAACAAGCAAAGTAACCAATTTCGAATTATGAGCGTTACAGTAGGGACGTTACGTCAGAGAGCACGTGGGGTTTAGTTCCATAAAGCGCCGACGGTGCTCTGCTATCGTTCTTTTTCCCCGCCCACCAATTTCCATAACTCTGGCTTGTGCACGCTCTGCACAGAGAAGAGAGGTACAGAGTGGGCACTCTAGAAGATCGTAAAGGAAATTCTCCACTTTGTCCGATGGCAACAGCATAATGTTAAACTCACATAGACGTTGGCGGCCCCACGGCCTGTTAATGAGAACTAAAAGTGACGTCACAACTACGCTCCTCCCACTTGTTTACAAATGTCTCTCTCGACTTTCCTTCCCTGCGAGAGCCGCCATTTTCCTTACTTCCCGAGTTGGTTAGGTTCACTGTAGCGTGATTGACCGAGGAATTTTGCGGTAGGTGTAACGGAATTAGGCGTATATTCTTAATCGTAAGAACAGCACTTTGCAGTCGGGAATTATACTGAGAAATAAAGTACTAACTCTGACTTAAAAGAAACTAGTAAATCTGTAGCAGCTTTCGTTCTCAAAATGCAGACCTTCGTCAACGCAACATACTACTGCCGGAATTTGAAAATAAACAACGGAAAAATATCAAAGCAATGGCAAATAAAAAGTAACAAACTGACATAATTGTATCACGAATCAAACATCTGTAAACATCTGCCCGAAGGATCAAATGGAATTACGAAAAACATAATACAGTAAGGTCTCTACTCTGATATAAATTTTACTTACATCGATTTTTAACAGTTAAAAAATAGACAAAGATTTCCTACATATAAAAGATGAAATAATTATCCGCCGAAAATAACTTCTACGAAATAACGAAAAGCGTTGTTATAATCACAGAATCACACAGTGGTAACGGTAGTAATAACAAGCAAAGTAACCAATTTCGAATTATGAGCGTTACAGTAGGGACGTTACGTCAGAGAGCACGTGGGGTTTAGTTCCATAAAGCGCCGACGGTGCTATGCTATCGTTCTTTCTCCCCGCCCACCAATTTCCATAACTCTGGCAAAGAATATCTAACTGATAAGAAGGTAAGGCTCAGCGAGACGTAACTAGCGCCACTATATTATGCGGCAAAGAATTACTACACAGAAGCCAACATTACAGGCTGATGCCGCAGGATGCCGAGCAGACTGAGTTAGACTGAGCATGCGTGTTTGTGTTCAAAGAATATAAACGTTTGTTTGTGTTGGCGTTTTGTTCAAAGGTTTCTGCGTTTATAGCTCAGTCGTTTCAGCAAATAATACATATTTGGTTTCAGTGATCTGCAATTGTACCGTCTGTATCAAGCAAGCATGTCTTTGATGGAAGAAAATGATAAATCTACCAGGTGAGTAATTACGGTTTTTTTTTTCATTCTGCTTTAAGTGTTATTAAAGGAATCTTTTGAGCCTTACAAGATTCTTGTTCCATTATATGCATGTTTACATGAAGAAGAGGTTAAATAATTTTCCTCGCCTTTACCTACAATCATTCTCAATATTCTGTACTTTACGTAGCGGCAGCTAATTCTTTTAAAATATAATTGTGAGCTGTATCTATTATCTGTACTTATAATTGACGCTATGTAAGCTTTATTTGTATGGGAAAAAAGAAGCACACGTGTCACAAGTGTTTAGTCAGAGTAATGATAAAATTATTTCATGGTTTTGCATTACTACTTGTGTTGAAAAATGTATAATTTAACACCAGTTGATTCTCGAAAAATGTCATTTTGCAGTATACTTATTAGCGACACTTATTGTTGATGCCCTGTATTCTTTATTGGTGTGGAAAATTGAACTGCATATAACATCTATGATCAATGTAGTAATAAAATCGTTTAATAATCAAATATGTATCTGTTTTATTATAGTAGAAATAATTTTAAGAGCATTGTCTTTTTTTTCAATCTTTTTTGACTTAATATATTGCTTTTTTTTACCGATAACTTAGATATTCACAACATAATCGGAAATCAAGGTAAGTTATTGCTTCATTTTACTTTGTGATCTAAAGCCTAATGGTGTATATGCAGAATAAATAGCAACTGGATAGGGGATATAATAGAACCCACCTGACACCATTGGAGCCTCTAGCTGTATTTTTGAAGTCTGTTTAAAATCATTTTTGATAAGTAAAAATTTGTTTGCAGCTTAAAAAAAAACAACCCCAAAAATAACTTACAAACAAAAAATATATTTTTTATCTAAAAACGTTCGGGCAAGATCGTTTTATGCGTCACTTTATTACAATTTTTTCGTTAAAATGTTAAGCTGCAGCTACGTTTCGTTTGTTTACGTGAAGTTCGTGTCATTTTATTTTTTTAGAGGTAGTATATTTTTTGATTTCCGCAAAAATATAAAGTGTTTCTTTGTTTAAAACGACTTCCAGTTCAGAATTTAAAAGTTGTAAGCAGTTTTATTTTCCCATGACATTAATTTTGAGGCATTTTGGTACCTACGTATTGAATATCAAGACTGAAAAAGTTGGTGCTTAAAGTGATAATAAAACTGCTAAAATTTCGTTAAAATAATATTAATTGCTAATGTATATATTTGTTTCAACAAAAATGGGACAGGAGGGATAAAAGAACAACAAAAACAAATGCTTTAGTAATGACAAAGCCGAAGGAAACAAACGCAGATCATAGCTTCTTTGGCTTCGCTTCCTTTCCGTGAAATAGGCTTCCGTCCCGTGTCCCCTACGCTTTTTGCGCCTGAATGTTAACTTTCCCGCAGAGCATCTACAGCCGCATTACATGGTGGCGCTGCTGTCGCCTGTTTTACGTTATCTCTACGAGAGTTGAGCTTCTTCACGCGAAGCGTTTATATTCTTTGACTCTGGCTTGTGCACGCTCTGACTCTCCATTTTCTGTGACGCTCTGTCTCTCCATTCTCTGTGGGGTATATGATCGGTAAGCTCGATGGTGAATCCCGCCGTGGAATCGTTTGATATCGGGTCAGTTTCTTTAGGTTTATCGGTGCTTTAGGGAGTTTGTGGTGTTTTGAAAACGTTGACGATACAATCGAAAATTATTGATTACCTTATCGAGGAATCATAAAAACTGAACAATTTTCATCCTTTCCGCAACATGAATGACAGTGACTTTTCCGAAGCTGTTTCGGAAATCCGTTCCATAATATTCCAGAAAAGAGAGTAATGCATTGTTTTTAATATTTGCTCTTTCACCATTTTAATCCAAGAAGAATTGATGGGGAATGCACCACCTTATTGCCGCCTATTGTATATCACAGTTTGTGTATTGTTACAAAGCATGTTTACTGTTTGTATGATAAAGATGTGGAGTCTTCCCCCCCCCCTGCAGGCTAGTTATGTTTTGAGGAAAAGTGCTATGCTGGTTTTATTCTACTGCCACCAAAACTAGCTGAAATAATTGTTAACAAAAATAACTGGGTTCATTGCAACATGGGATTTGTGGCTTTTATGTCTAATAAGGATTTAATTCATGGCAATCTCTGGTGTTAGTTTCACCCACATAAATATATTTTTTTCAACCAAGTTTCTCCAGTTTTGGATTTTTTTGTTTTTACAAACTTAAGGTAGTAACATGTTTATTTTCAAAGAAGGGAATTAAAGTTTTTTTTACCTTGCAGTTTTTGAGTTCTGAACAGCTTGTCATGTTTTCCACACAGGCAAATTTATTTCTAATGAATGAATTCATGGTACCTCAAGTGCAGACAATTTAATGTGACATAACTAAATGTTTCAAATATTTGCATCCCAGTGGTGAAATTCTAGAATGCCGCCCCGGTGGCGCAGTGGTCTAAGCGATGGCCTCTGATCATTCGTCCGAAAGAGGTCCGGGTTCGAATCCCGGTGAGGCATGGATGTTGTGTTTGTCTTACGTCACTGGCTCTCTCCCTTCCCTGGAACCAGTGACCCTAAATTAGGGACGGGCGACTGCTTATAGCCCATTGAGTTGCTCACGGTGGTCGTTAAACCTCCTATCAAAAAAAAAAAAAAGAAATTCTAGAAAAAAAAATGTGTAAAAAAAAATTCATAAGCTGTGTTTCCAAGATGGCTCAGATAGAAGTTATTAATGTTGATAAAGTGCTCTTAAGACCTTTATATATATGTTTCTATTGTTCTCTTTCTAAGATTTATAATTGGACCCAGGCTGCATGTTTTGGCAGAGAGCTTGCTGTCACGTTTTGGCCCCCACCCTAGGGCCAAAATGTGACAGCATACTGAAATATGCTCTACATAAAGCTGTGGAAGGTCATTCATAAAGTATGGTTGTTATTGGTGATAAACATATTTTGTTCCTCGTCCTACCCTGTACATATTGAAAACATTCATTACATATAGAGAAATTTTATCATTATTTTGTGATGTGAATCAGTTTTCAGTACCAGTGTTAGTTGTAAAGATCTATGGATTCTACCGGTATGACTTGCATATATAAATACATTTTCATGAAATATAGTTGTCTTTCTTTTCGTCTACATAGACATCTACTGTAACATTTGTTGATGTGAAAGTTTGCAATTTCATTAGCACCATAAAGCAGAGTTGACACTCATTTTTTTTTGTGACCACCAAATGGTGCCTCTAAAGAAAAGAAAATACTGATAGGAAGAATTCCTTATCTACCTACTTGTTTTATATGGTTATTGAGTTTTGCCTTTGTATTAAAAAAAACCAAAAAACTTTTTTGTCCATCACTTGCATGGTACTGAGCCAAGTTATCTGATTACGACTTATTATTTTATGGTAATAGGTTTCCTGTCTCCTTAAGAAAAAAGACCCAAACTCTGCTGTGTTCAAGTAATGTCCTGGCACACCTCAGATTCAGTAAAGCAGTGGTGGATTTCCAAATAGGCATGCTCCTAGGGCCAGAGAGTTTGAGGGGCCCTGAAAACATATAACTGGATTGCCAGTAACGTTTTGGTTTTCAGGGACCGAAATAAATAAATCCTTAAAGCGCGCACTTTATTTGTATTGTAAATTGATATTTTACTTTCTCATATTAGTAACATATTTTTTCTTGCTGTTAATATTCCAAATTTTTGAGTTCTTTTCAATGTCTTGGTTTTGAAAGGAACAGTTAAAGTAACTTAGACTCCCATTTAGTGGTAGGTGAAAAAAGAATTCATGCTTCCCAAACTTTTCATTGTGTAAGGCGAATACTTAACTGGCCCGCTGTGACATAAATTACTTTCATGCTACTTCCAGCCAAAGGAAAATTTCTGTGTTCGAACCTTCTCACCTGAATACAGTGTTTCTTTCAGGCATACATCCAGGGGGGTGAAGTCCACCCGGAAATGACCATTGCCCCCCGAGACATTTTTGAATAAGTTCAGGCTATGATGAAAAAGGAAGTTTAGTTTCTTTTTTATGCTACAAATATTTCACCAATTCATCATCATCATTGTCAACCATTTTCAACCCACTGCTGGACGAAGGTCTCCCCAAGTTTCCTCCACCACGGTCTGTCTTGTGCCAGTCTCCTCCATGTCACCCCTACATACTTTCGAATTTCATCCACCCATCTCCCATGTGGTCTTCTTCTGGGTCTTTTCCTGTCCCTTGGAATCCAATCTAAAATTTCGGCTGTCCATCGATGATCTGTCCTTCTGGCAGTATGTTCAGCCCATTGCCATTTCAGGGATTTAACTCTGATCATGATGTCTTCCACTCTTGTCATTTTTCGGATCCACGAGTTCCTCTTGTTATCTCTCCTGGTTACACCAAGCATGCACCTCTCCATGCTGCTTTGAGTTGTCTGCAGCCTTTGTATGTCTCTTTTAGTTAAGGTCCACGTCTCTGCACCATACGTAAGCACTGGAAGGATGCATTGATCAAACACTTTTCTTTTAAGACATAATGGCATATTGCTCTTGAAAATTATGCTGTTTCTTCCAAAAGCTCTCCAGGCAAGTTTTGTACGCCGATTAATTTCTTCATCAATGTGACCCTCACTTGATATCTGCTGTCCAAGATAAACGTACGTGTCTGTTATCTCCAGCTTTTCTCCATCAATCGATAAATCTTCATTTCTTGTAAAAGCATTGAACATCACTTTTGTCTTCTGAAAGTTCATTTTTAATCCCACTTCTTTACTCTTGTCAGCAAGTTCCTGGATCATACTCTGCAGCTCTGATGGGGTAGTTGCAAAAATGACTACGTCATCAGCAAAACGAAGGTGGGTTAGATAATCTCCATTAATCTTTATCCCCTTGTTTTCCCAGCTCAGCGACTGAAAAACACCCTCCAATGTGGCATTAAAGAGCTTCGGAGATATGGTGTCACCTTGTCTCACTCCCTTTCCAATTTTTACGTGTGTTGTATTTTCAAACAGCCTAATCTTTGCACTTGCATTTTCATAGATGTTATTAATAATATTAATGTATGCATCTTCAATACCGCAGGTTTTCAGAGCCATTGTAACTGCTGATGGTTTCACCGAATCAAAGGCTTTTTCATAATCGATAAAAGCCATGCACAATGGAAGTTCATATTCCCTCGCTCTTTCAATTAGTTCTCTCAGCACGTGAATATGATCTATTGTGCTGTAGCCACTCCTGAATCCAGCTTGTTCTCTCGGTTGAGCCATGTCCAGTGTTACCTTCAAGCGGTGTGAAAGAACTTTAGTGAAGATTTTATAAACTACTGATAGGAGGCTGATAGGTCTGTAGTTTCCGAGATCCTCAATGTCACCTTTCTTATGTAGCAGGATCATTGTAGCGGTGTTCCAATCCTCAGGAATCTTTCCTTCATTAAGGCATCGAGTGAAAATTTGGGCGAGTACTGTTTCGATTTCTCCACTTGCTTCTTGTATGATGTCTACAGTAATTCCATCTTCTCCTGGAGCTTTTCCTCACTTCATGTTCTTGATTGCATGTGCAACTTTGTTACTGGTATCTTTCATGATGTCTGGAGTGCATATATCATCCCTTTCATATAATTTGGAGTAGAAATCTTTCACTCTTGTCAAAATTTCGCCTCTATTTCTTGTTACAGAACCATCTTCTTTTCTCAGTGCCATAATCTGTTTTCTTCCCTTACTGAGATGTCCCTTTGCTATCTTTAGGCTTTGGTTGTTTTCAATTGCTTTCCTCACTAGTTCACAGTTGAATTTCCTTACGTCTTCAGTGATACTTTTTCTTACTGTCTTGCATAGCTCTATATATTCCACTTTGGAAGTCACATCTTCTTTAGTTGTCCTCATCTCTCTTCTTTTTTGCATCAACATTTTGGTTTTTCCTGATAATTTGTTCACATGCAACTTGTTCTTAGACCCAGCTAATTTTGTTGCTGTTTCCATAAGAGCTTTGGTTACTTTTCTGTTAACTTCAGAGATGTCCACTTCTTCCGATGTTAGGCCTTCTAAAGCAGAGAACCTGTTCTTCAGTTCTAACTTGAAGGTATTATGGTGTTTTCTAAGGTTGGTTATGTCAATAGATTTTGTTTGTCTTATGAGCTTGCCACGTTCAAGTTTAGTGTTGAGGTGCATCTTACATCTCACCAATCTATGGTCACTACCTGTGTTGAACTTGTTTAGCACACTGCAGTCTTTTATGACGAATTTTTTGTTACACATAATAAAATCAATTTCACTTGTCGTCCCATTTGGATGTCTCCATGTCCATTTCCTGTGTGGCTTTTTCTTGAAGAAGGAGTTCAAGATGAAAAACCCTTCTGCCTCTGCAAACTCAACGAGAGTATTTCCACGCTGGTTTCTGTTGCCATGACCGAATTTACCTACTGAAGTTTCATTCTGTTGCCGTTGCCCTATTTTTGCATTGAAATCTCCCATAATTATTTTCAAGTACTGCTTACCTTTATTATTTAGATGACAAATTTCCTCATAAAATTCTTCAATTTCTTCTTCAGGATGACTTGTGGTGGGTGCATAAGTTTGAATAATCTGAGCCTGGTATCTTTTCGAGAGTTGGATAACAAGTCGTGCAGCTCTGTCAGAGGAACTTTCAACTTCTACAACTTTATCCTTCAGTTTCTTGTTTATTATAAATCCAACACCACTAGTTCTGCCAGTATCTGTCCCACGATAGTAGAAGAGATGTCCACTTTTCAGTTCGATGAGATCTTCTCCTTTTCTCCTTACCTCACTTAGCCCCACGATGTCCCACTTGATCCTTTGTAGTTCCTCTTCCAATTCAAGAAGCCTTGAATCAGAAGATAGGGAGCATCCATTGTAAGTAGCCAAGGTCAGCATCAGATGGCAGCATAGTCCGGTCCTCCGGGGATTTGTCAAGGAGAGGCTGTGATGTTACGCATCACCTGACCTTACATCCCTTTCACCAATTATATTTTTTTAAATATGTGTTCAAATGGTACTAGTTATAGTTTATTTTATTAAAAAGTGTATTACAAACCATGGTATTCTTCAAAATATTATGTCTGGGAATTGTGATTCTGGAACAAGAGTGCGTTGAATGCATTTTAATAGATAAAAATTTCAAGCCTGCGGAACCTCCCCCTTCCCTCCTTTAGCTGAAAACAGTTTGTTATTCCTGAAATGTTTGAAGAAGTAATTACTATATCAGGTATGTATATAGAATTTTTCTTTGGGGGGGGGGGGAAAGAAGAAAGTTTTTCAAACAAAATTGAAGTTAATAAAAAATGAAAGCATTTTTTTCTAATGTAAGTTAGTACATTTTTATTAAAGTAAGGCATTTTTTTCTAATGTAAGTCGCATTTTAATCAAAAACAAAAAAAAATGAAACATTTTCCGGGGGGGGGGGGTAAATGCACCCCTGTGCTTGGTTTATAGTAATTTCTTATATATATATAAATATAGTAGTTAAAATTATAAATAGCAAATGGGAAACTTGTCCCCTCTAAGGTTCCATTTGCACCCTGGCCAAAAAGCCCTGAAAGAAACACTGCCTGAGTTGCAATGAGGACTGCTTGTAGAAACTGTCCTGATGATTGGGGGTGTTGGCTGTTTATTGCCTTTTCCCTTTGGGTTAGGGTAATCAAGGTCTTCCTGAGCTCTAAATAGCCTAAACCAAAAGAGCTAATATTTAGGCTGAAAAAATAAAGACATTCAAGAATGTCACAGTATTTATCTTTTTCTTATGTAATAGTTTTAAAAGAAATTCCTATTTTATTGTAACAACATTTTCTTATTATTTTCTCCTCCCCTGGTTTAATACTGATAATTCAAATACTCTCACTTTTTCTATTCCTTAAATCGACATAAAATTAGCTTTTGAAAAAGCAATAAAAATTTCAATGATACTCTTACTCAAAATGCTGTGGTTCCCACTTTTTCATTTTCAAACAGGATCTTTTGCATTTAATCCTTATGCCTATTTGGAAATCCACCACTGAAAGTGCCAAACCTAATATCCTTTGATTTCTTATTTGCCCCAAAAGTAATTTTTGAAATATCTAGAAACAAAAAGTTTGAGCACAGAGAGACATAGTGATTACACTAACACTGTTTCTTACAAAACATTCTAATAATAGGAAAATAGAATGATATTTTAAAAAACATAAAAACTTTTTTCTTGACTTTACTATATTTTTTTGTTAATTTGACAAATGAAAATTTTGGAGGCATTAGCGCCCAGGGTACCAAAAGATCTAAAGTCACCTCTGCAGTAAAGCATCATATTTCCCTTGGTTGTGTGGATCTGTCATATGAACAAGATGGCTCTTTGATCATACTGTCATGTTAATTATTTTATGATTTGGTATTCTTCAACTTTCTGTGCTTTGTAGCTCACTTGTTAAGCACTTGTGATTATCATTGTAATACAAAGTTTTGTCACACCTCAAGAACTGTTATATATTTTGGTATTTATCATCAGTTGAAACTTGTAAAAATTCTCAAGAACTGTTGCAGTTTTGTAACAATATTATTTTGTTGTAATTATTCAGAAATAATCTTTAGTGAAGAAATTATTTCTGCTCTGATATGAAGTGTGCACTTGCATCTCATTGATGACTATTCCAGATTTTGGAGTTGTTTGAAAATAGGTAGTTGAAATACTGCTTCAAAGTGATGGTGGTGTAAGGCAGTGGCATAGCCAAACATTTCTTAATGGAGGGGGCTCATGGGTTTGGTTCATTGGTGAAAGCCTTGTATATACGTATATGTCGCTTTAATTTCGGGCTGAAGGGAGGGGTTCAAATCTGAACCCCCCCCCCTCTGGCTACGCCACTGGTGTAAGGTGATATTTTAAGAACTGCTTTAAATTAAAGGTGGCTTAATGTTGTGCTAAAACAAATGCTTGATACCAGTGGTGGCTTGTGCCGCTGAACATGTGCGTGCTACGACTTACCTGCCCTTTCCAGCAAACCAGCAAAGACCTTGGAATTGGGATTCTATCTCACCATCCACCATAAAAAAAAAAAAATCGAAAAAGGAAAATTAAAAGCAACTTCAAGTGTTTTTTGTAATTATGTGCAAATCTATATGAATTTTTAATTATTTCTTCACCCTTTTAGCATCAGTAATTACATTAATGATATTTTTAGTGTTAGTGGTTAAATTTATAACCACATATTCAGTAAAATATTAAGCCTAATATTTTGCAGAATATATAAATTTATTAATCTGCAATGACCTCAGTTGTCTAGAAAACACATTCAGCTGTGGATCATCTAAAAAATTTTCTCAAGTTTTTTGAAGAACTTTTTATTTCTGTATTTTTAATGCTAAATATTTTTGTGGTGTCTTTGTTCAGTGTACAGTCCACCTTGTAATCTTATTATTTGGGATTTTCAATGCACTTCTGAAGAGTTTAAATATGAATTAATTATGCATGAATTGGCTAAATTACTCTATCTGTTACACTATAAAGTTTATGAAATGCAAAAAAAAAAAAAAAAAAAAAAGGTATAGGCTTGTGACTATTCATCCAAGATGGGTCCAGATTTGAATCCCGGTGAGGCATGGATGTTGTGTTTGTCTTACAGCACTGGCTCTCTCTCTTCCCTAGAACCAGTGACCCTAAATTAAGGACAGGCATCTGCTTATAGCCCATTGAATTGCTCATGATAGTCGTTAAATCCCCAAACAAACAAACAAATAAAGTATAAGTAATTGCACATGGATCAAGCTTTATTTTTAGGCCTTCATCAAGAATTGTGAATCCAAAAGATTTTACTTTGGATCCTAAGGATTTTACTTCATTTTTTCTCTCTAAAGTTTTTAAAGAAAATGATCATTTCAAGAAAGAATATACTGAATCAAGTCATTCAAGAAATTAAAAGATTACAAAAATTTCACTACAAAGAAAAAAATAAAATAGAAGGGCATAAAAAGAATTTGACTGAATGATCACTTAATTTTCTTAAGAGCACGGTAACAATCAGATAAGCTTTCCTTCTGTTTTGGTCAACTACCACATCCTGTAGGAATTGCGGGTAAAACTTTGCCCTGCCCCCAGTTCCAATAGGAGGAAAAAGATTGGAGCGTGCTTAGAGAAGTTTAGCACTGTGCAAGCCTTTGTGGACTGTTTAAGAACACCCAGGGGGTTGTGACGTAAGCTGTGAGAGCAGCCACACTATATTGGTGTGCTGACCAACAAGTAGCAGGAAAGATCAGGAACCACGACTTCAGTTCTTAATACAATGTTTTTAAGACCAATCGGTGAACAAGAGCTCTTTTTGGTTTTGGCCCAGTTAAAAATAAGATTTTGTGCTGGTAGCAAATCATTGATTAATGCATGTACTTTCTGCTAAAAAATATTTGAATTGCCATTCATATTATTTTAATACAAATTACAATTCAAAATTTTTTAGCATGCTACAGCACAGTAGCATGTAGTCATGATATTGAAATAACTGGGTAAATCATGCCCATTAGACCTGGGTCAGAAGTCACATCACCATTGCTGAAAAATCACTGTCACCATTATGAGCCATGACTCAAACTAACAGTTCCAAAAACACCATTAAGGTTTCGCATCTTTGACCTTGGTGAATATTATGTTCTAAGATAAATTTCCCCTCTGCAGGGAGCATTTATCCTGAGGGTTGTTGACTGCTCAAAATGAAGAACCAAGTGAAATTATCACCCTAATCCTGTTGGGGTAGTGGTGAGGACATAGGAGTGGTCAAAGTGCTAGTCTAGTTTTGCCTAATAAGGGAACAATACCTGTTTTTCTTTTTCTTCCATTTAGTGCTCAGCTTCTGTTCTGTGTGATGCTCTACTCTGTTTGTGCTTTGTGTCGTACTCCTCACAAAACTGATTTTGTTACTTTTTCAGGTAAAGACAATTCTGGCTTTTTTTACAGCTCCATCACTGCTGTCACAAATGTTGATTTGGTCATTGTTACAAGTAAGATAGTGACAGCTCTGACACACACACACACACATGCACACTGCTCTCATAAATGACTATTTTATCACCATTTAAAGACCAGTCACTACCATCACTGTGACAGCAAAATCACTTAAACCTACCCTAGGTCTCTGTTGAGAATAAATATAAATTTTTCTTCATCTGTGGCCTATCATCATCTCGTATCTTAGAATTTCTACATCCTTCTGTAGGCTTTGGATTTCTTTTCTCAGCTTCCTACTTATTTTATTGTGAGCTCTTCCATTAAATCGTTTCAAAAGATGTTTTTCTGGTGGCATATGCTGAACATGACCAAGTTACTGGAACTGCTTTTTATTACCAAAGCCAGAGCAAGTCATTTTTTGGTGGGAGTGGGGTGAAATTACACCCCTTCAAATTCAAAAGTTACCCACTTCCACTCAAATAGCATGCAGTTTTTGCCATCTCATACTTCCTTTATAGGAGGAAAGTGTTATGATATTTCAAAAATGGCACTTCCAGTTTTTGATATAATTTTACTCCTAGTTGTAAATGAATTTATGGCACCTCTATTCATAGTGTACTGTGGAATTAACTTTTTTACGGGTCTTATAGAGGTTATTAAAGAAATATTACAGGCAAACTTCGGGACATGCAATGAGTTCTCCACTAGCACCTCTGCTAGCAAATTATTATGTAAGTAAACTAGAGACAAAAATCCTTATACAACCCTCAATATTTGCTCTCTATGTAAGGTTCATGGATGATGTCCTAATTATAGTAGATACTGTGGACCAATCTCTACCCTCTCAGATTCTGGCAGAATTTAACTTACTAGAAAATACCTTGCAGTACACTCTGGAGCTGGAAAAAGACCATAGCATCAATTTCTTTGATTTAACCTTGACCTCAAGAGAGGGGAGAATATTCGCTCAGCTTTTTAGAAAACCCACCAACACAGGGAAGATGTTAGACTTCTGCTCATTCCACCCTGATTATATTAAATCGAATACGGCGAGACAATTTTTGGAAAAAATTGAAGTCCTGGTCTCTTCAGCTACTCAAAAATATCTTCACAAAGAAGAATTAAAAGAAATATTGGCAGAAAACAATTACCTCTCCCCATATGTTGAGAAAATATTTAGAGAAGTGCCAAAAAAGAAGCAGGAAATAAACAACTTCAAATTCACCAGCAAAATTACGTACCACAAGGGACTTTTCGAAAAGCTGAAGAGGATCAGAACAAAATATAATATCAGGCTTGCTCCAGATCTAAATAACAATTAAAAGAAATTCCTGCCAGCTTTAAAGCAGAAAGAAGTGGACATCCAATTGCAAGAAGGAGTAATATATTGCATCGACTGTAACTGCGGACTCAGCTATATAGGAGAAACAGGGAGAAGTATTAAGGTCCGAATGAAAGAACACCAAGCATCTATTAGGAACATTAGTAACAAAACAGGGCTAGACAGACATATACAAGCAAGTGGACACTCCATAAATTGGGACTCAGTAAGAATAATCGCCCACCAGTCAAACTTAGTAAAGAGGAAACTAAAAGAAGGGATCGAAATAGCAAGAAGAAGAAGTACCACAATTAAAAATAATTGCAGTTGGACACTTCCAACTGAGTGGCTGCAACTACTCCAGTGACGTAGTCCTGATGACGAACTAGGCTTTAGTTCGAAAATTTGACCACCAACTTTTATGAATAATAACCTCTATAAGACCTGTAAAAATGTTAATTCCACAATAATTTTACCGAAAAAAAGTTTGCAGTTAGGAAGACATTCTGGCTGCACTTTTGAACTCTACTCAGAAACTTCATACAAGTATTTTTTCTCTTTGTTGTGCTGCATCAGTTAGATTTTTTGTTTACCCTTCCCCCCCCTGTCTTTCTCTTTTTTTTTCTGCATGCATAACATGCCTGATCACGGTCAAATTTGAAAGCACTTAAAAGAAAAAATACAAATTCAACAACACTTTTGAATATTCAGTTCTTTTTCAATAATTTTAAAATGCCCCCTCACAAACTTTTGTGTTAGCAAATAAGTTGTCAGAGTTTAACTGTCTGTGCTGTTGTATTCTGTATGGAAAAGACAGCCAGTGAAGAAAGGTGTTCTTGTAACACTGATGTTCTTAGATTCATTTTCATTAATTTTAGCTAGCTGAATGCCCTTTAACAGGAAACAACTGAAACTAAAATAGTCAGCTGCCAAAATTGCATTCGGGTAAGCTTTGTGTACGTCATGTTCAAACATGTAACATAAAACAGCAATGCACTTCTTTGATCTTAAATTTTCTGGCATCACTTGACAGAAAGGTAGTAACTCTGCAATGAAATATTCATTGTTCACGTTCAACAGCAATTTCTTTAATCACAGTTATGGGCTCTAGACAGATAAACTTCTGCATATTCAAAATTGCATTTTCTCTTTTTAGTGTCTTCTGGTGACCTTGAACACTCAAAAGATGCTTCCTATTTATATGAAGTAGTCAAAACTAAGTAAATGCCCAACAACCAATGGATTTAAATATCAAGTAAAATGTAAAGCTATGTAAATGACAACAACACAGCACTCAGCAGAAATGCAGAATGAAAAATAAACTAGCACAGAACAAGTGAGTTTCACACATCAGATAGTGAATGTAACAATTGAAAAATGCATTCAGGATAAGGCTTGGAAAAATTCTGTTCAAGATTAAATACTCAGAAGAGCTCTCTGATACAGAACAAAGATGACTAATGAGCACTTCATCCCTATGGTGTATTTGTAAAGGTCACAGCGGTTAGGAATTTCCTAAATGCCTTTCTACTGATTTAGGTTTCTTTAGGAATTACAGTTTTTAGTGAATTTACTCACATGTGCATTTCTAAATTTTATGTCCCTACATGACCTCTTTGGGAGGGCAAGTGCTCCCAACTTCAGTGGTAGCTGCAACCCTGCTTGTTACTATATCTGTTGCATTATAGTAGTTGTTGAATTTATTCAATGTTTACTTCCTTATTTGTTTTATAGTCAAACCAGTATATGCAGTTTATAAATAATATTGAAATTTTGATTAGGTTTTGTGCAACAATTCATGAATAGAAATTAAAAATTGACCTCCACATGTACCTGAGCCCCCTCCCCTCCAAAAAAAAAATTAAATGTACAAATGAATGAAAAAAATGAAGCCAAATGGATCCTTCTGGAAAACAAATTCCTGAATTTTAAAAAATAAAAGATGTGTAAATGTAGAAAAGGTGAGAGCCAATATGGAGGTACACATAACACTTTATATCAGCAGTTCTTTAGAAAAGAACCAGATAGTTTTTAATTGCTGATTTGTTTATTAAATGTCACTGCTGTCAAAATTAGACCTTTCATTTTAGACAAACTGCTACTGCATGCTTTCAGTGTTTTAGGGAGCGACTGTTTCAAATACCTTGTTAAAAAATATTGCTGAAGTCTGCAATAATAGTTTATCCTCATTAAGCATATGTGTAATTTGCATCTTTCAAAAAAAGAAATGTTTTTTCTGTTGCCTTTCTATATATTACTAAATAGCTTAATTTTAATTACATTTACTATTTTAAGTTTATAATGAAGTTAAATTTTCTGGTATATTTAATCTTCCCTGTCCTCTGTTTCTGAGCCCCAAATAATGATGCACAATGGAAATAACAAGCATTTACTGTATTTATATTTTTTTCTTTCTTCTTTTATATATATCAGATTGCTCACATTGCCTTTCTTAGAATTAAAAAAGTTGGAAATGAAATTTTTTACCAATTTTTAACATTTCCTTTTTCATTGTAAAGGATATTACTGAGGATACATGATCCACATATGAATCCATCATCCCATCTGCTTTGGACTACTTTGCTAGTTGTACAGAGAGGAGACTGCTTATAACCTCTCGAGCTGCTTACGGTGGTTTTTGCCAATGTGACATGTCAGCAATTGCCAAGTATTTCGTGTCTTTCTAAAGCGTAATATGTATCTCTTTCCTTCAGATGAATTAGTCTCACTTCAAGTGGGGAAGCAGTGGATGATCTGCCTACTCACAAGGCTTCCTTTTCTCTTTTGACTGATACAATACTCAACAGTTCTTATGCTGGCTAATTATATAGGGTGTCCATTAAGTCTTTCCCACTTTACAAAAATGAATATTAAAAAATGTATTAGAGGTACAAGAATGGAATTGCATGACAATGATGGTTCACAAGTTTTTTTTTCCAGTGTCAGTACACCTCTACATGGGCACCATTTGTGGCCCATGGGACATCTAAGCGATATTTGATTTCACACCATGTTTTGTTTAACATCTCAGCAGAGACAGAACCAATGATGTCCATTATTCTATTCTTCTAAGTCTTGACATCTTGAACACTGCTAAAGTAAACTTGGTCTTTCACATAACCCTGCAGGAAAAAGTCTAGAGGTGTTATGTCGAGCAATCAAGGTGGCTATGTCATGGGACCGCCGTGGCCAATCCATCTGTTCGGAAATGTGGCATTCAGGAACTCACAAACCATTATTAACCAATGTGGTGGGGCACTGTCATGTTGGAAAATAACCGAAGTTTGGAGTGCATGCACTGAGGTGCTAGAAAAAGTTCCAGCATGTCCAGGTACACGTGTTGCATGTTACCATAGGCTCTGTAAAAAAGAAGGGTCTGATGATTCTGTCATGCATCAGGCCACACCATACATTCAGTTTCGGGCTAGCCCTCTGTTGTTCAATGACATAATGGGGATTTTCTGATCCCCAGATTTGCACATTGTGCCGATTTACTGTAACAATGTGGAATGTAGCTTCATTTGAGAAACAGACACAGTGCAGATAATCTATCATGAGCTATGCACTGCAACATCTCCATCACAAATGCAGCATGGCAAGTCCGGTCATCAGGCTGAAGAGTTTGAATGATCTGTTCTTTATAAGCATAGAGATGAAGACGTTTATGTAAAATTTTGTGAACCGTGGCAAGGAGAATAAATCCCAGTTTCCAGTGCAGCACGAAAAATGGATTTCCTGGGGCTTCACAGAAATGTCTCCTAAACAGCTGCAGCCATCTCTTGTGTAACCGGTATTCAGCCTGCTCAGGGAAGATCGCCAACACTACCCACCGGTTTAAATTTTTCATACCAAGCATTTATGCTTTTTTGGTCCAGTGGTGATAATCTGTATTCTTTTCTAAAATGACGTTGTACCGTCGATTTGGTCTCGTGGAACCACAACACGCAACCTGCTTTTTCTTGCATAGAAGCCATTATTGATGAAATGCTTCTCTTATTCAGCAGTAGCGCTCACCTAAAGAACAGAAAAAAACAACTTTGAGTGCTGCTATATTATGTTTTTATTTTTATTTTAACTTAGGTACATAGATTTTTTATATTAATTTTTGCAATGTGGGAAAGACTTTGTGGACACTTTGTACTTAAATTTTTTGTATTTCACTCTGTAGTTCCTTAACATACTGATCAACTTTTTCCTTGGTACCCAATCAAAAGCTTTTGCAAAATTAAGAAATAATACATGAATACATGCACATGCACATGTATATATTCTAATTGGCTATACAAAAGTTTTCAGGAGCCGTCCTAAGTATATTATTGTGGCATCTTTTACACAGTTTTTCATTCAGCTGACCATACACCATTTTTTTCCAAAACACTTCACTCAGTTTGCTTGAGTAAACTTTGCAAGAAACAATAGTTTGGGATAGTGATGTGAGAAAAGATTATTTTCTGAGAATTCCCTAATTTTTCATTTCCTCTTAGAATAATATATGGTGTTCAACTTTTAGATCACCTTAAAAATAGAGCTGTCTCGAGCATTTTAGGTGGTTTGAGCAAGTTGTAGAATGTTCCAGAATGCTGCAAAACTTTCTAGAAAGTTCATGGATCAGGATTCCTGACAGAGTAAGAGTACAGGTGGAAAAATTAGCTAGTCCAATGCCCAGAACTATCTGTTTTTATGTTCGGATGAGAGCAAAATACTTTTGTTAGCCCAGGACTACCATTTAAAAGTTTATTTTTTTCAAAGCTGTGGCCCTTAAGCTAGTGCATTTTCTCAAATATTTTGCAGGGTTTTTTTTCCCCTTTTTTTTTTTTTTTTTTTTTTTTTTTTGTATGAGGTATTCAGGTGCTGACCTTTGCACATTTTGATGTCTAACATTTCAATTTCAGGAAATGGATCTGTTGTGGTATAAAATATGAGTGTTGGAGACTGGGCAGAAAAAGAGAGAAATATTGATCAAGGTTGCCTGTTTTTTGTTGTTGAACTGAGAGAGAAAAGAAAAACCCCTTAGATTACATGTGGGCGGGCTCTATTGGGACGGTAGATAAAAACTGTTGTGTCTGTATGTCTAGTTTGTATAATTGACATTTTCTAATAGATCAAAGTAAGTTTGGACTAGTGAATCGTCATTCCAGTTAGTTTGGGTCTAAATGCACAAAAAATAATGTTTGACCCCTGAAGAGTCCAATTAAATTGAGCTGTTGTTGCTCAATACCCAAAACAGGGTTGTCTGCTTTTAACAATGTGAATAGTCTTCCTCCTTAAAATACTGATTGCATTTAGAATGGGCTGTTGGAATTGCTCTGCCATTGCCAATGCTCATCAGAATATAGCTGCTTCCTCCTCCTATGGGGGGGGGGGGGGGGGCATGTCAGCTGAAAACTGCCACGTAGTCACTGACTTTGGCTCAAGTAATTTTTCTATTAAAAAAATAGGAATAAAAAAAGACTTAGATGGCATGTGCCATTTTTTCTAATTAAAAAAGAAGTTAAAAAATATGAAACTTAGCTGTTCAGTAAGTCAGAACAACAACAGCTTCCACCACCACCTCAGCATGGTTACTGTATTTGTCACTACCACACACATACATGGGGACCACCATCCTACTGATGGCACCATATTTTCCCCCTTAATACATTTCAAATTGTGTGTGTATGTAAAAGAGGACCAGTACATTCACTATATTATTTCTGGCATACTTACAGTTGACATCATCTGTAAATATTCCCAGCATGTCTGCCATTGTAAACATAGCATAAGTAACACACTTCAGTTAGTAAGGCCAGCAAACTGAATGCATAGTAGTGGAACATTCTAGTTAAGTTGGAAACTGCTGGTCAGGCAGCACAGTTCAGTCTTTGTCAGCATACATGGTGCATCCCATATTAGTTCTACAGTTGTTCTCCGCTGTGCAAGGTGTTATTGTATTTTCATCAGTATGACAAGAACTAAGCCTAAAAGTGGTGTATGTGGAATTATTTCCTCATAAAGTAGTTAAAATATTAAAAATCTCTTAAAGTCAAGCTTATAGTACAATTTTAAACGAAACCTACTTCTGCTTGTAACTTTATATATAATTACATGCACAGTTGTATGAGAAATATTTGTCCATCCCCAGAATCACAGTTTACTCACCCAGGTGTATCATAGAGTGCAGGTGACAAGGTTGACCACACAGAGATATAAGTAGCAAGCCATGACGGATGAACCATAGTGTGTTACGTGAGCACAATGGGCAGAGGTAGTAATTTGACACTACCTCCACCCATACGTTCACAAAGGAATGATCATCGCCAACCGCACCAAGAGTGGAAGCATCTTGGAAACAGCAGACTTCATGGACTGCTCGTGAGGTGCTGTAGTAAGTGTGCACCAAGAATGCACCGCTGGCACACTGAGTACCGCCTCCATCGACTGATAAAGGGCAATCAACGCACAGCAATGCAGCAATTGACCATGCAAATGATTACTGGGGCATCCAGGTACGTGTCCCCGATAACAGCAGGGTGAACCCTGTTACGCATGGGTCTCCGGAGTCGACACAGTGTCACAGCACTCATGTTAACCCAGGTCCATCGGCAATGACGCCTGCAGTTTGCATGGGACTACTGTCATTGGACAGGGGAAGAGTGGAAAAGGTTGCTTTCTCTGACGAATCACGTTTCTACTCCACAGAAATGATAGGCTGTGGCAGATACAGCTTCAGACATGAGAACCAACACCTGGACACGCTTGTCAGTCAAGTGCAGGCCAGTGATGGTAGTGTGCCTGTCTGGGGGATGTTTTCATGGTACGATCTAGTACCGCTGATATCACTGGATAGTTCCCTGAACACAAATGGCTACCTGTCCATCCTCACTGATCCCATGCATCCCTTCATGTTGGATGTTTACCCTGGTGGTGATGGTGTCTGCCAACAGGACCATGCACCATGCCACGTTGCTAAGGAAGTATGTAACTGTTTCCAGGAACATGACAGCGATGTCTCCGTTTTTCCTTGGCTGGCAAAATCGCCCGACCTCAATCTCATACAGCAATAGTGGGACTATTTGGATTGACAGGTTCAATGTACCAATCCACAACCAAGTCATCTTCTGGACCTCCATGCTCTACTGCAGTCCGAATGGTTACATGTGCCTCCAGCAGCCTTCCAGGGTTTCATTGTGCCCGTGCCACGCCATCTCGCCGCTGTCATCTTGGCCAAGGGTGGTTATTATTTTGATATGACTGTGTATATCATGAATGTTGGAATGTGATATATGTAATTATATAAAGTTACAAGCAAAGGTAGGTGTTTAAAATTGTACTATATGCTTGACTTTAAGGTATTTTTAATGTTTGCTTCACATGTCATTTTAAGGACCAAATGGGATGAAATTTTTACATTTCTTAAGAGGTTTTGTGAATATTAGTAGTTAAAATATTGTGTGAAATTAAGTACTGCAAGGCTAAATCCACCGAAAAATGCAGCGAAGAGAAAAACATGTTCCCAATTGTTTAAAGATGCATGTTTATATTGAAGAAAAGTCTAGAAAATCTTCTGAATCCCAGTGGCGGCTCGTGGTTGAAAAAATAGGTGAAGAGCTGCAAGAGCAATATGAAAAGATATCTACTGTCTTCAATGAAAAGCACTATATGAGGACTGACCTATTTTTTGTAAATTAGATCAATTCTTCCTTTTAAAGCTGCAAATTTGTCAATTATGTCATCATAGAATGGTTGTTTCTTCATGAGCATCAATAAAATATCTTTCTGAATAGAAATATTTGCCAAAGAAGCAAGTCTGTCTTGAGAAATAGTGTTTCTTGAGTAAGTTTGTATTCTTTTAAGGTGACAAAAACTTCTTTCCACTGACACACTTGTAGATGGAATGGTTAAAATGAGGGCAACCAATTTATAAGCTTCTGTAAAAATGTCTTTATCTTCATGAAGCACTCGAAGAAGTTCTTGAGTCGATATATTCCTTAATTTTTCATTGGCATATACAAGACTCAGTTCATTTTTAAGGCGCTGGAGTATAGTAAATATTTTTCCGTAAAAATGTAGATTTTCAAAAGCGTGAGAGGGAAAGCTTGAATTAAATTGTTCGAATTTGGTTGTGTCAGCAAGACAAACAAATTGAAGTTTTTCACAGTCTTGAAATCTTATATCCATTTCCATAAGAATGTAGTCTAAAATTTCAAAATACAATTGTTTATAATTTTGAAAAATTGTTTCTTGTGTAAGAGCAGCATATTCCCGTTTAGATCTGCTTATTTCTGTGATTTTGCTAGCTTTTCCAAACAATGTTTCAAATACTTCATCGTTCCTTTTATGACTCAAAATTTCACGAGTTTTTTTAATTTGAGTTACACAGTAGTTTATGTCTAGTGATTTTTTCTGCAAAAATTTCGAATAATAGATCGATGGGGCCAAAACTTTCATTAAACACTATTCCCAAAAATGTAAATTCAAAAGTGTTCATATCGTTTAAAAACCCCTTGGCAAGTTGAATTGTTTTTTTGTCAGAATGCTCACTATTTGTCAGAAATTCGAATACTTCCTTCAATTTATCCCAATCTTCAACAATTACACTTACTAACTTCGACACTTACTAACCTCGAAGTGGAGGACCAAGTTTCTGCTATGGTTGGTATGCGTCTTGCGGTTGTAGATGTGAGTATATAAGATCGCTTCACTGAGTGATGAAAAAACGAAGGAATTCCAGTGAGGCTTGCGTAAAATATATGACACTTTGAAATTTTAGAAAAACTCTGCTGTAATACAAGGTTCAAACAATGTACTAAGCAATGAATAAAAACAGTTTGAGAAGCTTTATCCTGATTTTTTCTGGAGCCCATTCAAATGTCCAGACATTACACTTGCTCCATCGTAACATTGTCCTATTAATTTGTGTTGATAATCGAATTGTTCCAAAATTTTGTCTAGCATTTTGTATAAAGCTTCTGACGTTCGATCTCCACTCACATCGGGGAAACCCAAAAATCGCTCAGCCAATACACCTTCCGAATCAACAAATCTTATTATTAAAGAGCACTGAGAAATTTTGAAGATGACAATCCGATTTTTGGCGTAAATGTGACAAGGATGGTAAGTCAGATAATATCTGAAAACTTGAAAATTTTCATCGTTCTGGAGCGGGACTCGAACCCGCGTCTCCCAGAAAACGCCTAGGTATGCTAACCACTACACCACCCAGAACGACCAAGTTTCAAGTTTCCGATCAATTTGAATTTAACCATCACAGGATTCGCTAGTCGAAGCAACCGGCATTCATGTTTAGCGAATCTGGAGGTTAATAATCCTATCCCGTGATTGCCCGGAGAAGCAGATAAATCATGAAAGAAATACGGGATTACGCCATATAATACAAATTTTGAAGATGACAATCCGATTTTTGGCGTAAATGTGACAAGGATGGTAAGTCAGATAATATCTGAAAACTTGAAAATTTTCATCGTTCTGGAGCGGGACTCGAACCCACGTCTCCCAGAAAACGCCTAGGTATGCTAACCACTACACCACCCAGAACGACCAAGTTTCAAGTTTCCGATCAATTTGAATTTAACCATCACAGGATTCGCTAGTCGAAGCAACCGGCATTCATGTTTAGCGAATCTGGAGGTTAATAATCCTATCCCGTGATTGCCCGGAGAAGCAGATAAACCATGAAAGAAATACGGGATTACGCCATATAATACAAATTTTGAAGATGACAATCCGATTTTTGGCGTAAATGTGACAAGGATGGTAAGTCAGATAATATCTGAAAACTTGAAAATTTTCATCGTTCTGGAGCGGGACTCGAACCCGCGTCTCCCAGAAAAATCCTGTGATGGTTAAATTCAAATTGATCGGAAACTTGAAACTTGGTCGTTCTGGGTGGTGTAGTGGTTAGCATACCTAGGCGTTTTCTGGGAGACGCGGGTTCGAGTCCCGCTCCAGAACGATGAAAATTTTCAAGTTTTCAGATATTATCTGACTTACCATCCTTGTCACATTTACGCCAAAAATCGGATTGTCATCTTCAAAATTTGTATTATATGGCGTAATCCCGTATTTCTTTCATGAGCACTGAGAAGTCTGATTTATGTATGTGGTGTCATCTACTTGAATAGAAAAGCATTGAATTTCATTTTTAACGTGATCGTTTATATATTCAGAAATACATTCAACTAATTCATTTTGAATAGTTTTTGAGTCACCTGTGAAGACATTTTTTATCCTTTCGTATTGATTTTGAATTTCTAAAGGACTTTTTGATATCAACAATGAAAGTAATTCCTTGAAATTTCCACGATTTATCAAGTCCATGCTTTCGTCATGGCCATGGAATGCTAGTTATTGTTTGCTCAAATATAATACTGGATCAATACCTGTCTGCAGGAAAAGTCTATTTAAACGAACGTTTTTGTTGAAATGCATTTTCAAAAGCCTAGCATTCTCCCTCAGGGCATCGGCAATGGTGTTCTGTTTTTTTTCAAAATTCCTCAGCATTAACTCGCATTTCAGGTGTTCGCTAGAATCACCATGTTTATGAAGTGAGCGTGTTATATTTAATAAATCTGAGAATCCGTCTTTATTCCACGCGAATGTTTATTACTAAAAAGTAAGCAGGGCCAACAAAATAATTTTTGTAACACAGAAGTACTACAAAGCCATTTATATTCAGCAAACCAACAATTTAAAAAATTAATATTGTAAGATTCACCGCTCTTCTTGATTTCTTTTTTTGGCAACAATTGTCAGTGAATCCGTCGGTCGTCCTTGAAGTAAAATGTCTCTTTTATCTTCATCTTTCCACCGATTAAATGGAGTTTGTAATACATTACAAACAATGTCGTTCACAGGATACATACTTTAATTAAAACTATCACTAACTGTTAAACTGTACACAAAACTACAGTAACAGCTAAACCACAATACTGCAAATTGCAAGATACCCTGGTCTCACCGTGATCTCCTTCGAAGGTCACAATTTCATCTGCAGAGCTTCGGCGCCGAAAGATAAAACCCTTCACTTGCACGCCAGATAGGGGAGGTTGACGTCACGGTTACCATAGCAACTCGGTCAAAAGCTGCAGTCTTCCAAGGGTTTTCATTTCGGCTCTTCACTTGCACTGTTTTGCGTATGAGGACTTGTTTTCCGTATTGAACGCGCTATGTGAATTGATATCTAGGCAAAATTTTGAGTATTTTGTAACACAATAGAGACAATAAATAATATATTATTCAAATTAATGAATAAAACTTTATTTTAAGTAAAATAGGTGAAGAGGCACTTCACCTTTACCTGAAAAGCCGCCACTGCTGAATCCAGAAACAAGATAACCTCAGCCATCGTAGTTGCATTGTCTGTAGCCGCCCGGTGGCGCAGTGGCCTAAGCGATGGCCTTTGATCATTTGTCCGAACGGGGTCTGGGTTCGAATCCCGGTGAGGCATGAATGTCGTGTTTGTTTTACGGCACTGGCTCTCTTCCTTCCCTGGAACCAGTGACCCTAAATTAGGGACGGGCGACTGCTTATAGCCCATTGAGTTTCTCACGGTGGTCGTTAAACCTTCAATAAAAAAAAAAAAATTGTCTGTAGAATGATGTGATAGTGCTCTAGCACTACATTTACATCTTTAGTTTCCAAATCTGTCACAGCTAAGGTGCCTATTTCTATATGTAGCTACTTGGATGAGTCAGTTGAAAATAAAGATTAAATTACTTTCATGCAAAAATGTAGAGTTTCTTACAGGATGCCATCCAGGTATACACTTTCTAACTGCTGGAGGCTAAATATCATTGTGTTTATACTTGTATAGAAAAAAATGCTGTAGCCTCTTTTGCACTGCAGTGTGATTCTTGGAGCAAACGAGAATGAATGGTATAAATTTCATTATATCAGCATCCCAACAAGTGTTTTACAGGGCAGTAGCAACCCATGGTGAACACAATGTTGCTGAACTTACAGCAGCATTCTGTGAGGAAGAATTAATAATAGAAAAAGAGGCACTGAAAATTTGGTGCCAAGTGCCACTGCAGTAGTAAAATATTTTTCAACGTATGGTGAAAGATAGTCACATTTCTATGTACACTTGTGCTGCTCATAAAGTAAAGCTGTTAATTGGTGACATAAGTGACTTAATATATTGAAGAAACTGAAGCTACCTGTAAAACTTGTGAAAGAAATTTCCAATTCATACAGGTTCACTTCATTTAAAAAATAGTAAAATCAAACTTGTGCATGCAAATTACCTGTTAAACCTAGGTGGAGGCTTGATTTTATGTTTTTTGAAAAGCTTACTGAAATAAGAAAAATGTATTAAAATTCCTTGCTGTCTGGAGGATTTAGGGACTGCACTGAGCAAATGTACCACAAATTTATTCAGTTGCAGCTAAAGGTGTATTTAGATATGGGTTCCAAACCTGCATACACTTTTAAATCCTATTATTAAATAAATTATGCTGCTTGATTCCGACCAGTCAAAAATTAGCATGGTTTTTGAATGTTTTAGAGAATTGAATGATAATTTTAATAACTACTTCTGGAAAATCTGCTTACCAAAGAAGGCCAACATCTTTCAGTCATAGTGGAGCTCACAGAGTATAGAGCTGAAGCTGTTTTTCTGGAAAATCTGGTAACAGATCAGCTGCAGTAAAATGGTGGAAATCCATGAATCAAAATGAGGGAAAGCAAAGTTCAGCAAATTAAATATGCCACCAACAATGGCAGCTACTGAAAAGTTTCAGCATTTACAGTATCATTCATGCAAAAATGAAACAAGTTAACAAAAAAAGGCAACAGGCAAGCTAACATTCATAGACATAATGTAAAGCTCTTTAAAACGGCAAATGCTGTCCCATTGAAATATCTAGGAAAGAAACAGAACCAGAGAAATGAGGAAGAATAAATTGATGATGCTGAAGATAAAGAAATTGAAGAAAAAGGTGTGGATGAGAGAGAGAGAGAGAGAGAGAGAGAGAGAGAGAGAGAGAGAGAAATACATGAGACGCATGGGAAAGTGACGATTCTTATTAGAATTTCATGTACAATCGGGAAATGAATATCCCACGAATAAATAATTCTTCATAAATAAATGGTAGGCATTATAATGCTATTATTGGCATATTTTCACTTTATTCCACGTAACCACTTCCTTCAGAAAAAGGAAGACATCTATAGACTTTCTTTTCCTAAATCTATAGATGTCTTCCTATTTCCTTTTTTTTTTTTTTTTTTAAAAGAAAAAAAAATCAAGTTTTCTGAAGGAAGTGGTTACATGCAATACAGTGAAAATATGCCAATTAGAATTGTGTTTAGTCCATAAAGTTTAATTTTTTTGCATCCTGCAGCACAAAAGATTTGTAATAAAAGTTGTAATAAAAATTTAAACCTCTGTCTCTTTTTGTTACCTTTCCCCAATTTTTATTTTCACAATTAAAAACTGATTCTTGAAGCTGTATTAAAGAAAAACATTATTATAAATAGTAAAATTCTTTAAGAAATTTTTAACAAGTGTTTATGAAAAATTTCTCAAAAGATTTATTCCCAGGAATTTAAAAATACTAGGTAGGAAGGTGGCTAGTAGTCACTACATTTCCTTCTGCTCAGTTGCTTTTAAATTTTCATAGTGACTGTTTTTTTCAGTCTTCAGGAATTGGAGAAACTTCCCATGGCATCTTAATGATTCTACTTAATTGTAAGTCAGTTGTAATGTCACAGTGGCTAACCAGTTCCAAATTATTGTCATTTTCAGAAGCTTTACTGCTTATCATGGACCAATAGCTTCTCTTTCTTCATAAACACCTTTTGTCGGCCATCATTAGTTTCCCAACCGTCAGTCCTTAGTTTTCATTTAACAGATCTTCAAAGTATTCATTCCGATATCAGCTGCTGCATATCTTTGTGAAGTCAACCCTGGGATTAATAAGTGCAAAACACATTCGGCCATTTTGGGAGTTGTTTTCCATATCATCTAAATCTAGAGATGTCTTTCTTTTTGCATCCCCAATGAATTGTTTTGTTAATACTAAAAGATGGGCTTTGTAATAAATTAGAGGAATTCCCTTAACCCCAACCAATTCAAAAAACATAAAATGATTTTAAATGAATAAGAGTAAGTCCTGAGCACCAGAAATAGAAATGAAAAAAAAAAAAAAAAGTAGAAAGCTTAACAAAATGCAAGCCAAAAAAAAAAAAAAAAAAAAATGTAGCCTAATCAATTTTGACCTAGAATTTTTTTCTGTTGAGTATTTCATTTACAATCTTTCTTGACAGCACATGGCAAATGTTTTGAGTACTTTCTGTAGGCTTTTTCATCATGGCTTTATGATCCTAACATCATCATCATCATCATCATTGTCAACCATTATCAATCCACTGCTGGACGAAGGTCTCCCCAAGTTTCCTCCACAACGGTCTGTCTTGTGCCAGTCTCCTCCATGTCACCCCTGCATACTTTCGAATTTCATCCACCCATCTCCCATGTGGTCTTCTTCTGGGTCTTTTCCTGTCCCTTGGAATCCAATCTAAAATTTCGGCTGTCCATCGATGATCTGTCCTTCTGGCAGTATGTCCAGCCCATTGCCATTTCAGGGATTTAACTCTGATCATGATTGATGTCTTCCACTCTTGTTGTCATTTTTCGGATCCACGAGTTCCTCTTCTTATCTCTCCTGGTTACACCAAGCATGCACCTCTCCATGCTGCTTTGAGTTGTCTGCAGCCTTTGTATGTCTCTTTTAGTTAAGGTCCACGTCTCTGCACCATACGTAAGCACTGGAAGGATGCATTGATCAAACACTTTTCTTTTAAGACATAATGGCATATTGCTCTTGAAAATTATGCTGTTTCTTCCAAAAGCTCTCCAGGCAAGTTTTGTACGCCGATTAATTTCTTCATCAATGTGACCCTCACTTGATATCTGCTGTCCAAGATAAACGTACGTGTCTGTTATCTCCAGCTTTTCTCCATCAATCGATAAATCTTCATTTCTTGTAAAAGCATTGAACATCACTTTTGTCTTCTGAAAGTTCATTTTTAATCCCACTTCTTTACTCTTGTCAGCAAGTTCCTGGATCATATTCTGCAGCTCTGATGGGGTAGTTGCAAAAATGACTACGTCATCAGCAAAACGAAGGTGGGTTAGATAATCTCCATTAATCTTTATCCCCTTGTTTTCCCAGCTCAGCGACTGAAAAACACCCTCCAATGTGGCATTAAAGAGCTTCGGAGATATGGTGTCACCTTGTCTCACTCCCTTTCCAATTTTTACGTGTGTTGTATTTTCAAACAGCCTAATCTTTGCACTTGCATTTTCATAGATGTTATTAATAATATTAATGTATGCATCTTCCATACCGCAGGTTTTCAGAGCCATTGTAACTGCTGATGGTTTCACCGAATCAAAGGCTTTTTCATAATCGATAAAAGCCATGCACAATGGAAGTTCATATTCCCTCGCTCTTTCAATTAGTTCTCTCAGTACGTGGATATGATGTATTGTGCTGTAGCCACTCCTGAATCCAGCTTGTTCTCTCGGTTGAGCCATGTCCATTGTTACCTTCAAGCGGTGTGAAAGAACTTTAGTGAAGATTTTATAAACTACTGATAGGAGGCTGATAGGTCTGTAGTTTCCGAGATCCTCAATGTCACCTTTCTTATGTAGCAGGATCATTGTAGCGGTGTTCCAATCCTCAGGAATCTTTCCTTCATTAAGGCATCGAGTGAAAATTTGGGCGAGTACTGTTTCGATTTCTCCACTTGCTTCTTGTATGATGTCTACAGTAATTCCATCTTCTCCTGGAGCTTTTCCTCGCTTCATGTTCTTGATTGCATGTGCAACTTCTGCTGGAAGTACTGGAGGAACTCTGGTACTGGTATCTTTCATGATGTCTGGAGTGCATATATCATTCCTTTCATATAATTTGGAGTAGAAATCTTTCACTCTTGTCAAAATTTCGCCTCTATTTCTTGTTACAGAACCATCTTCTTTTCTCAGTGCCATAATCTGTTTTCTTCCCTTACTGAGATGTCCCTTTGCTATCTTTAGGCTTTGGTTGTTTTCAATTGCTTTCCTCACTAGTTCACAGTTGAATTTCCTTACGTCTTCAGTGATACTTTTTCTTACTGTCTTGCATAGCTCTATATATTCCACTTTGGAAGTCACATCTTCTTTAGTTGTCCTCATCTCTCTTCTTTTTTGCATCAACATTTTGGTTTTTCCTGATAATTTGTTCACATGCAACTTGTTGTTAGACCCAGCTAATTTTGTTGCTGTTTCCATAAGAGCTTTGGTTACTTTTCTGTTAACTTCAGAGATGTCCACTTCTTCCGATGTTAGGCCTTCTAAAGCAGAGAACCTGTTCTTCAGTTCTAACTTGAAGGTATTATGGTGCTTTTTAAGGTTGGTTATGTCAATAGATTTTGTTTGTCCTATGAGCTTGCCACGTTCAAGTTTAGTGTTGAGGTGCATCTTACATCTCACCAATCTATGGTCACTACCTGTGTTGAACTTGTTTAGCACACTGCAGTCTTCTATGACGAATTTTTTGTTACACATAATAAAATCAATTTCACTTGTCGTCCCATTTGGATGTCTCCATGTCCATTTCCTGTGTGGCTTTTTCTTGAAGAAGGAGTTCAAGATGAAAAACCCTTCTGCCTCTGCAAACTCAACGAGAGTATTTCCACGCTGGTTTCTGTTGCCACGACCGAATTTACCTACTGAAGTTTCATTCTGTTGCCGTTGCCCTATTTTTGCATTGAAATCTCCCATAATTATCTTCAAATGCTGCTTACCTTTATTATTTAGATGACAAATTTCCTCATAAAATTCTTCAATTTCTTCTTCAGGATGACTTGTGGTGGGTGCATAAGTTTGAATAATCTGAGCCTGGTATCTTTTCGAGAGTTGGATAACAAGTCGTGCAGCTCTGTCAGAGGAACTTTCAACTTCTACAACTTTGTCCTTCAGTTTCTTGTTTATTATAAATCCAACACCACTAGTTCTGCCAGTATCTGTCCCACGATAATAGAAGAGATGTCCACTTTTCAGTTCAATGAGATCTTCTCCTTTTCTCCTTACCTCACTTAGCCCCACGATGTCCCACTTGATCCTTTGTAGTTCCTCTTCCAATTCAAGAAGCCTTGAATCAGAAGATAGGGAGCGTCCATTGTAAGTAGCCAAGGTCAGCATCAGATGGCAGCCTAGTCCGGTCCTCCGGTAATTCTTAGCACCCTCTGCCTTCATGTCGCACTGGCCGCTGCCTTGGCCAGGTACATTCCAGCTGCCGGAGACTGAGGGCCAAGATTTAAGTTGTGGAATCATTTTGGAGGGGTTTGGCCATAACTCACCACGCTGGCCAAGCGGGTTGGTGAGTGTGGGATAGCATTTCCTCTGATCCCGATGGTATAGTTATACCGCTATGGGCGGTCGTCAGAGCCCCTTTAGTGGGAACAGGATGCACCACGAGAAGGCGGGGTTGACATTTGTCAAGGAGAGGCTGTGATGTTACGCATCACCTGACCTAACATACTGCCTATGATATAATTTCCTTGAGACCATGTTTTATACTTCTTTTCCATCCAACCTCAATCTATTTACTGGATGAGATTTCTGTTTTAATATAATATTCAATTATTTGATTTTGGAAATCCTGCATGTTTCTATACCCTTTAGTCAGTCAGCCTTGATGCATCTGAATGTCCTTGCTGGTATCTTAAAAACTGACAGCTAAAAAGGTCAAACCTGTTGAAAAGTGAATTTGCTGTTTATTTCAAAAGTTTTGGAAGTTTGAGCATCTTTTATCGCATTTGGAAAAGCGTACTCGATTCCCCCAAGTAAATTTTATGCTTTTGGGACTAGACATAGTACTAGTAATCATGACTTCATTGTGTAAACATAATAATGACCCTTTTCTCATTTGCAAAGCAGTTTCATCCAGATTTTCCCATTACAGTTTTGATTCCCATGTTGGCATTTACCATCCTACTATTGAAATTTTCAAGAAGAGCAATAATTTCCCTCTTATGATTTTAACCGCCATGTGAAATCGTATTGCAAGAAATCTACATCTTCTTAACTAGTGTCCCAAGAGTTGCAACCGTTTTGGAATTTGTAGTATAAAATTTTAAAAACAGTCTAGACAATGCACTCTTTTCAGTGTATATGTATTTTTAAAGGCTTTTGCACACTGGCTCTTGCTTGAATGATCTGTATATCAGAATAAATTAAACTAAACATGTTTTGAAGAACACATTCTTGGCCTTGCAGATGTTTATCTCTTGTTGGAACAAGTTCCTTATTTATTATCCATGGCAACTGCTAAACAACAGGAAAACTCAACAGTGGCACCCTTAAAGATGTGCAGTGTAAAATAGATTGACCATCAATTCTTTTAAGTAATTACCTCTATAAGACTCATAAAATAATTAATTACACAGTGGATCTTTTAACAATTCATACTAATTCCATAGTTCCTTTAAACACAAACACATATTCTTTGAATAAAGCTCATATTGAGAAATGGCCTCCTAGTTTAATTGAATTAATAATCTAAAGCAACTTATGGGAATTTACTAGGAAATTTTTCATTTATAGCAAATTTTCGGAGAAAACTCTTCTCCTTCTTCAGGCTCTCTTGTTGTTGTCACTTTTTGCTTGTCACTATCATGGTTACGGTTTACCTTGACGGTTACGGTTAACCTTGACGGTTTAGGTTATTTTTCAACAAATCCTGCCAGATGTTAGGCAGGGAAAATCCTTTGCAGTCATTGATGATGGAATTTTGATTTTTCTCAATCTCTATTCCTTCTTTCAGTTTTCTTTTTGGAAATTGCTTTGGAAACTGATTACTTTAAGGGAATTCCAATCCTGGGCACAGCATGGATTGGAATTCCCTTAAAGTAATCAGTTTCCAAAGCAATTTCCAAAAAAGAAAACTGAAAGAAGGAATAGAGATTGAGAAAAATCAAAATTCCATCATCAATGACTGCAAAGGATTTTCCCTGCCTAACATCTGGCAGGATTTGTTGAAAAATAACCTAAACCGTCAAGGTTAACCGTAACCGTCAAGGTAAACCGTAACCATGATAGTGACAAGCAAAAAGTGACAACAACAAGAGAGCCTGAAGAAGGAGAAGAGTTTTCTCCGAAAATTTGCTATAAATGAAAAAATTCCTAGTAAATTCCCATAAGTTGCTTTAGATTATTAAAACAAACACATAATTGGAAATTTGCCTTATGCCGTAAGAATTTCAGAATTTTTTATGTGGCATTTTCTCCCCTGTGTGCCTATTTTATCACATTTCTTATTATAATTTTCTCAGTGATATCTGTTTTATGGAACACAACTGTACTTAAAAAATCTTTTTTTTTTTTTACAGTTATATGTTCAGAAATATTTTTGATTTTTTTATGTCAGTTTCTCTCTCTCTCTCTCTCTCTCTCTCTCTCTCTCTCACTCTGTGTGTATAACTGCTGTTCTACTGTATCTACAGTAGAGAAACAGCAAACAAATTTTTCTCTGCAGTAATTGCTGCAAAAAAAAATTAGATTAATCTTGCTTTGCAAAAATTTTAGTAATGGGGTGATGTTAATTTAAATACTACTGTTTGTGATACTTGGGTCTATTAGTATAATATTTTGATGCATGACAACAGTCGATGATATTAGCCACAATGAAAAAAAAAAAATGTCTGGTATGCAGAACATGAAATGCTTACCAAACTTAAAACTGCATATGAATTTAAACTGATATACAGGGTGTTCCACTTAGATGTATAGTAAAAGGAAGTATAATAAATTCTGAACTTACCACAACTTATTAGCGATGCACATTGTTCCAGGTGCACAAACTGAGTAATTTTTTTCTCATGTATAATAAGCTTCAACATGATCTCCACTGGTGGCATGTCAAATGTCTAACCACTATTCTACCTCAATCGACGTATTGAGAAGCACTTGTGATGTCACAAGTCTTTTAGATTACACATCAGTGGAGTTTACACATGATCCTTAATAAACCTCTACAGTAAAAAGTCAGGTGGAGTTAGTTCTGGTGATCTGGGGGTTCATGCAATGAATGTTGATCCTCTCCCAATCCATCCTGTAGTAAAGTGGTCATCCAAGGGTGTGCATACATCAATGGCAAAGTGCGAGGTAGCCCCATCTTGTTGGAAAATTGTTCTTTCAGGCAGCTGAGGCACAGTGTATTTCTGTAACATGTCCAGATATGTTAGTCCAGTTACTGTGGCCACTGCAAAAATAAAGGGACTGATAATTTTGTCCTGCATGGTCTCACACCAAACATTGCATTTTGGAGAATCCCATTTGCCGCCCAGGTGGCACAGTAATCTAAGCAATGGCTTCTAACCATTCGTCTGTGATGGGTCCAGGTTCAAATCCCAGTGAGGCATGAATGGTGTTTGTCTTATAGCACTGGCTCTCTCCCATCACTGGAACCAGTGGCCTTAAATTAGGGACGGGCGACTGCTTATAGCCCATTGAGTAGCTCACGGTGGTCTTTAAACCTTCAATCAAAAAAGAAAAACAGAATCCTGTTCATGTTCATGAACATCACACAGATTTTGAGACCACCAGATGCAACAGTTATGTCTGTTTACCTCTCCAGATGTGTGGAATGTCTGTTTACCTTTCCTCTGAAAAGCGTACCTGGTCTAGGAATGTATCGTAAACATCAATTTTGGCCAACATCATATCCACAAATTTTTTCTGTGCTGTTCTGTTCTGCCTCTTAACTTGTTGATGCAGTTGAATCATGTATCAGAGCTGCCAAGTGTCTCGGATTCCGTCCGATTTTGAAAATATTTTCTGGAAATCCGATTTTTCTACAAAAAATTCGATTCTGTTGTTTTCTTATATTTTTCTTTTATTTATTTATTATGCATGGTGTTTTTCTCCTCATTAATGATATCAGCTATCATTTTTCTCCAGCATCAACACTGGCTGTGGGAGTTGGTGACGAATGGAGACAAATGCCTTTGTTAATTCACAGCACCTGAAGCACCCAGGTCATAAGCTGCGTGATGGTAGAAAGACAGTCAGTGGCTTGGAAATTTGTAGTACTGGTTTATGACAACACATCCACGGTGCTTGTGGAGGGATGGGAATTCTGCGCCAATGTGTGCTGAAACAAAAACCTTGCTTCATCTTGCTACAAAAGGCAGATTAAACCTTCAATCAAAAAAGAAAAACATTGTGCAGGCCATTGTGCACCAGAACTGCCGTGCTCTGTCGTCATCGTCGGGACTTCGGCACAGTAAATTCTCCAATAACACTGTTTCATTTGACGCTGAGTAAGACCATGCAGTGGGAAGAAAGATTAAGGGACTCTGTACTATGGATTTTGTGTAGTTACTATGGAAATCGTCAGCTCGCTACATACTACAGAAAACATAGAGTATGTTTTGAAAATCCTAAATCTCAGTGAAATAATGTTATTAAACATCTGTGTAAAGTTTATTTTCGCATTTTCAAGATGTTTTGATTGAAAAAAAAAATGGGAAAAAAGTCAGCGAATCTTGCAGATGTTCGTAATTACACCGAAAATGACTACTGTAGCAGCAATGAGAATGTCACTCCATTTTCCGTTTCTGCGTATTGAATTTTTCCGACTTTATTTTTTCCTCTCTGCCTGATTAAATTTTTTTTGTGTGTGTTTTCTGTGTGTGTGCATGTGTGTGTGTGAGAGAGAGAGAGAGAGAGAGAGAGAGAGAGAGTGAGTGAGAGATAGATATCATGTTCCTAGTATTTAACATTATGATTATGATGTCAGTAGCTGACTTTAAAAATACACATAGCACCATGGATTGTTGGCCCCCGTGGCGTAAAGGTAACGCACTCGGCGCGATACCGAGAGTTCTGTTGGTTTGATTCCACAGCGGCGGCTGAAAAACAATTTTTCGGTTGCTGTGTGTTTCTGGAACGTGGAAAGAGCGATGTATTTATTTATTAACATCTTCGGTAATAAAGAAAAGGAGAGACCATATTTTTTAAGAATTTTTCTAAAGAAATGCACGTTTCTCTATTTCTAATACATTCTTTTTCAAAACCAATCAATAAAGAGCAATCGTTTTCACTCCTTTTCCTTTTTGTTAAAAGAAATTAAATTTCTAGATCGGAATTTAATGTCTGTGGTGGAATTCGCACCATTTCCACACCCCATAAAATTGTTTTACAGCAGAATGAGCAACACAGTATCATTTTTAATGCTCAATAAAACTCACGTTTTTCAATTTCTTAGTTAATTCTTACTTGTACGTGAGATTCTTCCATGGATTCGTCATTTGGGTCATTCTTGAGATTGATGCAAAACTAAAAAGAAGCTCATTTTTTTGAGGAAAGGTCTTTACTTTATAATGTATAATTTTATTATTTAGGAATAGTAAATTTGCGTACTGCTGAACGCGCATTGATGTCCCGGTTTTTGATTTTGAAAAGTTTGCAGCTCTGATGTATCCATGTGAATGCAACCTTGTATGGAGTACCTAGTACACTGTTATTTTTATTACTAACCTCTTGGATGGATTTCCTTGGGTTTCTTTGAAATGACTTTCAAATCTGTTCAATGTTTTCCCCAGACACGGTACGCTTAGCATGTTTATCAGTCACCAGTAACAAACTTCTGTTTCTCTGAGTTGCTTGTCTCATTTCATAATGAGCATAGAAGTCGGGATGTCCGCCGTAGCTTCAAGGCTGTACTTGCAGAAAAAACGGCGCTGTGCAAGTGTCATGGTCTTCAATTCTGCAAGTGACATTGCACAAAACACCTTGTGCTGTGAAGTCCACACAGTGGTTGATGCAGAAGTAAATAGCTTCTATGCATGCACTTCATTTCCAAATTCACTTGGTTTATAAATTTCACAGCTGCTCTTTACAATGGTACTCACCGTCTGTCTTTGAACTAGGATTTTGTATGTTACGAATTTTTATTTTATTATACATCTAGTGGAATATCTGGTATATATAGGTCAGGTAGCTATGCATGCTAAAAAAAAGTTATAACTCTTGTGGATAAAGATAACAAATATTTCACCTTCATGAATTCTGAAGAAAAATCAGAATTTTTCGGCTTTTTTTTTGGTGGTTGACCTCTGTTTTAGAACCGGTAACAATGCATTATGATTAATTTTTTCACCTTAGCACTGGACTCTTTGATATGTTGAGCTTTGACCGCAATCATACTGTTTTTCTAATATCTTGAACTCTATGGTACAAAAATTGTTCTAAAAATTTATTTTAAGCACATTTGCAGCTTCTTTATAACAAGCAGAAATTGCTTCTGATGAATGCCATAATTTTCATAAAATGTGTCAGAATTGCCTCATGATCAGGAAAAAATGCCATAAAAAAAAAGGTTTTGTTACTGAAAAACAGACTTGTTTATCATGCTACCAAATCTGATTTTTCCTGTCAGCATTTCTGGTGTATGTGTCTTTTCTAAAGATAAAAATCTTTAAAATTATTTTTAATAAGCATTTGAAAATAGCTTTTAACTTGTAAGTGCAACAACAATTTTTATTTTCTGCTTGTTACCTGAACATATTTTTCACTTGTTACCATTACAATGAATATAGTGATGTGTATTCTTTCTGATGTTTAGTGAAGATTTTTCATTATTTAAAATTTTTAGTTGTAATTTGTTTTTCTTTTTTTTTTTTTAAAGACCTGATCGATTGAAGTATATGGATAAAGAAACTCAGAGAGAACTTGAAGATCTTGTCTTTAAATTGCTGGCTCCTTTTAAAATCATGTTTGCTTCTGATGAAAGTGAAGGTTGGTCAATGAATATAATATCACAATTTTCCCCATTGCATTACTACACTCTGTACTTGACTTACATAATATGTACAAGGTGAGTCCAG
The DNA here is from genome assembly GCA_039090855.1 of Macrothele yani. Taxonomy (NCBI): domain Eukaryota; kingdom Metazoa; phylum Arthropoda; class Arachnida; order Araneae; family Macrothelidae; genus Macrothele; species Macrothele yani. Next base: position 63,903,293 of record CM076999.1, on the reverse strand, counting down.
GAAGTAAATTCAGATTGACTGCAAATGAAAGAATTTTTTTGTTAGTAATAATACTTTATTGGCACATGTTTATAATACTTTTAGCTACCTCTCAACATAATTGCTCCCTACATTGAGACATTTGCTGTATTGGGGCACAACTTATTTTGTATCTCCTTTTTGAAGAAATTTACCACCAATGCCTACTGTTACTGTCAACACCTGAAGAGTTTTTAGTGGGAGAATAGTTCTACAGCAATGCTGGGATGAAGACAGTTATGCATAATTGGGTCAACATACTGGCGGCAGACTTTTTTGTTGAGGAGATACAAAAACCGATGCCCTTATATGACCAATATTCTGATTGAGGGGTGATTATGTTGTAAAGTAGCTTTTGGTATGTGTAAACTTTTGCTAATAAAGTAATACTGTCAAATCTGTATATAACAAAAAGTCAAAAAACATTCTATATATGTGAACTTCGTCTTAACTAACTAAATAAAAGAGGTCTGTTTTTGGCATATTATATTATGCCAGGCTGAAACTAAGCCATCATGAACTACTGCCTATCATTAATCATAGGTAAATAGTATTTGCTAATTGAAAACTAAAGCTACAAAATAAAAATGAGATCTGCAATATGAAAAACATTTAAAGAATGTAAAAAATTAAATAACTGCTAAAAATTTGAAATTTTATCTGTTACATATTATATTGGATATATGAGCCAATTCTTGTTTGTTTTCTTTTTATCTTGATCACTGTGTTAAAATAAATTAAGCATTTTATGACACTCATTTCTACAATGCTGTATTTCAACTTTCTGCATGTTATACTTGGTGTACCTGGGATAGGTAGAACATTTAAAAAATCGTTGCAAATTCAGAACAAAAAAAAAATTAAAAAGTTGTATAATTACCATGGAGAAAAACAATTGCTAGGCCTCATCCATTCTTGTAAACAGTTCTTCTAAATGGTGAAAAAATGCTTAAAGTTTAATAATTTATAAAACATAACACAAAGACGTTCAACTGCAGCTGTAGAGTTCCGCTCCACAAAAAAAATGTCGAATTCACGAAACATCCAAGGAGTTTATTCAAATGGATAAAGTTCTGTGTAGAAAATTGTGAGTCTGCATCAGTATTAGGGTCACCTCAGAGACATTTAAAAATATTCAAAGAAGAAAGCAGGAATGGATGAGGCCTAGCAATTGTTTATCTCCATGGTAATTATATACTTCTTATTTTTTTTTTGCTCTGGATTTGCAATGGTTTTTTAAATTTTCAATTTACTTCCGATATTGGAGGTTATTTTTTTTTAACGTGCATTAATGCATTTGCATTTTTGAACTTCCCTTTTTGTTGGTAAAGTTCGATTAACACTTACCGCACGTGGGGCTTGGCTTTCAATTCTTATTTCCATTATGTGGATGTGGCATGGGGGGGGGGTCATTTAGTTGCGGGTCCACTTAATTTTTTTTTTTTTTCCTGTTGGTATTTATCTGGCCTCGTCACTAAATGAGTTTTTTTCCTTTGCCGTCTCCTCATTTACTTCAATAATTTTTCATAACCCGAGTACTTTCGGTAATACTCCATTACCGTCATCGAGGGGACGTTTTGCTCCAACTAGCATGGACTGTGCCAGCTGGGCATTTCGGTGGTTCTCGCGGGCTGCTTCTGTCATCGGCTATCGCTTCTTCTTGGGCGTTGTGGCGCCATCTCTTGTTGGTCACTGATCTCATTTTTCGAACTTTTTCATTTTTTGCTCAATTTTAATTAAATTTTTCCAGCTGTTTCTCAAAATATTAGGGTCATTATGGATGCAAACTTTTGCCCTATTTTTTTCAATCATTACCGACTCTGCTATTCTGAGGTGTTTTTCGGATTTACAGCTTTTAATGATTTTTATATTTTCGAATTTAGGATATTTTTGGTTATCCAGACAGTATTGAATAAGTGCTGTTTTTTCTTCTTTTTTCTGCCAATTTTTTACGTGTTGTTTTAATCTGTGTTTAAGCTTATTTTTGGTACTTCCTATATAAGCCATTGGAGGATTTTCAGTAATAGGAATCGAGTAAATACCTGCTTTTTCTAACATTTTTATTTTTTCATTATTTTTTATTACCATATTTTTGATGGTATTTACTTTTCCTCCAATTTGAATGTTATGCTTTTTACTAATATTATTAATTTCATTGGTAGTACCTTTAATGTAAGGAAAACCATTTAAATATTTGACTTCTTTTTTATTTACTACAGCATTATTTTTAATTTTCTTTATTACTTCTGTGTTCCATTTTTTTATTCAATGGTTAGGATAACCAAAGCTACCTGCAATTTTTTTTTATGAATTTGATTTCTTCATTGATGAACTGACTATTTTCAGAGTGCGTATATGCTCTTTTAATTAAGGTTTTTAGACTATTGCATTTTTGAGGATAAGGATGTGCCGAATTGTACGGGATTAGAACCAGAACAAATGAACTTTTCCGATAAACCCTGTATAGTAACTTATCTGTGGATTTGATAACTTGTACGTCCAAAAAGGCTATTGCATTATTTTTTTCTATTTCAACAGTGAGTTCTATAGTTGGGTATAAAGAGCTGTAACATTTTGTTAATTTTCTTAATTCATCTTCGTTCAGTTTTCATAGAATGAAAATATCATCCACGTATCGACAATACACTTCTGGTTTTTCTTCCATACGATGCAGGACATTTTCTTCAATTTCATTCATCACAACCTCAGCATATAAAGTTGATAATGGTGAGCCCATTGGGCCTCCTGAATTTTGCTTGAATATTTTGTTCTTGTATGTAAAAATATTATTTTCATATAAATAGAATAAAACTTTTTTGAATTCATGAATTTGAATTTGGTTTTTTAAATGTGTTACCTATCCCAGGTACTCCAAGTATGACATGTAGAAAGTTAAAAAACAGTACTGTGGAAATGAGTGCTGTAAAATACTTAATTTTACATTTGGCACATTAATTTTGGCCTAAGTCATATGATATTGCCTAACCCAGCCCTTGTTTTAAAATGTTTTTCATCCTCCTCTAACATGGACGTTAAGATGTTTCTAGATACAAAATAAACTCATAAGATTTTCTAGACAGAGATTAAATGATTGAAAGGTGGTGAGCAGAGTGTGTGTGTGTGAGGAGGGGAGACAGCATATGTCCAGATATGTTTAGCAAGCACATGAGAAGGAGTGAAGCAGCAGGTAGTGAAAAAGCAACTGAAACAGACTTGTCTTCATACGAACTGACCTATCTGTATACTAAAGGGATCAATGGGGTAATTCTATTTAAGGTAATTGGGTAATCTTTAGGGAACAGCTGGTAATTCTTTGTTCCCCATTAAAAAAACCGTGAATGCCACTTGTTTTGTTTGTTGATAAGCATGCTGAATTTTGATGCATGCAGTTTCTGCAAAAATTATGGTTCATATAATACACTCCTTGCCACCCCCACCCCCTCCCAAAGCACCCAGAAGGAATCATCCAATCACAGTGAAAATTAGTATCTGCTATGTATATGCATAAGAAAGGAAATGATTGCAATTCCATAACAGTTGGGCCATTAGTTCGGATAACACAGCTACACAAGTGGAAGAAATCAGTACATTGTAGCGCCACCTCTGGCTCAAATACAAGCGGTTACTTTGCGGGACATAGACACACACAGTTCACGGATATTGTCCTGAGGTATAGCATGCCAGGTGATCTCCAAATTGTGGGCCAGTTTGCCAACATTACTAGATGGGTGTAGGTGGCGTGCCAAACATGTTGGATCGGTGAGAGGTCAGGCAATTGGGCTGGCCATGGAAGGTTGTCGACATTATGAAGACTGGCCTGGGAGAGCCATGCCATGTGTGGCCAAACATTATCCTGTTGAAAAATTGCTCAGTGATGTGTGATAGGAATGGCAACTCAGTGATGCGTGCAAACATGAGATTCTTCCGCGAATTCGCGAAATTCCGCTTTTTTTGTCATCATTTCAATCATTCTCGAGATTGATGCAGAACTGAAGATAATTTGGGGGGGGGTAGGGAGGGGTCGTTTTCAGTCTGGGGACGGTATCTCATTTTCAAAACTTGCGAAAAGGGAACTTAAATGCAGTAAAGACTTTTCCCGTAATCGTAATTTCTTTTTACTTACGATGCTGCCTATGTCCAGTATTGTTAGGTATAATTTTAGTGCATAAAAGTTTGTATTTCATTGTGAAATTGTGGGCAACAATTTCCGAAAACGGAAGTTAAGGACGGCGCGAAGACATCCCTATAGTGTTTTCAGGGATAAGTTTCTTCTTTGGATTCAAAGAATTCCCCCATTTCCGTTATAATTTTGGATATTTTTTGTGATGAACAGAATTTTTTTTTATGGGTGGGGGCAGTCGTTATCCGTTTTAGTACGGAATTCCGCCCGTCGAAACTTTTGAAACGGAAGTTAGCTGGAGCAAAGATTTCTCCCGTAATCCTTTTTTCTTTTTACGATTTTCCTTCTGCCTAGTATTTTTCTTACATTTGGTTTTATTCTAAAAATACAGCATTTCAGCTGAAAACTGGAGGGAAAAGTTTTCGAAAACTGAAGTTGGTCGAAGTGCAGATTTCTCCCCTTAATCATATTTTTTCCCCTTCCCGCTATGTTCTCAATATCCAGTGTTGTTTTTAAATGTTACTTCCCCCCATGAATGTTTAAGCTTGATAAAGGAGGGGAAATTTCCCAAAAACGGAAGTGACGAATTTTGAAAATTTGTTAGAATCGATGCATGGTGTTCGAAAGTTTTCATATTTTGTAGGTTACAGTATTTACTTAAAGTAGTAAAAGCTTTGATATCGTGTATTAATGGTCCTCAGGATGATGGCTAAATTATTGTCATCTGAGGGAATAAAAGGAAATAAATAATAAAAAAAGTGGTGAAGAAATGGGTAGGGAATGCTATCAGCAGAAAGGTGAATTAAACAAAGATTGCAGTGCAGCTGCAGAGTCAACAAAAGACAAATATGCCCATGGAACTTGCTGAGAAGAAAGCAACACCAGAGGAAAATCCAACTGATGTTCTGGCAAGTAAAAAAAAAAAAAAAAAAAAAACCAGTGGTGTGTGCTACATATCTACATAAATAAATTAGAGTGAACAACTCCATCTTGCTCATGCCGTGGTATATGCACACTTTCTCGTCGCATGTTCTGATTTTTCACCCGGTTAAAAAGTTCAGCTTTTTTTCCTTGGTCGGTCTCATGTATATGTGTGATAGGTCCTAGAATGTCGTCGGCATGCTGTTGAGCCATGAGGGTGGCACAGAGGACTACCAAGGGTGTCCGGCTATGGTAGGAAATGGTTCCCCAGACCATCACTCTCGGTGTGTGAGCTGTGTGTCATTCCATGGTTAAAGGTAGGTAGGATCTGTGCTCTGGCCGGCTCATCTCTAAGTGAGTATGCACTGGTCATCAACACCAAGTGCAAATTGTGACTCATCACTGAAGAAAACATGATGCCACTGGACATTATCCCGCGTTGATCGGGCCTGACATCACTGCAACCGGTGCCAGCGATGATTGCTGATCAATGGTAGGCAGCAGAACAACAGCCTCCATGAATGTAGTCCCCGTGCCACAAGTTGTCAGGCAACAAGTCTGGAAGGCGACTTCCATACCTGTAGATCATGCAACATCCCCATGGATGGTTGAGAGCTACGAGTTTGTTTCTATTCATGCAACTCTCACAATCACTCAATCCTTCGTTTTTGTCATTGTCCTTGGCCTTGGCTATCCACTGACCATGTGTGGTTGTGCCCTTCTCAACCCATTGGCATCAACACCGTCCAATGGCCACACTGCTCTGACCCAAATGTCTGGCGATATGGCAATTTGACCGACTGGCATCTCTCAGCCCAATTATATATCCTCTCTCAAACTCACTCAACTGCTGGTATTGTGCACAGATCCGACATTGAGGTATCCTTACAGTCCATGGAGGTTAATGCAACAACAATCTGCTACCACAATTGTCCCTGCATGCGAGCTTTGCTCTTGATACACCCTCCTCAATGTGCGGTTCCCATGCACTGTGGCAGGCCACTGTTTAGCCATTGGTCGTTATTTTTCAATCATTCGCATATTTGGCCCTACAGTACTTGCATGCAAAGTTTCATCAGGATCAAATGACTTTTCTCAAGGTGCTTTTTTTTTTTTTTTGACAAAGAGTGTATGTGGTTAAAATAATGAGAGAGAATATTATGAAGCTCTAAGGATCTGTGAAAACTTCGATGTACGCAGAACTTTGTGTTCTGCAAGCTTGTTGTATGTGGTTTGACTCTATTATTAACACAAAAATTCTTTCTGTTACAGCCAATCTGAACTTACTTTCTAGATAAGCTTCATACATTGTTCTTCTGTTATGAATGTATTTAGATCAGCATTTTTTATTTTGTACTTGTTAATGTTTATTTCATATGTACATAATTCAATTTTAGAAAACAAAGAAAGTGATAAAAAATAAATAAAAATAGCTGTTTCCATTTGCACAGAATCAACTGTTCCCATAAGTTTTATAATAATCTCAAAATTAGAATGAATGGAAAAAACCATTAGAAAGTACCAATCACTCACCCTAAAGCTCATGGTAACCTCCAATGACAACACACTTCCAACACGTCAATCATCGTGATGTAACTGGGCTTCCAAGGTTTACAGACATCTTGCTTACGCTTCTTACTTCCGGGTGTGAAACATCGTATTTTTTTTTCCCCTTAGCCTTATGAGATGTTACTATAAAGCTTGTCGATTCCATAAAAAATCACACATACTACTCATTCATACAATTCAAGTAAAAACTATGTACATAACCTTACATTCCTAGGTGGTTAAACCTTTGTCAACTGTAATTACCAAACTGCTCCTTCTGTTTCACAACCCCTGCCACTCCCACTGCAAGTGTCACACTCATTCAGCCCCTCACACACAATCCTCTAGTACTTTCAACAGGCCTCTGTCGTCTTCAGGAGGCAGGTGTGTCTCACCCGCCCACCACAGCTCAAGTGAGCAGAGCCATTGAGGCACGGGCCCCAGTCGCTATCTCTGAATCATTGTGTCTCTGGCGCCATCTATTGTCCCTGCTGCTCTTTTTTCCCTCTTTCTTTCTAAGCTGCTGTTCAATTTTTATTAGGGCTTTCCATTGTTCGTTTAAGTTACTTGGCTCATTAATGTTGCATAACCTTGATCTGTTTTTTTCAATTAACACTGATTCTGCAATTCTTAACTGCCTTTCATTTTTACAGCTCTTAATAATTTTAATATCTTCAAACCTTGGACATTGTTGATTTTCCATACAGTATTAGGTCAATGCTGTCTTAGCTTCATTTTTATTCCAATTATTAATATGCTGGTTCAATCTATACTTTAATTTATTCTTGGTGCTGCCTATATATGACACAGGTGGTTGCTGGTTTATTGGGATTTCATAAATTCCTGCTCTATCTAAGGGGAGTTAGATAATCTCCATTAATCTTTATCCCTTTGTTTTCCCAGTTCAGTGATTGAAAGACATTTTCTAATGTGGCATTAAAGAGCTTCGGAGATATGGTGTCACCTTGTCTCACTCCCTCTCCAAGTTTTATAAGTGCTGTATTCTCAAATAACCAAATCTTTGCACTTGCATTTTCATAGATTTCATAAATTATATTAATGTATGCATCTTCAATACCGCAGGATTTCAATGCCATTGTAACTGCTGATGGTTTCACCGAATCAAAGTCTTTTCATAGTCAATTAATGCCATGCATAATAGAAGTTCATATTCTCTCGCTCTTTCAATTAGTTCTTTCAGTACGTGGATATGATCTATAGTGCTGTAGCCACTCCTGAATCCAGCTTGTTCTCTCGGTTGAGCCATGTCCATTGTCACCTTCAAGCGGTGTGAAAGAACTTTAGTGAAGATTTTATAAACCACTGATAGGAGGCTGATAGATCTGTAGTTCCTGAGATCCTCAATGTCACCTTTTTTATGTAGCAGGATCATTGTAGCATTGTTCCAATCCTCATGAATCTTCCCTTCATTAAGACATGGAGGGAAAACTTGGGCGAGTACTGTTTCAATTTCTCCACTTGCTTCTTGTATGATGTCTACTGTAATTCCATCATCTCCTGGAGCTTTCCCCCATTTCATGTTCTTGATTGCATGTGTAACTTCTGCTGGGAGGACTGGAAGACCTCTGGTACCTTTTGTAATGTCTGGAGTACATGTATCATCCCTTTCATATAGTTTTTTGTAGAAATCTTTCACTCTTGCCAAAATTTCACCTCTATTTCTTGTTACAGAACCATCTTCTTTTCTCAGAGCCATAATCTGTTTTCTTCCCTTACTCAGATGTCTTTTTGCTTTCTTTAGGCTTCGGTTGTTTTCAATTGCGTTCCTCACTAGTTCACAGTTGAATTTCCTTACATCTTCAGTGATACTTTTTTGTACCGTCTTGCATAGCTCTATATATTCCACTTTGGAAGTCACATCTCCTTTAGTTGTCCTCATCTCTCTTCTTTTTTGCATCAGAATTTTGGTTTTTCCTGATAATTTGTTCGTATGCAAATTGTTCTTAGACCCAGCTAATTTTGTTGCTGTTTCCATAAGAGCTTTGGTTAGTTTTCTGTTAACTTCAGAGATGTCCACTTCTTCCAATGTCAGACCTTCCAGAGCAGAGTATCTGTTCCTCAGTTCCACTTTGAAGGTATTATAATGTTTTTTAAGCTTGGTTGTCTCAATACACTTTGTTTTATGAGCTTGCCACGCTTGAGTTTAGCATTGAGGTGTGCATCTTACATCTTACCATTCTATGGTCACTACCTGTGTTGAACTTGTTTAGCACACTGCAGTCTTCCATGACAAATTTCTTGTTGCACATGATAAAATCAATTTCACTTATCAATCCATTGGGATGCCTCCATGTCCATTTCCTTTGTGGCTTTTTCTTGAAAAAGCAAACTCTGCGAGAGTATTTCCATGCTGGTTTCTGTTGCCGTGACCGAATTTACCTACTGAAGTTTCATTCTGTTGCTGTTGCCCTATTTTCACATTGAGATCTCCCATAATGATCTTCAAGTGCTGCTTGCTTTTATTATTTAGATGACTAATTTCCTCATAAGAGTTTTCAATCTCTTTTTCAGGATGACTTGTAGTGGGTGCATAGGCTTGAATAATCTGAACCTGGTATCTTCTTGAGAGTTGAATAACGAGTCGTGCAGATCTGTCAGAGGAACTTTTAACTTCTACAACTTTATCCTTCAGTTTCTTGTTTGTTATAAATCCAACACCACAGTTCTGCCAGTATCTGTCCCATGATAACAGAAGAGATGTCCACTTTTCAGTTCAATGAGATCTTCTCCGTTTCTCCTTACCTCACTTAACCCGACGATGTCCCACTCAATCCTTTGTAGTTGTTCTTCCAATTCAAGGAGCCTTGAATCAAAAGATAGGGAGCGTCCGTTATACGTAGCCAAGGTCAGCATGAGATGGCAGTCTAGTCCGGTCCTCCGGTGATTCTTAACATTCTCTGCCTTCATGTCGCACAAGCCGCTGCCTTGGCCAGGTACATTCCAGCTGCCAGAGACTGAGGGCCAAGGTTTAAGTTGTGGAGTCATTTTGGAGGGGTTTGGCCATAACTCACCATGCTGGCCAAGCAGGTTGGTGAGTGTGGGATAGCATTTCCTCTAATCCCGATGGTATAAGGTCTTGTGCAGTACTCCATCGATTAGCTGTAACGACTCTCCTGAGGCTTTGACGTCCTCTATCACTGTTTTTCTTTGGTCTGCCGGTACGTTTTGCTGCTTCAGGCACACCATGTGTCTTCCACTTATTCAGTACATCCAAAAGAGTTGACTTGGTATGTTTAAACGCCTCTCGGTTTCTCTTATGGACAACCCACTAATATAACACCCAACAATCTTTCCTTTTTCAAAGTCAGTTCTCTCCTGCCATGACATTTTCACTCGACCTCACAGTGCGATATGATCGCGGTCAGCTGCAAGCCTATTTTTATACCGTTTGCAGCTGTACCGCACATTTTAACAACTCAGCGGATCCATTCATATGCTTTTGAAGGGGTGTCTGGTGACTTTTGTCAGTATAGTGTATATTGCTCCTTGAAAATATACCAATATTTCAATTATCAATTCATAATCACATCTTGGGATATTTGCCTCCTTTGCTATGACCTCTAACAACTATGTGGTAACAAATTAATTATACATTTTTATTCAGTTATCAAATTACATTTTAGTTTATGTATAAGAATGGCTGTTCTTGCATGTTTCAACTTTGGGTTTCTTTAGTTTCTAAACTTTTGTTATCTGTCATAGCTCTTAAACTTCCTTATAACTGTATATCAGTATCTTTAGTCTACAAGGTTTTTATAATATGAAAAATGTAACTATTTTTAACTAATTTTTGGGCACTGATTTCAGGTCTAACCTTAAAAAATGGCCACCACATGACGTTTTTTGTTATGGGGTGTTCATGTCTGCCAGTCCTTCCGATTTACCCAGAAAGTTTCTGATTTTAGGGCGTCTTTCCGTTATTCCGATCAGAAAGTGATTTCTTCCGATTTTTCATTCGCATACCAAAAATCCGTATTTTTTAACTGGCAAGTTTTACAATTTACCCGTAAAATTTACTGAAATTCTACTTGTTTTATGGAGCGACTTTTTTACAGATCTTTTTTAACCTTACCTGTTCAAACATTCATTATTTTGAAACTTAATTGTTTTTTAAGAACCTTTCTTTTAGGACCGCCTACTTCTTGTACTAGCATCTCCTGTTTTCTGTCAATTAAGTGAATTCGCAGCAAGTTTTTCATCACTTAGAATGTGCCCTGTGGAGGTGTGGGTTGAAAGACTGGAAGGAGGCAGATGGGAGGGGGTAGCACACTAGGTCACTGTGTTTGACCCTCCATAGCACTGTCAAAGTGTGTGTGTGTGTGTGGGGGTGCTCTTTGCTGCAGCTGTAGACGGTGTGGATAAATTTTTCTAAATGAAATTTTCTCCGATTCTTAATATAAGTGAGTGAAATTTTTGCAGTGATTGAGATGCTACAACATAAGTTTTAATTTGCACTAGAATCCAGTGAAAACTGTAGAAGTTACGCATCCATTTTTTGTAAGTTTTTTAGCTTCTATTCAGCCCATCCATTAACTAAGAGAGGGCTTTATTTATATATAAATTTCTACCATTTTCTTTTTATTTAAAACTCTTCTTACGCATTCCAAGCCACTGTTTGAAGAAACATGCATTTACTGTTTTAGAGAATAGTGGAGTGCATTTTAACAGGATTTTTATATATAGCGTTTGTCATGGAGACACTTTTCCCGTTATGTCATTAACATGAAATTTAATCAGTGATGAAAGTGGTATCTGTCAAAACAAATGTAGTAGTATCAAGCTTTCTTTTTGCAGACTACAGGAAAAGTAAGAAACTGACAATTGTTTTAATTTGCCGCCTTGCAGCTCAGAAAGAAAAAGAAGACGCATTTTTGTGAAATCTCAGTATTTCATAAAGTCTGCAGTAATTACCGTATTTTCCTGCGTACAGTCCGCACAAAACTATTTTTTGCCCCCTCCCCAACCCTCCCAAAGAAAGATTTATCAGATAGTCCGCACTTAAAGTATCTCGGATAAAATCAGATGGGCAGGGAGACAAATTCTATAAATTGTTACAACGCCATTAAAAATCGAGATATGTAAAAAGGGATAAAAAGGGCGCTTAGAAATGCCATTGGTTGTTATGACTCCATAAAAACAACTATCCTATATTGACCCTTATATCGAATTTATTTTTAAAATGCTGAATATTTAAGGTGTGGTGGGCACAAAAAATTGTGGTGTGTGGATATTTGCGTGCAATAATAGTTAAAATATTTATAAAAAAATTAACAAGCACCACCGATATATCGACTAAAATCGATACAGAATAATTGATTAAAAATCGTTTATATTCGGTGAATTCAATTGAACATAACAGCTAAATGCTCACAAATTTTTTTTACGGATTTGAAATCTTGAAAGTTGGTGGGTATGGGTGTTAAATATGCCTACAAGCCACATTAGCGCTTGTAGGCATGTAAAAGGACACTAGATCTTTTTATTGTCATATTTTGCCACTGGACATGTTATGGGTGGCAACACTGATTTTTCCACAGGTAGAGAATATGTAACTGCAACCAAACCACTATTGCTGTTTTTTTACATTGAAGGAGAAACACATGCTGCATGTTTATGTGCAAAAGTTGGCAAAATGGAGAAAAGGGATCATCGCAAATGTATTAAGGTTCTGGATAAGTTTTGCTATGTGTGCGGACAGTATATTATAAAATTGCAGAGTTGTCTGTTGACAAAGATTGTGAGGAAAGCCTACTATTTATACTTAGGATGTCATATTGGAGATCAAAATAAATTGTGGTGTGGGCTCCACATGTCTGCTGCATTTCCTGCTTTGTGGGCTTGAGCGCATGGTTGAAAGGTAAGCTGAAATCAGGCTTTTCGCAGTTCTGATGATTTGGCGTGAGCCAAGTGATCACGTGGCAGATTGTTATTTTTGTTTAACCTAAGTGAGTGGCTTTTCAAAGAAGAATAAAAGTAAAACACACATTATCTAAATTTGCCATGAGCCTTAAGGCCTGTTCCACATGGGGAACATTTTCCTATACTAAACCCTCCTTGAACTGTAAAGAGTTAGATTCAAATTCATACAATGAAGATATGGATGTGCTCGAAGATCTGGATCCTATATACTTTCCTAAACACTTAGTCTAGCTCCACTTGATTGAGCAAAATGAAGTGAATGATCTCGTTCGAGACCTGCATCTTTCCAAACAACAAGCTAAACTTTTAGGTTCCAGATTGCAAGAGTGGAACCTGCTAGTGAAGAGTACACTTGTGTCTGTGTTCAGAAATGGAAATTTTGGTCTATGTTCTTTCTATGAAATGCAGGATGGTATATGTTTTTGTTCAGATATTCCGAGGCTAATGACAGAATTAGGAATATCTCACGATCCCACAGAATGGCATCTATTTATTGACTCATCCAAAGTTAGTTTAAATGCTGTCCTTTTGTCCAACGGACACCAGAAGCCTTCCATTCCAGTAACACATGTTGTAGGAATGAAGGTGACGTATGAAAACATAGGCGAAATTCTCACTGCAATACAATATGACCAGTTTAGGTGCTCAGTATGCAGTTATCTGAAAGTGATATCACTCTTGCTCTGGCTTCAAAGTGGCTTCACCAAAATTTGTTGTTTTCTTTTATGCGGGACAGTAGGGCCACGGCAGAACGCTACGAATGGACAGACTGGCCTGAACAAGATGTTTTCATTCCTGGAGAGGGTAACGTTCGTCAGAAGCCTCTAGTTAATACCTCTGATGAGCTGCTTCCACCATTTCATATCAAACTGGAGCTGATGAAGAATTTTGTAAAGGCTTTGGACAAATGTGGTCCAGGTTTCTTGGACTTAAAGCAAACATTTCCACAATTAAGTGATGCAAAACTCAAAGAAGGCATCTTCATTTTTCCTCAGATACGGAAACTACTGCATGATTCTGTTATTACCAAAAAGCTAAACAGTACAGAACCGCAGATCTTTTACATCTGTGGTCAAGGGATTTCTGGGGAACCACAAAGAGTGCAACTACAAACTAATTATTCACAACCTTCTCAAGAACTATAAAAACCTTGCATGCCAGATGTCCTTAAAAATACATTTCCTCCATTTGCATCTGGACTTCTTTCCTGACAACCTAGCAGTCAGCGATGAACAAAGAGAAAGGTTCCACCAAGATATCCGAACAATGGAGGAGAGTTATCAAGGCAGGTGGGATCCCTCGCTGATGAGTGATTGCTGCTAGTTTTTTCAGGAGGAGGACAACTCAACGCATAAGAGAGAAAAAAAAAGGAATTACTTGTACAGGTATACGAGTATGTGTGTATACATTTACATTTGTGTTAATATTGTTAACTCTATTTCTTTTTTCTTTTGCTGTCTCATATGCAGTGATATATGAATATGGTATTTATACTTTGTAACACTAATTCTATAGCTAACAAGACACATAAATGTAATACATTGCAATGTTAAGCTGTAATGTGTACATCTTGCATTGTATATATGTATCTGGAAATATAGCAAATGTTCATGCACAAAAAATTGTACATGATGGAGAGTTTTTACAGTCATATTTGAATTCAGCATCCCAAAATTAGTTAAAAACACCTTATTTCACCCATGTTATGAAAACAAAGTTTGAAGATGTTGACTAATTTTTTTTTTTTATCTAGTATGTGGGAGTTTTCCAATTGTTTGGAGGTGAATGACTTTCTGTAATTTATAGTAGCAGAGGGCTATTTAAATTTTATTTGTTAGCTCTTAGTTTTTTTTTTTTTTTTGTTCTTTATTTTCACTTTTTTTTTCTTTTAGCTTCTCTAGGGTCGCAATTGGAAGAAGTGAACATTGAAGACACTGAAAAAAATAGGGCCCAGTTTCGTGGAATTTTGTATGCTACTGATGACATAGAGAAATATGTTAGTGGCATTAGTTTGTCTCGTGATTATGTGGATCTCAGCGATGAATCTGGCTATCTTTTCCGAGATTATCTTAAGCAAATAGGAATTATATTGGGCATAAGAATGGACAGTGGAATTTCGACTGACTTTGGTCCATATAATGAATACTCCACACTTGGTAAGTTATCTGAGTGTAGTGTTTTTTGTATCTCTCTTATAATAACATTTGTTTTCTTATTTATTAATATTTGTTTACAATGATTATATCTATGCTTCCATTCTTTTTTTCTTTTCTCTTTTTGATTTCAGATGTGCATATTAATTTAATGCCATATATAATGTCATGCTAATGATGTTTGTGTCTTATTGTTGTATGCATTTCTGTATGCATTATTCTTCAGGGAAATCTCTAACTGTGCACCAACACGTGCCTCCTTTATTATGACTTCTAACAATGTGGTAGTAGTAGTGAGCTCTACACTAGATTTATATTATGTTAGATTTCTTTTTTCCTTTATTTTTTATTTTGTTTTTTACTTTTTTTTTTTTGTAAAGAAGTACTGCAATGTTAATTTGAATAGCAGTCATTGTTTCTATCAATGAATTCAGTCCTACAAAAGTTGCTGAATGAGGCTTTTTTCAAAACGATTTTACACAAGAAGGAACTGTTAATGCTCTGTAAATAACTTGTTGTATGTTATAAAATTACACACAGTTGGGACCCAAAATAAAATTGTTATAATTAATGTTATTATTTTATTTTATTTATGAGTCATTTGCCAAATGCCAGAAACATCTGGGGAAAAAAAAAAAAAAAAGGAGAACAGTTCAGTGAAAAAACATAGAAATTATTCTACTGAATAATTATTTTTATATCATTATTTTGTGTGTCCAACAGTGTATCTGATGAGGTGTACAAACAACTAATGACTCTCTTAGTAGAAATAATTTTTTTTTAAATTTAGAATTTCTTTTCAATTTTTCTTTCTGTGCATTGAGAATAGAAATGAGTGTGATTGCTGGTATTATCTTATATAATTGTATTGTATTATTTCTTTGATTAAAGATATCATTCCTTTCCCTGTTTAATTTAATTAATAAAAGAGTTTCTATGGGCATCAAGAGGAAAAATATTTTTTTTAAAGTTAGGCACAGTAATTAACAAATTAATGAAATGGAATACCTCTAGGCAAAAGTCAAGCTCACCTAACTTATCAAACAATAGCAACACTGTATTCTCAAAATAGTATAATTATAATAATGATTCGAATTTCTTCACATAGAATAGAAATACAACTTTCCAAGCTTTCGCACATCAACCAGATGTTAGCTGTCTACCTTCCTTAAAAAAGTCATCTGGTTGATGTGCGAAAGCTTGGAAAGTTGTATTTTTATTCTATCCCAAGAAATTTGAATCATTAGTATAGTTTATACTATTTTGAGTATAATTGGTGTACAGTTCCAACTATTATTAAACACTGTATTTACAGAGAAACTTGCCGTAGATATCTTTTTGAAAAACATAAAAATTATTTGCAAGGAACACTATCAAAATAGCTCCGAGCTTAAAAAAAAATTGAAATTACCATCTTTAAAAAATCTAAAAAAGGATATTTTGCTCAAAGAAGGAGTACCGTATATACTTGTGTATAAGTCGACCCCCCGATTTTTATGTGAATATCTGCAGTTTTTGTATACCTACCTATCTTGTGTATAAATAAAAATAAAAATATATATTTCTTTTCTGAGGATGCGCCCACATGCGGAATAGTTGTAGCTGGCTCTCGCAATGTCGCTTGGGGCAGTTTCCCCGCAAGATGTGGGTGGAATTGAGGCACAATTCTGGGAAGATGATAGGGCTCACCACCCTGGTTAGAGAGTTTTCAGGGGAAAGTTAAGACATTTTAACAATATATGAACCCACTTTTGTACATAGTCCCCCCCCCATTTCTCCCACTTTTTGCGAGCGAGTTTTCTGCAGTTACTTCATTCATGGAGAGTAAAGCATTTGCTCCCACAGCAAACGAATCGTGATGCATTTCCCAAGCGTCGTAAGGCACATCGTTATTTAAAAAGAAAAAAAAAGCTTCCTGAAACATATTTGAAAGCGTAAATAGGTCTTGATGTCAACCTGATAGTTTTTTTTTATCTCATAATGAATATGCATGCTGTAAAAAATAAATGTGTAACTTTTAAAGTTTCCAATGGATTTCTTCCAAATTTTAAATGAGTTTTTATTTTGATGTATTGTGGACACTGTAAAATTTGCACGCAACTATTAAAAAAAATTGAAGAAAATTTGTTGTGTAAAATTTTCTCCCACTACCCTGTGCAGCATAGCTGCTGTTGGTCAACTGCTGAGCTGGACGAGTGTGTGATTGACAGAGCGGTTGTTTATCTACTCCGGAGTTTCATGCCCCCTCTCCCCCTTGTTTGTGACAAACAATCAGGTTTAGTGACATAACCAAACATACACCCATTCAGTAAATATGCAATCCTTTTTGCTAGCTCTTAGTCTTCTGAAAAGGTTACTGTTTGTTTGATTTTTAGAGCCGGGGCACACTCGATTTAATAAAAAAACATAAGTAGGCTGTTAAACTAATGCACTTTTTTACTATCAGTGGCAATGTTATTCTGAGCAATCGGCCAAGTTTAAACACTTTCGTTTTCGGGATGCATTGATCAAGTTACTGCTGTTCTGTAGATTGTCACGCCTCTCTTCTCCGCCGTCGCTAAGCAGGGGCAGCGATCTCCTTTTGCAATAGTTTGTTCTTTTCCTTCTTCATACCCCCCATCGAGAATTGAGCATGGTACGCGTGACCTTCAGCACGGTGCAACTTATAAACTACTGGCTGATGCGTTCACCTCTTTCCTCTGGGTGATTTACCAGCGGGGCAGTCAAGGCCATATCAACAGATCTAAAACGAACTTTGAGACATCCTTGCGAATTGAGTTTTTCTATTAGTGAATAAAACAAACTCGTACATATAAAATCAAGAAAATTCTTAGCAATTATTTTCTTCTGTACCAGTAACACCTGGAAAATGACTAAATATACAACTGCAAATGAACTGATGGTGCAAAGGGCTAAGTATGTGCATTTTCATAAGGCATCAAAATTTTGGTTTTCAACCAATCAGAAATATCTTCTGTGTATCATCATCATCATCATTGTCAACCATTATCAATCCACTGCTGGACGAAGGTCTCCCCAAGTTTCCTCCACAACGGTCTGTCTTGTGCCAGTCTCCTCCGTGTCACCCCTGCATACTTTCGAATTTCATCCACCCATCTCCCATGTGGTCTTCTTCTGGGTCTTTTCCTGTCCCTTGGAATCCAATCTAAAATTTCGGCTGTCCATCGATGATCTGTCCTTCTGGCAGTATGTCCAGCCCATTGCCATTTCAGGGATTTGACTCTGATCATGATGTCTTCCACTCTTGTCATTTTTCGGATCCACGAGTTCCTCTTCTTATCTCTCCTGGTTATACCAAGCATGCACCTCTCCATGCTACTTTGAGTTGTCTGCAGCCTTTGTATGTCTCTTTTAGTTAAGGTCCACGTCTCTGCACCATACGTAAGCACTGGAAGGATGCATTGATCAAACACTTTTCTTTTAAGACATAATGGCATATTGCTCTTGAAAATTATGCTGTTTCTTCCAAAAGCTCTCCAGGCAAGTTTTGTGCGCCGATTAATTTCTTCATCAATGTGACCCTCACTTGATATCTGCTGTCCAAGATAAACGTACGTGTCTGTTATCTCCAGCTTTTCTCCATCAATCGATAAATCTTCATTTCTTGTAAAAGCATTGAACATCACTTTTGTCTTCTGAAAGTTCATTTTTAATCCCACTTCTTTACTCTTGTCAGCAAGTTCCTGGATCATACTCTGCAGCTCTGATGGGCTAGTTGCAAAAATGACTACGTCATCAGCAAAACGAAGGTGGGTTAGATAATCTCCATTAATCTTTATCCCCTTGTTTTCATAGCTCAGTGACTGAAAAACACCCTCCAATGTGGCATTAAAGAGCTTCGGAGATATGGTGTCACCTTGTCTCACTCCCTTTCCAATTTTTATGTGTGTTGTATTTTCAAACAGCCTAATCTTTGCACTTGCATTTTCATAGATGTTATTAATAATATTAATGTATGCATCTTCAATACCGCAGGTTTTCAGAGCCATTGTAACTGCTGATGGTTTCACCGAATCAAAGGCTTTTTCATAATCGATAAAAGCCATGCACAATGGAAGTTCATATTCCCTCGCTCTTTCAATTAGTTCTCTCAGCACATGGATATGATCTATTGTGCTGTAGCCACTCCTGAATCCAGCTTGTTCTCTCGGTTGAGCCATGTCCAGTGTTACCTTCAAGCGGTGTGAAATAACTTTAGTGAAGATTTTATAAACTACTGATAGGAGGCTGATAGGTCTGTAGTTTCCGAGATCCTCAATGTCACCTTTCTTATGTAGCAGGATCATTGTAGCGGTGTTCCAATCCTCAGGAATCTTTCCTTCATTAAGGCATCGAGTGAAAATTTGGGCGAGTACTGTTTCGATTTCTCCACTTGCTTCTTGTATGATGTCTACAGTAATTCCATCTTCTCCTGGAGCTTTTCCCCGCTTCATGTTCTTGATTGCATGTGCAACTTCTGCTGGAAGGACTGGAGGAACTCTGGTACTGGTATCTTTCATGATGTCTGGAGTGCATGTATCATCCCTTTCATATAATTTGGAGTAGAAATCTTTCACTCTTGTCAAAATTTCACCTCTATTTCTTGTTACAGAACCATCTTCTTTTCTCAGTGCCATAATCTGTTTTCTTCCCTTACTGAGATGTCCCTTTGCTATCTTTAGGCTTTGGTTGTTTTCAATTGCTTTCCTCACTAGTTCACAGTTGAATTTTCTTACGTCTTCAGTGATACTTTTTCGTACTGTCTTGCATAGCTCTATATATTCCACTTTGGAAGTCACATCTTCTTTAGTTGTCCTCATCTCTCTCCTTTTTTGCATCAACATTTTCGTTTTTCCTGATAATTTATTTACATGCAACTTGTTCTTAGACCCAGCTAATTTTGTTGCTGTTTCCATAAGAGCTTTGGTTACTTTTCTGTTAACTTCAGAGATGTCCACTTCTTTCGATGTTAGGCCTTCTAAAGCAGAGAACCTGTTCTTGAGTTCCAACTTGAAGGTATTATGGTGTTTTTTAAGGTTGGTTATGTCAATAGATTTTGTTTGTCTTATGAGCTTGCCACGTTCAAGTTTAGTGTTGAGGTGCATCTTACATCTCACCAATCTATGGTCACTACCTGTGTTGAACTTGTTTAGCACACTGCAGTCTTCTATGACGAATTTTTTGTTACACATAATAAAATCAATTTCACTTGTCGTCCCATTTGGATGTCTCCATGTCCATTTCCTGTGTGGCTTTTTCTTGAAGAAGGAGTTCAAGATGAAAAACCCTTCTGCCTCTGCAAACTCAACGAGAGTATTTCCACGCTGGTTTCTGTTGCCGTGACCGAATTTATCTACTGAAGTTTCATTCTGTTGCCGTTGCCCTATTTTTGCATTGAAATCTCCCATAATTATTTTCAAGTGCTGCTTACCTTTATTATTTAGATGACAAATTTCCTCATAAAATTCTTCAATTTCTTCTTCAGGATGACTTGTGGTGGGTGCATAAGTTTGAATAATCTGAGCCTGGTATCTTCTCGATAGTTGGATAACGAGTCGTGCAGCTCTGTCAGAGGAACTTTCAACTTCTACAACTTTATCCTTCAGTTTCTTGTTTATTATAAATCCAACACCACTAGTTCTGCCAGTATCTGTCCCACGATAGTAGAAGAGATGTCCACTTTTCAGTTCGATGAGATCTTCTCCTTTTCTCCTTACCTCACTTAGCCCCACGATGTCCCACTTGATCCTTTGTAGTTCCTCTTCCAATTCAAGAAGCCTTGAATCAGAAGATAGGGAGCGTCCATTGTACGTTGCCAAGGTCAGCATCAGATGGCAGCCTAGTCCGGTCCTCCGGGGATTCTTAGCACCCTCTGCCTTCATGTCGCACTGGCCACTGCCTTGGCCAGGTACATTCCAGCTGCCGGAGACTGAGGGCCAAGATTTAAGTTGTGGAGTCATTTTGGAGGGGTTTGGCCATAACTCACCACGCTGGCCAAGCGGGTTGGTGAGTGTGGGATAGAATTTCCTCTAATCCCGATGGTATAGTTATACCGCTATGGGCGGTCGTCAGAGCCCCTTTAGTGGGAACAGGATGCACCACGAGAAGGCGGGGTTGACATTTGTCAAGGAGAGGCTGTGATGTTACGCATCACCTGACCTTACATCCCTGTATACTTCGACCTAAATATTTCATTAAAAAAGTTGACCTAAACATGAGCATATACGGTAATACATACATACATGTCACTAGATGTTCTCTGACATGTATGTATGTATTGAGATTCAGAGGTTAGCTCCAAAAAGAAATACAAACTTCCAGATATTTTTACTTATTGTTGTCGTATCAAACTTCGCCATTTACAGCGATCTTGACATACAACTCGTGCTTCACTGATATCCATTACACGCCGTACACAAGATCTTTTATACTTCATACTCATAATCTTTTTCTCATGCAGACACTCCTGAATCTGATCCACCCATGTCTTTCTTGGCCTTCCTCTGCCTTTCCTTCCTGCCACTTGGGTTGAAAAGATTTTCTTAGTAAGCATTTCATCACTCATTCTTTCAACATGGCCAAACCACCGAAGCATATTGGTCTCCACCTTGCTAACAACATTGTGCTCCACATCACACAACCGCAATACATCTTCATTCCTCACACAATCAGATCGTGTCTTGCCACAAACCCCACGTAAGTAACGCATTTCTCCAGCACACAAACGACTCCTATGCTTCTTCTGCAGTACCCAGGTTTCACTGCCATACATCAGAGTAGGAACAATTACAGTTTCATACACAGCCATGCGGGACTCTCTAGAGAACCCATCATTCCTGTGAAAACCTCCCAGAGCAGCTATGACTTTCAAAGAAGAATTCACTCGCCTACTGATTTCACCATCCAACTTGTTCTCTCTGTCAAACATGCTTCCTAAATACACAAACTCACTCACCTGGTCAATCACAGTGCCATTTATACTTACATTACATTCAGTGCTACCCATTCCTCTCTCAAACACCATAACTTTGGTTTTTCCTTTATTTATACTCAGTTTGAATTTCATGCAAACTTCGTGCATCCGAGTCAACATACTCTGCAACTCACTTTTGCTCTTTGCCAACAGGGCAGTGTCATCAGCATACAGCAATCTGCACACGCGGATATCACCAAGACATAAACCACTATTATCTATTTTGGCCTCACGCATGCATGCGTCCGTAAATATGTTAAACAGCCATGGTGACATTACACAACCTTGTCTAACTCCTGCACCAATGGAAAACCATTTTGATAAAACACCATTCACTCGTACATAAGCTCTACTACCAGCATACATGACTTTTACACTATTAAGTAGATTCCTAGTAACACCATATTCATTCAATACCTTCCACAAAAGTGTCCTATTGACTCGGTCGTAAGCTTTCTCTAAATCTATGAAGGCAGTAAAAACTTTCTTCCCAACAGCCAGATACTTTTCAATCATCGTGTGTAATGCAAAAATCTGGTTAGTGCAGCCTTTACCAGGCACAAAACCGCTCTGAACATCCCACACTTTCAATGATGTAAGACCCCGTACTTTTTCAAAAACAACCTTACCAAACACTTTCCCTGGCACACTCAGTAGGCTAATACCATGATAGTTCTTGCATTTAGTCTGATCACCTTTTCCCTTATACAAGGGAACAATGATAGCATCCTTCCTTTCCCGAGGGACCATTCCTAACTCCCAGCACAACTGGCAAATTTCAGTTAACCAGTCAATTATAGAGTCACTACCATATTTCAACATCTCTGCAGTTATGCCATCAACTCCTGGAGCCTTACCATTCTGAAGAGATTTTAGAGCTTTACACACTTCTTCTCTTGAGATCCCTCCTGTGCTTTCATCCCTCATTGGGACATAATCTGCATCTGTCTCAGAATCATCTTTGCTTTCCTGATCTAATAACTCACAGAAGTATTCACCCCATCTGTCACTTAACTCATTGGGCTCCCATATCATTTCCCCAATCACATTCTTCACACAACTTACAACTTTGTTTCCCCTATTTTTCCTGAGTCTCATGTACTTCCAGAAGGACTTCCTATTTTTCCAAAAAGCCAGTTCATGCCTTTTCACTTTCTCCTTCCTATCTTTTGCCTTACTGTGGCAAACCAGCTTAGCAGCTTCACGCTTCTTACAGCGATATTCATCCACAGAGACTCTACCTTGCAACATCCCCAAATAGGCTTCCTTCTTTCTCTATACTGCCTCATCAATCTCACTATTCCACCAAGCATCACCTCTATTGTTACCCACTATTGTGGTGCCATAGACCTCTTTAGCAGCAGTGACAACACAGTTCTTAAAACATTCCCACTTCTTTTCTACATCCCTCTCACCAGACTTCAGATCCTTCAGTCGTTCTCTGAGTAAGTCAGAATAACTCTGATGATATTCAGGGAGCCTTTCAACCTTTATTTTTTCCATCCTGGGCCTCTTCCTATTCCTTTTCCGCCAACCAACATTCAGTTTCCCTCGTGACACTACTAAGTAATAATCAGAACCAACATCTGCACCTCTCATCACACGGGTTTCAACAACTAAGTGTTTCACGCTGATCGTAGACAACAAAATCTATCACACTCTTTTGACCAAGAGTACGATTTTCCCAAGTATATGTCTGGATATACTTGTGGTTGAAAAATGTATAGATACACACAAACCATTCTCAATGCTGAGTTCAATTAATCTTTCACCATTATCCTTCACACAAGGATCATTAAACTTACCCAGAACATTGTCAGAAATTGCATTCTGCACACCTACTCTAGCATTGAAATCCCCTGCTATTATAACTTTTTCTTTAGCACCAAACTGGCTCAAAACAGGTTTTAGCTCATTCCAGAAATCTTCCTTCTTATCAGAAGGTTCCGAGTCACAAGGAGCATACACTACAACAATTACAATTCTCTGAAGTTTCACTTTCAAACGAATCCAGAGAATTCTCTCACTTATGCAACTATAGTGAATCAAGTTGTTCTTCATCTTTTTACTTAAAATCACACCTACACCAGCCTGTCCTCTCATATTATCCAATATTCCAGACCACACGCTCACCTTGCCATTTACTTCTTCTACCCCTATTTCCTTCTTTTTGGTTTCACTTACACACAGCACATCCAGTCTATACTTATTCATCTCCTCAATCACCTCACTCATCTTGCCATTTATACCTCTAGTATTCCATACACCAATCTTACATTCACTCAGCCGAGATCGCTTTCTCATACGCCGTTTAGAAAGTCCAGGTTCATTCCGTGGTGGACCGCCCTTCTCAAGTGTGGTAGGTCCACCATATCCCACACTTGAGTCATTCTTAATATTTCTTTTTGTCTTTTTAATCAGGTAAGTACATCAGTGTGGAGGATTAGCCCACAGCTGAGGGTTCCAGTTGGCCATTCAACCTAAGGATTCTGGAACAAAACCCAGTGAGTTGGGGTCTTTTGGCCAATGTCACACAGAACTAGCTTGCACCTCTCCAAAATTCACAGAGGCCCTAGTTGCTGTCGTGTGTGCCATTGTTACCACGGGGCGCCCCGAGGAGGCAAACCCATCGCTCATTACGACCGCCCGCCAATAATATGATTTTCAGGGGAGGGAAAATGCTCCTTCATGGGTGGTGCCTATGGTTATAAATCTTTACAATATTTTTTATTAACTACTCTTACCAAGTAAAATCTTGTTCATAGTTGTAATTTTCTTAGTTCTCCTGTGGTTTCATTAGTGCAATTTTTGTTGTAACTTGTCCATAGCATTAATTTTCTTACCCCCTCCCATTCAGATTTCTATATTAGGATCTTTTTTACTATATGGTATTCTAAGCAAAAATTAATCAGTTCAAATATATGCCAATTGTATTGCTTCCTTGTAGTTTGTCCCTGCACTGAGTGACTGAGAGATTATGTTCTAAAATTATTTTTGCAATGTTATGCATGAAAAATGAGAGACAATTTCTTTGTGCAGGGTAATATTGTAGATCCTCGCAATGTCTCACTAGTTACATGTTATCCAGTAGGCCACCATATTTCTCATTCATATTGCCACAGATAATTTTTTTTTATGGGTAGTGTACAACAAAAATGTTCACAAAAGAATAGCCTTCAGACCATGTTTGACATTGCAAAAATAATATAATTGCTACCTAGTGTAAAGGCTATTAAGGAAACTGAATGTTTCCTTTTCCTTATCACTTCTGCACTAAGTTAGCATATAATCAACTTCTTTTGTTAAGAAAACTGGAAGCATTCTTACTGTCTTGCATCAAGTATTTCCAATGTATAACTGCTCAAATTACATTTTGTGCTACTTCTTCCAGAGCAACTATTTTATGATCATAGAGCTTCAATTGAAAGTCATTTATAGACTACTAGTACATGGACCTGGTGCTGCCTGGGTTTAACAGAAATATATCGAACAGCTTCTGAGCCAGTGTTTTCAGAGTTTTCCTGAAATTATGAATATGATTTTTCAATTTACTTCCGATATTGGAGGTTATATTATTTAACGTGCATTAATGCATTTGCATTTTTGAACTTCACTTTTAGTTGGTTAAGTTCGATACCGCACGTGGGGCTTGGCTTTCAATTCCTATTTCCGTTATGTGGATGCCGCACGGGGGTTTTTCATTTGGCCACGGGTCCGCTTCTTTTTTTTTCCCATTGGAATTTATTTTGTCTCATCACCAAATGAGTTTTTCCTTTGCTGCATCCTCATTTACTTCAATATTTATTCATACCCGAGTACTTTCAGTAAAATTCCTTTACCGTCTTCGAGGGGACGTTTTGCTCCGACTAGCACGGACCGTGTCAGCTGGGCATTTCGGTGGTTCTCGCGGGCTGCTTCTGTCATCGGCTATCGCTTCTTCTTGGGCGTTGTGGCGCCATCTCTTGTTGGTCAGTGATCTCACTTTTCGAACTTTTTCTTTTTTTTGCTCAATTTTAATTAAATTTTTCCAGCTGTTTCTCAAATTATTAGGGTCATTGTGGTTGCAAACTTTTGTCCTATTTTTTTCAATCATTACCGACTCTGCTATTCTAAAAAAAAGCTGTAAATCCGAAAAACACCTCAGAATAGCAGAGTCGGTAATGATTGAAAAAAATAGGACAAAAGTTTGCAACCACAATGACCCTAATAATTTGAGAAACAGCTGGAAAAATTTAATTAAAATTGAGCAAAAAAAAGAAAAAGTTCGAAAAGTGAGATCACTGACCAACAAGAGATGGCGCCACAACGCCCAAGAAGAAGCGATAGCCGATGACAGAAGCAGCCCGCGAGAATCACCGAAATGCCCAGCTGACACGGTCCGTGCTAGTCGGAGCAAAACGTCCCCTCGAAGACGGTAAAGGAATTTTACTGAAAGTACTCGGGTATGAATAAATATTGAAGTAAATGAGGATGCAGCAAAGGAAAAACTCATTTGGTGATGAGACAAAATAAATTCCAATGGGAAAAAAAAAGAAGCGGACCCGTGGCCAAATGAAAACCCCCGTGCGGCATCCACATAACGGAAATAGGAATTGAAAGCCAAGCCCCACGTGCGGTAAGTGTTCATCAAACTTAACCAACTAAAAGTGAAGTTCAAAAATGCAAATGAATATGATTTGTTGCATGGAAACATTTAATTGAAATATGTTACAGTAATAAAAGAAAAGGATCACAAAAAAAAATTTTGCTCTGGCAAAATTGGCTGAAATCAGCAGTCCCTATTAACTGTGAATGTAGGAAATTTGAAACATCTATATTTTTCTATTGTGTTGTGATCAGTGTGATGTGCAGTTCTTCTGAAGCGCAAGTAAGTTTATCCTTGAAGAGCCTCTGGGTAAACAGAGTGTTGTATGAGTGTTCTTCCATTTGTAGCCAAGATGAAGAGGTTTTCATTTTTGCAAACTGTGGAGCAACTAACATACAAGTTGTCCATGGAAAAGCATGAGTTTTGCTGGTTGAGTTCAACAACTTTTAACAATTAGCCTTGTGCTTGTTGATACTCATGGCAAAACTGAGACGAACAGGAAAGTTTAGGTACATTTAAACTCAAGTGGAAGGTCAGATGGGGTGACTGGAATGTGTGAAAGAAAGTCATGGTTTCCTGCAGCATGCCAGTCATAATGGTAGTTTCAATATTGTTTGGCATGAGTTTCTTGACAGTCAGTCATGTTCAATTGCAGAGTGTTGGTGGATCCAGATTAGGTCAAGATAAAATAAAAAATAGTCAAGATGAGGTGGGAGAATGCCCCTCAAAAAAGGAATAGCAAAGGTAAGTTTTGAAGGAATAAAATCTGAGGAAATTCACATTTTTCTCACATTTCATTTCTTATATTCTATTTGTATTTCATTGAAACACATTTCCTCTCTAAAAGAGGAAATATGTTTCAATTTATTATATTATATGTCATCATCAACCATTATCAATCCATTGCTGGATGAAGGTCTCCCCAAATTTCTTCCACAATTGTCTGTCTTTGGCCTGTCTCCTCCACGTCACTCCAGCATGCTTTCGAATTTCATCCTTCCATCTCCCATGAGGCCTTCTTCTGGGTCTTTTCCTGTTCCTCAGAATCCAGTCAAAAATTTCGGTTGTCCATCGGTGGTCCGTTCTTCTGGCAACATGTCCAGCCCATTGCCATTTCAGTGATTTCACTCTGGTCATGTCGTCGTCCACTCCTGTCATTTTCCTTATCCACAAGTTGCTCTTCTTATCTTTCCTGGTTACACCAAGCATGCATCTCTTCATGCTGCTTTGAGTTGTCTGCCTGCAGTCTTTGTATGTCTTTTTTAGTTAAGGTCCATGTCTCAGCTCCATATGTAAGCACTGGCAGAATGCATTGATTAAGCACTTTTCTTTTGAGACATACTGCTCTTAAAAATTGTACTGTTTCTTCCAAAAGCTCTCCATCCAAGTTTTATATGCCAATTAATTTCTTCATCAATGTGACCCTCACTCGATATCTGCTGCCCAAGATAAATGTAGGAATCGGTTGTCTCAAGCTTTTCTCCATCAATCAATAAATCTTCGTTTCTTGTAAAAGCATTGTACATCACTTTTGTCTTCTGAAAGTTCATTTTTAATCCCACTTCTTTACTCTTGTCAGCAAGTTCTTGAATCATACTCTACAACTCTGAAGGGGTAGTTGCAAAGATGACTACGTCATCAGCAAAACTAAGGTGAGTTAAGTAATCTCCATTAATCTTTATCCCTTTGTTTTCCCAGTTCAATGATTGAAAGACATTTTGCAATGTGCCGGTAAACTGCTTGGGAGATATGGTGTCACCTTGTCTCACTCCCATTCTAATTCTTATTTGTGCTGTATCTTCAAATATGCGAACCTTTGCACTTGCATTTTCATAGATGTTATTAATAATGCTAATGTATGCATCTTCAATACTGCAGGATTTTAAAGCCATTGTTCTGCTGATGGTTTCATGGAATCGAAGGCCTTTTCATAGTCAATAAAAGTCATGCATAATGTGAGTTCATATTCTCTTGTTCTTTCAATTAGTTCTCTCAGTAAATGGATATGATCTATAGTGCTGTAGCCACTCCTGAATCCAGCTTGTTCTCTTGGATGGGCCATGTCTAGTGTTACCTTCAAGCTGTGCGAAAAAACCTTAGTGAAGATTTTATAAACCACTGAAAGGAGGCTGACGGGCCTGTAGTTCCTGAGATCCTCAATGTCACTTTTTTTACGGAGCAAGATCATTGTAGCATTGTTCCAATCCTCAGGAATCTTCCCTTCATTAAGACATCTGGTGAAAACTTGGGCGAGTGTAGTTTCAATTTCTCCACTTGCTTCTTGTATGATGTCCACAGTAATTCCATCTTCTCCTGGAGCTCTTCCCATTTCATGTTCTTAATTGCATATGTAACTTCTGCAGGCAGGATTGGAGGGACTTTGGCACTGGCACCTGTCGTAATGTCTGGAATAGATGTATCATCTCTTTCATATAGTTTTGAATAGAAATCTTTCACCCTTGTCAAAATTTCGCTTCTATTTCTTGTTACAGTACCACCTTCTTTTCTCAGAGCCATAATCTGTTTTCTTCCCTTACTGAGATGTCCTTTTGCTCTCTTCAGGCTCTGGTTGTTTTCAATTGCTTTCCTCACTAGTTCACAATTGAATTTCCTTATGTCTTCAGTTATACCTTTTCACACTGTCTTGCATAGCTCTGTATATTCCACGTTGGAAGTTATGTCTTTATTTGTCCACATCTCCCTTCTCTTTTGCATCAAAATTTTTGTTTTTCCTGAAATTTTCTTCATATGTAACTTGTTCTCTCCCTTCTCTTTTGCATAAAAATTTTTGTTTTTCCTGAAATTTTCTTCATATGTAACTTGTTCTTAGTACCACCTATTTTTTTGCTGTTTCCATAAGAGCCTTGGTGAGTTCTCTGTTAACTTCAGAAATATTCACTTCTTCCAATGTTAGGCCTTATAAAGCATAAAATCTGTTCCTCAGTTCCAACTTGAAGGTATTATGGTGTTTATTAAGGTTGGTTATGTCAATACATGTTGTTTGTCTTATGAGCTTGCCACGTTCGAGTTTAGTGTTGAGGTGCATCTTACATCTCACCAATCTATGGTCACTACCTGTGTTGAACTTGTTTAGCACACTGCAGTCTTCTATGACGAATTTTTTGTTACACATAATAAAATCAATTTCACCTGTCGTCCCATTCGGATGTCTCCATGTCCATTTCCTGTGTAGCTTTTTCTTGAAAAAGGAGTTCATGATGAAAAACCTTAGCGAGTTCCTCTTCTTATCTCTCCTGGTTACACCAAGCATGCACCTCTCCATGCTTCTTTGAGTTGTCTGCAGCCTTTGTATGTCTCTTTTAGTTAAGGTCCATGTCTCTGCACTATATGTAAGCACTTGAAGGATGCATTGATCAAACACTTTTCTTTTAAGACATAATGGCATATTCCTCTTGAAAATTATGCTGTTTCTTCCAAAAGCTCTCCAGGCAAGTTTTATATGCCGATCAATTTCTTCATCAATGTGACATATATATATATATATATATATATGATGATATATATCATCATATATATATATATATATATATGATATATATATATATATATATATATATATGATATATATATATATATGATGATATATATATATCATCATCATCATCATTGTCAACCATTATCAATCCACTGCTGGACGAAGGTCTCCCCAAGCCTCCTCCACAACGGTCTGTCTTGTGCCAGTCTCCTCCATGTCACTCCCGCATACTTTCGAATTTCATCCACCCATCTTCCATGTGGTCTTCTTCTGGGTCTTTTCCTGTCCCTTGGAATCCAATCTAAAATTTCGGCTGTCCATCGATGGTCTGTTCTTCTGGCAGTATGTCCAGCCCATTGCCATTTCAGGGATTTAACTCTGATCATGATGTCTTCCACTCTTGTCATTTTTCGGATCCACGTGTTCCTCTTCTTATCTCTCCTGGTTACACCAAGTATGCACCTCTCCATGCTGCTTTGAGTTGTCTGCAGCCTTTGTATGTCTCTTTTAGCTAAGGTCCACGTCTCTGCACCATACATAAGCACTGGAAGGATGCATTGATCAAACACTTCTTTTAAGACATAATGGCATATTGCTCTTGAAAATTATGCTGTTTCTTCCAAAAGCTCTCCAGGCAAGTTTTGTACGCCGATTAATTTCTTCACCAATGTGACCCTCACTTGATATCTGCTGTCCAAGATAAACGTACGTGTCTGTTATCTCCAGCTTTTCTCCATCAATCGATAAATCTTCATTTCTTGTAAAAGCATTGTACATCACTTTTGTCTTCTGAAAGTTAATTTTTTATCCCACTTCTTTACTCTTGTCAGCAAGTTCCTGGATCATACCCTGTAGCTCTGATGGGGTAGTTGCAAAAATGACTATATCATCAGCAAAACAAAGGTGGGTTAGATAATCTCCATTAATCTTTATCCCTTTGTTTTCCCAGTTCAGTGATTGAAAGACATTTTCCAATGTGGCATTAAAGAGCTTCGGAGATATGGTGTCACCTTGTCTCACTCCTTTTCCAATTTTTATGTGTGTTGTATTTTCAAACAGCCAAATCTTTGCACTTGCATTTTCATAGATGTTATTAATAATATTAATGTATGCATCTTCAATACTGCAGGATTTCAGAGCCATTGCAACTGCTGATGGTTTCACTGAATCAAAGGCTTTTTCATAATCGATAAAAGCCATGCACAATGGAAGTTCATATTCCCTCGCTCTTTCAATTAGTTCTCTCAGTACGTGGATATGATCTATTGTGCTGTAGCCACTCCTGAATCCAGCTTGTTCTCTCGGTTGAGCCATGTCCAGAGTCACCTACAAGCGGTGTGAAAGAACTTTAGTGAAGATTTTATAAACCACTGATAGGAGGCTGATAGGTCTGTAGTTCCTGAGATTCTCAATGTCACCTTTTTTATGTAGCAAGATCATTGTAGCATTGTTCCAATCCTCAGAAATTTTCCCTTCATTAAGGCATAAAGTGAAAATTTGGGCGAGTACTGTTTCGATTTCTCCACTTGCTTCTTGTATGATGTCTACAGTAATTCCATCTTCTCCTGGAGCTTTCCCCAGCTTCATGTTCTTGATTGCATGTGCAACTTCTGCTGGAAGGACTGGAAGAACTCTGGTACTGGTACCTTTCATGATGTCTGGAGTACATGTATCATCCCTTTCATATAATTTGGAGTAGAAATCTTTCACTCTTGTCAAAATTTCGCCTCTATTTCTTGTTACAGAACCATCTTCTTTTCTCAGTGCCATAATCTGTTTTTTTCCCCTTACTGAGATGTCCCTTTGCTATCTTTAGGCTTTGGTTGTTTTCAATTGCTTTCCTTACTAGTTCACAGTTGAATTTCCTTACGTCTTCAGTGATACTTTTTCGTACTGTCTTGCATAGCTCTATATATTCCACTTTGGAAGTCACATCTTCTTTAGTTGTCCTCATCTCTCTTCTTTTTTGCATCAACATTTTGGTATATATCATCATCATCATCATCATTGTCAACCATTATCAATCCACTGCTGGACGAAGGTCTCCCCAAGTTTCCTCCACAACGGTCTGTCTTGTGCCAGTCTCCTCCATGTCACTCCCGCATATTTACGAATTTCATCCACCCATCTCCCATGTGGTCTTTTTCTGGGTCTTTTCCTGTCCCTTGGAATCCAATCTAAAATTTCGGCTGTCCATCTATGGTCTGTCCTTCTGGCAGTATGTCCAGCCCATTGCCATTTCAGGGATTTAACTCTGATCATGATGTCTTCCACTCTCGTCATTTTTCGGATCCACGAGTTCCTCTTCTTATCTCTCCTGGTTATACCAAGCATGCACCTCTCCATGCTACTTTGAGTTGTCTGCAGCCTTTGTATGTCTCTTTTAGTTAAGGTCCACGTCTCTGCACCATACGTAAGCACTGGAAGGATGCATTGATCAAACACTTTTCTTTTAAGACATAATGGCATATTGCTCTTGAAAATTATGCTGTTTCTTCCAAAAGCTCTCCAGGCAAGTTTTGTACGCCGATTAATTTCTTCATCAATGTGACCCTCACTTGATATCTGCTGTCCAAGATAAACATACGTATCTGTTATCTCCAGTTTTTCTCCATCAATCGATAAATCTTCATTTCTTGTAAAAGCATTGAACATCACTTTTGTCTTCTGAAAGTTCATTTTTAATCCCACTTTTTTACTCTTGTCAGCAAGTTCCTGGATCATACTCTGCAGCTCTGATGGGGTAGTTGCAAAAATGACTACGTCATCAGCAAAACGAAGGTGGGTTAGATAATCTCCATTAATCTTTATCCCTTTGTTTTCCCAGTTCAGTGATTGAAAGACATTTTCCAATGTGGCATTAAAGAGCTTCGGAGATATGGTGTCACCTTGTCTCACTCCCTTTCCAATGTTTATGTGTGTTGTATTTTCAAACAGCCGAATCTTTGCACTTGCATTTTCATAGATGTTATTAATAATATTAATGTATGCATCTTCAATACCGCAGGATTTCAGAGCCGTGGTAACTGCTGATGGTTTCACCGAATCAAAGGCTTTTTCATAATCGATAAAAGCCATGCACAATGGAAGTTCATATTCCCTCGCTCTTTCAATTAGTTCTCTCAGTACGTGGATATGATCTATTGTGCTGTAGCCACTCCTGAATCCAGCTTGTTCTCTCGGTTGAGCCATGTCCAGTGTTACCTTCAATCGGTGTGAAAGAACTTTAGTGAAGATTTTATAAACCACTGATAGGAGGCTGATAGGTCTGTAGTTCCTGAGATCCTCAATGTTACCTTTTTTATGTAGCAGGATCATTGTAGCATTGTTCCAATCCTCAGGAATCTTCCCTTCATTAAGGCATCGAGTGAAAATTTGGGCGAGTACTGTTTCAATTTCTCCACTTGCTTCTTGTATGATGTCTATAGTAATTCCATCTTCTCCTGGAGCTTTTCCCCCGCTTCATGTTCTTGATTGCATGAGCAACTTCTGCTGGGAGGACTGGAAGAACTCTGGTACCTTTCATGATGTCTGGAGTACATGTATCATCCCTTTCATATAATTTGGAGTAGAAATCTTTCACTCTTGTCAAAATTTCGCCTCTATTTCTTGTTATAGAACCATCTTCTTTTCTCAGAGCCATAATCTGTTTTCTTCCCTTACTGAGATGTCCCTTTGCTATCTTAAGGCTTTGGTTGTTTTCAATTGCTTTCCTCACTAGCTCACAGTTGAATTTCCTTACGTCTTCAGTGATACTTTTTCGTGTTGTCTTGCATAGCTCTATATATTCCACTTTGGAAGTCACATCTTCTTTAGTTGTCCTCATCTCTCTTCTTTTTTGCATCAACATTTTGGTTTTTCCTGATAATTTGTTCACATGCAACTTGTTCTTAGACCCAGCTAATTTTGTTGCTGTTTCCATTAGAGCTTTGGTTACTTTTCTGTTAACTTCCGAAATATCCACTTCTTCCGATGTTAGGCCTTCTAAAGCAGAGAATCTGTTCTTCAGTTCCAACTTGAAAGTATTATGGTGTTTTTTAAGGTTGGTTATGTCAATACATTTTGTTTGTCTTATGAGCTTGCCACGTTCCAGTTTAGTGTTGAGGTGCATCTTACATCTCACCAATCTATGGTCACTACCTGTGTTGAACTTGTTCAGCACACTGCAGTCTTCGATGATGAATTTTTTGTTACACATAATAAAATCAATTTCACTTGTCGTCCCAATTGGATGTCTCCATGTCCATTTCCTGTGTGGCTTTTTCTTGAAAAAGGAGTTCAAGATGAAAAATCCTTCTGCCTCTGCAAACTCAACGAGAGTATTTCCACGCTGGTTTCTGTTGCCGTGACCGAATTTACCTACTGAAGTTTCATTCTGTTGCCGTTGCCCTATTTTTGCATTGAAATCTCCCATAATTATCTTCAAGTGCTGCTTACCTTTATTATTTAGATGACGAATTTCCTCATAAAATTCTTCAATTTCTTCTTCAGGATGACTTGTGGTGGGTGCATAAGTTTGAATAATCTGAGCCTGGTATCTTCTCGATAGTTGGATAACGAGTCGTGCAGCTCTGTCAGAGGAACTTTCAACTTCTACAACTTTATCCTTCAGTTTCTTGTTTATTATAAATCCAACACCACTAGTTCTGCCAGTATCTGTCCCACGATAATAGAAGAGATGTCCACTTTTCAGTTCAATGAGATCTTCTCCTTTTCTTCTTACCTCACTTAGCCCGACGATGTCCCAATTGATCCTTTGTAGTTCCTCTTCCAATTCAAGAAGCCTTGAATCAGAAGATAGGGAGCGTCCGTTATAGGTAGCCAAGGTCAGCATCAAATGGCAGCCTAGTCCGGTCCTCCGGGGATTCTTAGCACCCTCTGCCTTCATGTCGCACTGGCCGCTGCCTTGGCCAGGTACATTCCAGCTGCCGGAGACTGAGGGCCAAGATTTAAGTTGTAGAGTCATTTTGGAGCTGTTTGGTATAACTATACCATCGGGATTAGAGGAAATGCTATCCCACACTCACCAACCCGCTTGGCCAGCGTGGTGAGTTATGGCCAAACCCCTCCAAAATGACTCCACAACTTAAATCTTGGCCCTCAGTCTCCGGCAGCTGGAATGTACCTGGCCAAGGCAGCGGCCAGTGCGACATGAAGGCAGAGGGTGCTAAGAATCCCCGGAGGACCGGACTAGGCTGCCATCTGATGCTGACCTTGGCTACGTACAACGGACGCTCCCTATCTTCTGATTCAAGGCTTCTTGAATTGGAAGAGGAACTACAAAGGATCAAGTGGGACATCGTCGGGCTAAGTGAGGTAAGGAGAAAAGGAGAAGATCTCATTGAACTGAAAAGTGGACATCTCTTCTACTACCGTGGGACAGATACTGGCAGAACTAGTGGTGTTGGATTTATAATAAACAAGAAACTGAAGGATAAAGTTGTAGAAGTTGAAAGTTCCTCTGACAGAGCTGCACGACTCGTTATCCAACTCTCGAGAAGATACCAGGCTCAGATAATTCAAACTTATGCACCCACCACAAGTCATGCTGAAGAAGAAATTGAAGAATTTTATGAGGACATTCGTGATCTAAATAATAAAGGTAAGCAGCACTTGAAGATAATTATGGGAGATTTCAATGCAAAAATAGGGCAACGGCAACAGAATGAAACTTCAGTAGGTAAATTCGGTCACGGCAACAGAAACCAGCGTGGAAATACTCTCGTTGAGTTTGCAGAGGCAGAAGGGTTTTTCATCTTGAACTCCTTTTTCAAGAAAAAGCCACACAGGAAATGGACATGGAGACATCCAAATGGGACGACAAGTGAAATTGATTTTATTATGTGTAACAAAAAATTCGTCATAGAAGACTGCAGTGTGCTAAACAAGTTCAACACAGGCAGTGACCATAGATTGGTGAGATGTAAGATGCACCTCAACACTAAACTCGAACGTAGCAAGCTCATAAGACAAACAAAATGTATTGACATAACCAACCTTAAAAAACACCATAATACCTTCGAATTGGAACTGAAGAACAGATTCTCTACTTTAGAAGGCCTAACATCGGAAGAAGTGGATATTTCTGAAGTTAACAGAAAAGTAACCAAAG
The DNA here is from genome assembly GCA_039090855.1 of Macrothele yani. NCBI lineage: Eukaryota > Metazoa > Arthropoda > Arachnida > Araneae > Macrothelidae > Macrothele > Macrothele yani. The sequence goes on along the minus strand of CM076999.1, from coordinate 63,867,427 downwards.
CTCTTATGGAAACAGCAACAAAATTAGCTGGGTCTAAGAACAAATTGCATGTGAACAAATTATTAGGAAAAACCAAAATGTTGATGCAAAAAAGAAGAGTGATGAGGACAACTAAAGAAAATGTGACTTCCAAAGTGGAATATATAGAGCTATGCAAGACAGTACGAAAAAGTATCACTGAAGACGTAAGGAAATTCAACTGTGAACTAGTATGGAAAGCAATTGAAAACAACCAAAGCCTAAAGATAGCAAAGGGACATCTCAGTAAGGGGAAAAACAGATTATGGCACTGAGAAAAGAAGATGGTTCTGTAACAAGAAATAGAGGCGAAATTTTGACAAGAGTGAAAGATTTCTACTCCAAATTATATGAAAGGGATGATACATGTACCCCAGACATCATGAAAGGTACCAGTACCAGAGTTCTTCCAGTCCTTCCAGCAGAAGTTGCACATGCAATCAAGAACATGAAGCGGGGAAAAGCTCCAGGAGAAGATGGAATTACTGTAGACATCATACAAGAAGCAAGTGGAGAAATCGAAACAGTACTCGCCCAAATTTTCACTCGATGCCTTAATGAAGGGAAAATTCCTGAGGATTGGAACAACGCTACAATGATCTTGCTACATAAAAAAGGTGACATTGAGGATCTCAGGAACTACAGACCTATCAGCCTCCTATCAGTGGTTTATAAAATCTTCACTAAAGTTCTTTCACACCGCTTGAAGGTGACACTGGACATGGCTCAACCGAGAGAACAAGCTGGATTCAGGAGTGGCTACAGCACAATAGATCATATCCACGTACTGAGAGAACTAATTGAAAGAGCGACGGAATATGAGCTTCCATTGTGCATGGCTTTTATCGATTATGAAAAAGCCTTTGATTCGGTGAAACCATCAGCAGTTGCAATGGCTCTGAAATCCTGCGGTATTGAAGATGCATACATTAATATTATTAATAACATCTATGAAAATGCAAGTGCAAAGATTCGGCTGTTTGAAAATACAACACACATAAAAATTGGAAAAGGAGTGAGACAAGGTGACACCATATCTCCGAAGCTCTTTAATGCCACATTGGAAAATGTCTTTCAATCACTGAACTGGGAAAACAAAGGGATAAAGATTAATGGAGATTATCTAACCCACCTTCGTTTTGCTGATGACATAGTCATTTTTGCAACTACCCCATCAGAGCTACAGAGTATGATCCAGGAACTTGCTGACAAGAGTAAAGAAGTGGGATTAAAAATGAACTTTCAGAAGACAAAAGTGATGTACAATGCTTTTACAAGAAATGAAGATTTATCGATTGATGGAGAAAAGCTGGAGATAATAGACACGTACGTTTATCTTGGACAGCAGATATCAAGTGAGGGTCACATTGGTGAAGAAGTTAATCGGCGTACAAAACTTGCCTGGAGAGCTTTTGGAAGAAACAGCATAATTTTCAAGAGCAATATGCCAGTATGTCTTAAAAGAAAAGTGTTTGATCAATGCATCCTTCCAGTGCTTACGTATGGTGCAGAGACGTGGACCTTAGCTAAAAGAGACATACAAAGGCTGCAGACAACTCAAAGAAGCATGGAGAGGTGCATGCTTGGTATAACCAGGAGAGATAAGAAGAGGAACACGTGGATCCGAAAAATGACAAGAGTGGAAGACATCATGATCAGAGTTAAATCCCTGAAATGGCAATGGGCTGGACATACTGCCAGAAGAACAGACCACCGATGGACAGCCGAAATTTTAGATTGGATTCCAAGGGACAGGAAAAGACCCAGAAGAAGACCACATGGAAGATGGGTGGATGAAATTCGAAAGTATGCGGGAGTGACATGGAGGAGACTGGCACAAGACAGACCGTTGTGGAGGAAACTTGGGGAGACCTTCGTCCAGCAGTGGATTGATAATGGTTGACAATGATGATGATGATCATCATCATTGTCAACCATTATCAATCCAGTCTCCTCCATGTCACTCCCGCATACTTTCGAATTTCATCCACCCATCTTCCATCTGGTCTTCTTCTGGGTCTTTTCCAATGATGATGATGATCATCATCATTGTCAACCATTATCAATCCACTGCTGGACGAAGGTCTCCCCAAGTTTCCTCCACAACGGTCTGTCTTGTGCCAGTCTCCTCCATGTCACTCCCGCATACTTTCGAATTTCATCCACCCATCTTCCATGTGGTCTTCTTCTGGGTCTTTTCCTGTCCCTTGGAATCCAATCTAAAATTTCGGCTGTCCATCGATGGTCTGTTCTTCTGGCAGTATGTCCAGCCCATTGCCATTTCAGGGATTTAACTCTGATCATGATGTCTTCCACTCTTGTCATTTTTCGGATCCACGTGTTCCTCTTCTTATCTCTCCTGGTTACACCAAGCATGCACCTCTCCATGCTGCTTTGAGTTGTCTGCAGCCTTTGTATGTCTCTTTTAGCTAAGCTCCACGTCTCTGCACCATACGTAAGCACTGGAAAAATGCATTGATCAAACACTTTTCTTTTAAGACATAATGGCATATTGCTCTTGAAAATTATGCTGTTTCTTCCAAAAGCTCTCCAGGCAAGTTTTGTACACCGATTAATTTCTTCACCAATGTGACCCTCACTTGATATCTGCTGTCCAAGATAAACGTACGTGTCTGTTATCTCCAGCTTTTCTCCATCAATCGATAAATCTTCATTTCTTGTAAAAGCATTGTACATCACTTTTGTCTTCTGAAAGTTAATTTTTAATCCCACTTCTTTACTCTTGTCAGCAAGTTCCTGGATCATACCCTGTAGCTCTGATGGGGTAGTTGCAAAAATGACTATGCCATCAGCGAAACGAAGGTGGGTTAGATAATCACCATTAATCTTTATCCCTTTGTTTTCCCAGTTCAGTGATTGAAAGACATTTTCCAATGTGGCATTAAAGAGCTTCGGAGATATGGTGTCACCTTGTCTCACTCCTTTTCCAATTTTTATGTGTGTTGTATTTTCAAACAGCCGAATCTTTGCACTTGCATTTTCATAGATGTTATTAATAATATTAATGTATGCCTCTTCAATACCGCAGGATTTCAGAGCCATTGCAACTGCTGATGGTTTTACCGAATCAAAGGCTTTTTCATAATCGATAAAAGCCATGCACAATGGAAGTTCATATTCCCTCGCACTTTCAATTAGTTCTCTCAGTACGTCGATATGATCTATTGTGCTGTAGCCACTCCTGAATCTGGCTTGTTCTCTCGGTTGAGCCATGTCCAGTGTCACCTTCAAGCGGTGTGAAAGAACTTTAGTGAAGATTTAATAAACCACTGATAGGAGGCTGATAGGTCTGTAGTTCCTGAGATCCTCAATGTCACCTTTTTTATGTAGCAAGATCATTGTAGCGTTGTTCCAATCCTCAGGAATTTTCCCTTCATTAAGGCATCGAGTGAAAATTTTGGCGAGTACTGTTTCGATTTCTCCACTTGCTTCTTGTATGATGTCTACAGTAATTCCATCTTCTCCTGGAGCTTTTCCCCGCTTCATGTTCTTGATTGCATGTGCAACTTCTGCTGGAAGGACTGGAAGAACTCTGGTACTGGTACCTTTCATGATGTCTGGAGTACATGTATCATCTCTTTCATATAATTTGGAGTAGAAATCTTTCATTCTTGTCAAAATTTCGCCTCTATTTCTTGTTACAGAACCATCTTCTTTTCTCAGTGCCATAATCTGTTTTTTCCCCTTACTGAGATGTCCCTTTGCTATCTTTAGGCTTTGGTTGTTTTCAATTGCTTTCCTTACTAGTTCACAGTTGAATTTCCTTACGTCTTCAGTGATACTTTTTCGTACTGTCTTGCATAGCTCTATATATTCCACTTTGGAAGTCACATCTTCTTTAGTTGTCCTCATCACTCTTCTTTTTGCATCAACATTTTGGTTTTTCCTGATAATTTGTTCACATGCAATTTGTTCTTAGACCCAGCTAATTTTGTTGCTGTTTCCATAAGAGCTTTGGTTACTTTTCTGTTAACTTCAGAAATATCCACTTCTTCCAATGTTAGGCCTTCTAAAGTAGAGAATCTGTTCTTCAGTTCCAATTCGAAGGTATTATGGCGTTTTTTAAGGTTGGTTATGTCAATACATTTTGTTTGTCTTATGAGCTTGCTACGTTCGAGTTTAGTGTTGAGGTGCATCTTACATCTCACCAATCTATGGTAACTGCCTGTGTTGAACTTGTTTAGCACACTGCAGTCTTCTATGACGAATTTTTTGTTACACATAATAAAATCAATTTCACTTTTCGTCCCATTTGGATGTCTCCATGTCCATTTCCTGTGTGGCTTTTTCTTGAAAAAGGAGTTCAAGATGAAAAACCCTTCTGCCTCTGCAAACTCAACGAGAGTATTTCCACGCTGGTTTCTGTTGCTGTGACCGAATTTACCTACTGAAGTTTCATTCTGTTGCTGTTGCCCTATTTTTGCAATGAAATCTCCCATAATTGTCTTCAAATGCTGCTTACCTTTATTATTTAGATCACGAATTTCCTCATAAAATTCTTCAATTTCTTCTTCAGCATGACTTGTGGTGGGTGCATAAGTTTGAATAATCTGAGCCTGGTATCTTCTCGAGAGTTGGATAACGAGTCGTGCAGCTCTGTCAGAGGAACTTTCAACTTCTACAACTTTATCCTTCAGTTTCTTGTTTATTATAAATCCAACACCACTAGTTCTGCCAGTATCTGTCCCACGATAGTAGAAGAGATGTCCACTTTTCAGTTCAATGAGATCTTCTCCTTTTCTCCTTACCTCACTTATCCCGACGATGTCCCACTTGATCCTTTGTAGTTCCTCTTCCAATTCAAGAAGCCTTGAATCAAAAGATAGGGAGCGTCCATTATACGTAGCCAAGGTCAGCATCAGATGGCAGCCTAGTCCGGTCCTCCGGGGATTCTTAGCACCCTCTGCCTTCATGTCGCACTGGCCGCTGACTTGGCCAGGTACATTCCAGCTGCCGGAGACTGAGGGCCAAGATTTAAGTTGTGGAGTCATTTTGGAAGGGTTTGGCCATAACTCACCACGCTGGCCAAGCGGATTGGTGAGTGTGGGATAGCATTTCCTCTAATCCTGATGGTATAGTTATATACCGCTATTGGCGGTCGTCACAGCCCCTTTAGTGGGAACAGGATGTACCACGAGAAGGCGGGGTTGACATTTATCAAGGAGAGGCTGTGATGTTACGCATCACCTGACCTTACATCCCATATATATATATATATATATATATATATATATATATAGAGAGAGAGAGAGAGAGAGAGAGTAGCCGTTTCCTTGCTTACTGTTGAACATGTAACTTAACATCAGGAAACTTGAAAATTCCTTCACCCTGTAGTGGGAATAAAACCCACACCTCCCAATTTCTGTTCAAGCATGCTATGCTATCTGTTACACCACCAAGGACAACTGGCATAAAATCTGAAGTTGTCATGATTCTTATTCATCAGATGTGTAATGCATAGCATGCTCCAATGGAAATTGGGAGGTGCAGGTTCTCAATTCCTGCTCCAGGGCAATGTAATTTTTGAGTTTTCTGATGTTAAGTTACATGTTGAACAGTAAGCAAGGCCACATTTGGCTATTCTGTTTGCCACCTAAATAATCCCGGTGATAAATATCTTCTCCCACTGAGACTGGATATGTGTTCTCTGAAAGACATAAATGTTATGTTTATCCTTCAATGATATTTCTTTTCCATTTCTGGGACCTTTACCTCTGGATTTGGCATGGAATGTTACTCTTAGGAGTTTCTTTGTGCATACCAAAATGGGTTTAGGGCCTGTGATATGGTCTGTCTTTCTTTTCTTTCATGTATGTGTACATAATAAAAACATGATCTTGTTAATTAAGAATAATGTAAAGTGTAATAATTCATTTTATCAGATTGGTGACACACCGTACTTGATGATGATGCATGATTGTGTATGTTAAGCATTCTAGCTAAGTACATTGCCATTTTGAAAAAAAAAGTTTCCATTATCAATTTCAATACAGAAGATCCAGTTTGCAATTTTTCAATGAAAGTAACTTTTCACACCTAACAGTCTATTGTAAGTACAGAGCAGTCTGATTTTTTAAAATTATTTGATTGTTTTACCTCAGCTCAGTTGCAGTAATATTCAAAAATGAAAATCACTTATTTGCTGTGCTTTTTGGGTGGGCGGTCGTAGTGAGCGATGGGTTTGCCTCCTCGGGGCGCTCCGTGGTAACAATGGCACACACAACAGCAACTTCGGCCTCTGTGAATCATGGAGAGGTACAAGCTAGTTCTGTGTGACATTGGCGAAAAGACCCCAACTCACTGGGTTTTGTTCCAGAATCCTTAGGTTGAATGACCAACTGGAACCCTCAGCTGTGGGCTAATCCCCCACACTGATGTACTTACCTGATTAAAAAGACAAAAAGAAATATTAAGAATGACTCAAGTGTGGGATATGGTGGACCTACCACACTTGAGAAGGACGGTCCACCACGGAATCGACCTGGACTTTCTAAACGCCGTATGAGAAAGCGATCTCGGCTGAGTGAATGTAAGATTGGTGTATGGAATACTAGAGGTATAAATGGCAAGATGAGTGAGGTGATTGAGGAGATGAATAAGTATAGACTGGATGTGCTGTGTGTAAGTGAAACCAAAAAGAAGGAAATTGGGGTAGAAGAAGTGAATGGCACGGTGAGTGTGTGGTATGGAGTATTGGATAATATGAGAGGATAGGCTGGTGTAGGTGTGATTTTAAGTGAAAAGATGAAGAACAACTTGATTCACTATAGTTGCATAAGTGATAGAATTCTCTGGATTCGTTTGAAAGTGAAACTTCAGAGAATTGTAATTGTTGTAGTGTATGCTCCTTGTGACTCGGAACCTTCTGATAAGAAAGAAGATTTCTGGAGTGAGCTAAAAGCTGTTTTGAGTCAGTTTGGTGCTAAAGAAAAAGTTATAATAGCAGGGGATTTCAATGCTAGAGTAGGTGTGCAGAATGCAATTTCTGACAATGTTCTGGGTAAGTTTAATGAACCTTGTGTGAATGATAATGGTGAAAGATTAATTGAACTCTGCATTGAGAATGATTTGTGTGTATTTAATACAAGTATATACACACATATACTTGGGAAAATCGTACTCTTGGTCAAAAGAGTGTGATAGATTTTGTTGTTTACGATCAGCGTTTGAAACACTTAGTTGTTGACACCCGTGTGATGAGAGGTGCGGATGTTGGTTCTGATCATTACTTGGTAGTGTCAAGAGTGAAAGTTAATGTTGGTTGGAGGAAAGGGAATAGGAAGAGACCCAGGATAGAAAGAATAAAGGTTGATAGGCTCCTTGAAGATCATCAGCAGTATTCTGACTTACTCAGAGAACGACTGAAGGATCTGAAATCTTGTGAGAGGGATGTAGAAAAGAAGTAGGAATGTTTTAAGAACTGTGTTGTTACTGCTGGTAAAGAGGTCTGTGGCACCACAATAGTGGGTAATAATAGAGGTGATGCTTGGTGGAATAGTGAGATTGATGAGGCAGTAAAGAAAAAGGAGGAAGCCTATTTGGGGATGTTGCAAGGTAGAGTCTCTGTGGATGAATATCTCTGTAAGAATCGTGAAGCTGGTTCGCCACAGTAAGGCAAAAGATAGGAAAGAGAAAGTGGAAAGGCATGAACTGGCTTTTTGGAAAGATAGAAAGTCCTTTTGGAAGTACATGAGACTCAGGAAAAATAGGAGAAACAAAGTTGTAAGTTGTGTGAAGAATGAGATTGGGGAAATGATATGGGAGCCCAATGAGTTAAGTGACAGATGGGGTGAATACTTCTGTGAGTTATTAGATCAGGAGAGCAAACATGATTCTGAGACAGATGCAGATGATGTCACAATGAGGGATGAAAGCACAGGAGGGATCTCAAGAGAAGAAGTGTGTAAAGCTCCAAAATCTCTTCAGAATGGTAAGGCTCCAGGAGTTGATGGCATAACTGCAGAGATGTTGAAGTATGGTGGTGACTCTATAATTGACTGGTTAACTGAAATTTGCCAGTTGTGCTGGGAGTTAGGAATGGTCCCTCGGGATTGGAAAGATGCTATCATTGTTCCCTTGTATAAGGGAAAAGGTGATCAGGCTGAATGCAAGAACTATCGTGGTATTAGCCTACTGAGTGTGCCAGGGAAAGTGTTTGGTAAGGTTGTTATTGAAAAAGTACGGGGTCTTACATCAGAGAAAGTGTGGGATGTTCAGAGTGGTTTTATGCCTGGTAAAGGCTGCACTAACCAGATTTTTGCATTACGCATGATGATTGAAAAGTATCTGGCTGTTGGGAAGAAAGTTTTTACTGCCTTCATAGATTTAGAGAAAGCTTACGACCGAGTCAATAGGACACTTTTGTGGAAGGTATTGAATGAATATGGTGTTACTGGGAATCTACTTAATAGTGTAAAAGCCATGTACGCTGGTAGTAGAGCTTGTGTAAGAGTGAATGGTGTTTTATGAAAATGGTTTTTCATTGGTGCAGGAGTTAGACAAGGTTGTGTAATGTCACCATGGCTGTTTAACATATTTACGGACGCATGCATGCGTGAGGCCAAAATAGATAATAGTGGTTTATGTCTTGGTGATATCCGTGTGTGCAGATTGCTGTATGCTGATGACACTGTCCTGTTGGCAGAGAGGAAAAGTGAGTTGCAGAGTATGTTGACTCGGATGCATGAAGTTTGCATCAAATTCAAACTGAGTATAAATAAGGGAAAAACCAAAGCTATGGTGTTTGAGAGAGGAATGGGTAGCACTGAATGTAATGTAAGCATAAATGGCACTGTGATTGACCAGGTGAGTGAGTTTGTGTATTTAGGAAGGATGTTTGACAGAGAGAACAAGTTGGATGGTGAAATCAGTAGGCGAGTGAATTCTTCTTTGAAAGTCATAGCTGCTCTGGGAGGTTTTCACAGGAATGATGGGTCCTCTAGAGAGTCCCGCATGGCTGTGTATGAAACTGTAATTGTTCCTACTCTGATGTATGGCAGTGAAACCTGGGTACTGCAGAAGAAACATGGGAGTCGTTTGTGTGCTGGAGAAATGCGTTACTTACGTGGGGTTTGTGGCAATACACAATCTGATTGTGTGAGGAATGAAGATGTATTGCAGTTGTGTGATGTAAACCAAAATGTTGTTAGCAAAGTGGAGAACAATATGCTTCGGTGGTTTGTCCATGTTGAAAGAATGAGTGATGCAATGCTTACTAAGAAAATCTTTTCAGCCCATGTGGCAGGAAGGAAAGGCAGAGGAAGGCCAAGGAAGACATGGGTGGATCAGATTCAGGAGTGTCTGCATGAGAAAAAGATTATGAGTATGAAGTATAAAAGATCTTGTGTATGGCGTGTAATGGATATCAGTGAAGCACAAGTTGTATGTCAAGATCGTTGTAAATGGCGAAGTTTGATACGACAACAATAAGTAAAAATATCTGGAAGTTTGTATTTCTTTTTGGAGCTAACCTCTGAATCTCAGAGAACAGCTTAGTGATATGCATGTATGTATGCTGTGCTTCTTGGTTTAATGATGATTGATCTATTTTGTATTTTGGACACATTTATTTGTTTTACTTGTAACACATACATTTTCCTCACTTGAGTTCTGTTAAAGTCTCAAGTAGAATTACTCTGCTTTTTATTCTGCTGGGTGTAGGATCACATACACTTATGGCTCGATGTAAAAATTATAAAGCCATGGGAATGAAGTATGGTACTTGGACAACTATTGTATCCATTGATAAAAATAAACCATCAGATCTTGCTATCAAGAACAATTCAATGGATGCAGCATATTTTGCCTTTGTATGTCAGTGTGTAAGTATGAAATTATTTTTCATAAGCAGTAGTAGCATTCGTTTATGTGATCACTTGGAACATTTTCAATGAGCTGTAGTGTGAGAAAATGTGTAGCACAAATTACAACTGGTCACTAATTTCATTTGTTTTATTAAAATTTTTAGTACAGATTTTTCTGAGTCACATATTGCTTGCAGACATACTTCACAAGGAATTCTCAGTTGCTTTTCTGATATGTCTACTGAAGAAACCTTTTTCATCGTTCAATTAATAGACATAGGCCATTTTACTGTATATGTAATGCAAACAATTCTTTTTATAAATACCGGAAGTTTTTTAGGCGATGTTTCTCTACAGTCCAATGTAGTCTCTTTGCTTCTGAATGATGGCATTCCAATATTTTGGAAGGTCCACAATTTCAGTCAGGTCCCTTCTTTTGTTCAGCTTTCGAACATGCTGTGTTAATAATTCAAGTGCTGGGTAACTAACTGCTGTGGAAAGGTCCTCCAGGTAAAATCGCTGTCCAGCTTGGGGAATAAGTCAGTCTGGTGGACTCATGTCTGTGCTATAGGGTGCGTGAAGTGACACTTCCCACCTGCACTTCTCCAGATAATCTGTCACCATCTTTCCCCTGTATGGTCTTGCATTGTTCTGCACAATGAGAGGCCCATCTCTGAGCAAATCAGGTTAGTTGCTGTGCATTTTTCTGCACAAGATTTGCAGGAAATCTTAGTAATAGGCTGCTGTGACACTTTTTCTGTACGGTACTCTTATCTGCCAAGATGTTCATATGTGAAGATCATCATTTGCTTGAGCTTTGATTGTGCCCATGGGATTTTTTTGGGTCGTTGCTTACTCGACTACGATTTTAGCTCAGGTTCAAAGCCCTAACCCATGTTTCATCAATAGCAACAATTCGTAATAGGAAGGTGCCCCCTTCAGAGACAAATCTTTGCTTCAGCAATTCTGCATTGTCCACACGAGTCCATTTCTGTTCGGCAGTCAAGTCACAAGGGACCCATCTGGCTGAATTTTTTCTTTTCTGCAAATCGCTCGTGAAAATACAGAATACTGATGTTGCTGAAATTCCTGTAGCTTCTGCAGTTTCCTCGCATATTGCTTGACCATCTTGATTGACGCAATCCACGACAAATTTCACACTTTGCTTATCCGTTGCCATTTTTGGCCTCCCTGACTTCGGGTCATTGTTTATGTTTAAACGTCCTTCACGGAAGCAAGTAGCCCCGGGCCCCCAGTCTACTGTTTCATCACCACAAACCTCACTGAACAAAGCACTGTGAATGTCTGTTTGATTTTTGCCACGTAAAATTTCATTCTTGATGTACGACCTTTGATCTTCACACGTCATAGTACCAGAGGTGTCTGAATGGTCATTTCTAATCCTCGTCTATCCACAACACTATGCACTATGGGAGTGCTGAGGCCACATGCCGCTTCCTTGTGTCCCCACACTACAACTGATGCAACATCGTTGAGATTGCATCATCAACTCTGCGGCATTGCCACATCGTGCATTTCGTATTAAATGACCCCCCCATATTTTTATGATTATCTGACAGCTTTTATTATATGAGTTAAATTTTTATAGATGTGATATATATTATAATTTACATTAATAATATCAATCATTAAATTTTTAAATCTAAATCTAAATAAAACGTAGTACTTATTGTCATAGAAATGCAGTCAGTTTTAGTATGCCTGTTGTAAAAAAAAATATGTATATACAGGGTTTGTACACTTCTTGGAATTTAAAAACTCCATAAATAGGCTTTTTTCTCCTTATTTCTGCTCAGACTCTGGGAAAAGTCCTGAAATGTCTTGGAATTTAAGAACTGCATAAATGGGCCTTTTTCTCCTTATTTCTGCTCAGACTCTGAGAAAAGTCATGAAATTTAATTTTGACTTCTGGAAATTATTGTATTTTGGACTTTTTTGATGTCTTCCATTGCTCATTTAGCAGATGGGAGGTGAATTTTTCCATTATTTTATTTTTTATGTTTTGAAATTCCCAATTTTCCTTCATCTGCTGGAAGCTATTTTGAGTTGATCTTTCCCAGCTGACATCAGGGACGTCTCCAAGGGGATGTAAGCCCACACTGAAATTTTTCTTGCCCACTCTGCCGCCCACCCAGTTCAAGATGAGCCAGTTTTAAATTTTTTAAACTTTAAAATGTGGACTGGTCCAGGTAGTAATAAGTCTTGTGTCTTTTGTCTTGTAGCCCTACGTATTTCCTTCTAGGAAGTGTTGTTTACTTCTCCATAGAAAAGGTATCAAAATAGTATCTGCAGGGCCATGAAAATTCAATTATTCTCCTCTTCCAAATCCTTAGTTTAAGCTTTTTTGTTTTTCATGTTAGTAAGGCCAGGAGTACACGAGGAGGGTGGATAGGAATCCAGAAATTCACTGAGGAAGGTCATTACTAATTACTTTTCTTTGTGCCACTAATTAGGTGATTCCAACACAGAAAGTGGAGTCAAAAGCTATACCAGTGCTATTAAGCTTATCCCTGGACAATGAGGGAGCACGAAGAGGCTGACAATTGCTTTGGGGGAGAGCAGTGCAAGGCAAGTCACTGGCTTGAAGGAAGGGACTTAAAGAAAAGGAAGGTATTGTGTCTGCATGTCACAACTTTAAAATTTGATTTAGGTAAACAAAAGAATGTTTTTCTTTGACAAAATTGTTTAGGTACAGTACTATTTTCATAAGCAAAAATACAAAATTTTGAAACGCAATTAAAACAATGCATTCACAACAAGAAAAAGTTGAGAGTGACATTCTACCAACACTTGTATCTTACGCTATAACTTCTTATTCTTTGTCATCAGACCAAATTACTTGTTTCCAAAGCTCCACAGTAAAGTTTTGGTGCCTCTGAGACTATTAATAACGTTCAACTTTGTGACTTGCTGTTAAAAGAGGCCTCTTCCACGGTACTCTTCTCAATGTACTCATGTCTATCGCATGCAATTCTCGTCGCAGTATCCTTTCAGAAATTGGTTGGAGTAGACTTTCATTGACTGTTTGGAGCAGCTGTTGCCTGGTTTGAAACCACTTGCAGTTACTAGGCGTGAAACTGGCGGTGGTCCTGTTGGTGAGAATCATTTTCCGGCTACAGTTATGTCGCCAATTTTCAGTTGGCTGTGAACTACACCACTGTTTGTAGACCTGCTGGATAGTACACTTTTACACACCAACAAATTGGGCGACTTCATTCACCTTGTGTCCGTGGTCATGCCCAAACACAATGGCTCCTTTTTGTCTCGCTGGCTCCTTTTTGTCTCGCTGTAACTTTACTGTGGAGCTTTGGAAACAAGTAATTTGGAAACAAGTAATTTGGTGGATGAGCAGCGTCTGTCTTACATATTGCAGACCCATATCGCAGACTAAATTCAAGACACATGTTGATCTTCACCACGGCATGAGACAGAAATGATCCCGTAGACCATGTCAGTGCTATTTATCTCCCAACGATGCTATCACGGCGCCCTCTGTGCAACCGATAACTTCCTACTGTCATTTCTGCTAGGGGTGACTAATTTTTTGTCCGGTGTGCTTATGCACCTCAGGCATTTGTTTCTTCTTTAACAAATGTACCAGCTCCTAAGAAATCTCATTTTTTAAGTGAATGAATTCAAATCTTTATATCAGAAACTGTTAACGTGATTTTTTTTTATATAGCGCATGTATTTCTGTGGTCTATGAATCTGTGTATTTCAGTGAGTCTCTACAAACTGTAACTGATGCGAGCAACAAAAATCCTCCTCCATTTGTGCAATTACTTTCTCAAAAGAATCTGTATAAAGGATTTTTCCAGTTTAATATTTCAAGGTGGTTATATAAACACACCTACCTATTCTGCACACATTCAATGCATTCCGCTCTTCGAGCCAACCATCCTCTCAGTCACCAATACGTTACTTTCATCCTAACAGAGATGCAAATAAAACCCCATAATCTATACATACGTTAAAAGAACAAAATCTTAGTTAAAACACATTAAATTTAAGAACATGCTAAATAATTGACTTAAAATAGCATTTTTTAAGTAAGGGAATGATCAAATTCAAACCTGGTATACTACGCTGCTGCAAGTGCTTTCAAAGCTTCCCACCTTCTTCTTCAGGCAGACTTCCACATCAAGTGGCTACCACATGTAGAAGTGAGCTTATTCTGAGTGCACAATACTTCCAAAAATGTTAGGGCGTGGTCAGCAACTTACCACATGCACAGAGATGCCAACTTGTACGGATTTTCCGTAAGTTGAACGGATTTTTACTTGGTCTTGCGGTTTTACGGAAGGCACCCGAAAAACTACGGAAAAGCCCAGCAAGATTCCTGAACGCAGTTTTGTATTTTTTACCTTTTTTGGGAAAAAAACCCCTGCACTTTACAGATAGTCCTTATACGCCTTCCGTCGTCCGCTAACAGAAGCTCTGTCTCTGTTAGCGGAGGCTGTAATCACTGATCGTCACATGATTCCCCGAACAGCCATTCGAGAGGCAAACGTCACGGCGCAACCACATTGTCGAGGAGCAAATGGAAATCCCTTGGGAAACTGGTTGCGCCGAGACGCTTATATTTGAGAGTGCCGTGCGCAAAAACTGAGCGGGAACTCAGCTGCTCGGCACCTTTTGCGAACTGTTTACGTTGATTACATGTGGCTTTGTGCTCGTGAAAATTTTAGTGCAATGAAATGTTTTAATTTAGATTAAAACAAAATGAAACATAGCAGTGAAACAGCTGTGACAACAAAAAGAGCAAAGTCAGTTAAAACTTATTGTCAAGTGTATTGCGAGATATATAGTAAAGAATGGACTTTTTATGAAGCATCTAAAGTTTCGTCGAATCACCTGTTTTGTGAGACATGCAACTGCAATTTTATCCTAGCACATGGTGGCTGCGATGATTGTAGGCGTCATGCGGAGATCAAGAAGCATAAAGATTATGTGAAGTTGAAATCCCAGTCTTTGGAGAATTTTTTTTCTGTGAAAACTAATAATTCTACTGAAGCAAAGCTCTTATTTACCTCATTCATCATTGAACACAACTTGCCTATCGCAGCTGCCGACCATGCCAAAAATCTGTTTCGTAGGATGGTTCCGGATTCAGAAGTTGCAAAAAATTATGCGTGTGCTAGAACAAAAACATCAGCACTCATCCATTGTTTAGCGGATTCAACCAAAGAAAAATTATTGTCTGTTATTAAAGAGCAAGCATTTTCTTTAGCAACTGACGGAATTAATGATACAAATGATAAAAAAATGTATCCTCTTGTTATAACATACTTCAATGCGATAAATGGCTGCAATAAAACAGTTGTGCTTTCATTGATAGAAACATCAGACAACACAGACAGCTAAAGGAATTTTCACTGCCATTGATAGTGAACTGAAAAAAAATAACATATCTTGGAAAAACTGTATAGCATATTCATGCGACAATGCGAGTACGATGGTGGGCAGTATAAAAGGTGTTGCAACTCTAATAAAAGAGATTCAACCTTCTATCGTCATAGCCCCTTCTACTTGTCATCTTATCCATTTGGCTGCAAAAAAAGCTTCCTCAAAGCTTAAAAATTTTGATGTGGAGCAATTTGTAGTTCAGTTATTTTTCTACTTAGATAAAAGCTCAAGAAGAAAAAAATGCATTAAAAATAAGCCAAGCAATCTGCAATTCAAAACCACACAAGATATTGAAGTACATAAGTACCCGATGGCTATCACTTCTTGAAAGTGTTAATAGAATTTTAGAACAATGGGAAGCTCTTGAAAATTTTTTTGTTGCTGATGAAGATCACGGAGAGTTTAAAAACTTGCAGTCTTCAATAAGGAACCCATTATCCAAGTTGAACTGTTTGTTCCTGTCTTCAACACTTCCAGTTTTTACTGCTATTAATCAAGAATTGCAGCATGAAAAACCATTGATATTTAAGCTTAGAGGTAAGGTGAACAATTTATTAATGAGTTTAATTTCAAGGTTTATCAAACCTCATGCTTTTGACACTACCAAAAATGTTAAACTTATAAAATATGACAAGGTTAAAAACCAGAAAGCTGATAATGATTTGGTGATATGACCAAAAACTTGTGCATACATTAAAAATTGTTCTGCTTTGAGCAAAGATGATATTGGATCATTTTACCATTGTGTGAGAGAATTTTATGCTGCTGCATGTTGTTATACCATAAAAAAATTTCCCTTAGATAATGAGTTTTTATCACATGCTGTAGTTGCTGATATCAGTTTGCAAAAAGAAGTAACTTTTTCATCAATACAATTTTTATCATCCATCTTTAATTTCTCCACTGATGAAATGGATAAGTTAGAAGTAGAATTTGCCAACTATCAAAATGAAACTTTTGATTTTGATAAATTAGATAGTAGAATGGACAAAGTGTGGCATGAAATTCTTATAATGAAAGACGATAATGGGAAGACAAAATACGAAAATTTAAGTAAATTGATGAAAAATGTTTTAGTTGTTCCTCATAAGTAATGCTGCAAGTGAGAGAGTATATTAGTGTAGTAATGTATTGAGATTATGTTGAATATCGGCAGCAGAAAAGATGTTTCCATGCTAGTGAACATCCACTGTTGTGCAAATCCCACTGTCTGACTTTCCTGATTTGCACATTTTTCTAATATGCTTTTGAAGATAAAATAAATTAACAACATTTATTCACAATTAAGTACTATATTTTGAGATCTATAGTTTTGGTGAGTATTTAGCTCAGCTTCATATTTGAGCTGGGCTTCATCTCATTTATGTTGATGAAGCCAAGCCAAATGCTCAGCAAAACTATAGTAGATCTTAAAACAAAATATTAAATTGTGAATAAACATTGTTGATTTATTCTATCTCAACACCACAAATATTGTAGTCGCAAAATATTATAATGCTTTTGAAGAAATCAGCAGCTTATCTTATTGTTTAACAGCGTGTGAACAGGACAAGATGAAAAATTCTAAAATGTGTGTGAGTTGTTTTTGTTATTATCTTTGTTGTGAAGTCACTTAATGCACAAATCCTTTTGGATGATTTACTGAAAAATGAGTCCAGGGCTGTCAGAGTATGAAATAAAATTTTTGCGTTCTTTGATGGAGAAAGCTGACCGGCATAAAGTTAAAATTACTTTGTGGCTAAAGCAATGGACAAACAATGCATTTGGAAAAAAATTCTTGTAACATAATCCTGGTACCCTGTATGGCTGGCCATTACAACTGCTCCATCAAAAGTCTGAGTGACTAGCTAACCTTTTAACTTAAACTTATTGACAGTTGTGATGACAATTAAGCATTCCCCATCAGACCTATATCAGCACTTTAGTAAAAGAAACAAACCTTTCATAAATGCTTCCACTTTTAGGATGGATATATTGAAGACTGATAGGAAGCTGAAATAAATTTGTTATGTATAATAAAATTTACCTTTAGTTTTATAGAAATCTAGGATGAATTTTGTTATTGCTGTTGTCAAATTTTTCAGTTGTAGACCAATCTGTTGTCAGGACTGATTGAAGGGAGTAGATGTTGCCACTTTCTTATTAAGGCCCAGCCCTTCTGTTCATTGATTGTGGCTCTTCTTCTTTGAATTTGTACAGTTTCTTCCAACTTCCTTTTGACAAAGTACTGTTGATTTGATAAAATGTTTTATGGAGGTCCAGTTGTTTGGTGTTTTGAATGTGTCTATCAAGTTCTGTTTTGTTGGTAACATTCCTTATAATGGCTTTATGTTCCATTACATGGGTACTATGTTTTCTCACAGTTTCTTTGAATGGAGTTAAGTCCTCCACAATTGCAGTTTAGACTGTCGGCCACTCCTTTTTTGCCACAGGACATTATTTTCTTTTTGCTTAATGGAAAGGAAGATTTTTTTATCATGCAGGGCCAGAGCAAGTTAAATATGGAATCATTTACTAGTTCTCTAAAGTTTTTTGACTAATATGGTTCCACCTAAAATCTCTGCCTTATGTTTCCAATGGTAAAACTTCTTTACATATTTTTTTCACATTTAATGTATTCCTAAGGATGAAAATTTGCACATTGATAAAACTAACTTTAAGTTATAGCATGGGATACTTAATACTTACATACATACATACATACATATCACTAAGCTGTTCTCTGAGATTCAGAGGTTTGCTCCAAAAAGAAATACAAACTTCCAGATATTTTTACCTATTGTTGTCGTATCAATCTTCGCCATTTACAGCGATCTTGACATACAACTTGTGCTTCACTGATATCCATTACACGCCATACACAAGATCTTTTATACTTCATACTCATAATATTTTTCTCATGCAGACACTCCTGAATCTGATCCACCCATGTCTTCCTTGGCCTTCCTCTGCCTTTCCTTCCTGCCACTTGGGCTGAAAATATTTTCTTAGTAAGCATTTCATCACTCATTCTTTCAACATGGCCAAACCACCGAAGCATATTGGTCTCCACCTTGCTAACAACGTTTTGCTTTACATCACACAACTGCAATACATCTTCATTCCTCACACAATCAGATCGTGTCTTGCCACAAACCCCACGTAAGTAACGCATTTCTCCAGCACACAAACGACTCCCATGTTTCTTCTGCAGTACCCAGGTTTCACTGCCATACATCAGAGTAGGAACAATTACAGTTTCATACACAGCCATGCGGGACTCTCTAGAGGACCCATCATTCCTGTGAAAACCTCCCAGAGCAGCTATGACTTTCAAAGAAGAATTCACTCGCCTACTGATTTCACCATCCAACTTGTTCTCTCTGTCAAACATCCTTCCTAAATACACAAACTCACTCACCTGGTCAATCACAGAGCCATTTATGCTTACATTACATTCAGTGCTACCCATTCCTCTCTCAAACACCATAACTTTGGTTTTTCCCTTATTTATACTCAGTTTGAATTTTATGCAGACTTCGTGCATCCCAGTCAACATACTCTGCAACTCACTTTTGCTCTCTGCCAACAGTACAGTGTCATCAGCATACAGCAATCTGCACACACGGATATCACCAAGACATAAACCACTATTATCTATTTTGGCCTCACGCATGCATGCGTCCGTAAATATGTTAAACAGCCATGGTGACATTACACAACCTTGTCTAACTCCTGCACCAATGGAAAACCATTTTCATAAAACACCATTCACTCTTACACAAGCTCTACTACCAGCATACATGGCTTTTACACTATTAAGTAGATTCCCAGTAACACCATATTCATTCAATACCTTCCACAAAAGTGTCCTATTGACTCAGTCGTAAGCGTTCTCTAAATCTATGAAGGCAGTTAAAACTTTCTTCCCAACAGCCAGATACTTTTCAATCATCATGCGCAATGCAAAAATCTGGTTAGTGCAGCCTTTACCAGGCATAAAACCACTCTGAACATCCCACACTTTCTCTGATGTAAAACCCCGTACTTTTTCAATAACAACCTTACCAAACACTTTCCCTGGCACATTCAGTAGGCTAATACCACGATAGTTCTTGCATTCAGCCTGATCACCTTTTCCCTTATACAAGGGAACAATGATAGCATCTTTCCAATCCCGAGGGACCATTCCTAACTCCCAGCACAACTGGCAAATTTCAGTTAACCAGTCAATTATAGATTCACCACCATACTTCAACATCTCTGCAGTTATGCCATCAACTCCTGGAGCCTTACCATTCTGAAGAGATTTTGGAGCTTTACACACTTCTTCTCTTGAGATCCCTCCTGTGCTTTCATCCCTCATTGTGACATAATCTGCATCTGTCTCAGAATCATGTTTGCTCTCCTGATCTAATAACTCACAGAAGTATTCACCCCATCTGTCACTTAACTCATTGGGCTCCCATATCATTTCCCCAATCTCATTCTTCACACAACTTACAACTTTGTTTCCCCTATTTTTCCTGAGTCTCATGTACTTCCAGAAGGACTTTCTATCTTTCCAAAAAGCCAGTTCATGCCTTTCCACTTTCTCTTTCCTATCTTTTGCCTTACTGTGGCGAACCAGCTTAGCAGCTTCACGCTTCTTACAGCGATATTCATCCACAGAGACTCTACCTTGCAACATCCCCAAATAGGCTTCCTTCTTTTTCTTTACTGCCTCATCAATCTCACTATTCCACCAAGCATCACCTCTATTGTTTCCCACTATTGTGATGCCACAGACCTCTTTAGCAGCATTAACAACACAGTTCTTAAAACATTCCCACTTCTTTTCTACATCTCTCTCACAGGACTTCAGATCCTTCAGTCGTTCTCTGAGTAAGTCAGAATACCGCTGATGATCTTCAAGGAGCCTATCAACCTTTATTCTTTTTATCCTGGGTTTCTTCATATTCCTTTTCCGCCAACCAACATTAAGTTTCACTCGTGACACTACCAAGTAATGATCAGAACCAACATCCGCACCTCTCATCACACGGGTGTCAACAACTAAGTGTTTCAAACGCTGATCGTAAACAACAAAATCTATCACACTCTTTTGACCAAGAGTACGATTTTCCCAAGTATATGTGTGTATATACTTGTGTTTGAAAAATGTATTAGATACACACAAATCATTCTCAATGCAGAGTTCAATTAATCTTTCACCATTATCATTCACACAAGGATCATTAAACTTACCCAGAACATTGTCAGAAATTGCATTCTGCACACCTACTCTAGCATTGAAATCCCCTGCTATTATAACTTTTTCTTTAGCACGAAACTGGCTCGAAACAGCTTTTAGCTCACTCCAGAAATCTTCTTTCTTATCAGAAGGTTCCGAGTCACAAGGAGCATACACTACAACAATTACAATTCTATGAAGTTTCACTTTCAAACGAATCCAGAGAATTCTATCACTTATGCAACTATAGTGAATCAAGTTGTTCATCTTTTCACTTAAAATCACACCTACACCAGCCTGTCCTCTCATATTATCCAATACTCCATACCACACACTCACTGTGCCATTCACTTCTTCTACCCCAATTTCCTTCGTTTTGGTTTCACTTACACACAGCACATCCAGTCTATACTTATTCATCTCCTCAATCACCTCACTCAACTTGCCATTTATACCTCTAGTATTCCATACACCAATCTTACATTCACTCAGCCGAGATCGCTTTCTCATACGGCGTTTAGAAAGTCCAGGTCGATTCCGTGGTGGACCGTCCTTCTCAAGTGTGGTAGGTCCACCATATCCCACACTTGAGTCATTGTTAATATTTCTTTTTGTCTTTTTAATCAGGTAAGTACATCAGTGTGGGGGATTAGCCCACAGCTGAGGGTTCCAGTTGGTCATTCAACATAAGGATTCTGGAACAAAACCCAGTGAGTTGGGGTCTTTTCGCCAATGTCACACAGAACTAGCTTTCACCTCTCCAAGAATCACAGAAGCCCTAGTTGCTGTTTTGTGTGCCATTGTTACCACGGAGTGCCCCCGAGGAGGCAAACCCATCGCTCACTATGACCGCCTGCTACTTAATACTTGCTAAAACATAATCATAATTAAGCAATTCAACATTTGTTTGTCTACTGATGTCATCGATGTATAGGTCATGCCATCTATTAAGAGGTCTGAACATTACTCAAAGAAAAATGATTGATTTTTAATATAATTATGGTTATGTTTTAGCATGTATTAAGTATCCCATGCTATAACGTAACGTTAGCTTTATCGATGTGCAAATTTTTATCCTTGGGAATACATTAATTGCGAAGAAAATATGTAAAGAAGTTTTATCATTGGAACAGTGAGGCAGTAGGTGGAACCACCTTAACTCTTTATGATCAGTGACTTTCCTGATAGCCTATATGATTGATTGTTTTTGATTTTATTAGATTTTTTTGTTAAAAGATTTTTGTATTGTGAAAAGATGATTATTTTTTAAAAGTGTACTTTTTAATTCTTTTTATTAAATTCATATTTCGGAATCCAGAACTTCTATCTTTTCTAGGAATGGTATAGAGATATTAAATTTAGTGTAGGTGGGGTAGTTAAAGTGGTATTTAAGAACTTCATTAGTATTGGTAGGCTTCTTGCATAATTTTTTAGCAATTTTTCCATCTCAAGCTGTAAGAGTCAAGTATAGGAAGTTCAGCTTATTATCTTGTAGTCCTAAACTGGATTTCAAAGAATTATTCATGCTATTAAACAGGTTGAGATTATTTCCTGGGAGAGTGTTATCATTACTTTCAAAGTTCTATTATCAGAATGTCAATCATATATCATCATATATTTTGCATACAGGCAGAATAATGAAATTTATGAAGAACTAAGACACATGTACAAACAACATAACTGTTTTAAAAACTTTCCTGTTTTATATTACATTTTGTATGAATGTTGAAAATATTCATTATTTGAAATTGTACTGTACGTAGTATAATAGTACAGATATCTTGAAAACAGTATTTCATAAAGTATTTTCATAAGTGAATCTGTTCTTCATGTACTTTCTAGGTATTAAAAAGCTTGATGAGTCCAGATTGCAGCATTTGTGATGAATAACAAAAAATCCCACTGATGAAGACTAGTCTGAGCTAGCAGAAATGCATATCATAAGATTTAAAATTCAGTGAGTTTGGAACAGAACACGTGATAAAAACTGATGAAGTATTCTGATTATAAAGAAGACGCCGAAGCTTTTTTTTTATTATGAACCGTATTTGACCTTACATCTCTGGAAAGGAAGAAACTATGGAAGGAGTCATTAAGTAGCCAACCCTAAAACTAAAGCAGTGGTGAGACGGATATCCTATAAATCCTTCTGCTGGATTAAAAATACTATAAAGAATAGGATTACTAATCAAACTACTATTATGGGAATTTTTACTAGAATTTTTTTATTTTAATTGCAAATTTTCGGAGAAAACTCTTCTCCTTCTTTACATGTCTTTTTGTTGTCACTTATTCCCGTCACTATCGCTGTTACGGTTAACGTTGACGGTTACAGTTATTTTTGATCAAATCCTGCCAGATGTTAAGCAGGGAAAATCCTTTTGCAGTCACTGATGATGGAATTTTGATTTTTCTCAATTTCTATTCCTTCTTTTAGCTTTCTGTTTTGAAAATTACTTTGGAAACTGATGACTTTAAGGGAATTCCAATCCATGCTGTGACTAGTTTCCCTAGCATGCCTATCTAAACCAGTCTTGTTGGAGCAATTTTTTTATAGCAGCATTATGCTCTGCTATACAAGTTTCTAGTCTGCGACCTGTTTCATCTGTGTAAGATAGTCCACAACTACATTTTACTTCATAAACTACACCTTGCATTTTTAAAATATCTTCTTCTCTTTGAACTATTTTAGGGAAATTTTTTTTAACCTTGTTCTCTATCTAAACTTGGAGCTAGCCTAATATTGTACTTCTTACTAATTCTCTTTAAAAACTGAAATAAACCTTTGTGATAAGAATGTTTTTTTTAGTGAATTTTACTTGTTACTTTTGCGGGATCTTTGTACCATTAAAATTCAGAAGCTTCTCAATTTCTCCTTTAGGATAGCTATTTAATGATAATAATAAAAAAAAACTATCCTAAAGGAGAAATTGTGGAGCTTCTGAATTTTAATGGTATGAAAACTCCTCAAAAGCAAGTAAAATTCACTTAAAAAAATTCTTATCACGAAGGTTTATTTGAGTCTTTAAAGAGAATTAGTAAGAAGTACAATATTAGGCTAGCTCCAAGTTTAGAGAACAAGGTTAAAAAAAATTTCCCTAAACGAGAAGAAGATATTTAGGTTAAAAAAAATTCGCAAAGAGAAGAAGATATTTTAAAAATGCAAGGTGTAGTCTATGAAGTAAAATGTAGTTGTGGACTATCTTACATAAGTGAAACAGGTTGCAGACTAGAAACTCGTATAGCAGAGCATAAAGCTGCTATAAAAAAATGCTCCAACAAGACTAGTTTAGATAGGCATGTTAGAGAAACTAGTCATAGCATGGATTGGAATTCCCTTAAAGTCATCAGTTTCCAAAGCAATTTTCGAAAAAGAAAGCTAAAAGAAGGAATAGAGATTAAGAAAAATCAAAATTCCATCATCAATGACTGCAAAGAATTTTCCCTGCCTAACATCTGGCAGTATTTGATGAAAAATAACTGTAACCGTCAAGGTTAACCATAACCGCAATAATGACGGAAATAAGTGACAACAAAAAGACAGCCTGAAGAAGAAGAGTTTTCTCTGAAAATTTGCAATTAGAATAAAAAATTTCCTAGTAAAAATTTCCATAATAGTAGTTTTTGATTAGTAATTGAATTAAGAAACTAGGAAGCCAATTCTCAACATGAGCTTTATTAAATGAAGAATATGATTGCAGACAGTGCAATATGGACTCATCAAATTTTTAAATGCCTAGAAAGTATGTGAAGAACCAATTAATTTTATGAAAATACATTACTGTGTGTTTTCAAGATATTTGCACTTTCCTGTTTTTGCTCATTGTTTCATTATTTAGTACAGTATTTTCATGTACCTGAACATAATTCTGCTTTCCTATTTGAGATGATCAAATGTCTTTATAAATGGAGTAAAGCAGGAATGTGTGACTGTGTTTCTCATGATTCTAGACAGTACTGTTTATATAAGTTCTTTAAATTACACTCATGGACAATGAAATTTGCGCACCTAGAAGAAAACATGCTACAACTGTAAAACTTTTCAAATAGCTAGAGTGCGTGCTGATATTCAAATGATCTACGTTTGGTGCGAGTGCGCATGACCTCACACCCTGTGGTGGCACTACAAGCACGAACTGGCAGCCTTATAAACCGGCCTGTAGTCGATGCCCCATGAAAGCGAAAAGCACCGGCCGATGCAAGTAAGAGTACAGAGTGACAAGAATGGCGAGTAGACGTCGATTTACACAGCTTACGGACTTTGAGAGAGGCCTGATCATTGGGCTAAAAACTGCAGGGTGGTTGGCACGCCGTATAGCCCGCCACTTGGATCGTCCTGACCATACCATCCGACTGTTCTGGGAGCACTGGACACTTGACCTCACTACCACACTTCAGAGCTGCTCCGGACAGACCAGGAAGACCACCGTTACATAGGATTGACGTATCATGAGCCAAGTACGAACAGATCCCATGGGGACCCGGTCCACCATACAGACAGACGTAACAGCTCCTGTGTGCCCACGAACTATTTCCTGATGCCTCGCAGAAGTGAATCTGCTATCCCAGCACCCCTTACGTGCGCTGCCATTAACACCAGAACATCGCAGGCTCCATGTGCAGTGGTGTCATTCCAGAGCTACGCGGAACACCACAGACTAGCGATTTGTGGTGCTTAGCAATGAGTGCTGCTTCGTTTTGGGGGCAGATGATCATCGTTCCCGGGTGTGGTGGTCCCCGGGTCAATGGCACAATCCCTATTAATTAAGGTCCACAAACTATTAATTAAGGTCCACTTTTCTTTGCCCTGCGCATACAGAAAAAGGGGAGTGTGATAACCTCTGATAGGAAATGATGATAAAAGTACACTGTGTGGCATAGATAAAGGGCAGCAGTGATACCAAAATTTCGTGTTCTTTTTTTTTTTAACAAAAGATCTCATTCACTTAGCGAAAGCAGGGGCGTATATAAAAAAAATTCGGGTGGAGGGGGGGGCAGAAAATGGAAGTTTTTAAAATCCATCAGGACAAAATAAAATTTAATGAAAAATATAAGAAAAATTAAAGCATTGTTTTCTAATGTAAGTTGATGCATTTTTATTAAATTGAAGCATTGTTTCTAATGAAGCATTGTTTCTCATTTTAACAAAAAAAAAAAAACACTTTTGGAGGAGTGAGGGCCCTTAGCCCCACTCTCTCTAAGTACGCTCCTGAGCAGAAGACAATTGATTTCCTTACCTACCTGAGTAGCACCAGACATTTGGTTTTGAGCTTTGTGTGTCCCAATATATTGGAGGTGAAGGAAGCTGCTAGATCACTGATGGTGTTTAATTTGAACACACAAATTTTTTGCATTATGATTCATACAATGTTGAATTTATTTGATGCATAGGACTCTCATAAATGTTACTACTTATATTTTTTACCACTGTATTACATTAATTCATTTGTTTTATTTGAACAGTGTGGTATTCTTCCTGTTGTTCAAGCAGAAGTTATGTCAACAGGGAGCCATGATGTAGAAGTATGCCAAAAGACACTTGAAAGGTTCTTACACAGTTTAGTATGGTTTTTCGATGTGTATGAGGTATGTCTGGAAGCTATTATTTTAACAATAAGTTTTGTCTGTAAAGGAGAGCAGTCTAAACTTGATTGGAATGAAAAAGAAATGGCCAGAGCAACTATTGACATTTTATACAGGACAGTTCCAGCAGCCATTCCAGGTAACATAATTTCAGATTTTCATAAGTATTATTGAATATACAGGCAACTCTTGATAAGATGAAATGCTTGATGACTTTAAAAAAGTAAAACTCCCTGTACACATCCTATGTGCATAATGTTTTCTGAATAACTCAAATTTTTTCTCACTCCCTTTGGATTCAAATTAGCGAGGCGACTATGTAGTATTGCTAATCAAAGTTGTCCAGAAGCTAATGTTATTACAGACATCAAAGTTTTCTGTTTGTTACTTTTCACTCTTATTATCCTTAAAAGACTATATCTCCCATAATCTTTTAAACATTCATCATAATTTTTTTTCGTGGACATAAGAAGCACACATTTTAATCCATGGAGAGTATTGCTTCATTTTTAGCACGTCTTTTGTAAAAAAAGATCGTGCTTCTGTTATAGATTTGTCCGTCCGTCCGTACGATATCTCTGCAACTATTAGTCCGATTTGAAAAATTCTTTTTGCATTGGGAAGATTGAAATATGCAAATGACGATCCTTTATTTCGTTTATTTTTACGATGTACAATTTTGCCGGTAGAGGGCGTAAATGCAGATGATGTCGAATTCAAAAATACGTTTTATTCCACATATTAGCTTCTAAACATCAGATTGAAAAAAAAATATATATCTTTCGATTCCATTTATGTCGAAGTGTATTTTAGATATAGTTACTTTTTCAAATTACGCATAGATTTTCCGCTAGGGGCGTAAAAGTAAATTACATTTTCCCCGATAACTCTTATTCTAAAACTCTGATTTGAAAATTTTTTACTTCAGCTGATACATCTCCTGATGGAAAATATTTTGCATATAATTTCAAATTTTTTCTAAATAATACTTTGGCCACCAGGGGGTGTAAGTGTTAATTTTTGCTTCTGATGTATTTGCCATAAAATCGGAGCTTCTAAAATATCGATTAAAAAAATTCTTTCGTGGACTGATGCCACTCACATCGATAAACCTATTCGGAATATTTTCTTCTTTAAATATTGCACACTTTCTCCGCCAGGGAGTGTAGATGTACATTTTATTTTTTGTCAATATCTGTACTTCTAGGAGTCCGATTTGAAAAATTCCTCCTTTGTTGGATAGTGTTTCTAGTGTGACATGTGGTTCATATAATTTCAAAATTTTCAAGTGATTCATAAACTTTCCGCTAGGGGGCGTAAATGTAAATTGCATCTCCCCCTATATCTCTGTTTCTAAATCTCCGATTTGAAATATTCTTTCTGCACCGCATACAGCTCCTGATGGGAAATCGTTTGCACATATTTTCTAATTTTTGTAAGAAATGTTTTGGCCACCAGGTGGCGTAAGTCTTAATTTCCGCTTCTGTTGTATTTGCAGCAAAATATGAGCTTCTAAAATCTCGATTGAAAAAAAGTCGTTTGTTGACCGATACTACTCATGTCGACAAACCTTTTAGGAAAATTTTCTTCTTGAAAAAATGCATGGTTTCTTTGCCAAGGGGCGTAGATGTATATCTTATTTTTGTCAATATCTCTACTTCTAAGAGTACGATTTGAAAAATTCCTTCTTTGTTGGATAGTGTTTCCGGTGCAAAATGTTTTTCCTGTAAATTCAAAATTTTCAAGTAAATCATAGGCTTTCCGCTAGGGGGCACAAAGGTAAATTGCGTTTTCTGCATTATTTCTGCTCCTAAAGCTCTGATTTGAAAAATTCTTCCTGTATCGCATACAAGACCTGATGGAAAATATTTTTCACATAATTTCTAATGTTTGGTAAAGAATGGTTTAACCACCAGGGGTCATAAGTGTTAATTTCTGCTTCTGAAGTATTTGTTGCAAAATCTGGGCTCCTGAAAACTCGACTAATTTTTTTTTCTTCAACCGATACAGCTTATATGGATAAACCTTTTGAGAATACTTTCTTCCTAAAATAATGCATGATTTTCTCACCAAGGGACGTAAAGTCACATGTTATTTTTGTCGATATCTCTATTTCTAAGAGTTCGTAAGCTCACGATTTCATTTACAGCAATATCTGAGGGATTAAAAACCCGGTTGAAAATCTTTCTTTCATCAGATCTATTGTTTTCCATACGGGTTCCATTGACTTTGAATAGCTTTGATAAATTTGATTTGCGTCAGAACGGATTCAAAAGACGTTCTTATTACACCCAAAGGTTCAGTGTCATCTTTCTTGTTATTGCTTAGTGATAAAAACCTATTTACAGAAATAAAATAAAACAGTATTCACAGTTTATAAAATGTATTTAAAAATGCTCTAAAATTGATTTGATGCAAAATTCTTATTTCTACTGGCATAGTGGTTGTGAGTAAAGTAAGAACTAGAGAAAACAATTTATACACTTCTTACATCTGTCATGGCGAAAATTTTAACCTCTGGTGAATTTCAGAAAGACCTGATCAATCTTTCTGTTGGTTTATCAGGGATTAATTAATGCAAAATTTTCTCCCATGACATACGTTAAAAAAAATTTCCTGGTTGAAAGGCAAAGGAATTAGTGCACAAAATTCGCTTGTCTTAATCACAGCCCGGAAAACAAAATTTCATGTTAAGAAAAAAAAAAGAGGAAGAGAATAATATTTGATTTAACTGACTTTGGGGTTTTGGAAATAATTATTTTATCTGTTCTTTTATCGCGATAGAAAAAGGCGAGTAGGTGTGCAGCTCAAAGAATCGAAATTAATTTTACCTTTACATCACGGAATGAGAGAAAAAAAAAGGAAAGGCGTTTCAAAAAAAAAAAAAAGTTGTGAGAAAAGGGGAATCTTCTTTTAGATCGGCCATTTTAAGGGTTCGGTAGAAGTCACTCAGAAGTGTTGCAGAAATGCTTTCTTGGGGATTGGCGTCATTCTATTTCTGGGACAAGGTCAAGAGTTCTTCCCCCTGGCTGATCGAAGATGCCATGTGCCTGGTAACAATTTTTTTTCTCGTTGAGAGTGCTGGACGTTGCAACGATGCTTACGTGTGAAGGTCAGAGGTCACTCGAGGCGTGGGAGAGAAATTCCGTTGTGGGAGGAACTGCTGTTGCCATGCAGATGTCAGCCAATCAGGGTTCGGCATTTTCCAACACCCCAGCGTTCTTTTTACACTTTGAGACGCTTGTCTCAGTGACTTTTGCTCTTGTCTTCGCTCTTGCTGGCCGGCAGAAAGAGGGGACGGCCGAGTTTTCTCCTCGCCTTTTGGTGGGTAGAGGACCCACAGAAATTTTTCCTGGCTGCCTTAGCTCTTTGCTGACCACCACAATGGGACACTCTGGCTCTGGTATTCGAATTCGAGGGGTTGACGATGTAGAACGCCGATAAAGAAGCATCCCGCCGGCCGGGAACAGTTGCCCTGGCAAGAAAAATGGCGGGAAGGCGACAGGCTAAGACGATGTCGTTCGTGGAAAGTTCTTAGCTGAAAAGGGACATGCCTTCTCCCTTATGGATATCCCGCAAAGAGAGGGCCCAACCTCCACAGCTTCTCCATTCTGTTGCTACTCCCGAAGGGAGGCCTGCTTCAAAGGCCGGAGGACAGAAGACAAAAAAGGTTCCATCTCATCCCAAAGTTTCGAAAATGGTTACCTCGGCTATTAACCGTTTAAGGAAGGGAACAGGGAGGCTCTTCCCTGCCGGCCATCTAGAAGCACATTGCTGCAAATCGCAAGGTTATTATTGCAAGGCCCTCACCTCTCAACAAAAGGTACCTCAAGTCTGCAGCTGCCAGCGATGCCCTTGTTGAGAAAAAAAAAAAAAAAAAAAACATGGAAGACGGACTGCAGAGACTTTGGGTTGTGCATTGATTCGAAAAGGGGGAGTTGTGTTGTGATAAAAAAAAAAAAAAAAAAAGAAAGGAAAAAACAAAGGGACGCCTGCTCAAAGGTAATGCTTTAGTCCATATCTTTTAGTATTGATACATAAAAGTCCACGCAAATACCTGAGCTTCGAGCTGAGCATAGAAAAAAACCCCAAGGTTTTTGTTTGTAGCCCCTGATTGTGGCTGTGTTGTCGTTCAGTTTTCAAAACTAAGATTTATTAGTTCCTCAAATATGAGTTCAGAAAAATGAAAAAAAAAAAAAAAAGGAGAAGGGGTTGAAAATGCTTTCATTTATATTTTCTTTTTTTTTTGTGTTGTCATGTCTGGTATTTTAGCAACTCCCCAGGCCAGTGGATTTTAATGTATCCGAAAAATGTTTTTTAATGTTTGAGCACAGTAAATTTTGGTGCATCGATTATAGTTTAGTTAGGCATGTGAAAATTGAAAAGCAGTGTTATTGGGATTCCGTGTGTGATAAAATAATTGTAAACATTTCTCTCTAGCCTTTTACAGCGTTGAGTTATTTTTTTTTTTGAGTGAAGATAAATTATGGGATGATTTATATTGGGATTTTGGGAACATATGTATAGTGTGATGAAATTGGAAACCTAAAGTGCTGTTTACATTCTTGGAGTGTTGAGTGTCGAAATTAAGAGTGTTGGTGTGTTGTTTTGAGGACCAGTATTTTTCATGCTCCAGATGAGTGTTAATCTCCCATTGGAAAGGGGTGATCTTAGGGCAAGCCTGGGAACTTGTCCTAAGGCAGAAGGCTCTGAGTAGGGAATTTTCACCAGGATGCGATATGTGCAAAATAGAAGTTAAGGTATTTGGGTTCTCAAGTTTAGTATTTCACAAAAAGAATGAACATCATGGGTTGAGAAGACACACTTTTGCTCACCAGTTCCAGTATTAATTGTTCTTTTCTCTGGCCTAAATGTTCTTGTTTTTACTAAAAGGTCTAAATGTAATTTTAATTTTCAATAAGGTGAAAATATTTAGTAGGTTAGGTATATGGTCAGTGTTATTATCTGCAGTGCGATACAGAAGAATTTCCTTGCTTAGTGATTTTTCCTGGGATATATGTGGATAGATAAGTGATTTTTCCTGGGATACATGTGGATATTGTGATTTTGGATTTCCTGGGATATATATAGATAAGTAAATTTTCCTGGGATACATGTGGATATTGTGATTTTGGATTTCTTGGGATATATATATAGAGAGAAGTGATTTTTCCTGGGATTTGGATGTAGTGTGAGATTTCTGGGATATATAGAGACAAGTGATTTTTCCTGGGATATATGTGGATAGATAAGTGATTTTTCCTGGGATATAGTTGTGTTAGTTCTGGGCCAGATGTGCCTGGAGTATTTTGGGTTGAAGTACGACAGGTTCGTGCAGGCGTGGTTGATCAAGGTGGGATTGTGCATTGCGGTTCGAAAAGGGGGATCCTTGAGGACGTAGTTTTTGGGGGAAAACTTGTCTTCAAAACCCTCAGTAGTTTCGCTGCCCACGGAGATATGTACTGCCAGCGAGGGTCGGTCGGGCGTTGATTCAATGGATGCTGCGAGATCATGTTAGAGGAAATTCTGTACCCGATGATGATGTGTCGCACTTGAGGATTTTTTCCTTTTCCTTTGCCTAGGCTGAAATTGGATTCACGACCCAATTTCACGCCTTCAGCCTGACTAGTATTTTCATCCTGTGTTGGTTCTCAAAACCCAGGGTAGTGTCTGAACTGAGAGTATTTGCCTCACCGCTACCTCAGTAATTCACTGCAGGTGTTAAATTTAAGTTTTGTTTTGTGATTTAAAGTATCTAAATTAATTTGTTTATGATATGCTGTAGTGCTAGGGATGTAAATTCTAAATTCTGGTGGATAGTGGTAGTAAACATAATATTTAGTTAATTGGTATTTTGAGCTTTTGTTTACATTATAAAGTTATTAAGTATCTTGAGCTATTATTTGAAGTGCAGAGTGATGTGATTTTTATGAGCAAGCTAGTGCAAGGAGATTGTTTGAATTTCTGAATTATGTTGATGATGTTATGAATAGTGATAATTTTTTAGTTAGTGATTTTTTCTTTATAAGTGAAGTAGGTTCATTCAGTGTAGTTCTATAGGTTATGTAATGTTAATTAATGCTTGTGCTCAGTGTAAATTGTGTTTTGAGGATAATTTACTTGGTTTGTTTACTTGCAGATAGTAGATTTGGTTAAAGTATAATTTGTGGCTATTATAACTGTAAATTTAATTAAAGTCTTTGAAGCTGGTTTGGGGAGATTGCAGAGTATGCTAAGGTCGTTCAGGTGCTGAAAATTTAAATCAATAAGTGTAAAATTGTAAATTTGTCATTGAGCTAATTAGGTGAGGGAGAAGAGAGTACGTTTCAAAAGAACAGAACTTGTCCACATTGTGGAATGAAAAAGAATCCAGTATTTTTGTGTAAATTATGTGAGTCGTAGTATAATTTTGGAGGCATAAAGTCAATGCCTGGTGTTCAAACCAACTGTGTTGAAATATGTCAAGTTGTGCTGTTCATAAGGCCGATGGCCAGATAGAAAGAAAAGATTGAGATTCTGTTTTTATACTGCTGTGTGTAAACAAACAAGAAAAAAAGGAAATACCATCTGATTGTCCACTAAATTACCTTGTTAAGTTTTTAAAGAAAAAAATATAGGCAGTAGCCTTTCAAAAAAAGTCCAAAATTAGTGCAGTGTGAAACATTTTGTGTGCTGTTGTCTTCCATGACTTGGTCCCATGTACCCACCTTGGCTTGACTAAGGCTATCGATCCGAATCCCGGTGTTATAAGGTATTTCATAACCGCAATTTTTGTCCTGTCCTTTTAAATTGACTTAAAATGTACTCGTTCAATAACAGCTCCACAAGTTGTTATTGAACGAGTACATTTTATCCTATGATTTATAGTGACGCATTTTCATATACATGCAACAATATTCACTTATTTTTGCACTTTCCGATGACTCAACTCTGCGTGAACACAAACAACGCAAACTTTTCAATAACTTCTTGTGGAATGTAATTTTTTTTTAGATGCATTTTTATTTAGGATGTTCATAGCCTTTCTAATACTTAGAAAATATTTTTGTTTCGAAATGCGTCTACCCATCTCCCAAAGTTAAATTTTAGTCCAAATTCAAAATTTCCCTTCAAGTTTACTTTTGGCTATCAATGATAATAAACTTTATACAACGTGGCTGAGATTTCCGCCACAACATAAATGGTGCCGTGACCTGAGATTTCCTCCACAACACATCCTTATGCACGTTATATGTCTGCAACAATGTGAACACGTATCATTTCCCTGGTTCATTTTTTAAACAAAATAGTGGATTTAGAACGCTTGGAGAATAATAAAGAAACAACACTGAAACTGAAGTTAACACCCACTGTTACTGTATAAACACAGCAGATAAACTAGGACAACTGACTGCACTGTGGGGAAGTGGCAGCTGCTATTGCTTCTCCTCATTCACTGATGTCATTGGTCGCCACAGCAGGACCCTTATTCAGTGAAATCCAGGTTCCTACATTGGCGCTCTTCATGTTCCTGAAGTGAGGTGATTTGGAGTTGTAGTTCTTATCTCCTCACATGGCCTACAAGCAGTTACATGGTTGTCTGTTTATATATTTGTAGTGCCATTTGAAATGGCATGCTCACACTTCTAGCTTGCTTTTACAAATGGGAGAGTTTTCATTTCAAAACCACAGCGTTTTTCAGAAATCATAGTTGTAAATGAAAAAGGGATTAATTTTAAGTATCCACTAAATCATTCAAAGAATTTTTTTTACCTAATTTTTTTTTTTTTTTACTAATTTCGGAATTTCAGAAAATAGTCAAATGTATACATTCAATTCAGATATGAAACTGAAAATAACGGGTGCCTACCATTCCTTGACGTCCTGGTTACTTGCTCAAATGGATCTCTCGCAACTACAATTTATCGAAAGCCTTCTGCTTTTTTCTCACCTCCACATGCAAAGCCCAATCACCCATGGCAACAGAAACTCAGTGCCTCTTATGGTTACGTATATCACACAATACAAATATGTTCCGATAAAGACAGTTTTGAAAAAAGAACTTGATTTCATTAAACGTGTTACAGTACAGCGAGGATACAACCCTTTCATTGTACACAAGGCTCTCACAAAATTCTGATGCGCCCATTATGAGAGAATTTTGCCATTATTCCATTTTGCTGTGACATTGCCTTCAAAATTTTAACAATTCTCCTCAAAACCTTTAATTTTAAAGTGATTCTTAAACCCATAAACAAAATGAACTTTTTACGTTCAAAGGACTATGTTGAAGATAAAAACTTGTGGGAAATTTATCAAATACCATGTGAATGTGGAGCTTCATATATAGGACAGACCGATGGAACTTTGTGTTTTCGATTAAAGGAGCACAAGACCTATATTCGGAACTGTGATCTAAAGAAATCATCGATGGCTAAACACTGATGTGAAAAGGACCATAAATTTCTCTTTGACAAAGCAAAACTAATTGGCAAGCCAGATTCGACCAACCTAACTTGATATTTTGGAAGCTTTCCGTATATATATATATATATATAACAGAATTCTTAGCAACTTGTTAACAACATGGCATCCATACCATTTCTATTGAGCATGTGGAAGTAACTAACCAAAACTCATGACTGCAATCACCATTGATGATGTCATATACAGTTTTAATATTTACATGCCATTCGTCTTGATGAAGCTGGGCCAAAGCCCAGTGAAACTTTGGTCAATTTGAAAAAATAAAATATTTGTCAAAAACATAATTTCTTAATATTGGGTTGATGCATAAGTTCATGCTGTTTTTTTCACCACACTACTGGAATGTATTACATCAGAAATGAAAACAGAATCAATCAACTATGTATTCCCACCCCACCCCATTCTTTACGATAGTGTCCCAACGTCTGAATAGGCCTGCAATGCCATTTTTGAAAAAAACTTGCAGGTTTTACTGCAAAGAAATCATCAAAGAAATTCTGGAGATCAACATCATTGTTGAACATTCTGCCACGGAATGCATTAGACAGAGATCAGAACAGGTGATAGTCTAAAGGGGCGACATCTGAGGAATAGGCCGGATGTGGAAGGATCTCTCATTTCATGTCCTAAATGGCCATTTTGGTCATGTTCACACTGTAAGGGCATGCATTATCATGTTGGAGAATGACACCATGGCACTGATGTGGCCGTTTCTGCTGAATTGCTCCCTCCACATGGTGGAGTTGCTCACAATTGAGTGCAGCATTGATGGTCTGATTCCTCGGCAGCATTTCCCAGTGAATCATGCCTTCCATGTCCCACCAGACACACAACATGATCTTCACAGGATGATGGTCATGTTTTGGATGTGGTGTGGGCTTAACCATTTCCTCCAATACCTGAAATTCACATATAGGCACCATTTTTCTCCAGTAACAATACGTGACAGAAAGGGTTTGTGTTGCTGAGAACATTCACGGTAACGGGTGAGCAAGGAACCACATATGGCAACATGCTGATTCTTGTTGTTCTCGGTGAGAGTGTGAGGCACCCATGACCCCAATTTCTGGACCTTTCCCCATACGTTCCAGGTGTTGCACCCCTGTGGCCTGATCACTGTCCACCTCAGTGACCGATTTGCATGTGGTTAGATGCAGATCCAAGTGGATGAAATAGTCAGCATTAGTGCACACCTTTGCATTCATCCCAAGGTTCATGTTTATGGTTTATGGAGAGATCTGCACGTTTGTCAAGAACACACAAACACTAGCTAGCTTGTACTGAGGTGACATTATCCGGAGTACTGCAACACTTTTTCATGGTGTGATAGGCCATAGTTTCCTCTTTGCATATGATAAAGCACAACTTCATCAAGCTCACATTGCTATTTGCAAGCTTAAAGATTGCAGTAATCTATTTTGCATTTATGTCTAAGTTCCCCCTATCTTTATACCATTGAGCACATTTGTGATGCACTTCAGAGGAGCCTGGGCAAAAAAAGTATAAACTTGTGAGAAGAATCACAAGTAAGCCAAGGGATGATTCATAATTACCCCAAGTGATGTACTGTAAGTACAAATGGGAGTTCCCTTTGAAAGAGGTGGCATTCTTGCATTATGAAAGTGAACACTTCAAGCATGAATTGCTGGCCATGTTGCTTAGATGTGATTGAAACTAAATTTTTGTTTTGATTTCACTCATTCATAATATATCATGCTGAGCTTATTAATTTACGTGTTTTTATTTCTTGTTCAATAGTAAAGATTTCTGTACTATATTTTCTGTTATACACGTTCTTCTTTGTATCTTCGGGTGCAAATTCAAACACTCTCAGAGGAAGAATCTTTCGTTTTTGAGATTAAAATACAATATAAAATTAACTGCCTATTTAATAGGCAGTTAATTTATATTGTATTTTAATTGTAAAATGTCAGGAAAGACAGAGCTGTCTTTTTTTTAAATGATCAGAACACCCCTACATAAAGTGAGCTTCTGACTGAATCTTCACTGTTCTTATCATACACCATTTTTATATCAACAAATTAATTGCTTTCCCTGTGCTTCTCCATGAGTCATCTCAAAAATAGTGTACTGATTTACTTCTTCCCAGCATAAATTAAAAATGTTCTGCTGTCTGTCAGTCTTTCATCCAGTTCTCTTCCCTCCCCCATATCTTCAAAGGTATGAAAAATTTGTTTTGGGATCTAGTAGTTGTATCAGTATTGCACATCCCATTTTTAGTTAGAAACGTGTATGAAACATCTGTAAGAAATTCATACTCAGTTATCTTTTTCATTAAATTAAACAAAGTGTCAATACTACACATCTAAAGCTTTCCATACTTGTACTATGTGTGGAGGGGCAGTGCATAGTTTACCATGGTTCGGGTGTAAAAGCATTAATGAGACTTTTTTTTAATTTGATTGACATTAAATGTCTGTAAATACTGTTTCACACGTTATGCAAGTTCAGCTATCGGGAGATTGCAAACGGGCGTTAACATAGTATTGGCAATTGAAATCAAGAATAATAATAATAAGTATCTGTACTTACAATATTCATAGTGGCTGTCGGGGCTTCATATGTACGTCTTCAAAGAATGTGAATTTTTTTCCCAATTGTGAAGTTAAAATTCATGATATTGTAAAATCTGCACCAGATAAAATTAAACAAGATAAATTTTTTACAATGCAAAAAAATCCTTTAACATCGATGAAATAAGAAACTGAATTAAAACCTTGGTGAATTTTTTAAAAAATGAACTGTAATCCTGAAGAGGAAATAATCTTGACCGCGAAGCACCGTGATACATAATGAAAATTGAAGACTAATTATATTTTTGCTGAAATTTCAAAAACGAACAATCTTGAAGAATAAAAATAAAAACTATATACAAATCTCCCGACTGCAAAGCACCAAACTAGTTTCTGCTAACATTCGTAGCCATCATCAGTGGTAGGTGCACGGACATTAGGATTACCGCACTCACTCGCTCAGGTATGCAGCTTAACCCCAATGTATGTTCAGCCCTGTCATGTAGATATTTGTGCATCATGATTTGGGTTCCACTGCGCATATCAATGGTGTCGCCATCTGTAGTCAAACAAAAACACACTAGTTGCTTTTATGTAGAAATATTCACCTGTATTTTTAAGTAATATTTGATGTCACATGTTTTTTGTTAATGTTTTTCTTCTTGAAATGTTTTCTCTCCTGTTCAATAAGGTACCTCCATGCAAACTGAAGCTCTACTGGACTTTTAACGTTACAGTTGTATCTTTTGGTTTTCTCAATGACTACAGCCTCGGAGGTTAGAATCTGGGCATGTGATCTGTGCGATGTTAGAATTTTCGTGTTAGTCCAATCAGGAGTTACGTGATTTTTGATACAATGTTGTATTAATGAAGTGTTTTCATCTTTTCTTGTCCAATTCGTAATATGTTCATTTAATCTAGTCAAAAATCTTCTACGCGTACTTCCGATATATACTTTGTCTTTTTGGTTATCATCCTTAACTGTTGGAATGACATAAACGCCAGATTTATTTAGAATTGATCTATTATTAGTAGTAGTAAGTATGCTTCCATTGTCAATAACTGTTTCTGCAATGTTAATATTGTTGCTGTAACATTCTTTTTTTAAAATAGTACTAATAGGAGGTAAGTATGGAAATTTTCCATAATATTGCTGTATTTCTTTTTCAACCTTATTTTCGGAACGATGTATACTGGCCGTAATGTTGTTATATAAAGATTTGACTAATCCTTTACTATATCCAAATTCTTCTGCAGTTTTTTTAATCCATTTTAGCTCTTTGATCTCCGATTCTTTATTGGATGAGTGTGTCATGGCTCTTTTAATATAAAAGCGGAACGCTGCAGTCTTGTATTTCCAAGGGTGTGTAGAATCCCTTGGGATAATTGCCTGTACATATGATGGCTTCCGGTATACTGAATATTCTATAATTCCGTTATCCTTTTGTATAGATATATCCAAGAAGTTTAGCTGGCCATTAACCTCAATTTCTTTACTAACTTGTATAGAGTGATAACAACTGTTAAATTTAGTAATGAAGTTATCCATTTCAAGATTGGAGTGCTGCCAAAACAGTAAAATATCATCTACGTATCGGAGATGCACATATGGTAAGTATATATTCGAATGATCTAATATACAGTTTTCAATATCTTGCAGAACGACTTCGGCCAGTAGTCCTGAAATTGGGGACCCCATTGGGGCGCCATATTGCTGTTTATAAATTATCCCATTAAATGTGAAAAAATTATTATTTGCAACAAAAAATAATGGAGATATAATACTGTTTCTGACTTTATCAGTAAGATTTTCATCTTCCAATCTGGAATTAATTAAGTCAATAGCGACATCGGTTGGAGTATTGGGATACAAAGAGATGACATCTAAACTGGCCATTGTGAAATTGGAGGATTCAATTGTTTTTAACGTGTTGATAACTTCAGTAGCATTAGTAATAACATGCGAGCTGAAGAGATTGAGAGCTATAATTCGCAATAAACGCAAAGATATTGATAAACTAAGTGTGAAAAACTACGAACTGTACAATCAGTGTATACAGTATGAAGATAAGGACAACAAGATCAAGATTGAGTTTATAAAACTGTATGCAATTTTGGACAGACAGCAGGAAAAGTGTAAACTAAAACACTTTCGAAAAATTGAAAATCTAATAAATGACAAGCACCAGAAAAACATAGAATAGAGATTAATAACCAAAATTTTTATATTAATGAATCCAGCTTAGAACTATCAAATCTGCAAAAGAAAGCACTTGAAAGAGGTATAAGATTTGCATATCGGCAAAAAGTGCCAAAAACGGAATACCTCATTCCGCAAATTGAGAACGTCATCCAAAGATTGCCTAATGCAAATAAAAATCCTACAAGATTTAAAATGGTCCGTGCCATCAACAATATGTACAACAACAAAGAAAATACAAGAATCACATATGAGCGTGAAGCCCTAATGAAGTTGAGAAACAACCCTGCTATAAAGTGTATTATGGCGGACAAATCTAAGCAGATTGTCATCTTAAATACAGATGAATATAATAACAAGATGACAGAAGCAATCAATAAGTTGAATGCCATCGTAGTCAATAAGGACCCTGTTGACAGTATAATTAGGAACTTGGCTAATATAAAAAATCACAGTGACTTACCTACAATTATTAAAAGCAAATGTATTCCACCAGTAGGTGCTTGTACACCAAATATTTTTGGTAAAATAAAAACGCATAAGACTGACGAACCTATTAGGCCTATTGTTAATAAGAATTTATCTCCAACTATTAACTTAGAGAGGGCACTATTTAACTATATCAAACCATTCTACAATAGCCATGAAGCCAGTATTACTAATGCTACTGAAGTTATCAACAAGTTAAAAACAATTGAATCCTCCAATTTCACAATGGCCAGTTTAGATGTCATCTCTTTGTATCCCAATACTCCAACCGATGTCGCTATTGACTTAATTAATTCCAGATTGGAAGATAAAAATCTTACTGATAAAGTCAGAAACAGTATTATATCTCCATTATTTTTTGTTGCAAATAATAATTTTTTCACATTTAATGGGATAATTTATAAACAGCAATATGGCGCCCCAATGGGGTCCCCAATTTCAGGACTACTGGCCGAAGTCGTTCTGCAAGATATTGAAAACTGTATATTAGATCATTCGAATATATACTTACCATATGTGTATCTCCGATACGTAGATGATATTTTACTGTTTTGGCAGCACTCCAATCTTGAAATGGATAACTTCATTACTAAATTTAACAGTTGTTATCACTCTCTACAGGTTAGTAAAGAAATTGAGGTTAATGGCCAGCTAAACTTCTTGGATATATCTATACAAAATGATAACGGAATTATAGAATATTCAGTATACCGGAAGCCATCATATGTACAGGCAATTATCCCAAGGGATTCTACACACCCTTGGAAATACAAGACTGCAGCGTTCCGCTTTTATATTAAAAGAGCCATGACACACTCATCCAATAAAGAATCGGAGATCAAAGAGCTAAAATGGATTAAAAAAACTGCAGAAGAATTTGGATATAGTAAAGGATTAGTCAAATCTTTATATAACAACATTACGGCCAGTATACATCGTTCCAAAAATAAGGTTGAAAAAGAAATACAGCAATATTATGGAAAATTTCCATACTTACCTCCTATTAGTACTATTTTAAAAAAAGAATGTTACAACAACAATATTAACATTGCAGAAACAGTTATTGACAATGGAAGCATACTTACTACTACTAATAATAGATCAATTCTAAATAAATCTGGCGTTTATGTCATTCCAACAGTTAAGGATGATAACCAAAAAGACAAAGTATATATCGGAAGTACGCGTAGAAGATTTTTGACTAGATTAAATGAACATATTACGAATTGGACAAGAAAAGATGAAAACACTTCATTAATACAACATTGTATCAAAAATCACGTAACTCCTGATTGGACTAACACGAAAATTCTAACATCGCACAGATCACATGCCCAGATTCTAACCTCCGAGGCTGTAGTCATTGAGAAAACCAAAAGATACAACTGTAACGTTAAAAGTCCAGTAGAGCTTCAGTTTGCATGGAGGTACCTTATTGAACAGGAGAGAAAACATTTCAAGAAGAAAAACATTAACAAAAAACATGTGACATCAAATATTACTTAAAAATACAGGTGAATATTTCTACATAAAAGCAACTAGTGTGTTTTTGTTTGACTACAGATGGCGACACCATTGATATGCGCAGTGGAACCCAAATCATGATGCGCAAATATCTACATGACAGGGCTGAACATACATTGGGGTTAAGCTGCATACCTGAGCGACTGAGTGCGGTAATCCTAATGTCCGTGCACCTACCACTGATGATGGCTACGAATGTTAGCAGAAACTAGTTTGGTGCTTTGCAGTCGGGAGATTTGTATATAGTTTTTATTTTTATTCTTCAAGATTGTTCGTTTTTGAAATTTCAGCAAAAATATAATTCGTCTTCAATTTTCATTATGTATCACGGTGCTTCGCGGTCAAGATTATTTCCTCTTCAGGATTACAGTTCATTTTTTAAAAAATTCACCAAGGTTTTAATTCAGTTTCTTATTTCATCGATGTTAAAGGATTTTTTTGCATTGTAAAAAATTTATCTTGTTTAATTTTATCTGGTGCAGATTTTACAATATCATGAATTTTAACTTCACAATTGGGAAAAAAATTCACATTCTTTGAAGACGTACATATGAAGCCCCGACAGCCACTATGAATATTGTAAGTACAGATACTTATTATTATTATTCTTGATTTCAATTGCCAATACTATGTTAACGTCCGTTTGCAATCTCCCGATAGCTGAACTTGCATAACGTGTGAAACAGTATTTACAGACATTTAATGTCAATCAAATTAAAATATCGTAGCCACGTAATAAGTATGTTCATCGCAAATTGGCGAAAATTGAACAACGATATATGCCATTAATGAGACTCCCTCCTCATGCTCAAAGAAAAAAATATATATATATTGAAATCTTTGAATACATGGTTTATTAGATAATAATCCCTATACCTACAATAATAAGTTGTATATTAATCCTGCATATCATCTAATTAAATAAGCAATAAACTCCAATTAATATTTTATAAATACATAATTCTCATTTTGTTTTGTAGATTTCATAATTGTTATAATGGGACAAAAATTAATAAACATTCCCTTACCCAAGTATTCATTAGTTAGTTGCTTGTCAGTCATCATGTAAAAATTTTGAAGTCCTCCAAATGACATTAATAATATAAACATCCAGATCCGTCTGTCTCTCTGGAATGCTTGTCATAACAACAACGTCTGCATTGTTGTGCCATCACTTATCAAACAATTTGTGTGTGCTCTTGCAATGGCAAAATGATTTCCTGCTATATAATAGCACTTGATCACTTTTATATGTCAAGGTGATTGTGTGCTAATTTAAAAACATTGGATTATTAATGACTCGTTCTATTTTTCTGATCTACAAAATTTGAATTGAATTTTTAATATCACAGCAAGTTGAGTTTGCATGTGATCACACTAAGATGTCAAAGTGATTGTGGCATGCTAATTTAAAAACATTGGATTATCAATGACTCGAGTTCTATTTATCCAATCTACAAAATTCGAATTAAAATCTTAATGTCATGCTAAGTTACGTTTGTATATTAATTTAATTTAGCACAATTTGAATATTAATTTGCACACTTTAATTATTTTTTACTTTTTTAATTTAACTAATTTTCTGAGTTTAGTGCTGATTATACTAAACATTTTGCAAAATAGCAATCTATCTAAACGCTCTAACCTACAATAAAAACTGAAATCTTGAGATGTCAAAGTGAGCAAGATTGCATCTAAAAGCAGATGTCGCCCTAGTAGCACATTGTTGAGAATTTAGGTAGTTCTGATTTGTAATACCAGATGTCACATTATTTTGTAAAAAAAGCTTTGTTATGAAGTTTCAAAGTAACTGTTGAATAGGACAGTCTGAAACAAGCCGTGAAGGGAATAAGAAATGTGCTGGAGAAAAAGTAATTTAACGCAAAAAATAAAAGTCAGTTATTAAGGTAATATACTGATTTCATTGTCCCGTTCCGCCAATCTGTCTTGGCTCCACGGGGACTTGTTGAGCACCTTGGATGTTATTTTGAAATGTTGCGACAATTATCCTGCCTTGAGACGCGGTTCGGACCCTGGCCACCCCAATGGCCCAGAGACCAGCCCGTGGTGACGTGCTGGCAGGCGACCTAGAATACCTTGTCTGGGTTCCCGCTCTGTCTGGCGGGATAGGTCGTTTCTTACTTTCTCGCTGACTGGAAGATTCCTTGCCCTCGAACTTTTTTTGGGGAATAATTTCCCTTTATTTTCTTTTTCAAACACCTACACACATGTATACACTGTCCTCATGCTTAGGACTTACAACATCGAGAGATAGCAAAATTTATTTACAGAATATTTACATTGGTGGTTTCTTCGTCTGCTTTCCCACAGACTTCTACCCTCATTCATCTTCCGATTCGCTTTCGGTGTGCACGTTCACCTCCTGCGTTTCGGTCCCCGTTTGATTGGGGAAGATGGTATGTTGCTGGAGGGTTAGCCTTTCAACCAAGGCTATTATCCCCCTCCTGTTAACGGAAGATTGGATGAGCAGATCCAATCTTCGCGTTCTTTGCACACCTGGGATCAGTGTGTTTCTCCATTCGGCGAAGCCACTGCATTCAAGTACGCAGTGTTCTATGCTTGCCGTTCTCTTTCCACAGGGACAAGTGCAGTTCCTGATGGCAAATCTGCCTAGGTATTCAGGGCTGATGCCATGGCCACTGAGTACTTGATTCAGGAACTTATTTGTCTGTGCTCGTTTGGTCGAGACTTTCGG
Organism: Macrothele yani; assembly: GCA_039090855.1. NCBI lineage: Eukaryota > Metazoa > Arthropoda > Arachnida > Araneae > Macrothelidae > Macrothele > Macrothele yani. The sequence goes on along the minus strand of CM076999.1, from coordinate 63,823,434 downwards.
AAACACTCTGTGTGTCTTCCGCCCTGTCTCTCCCGTGTCCCATCTGACCTGCCATTCGGTCATGGTCCGACGTGCTAGTGCTGCGCGAATGCACCTTCGCGGCGTTCTGCATTGCACGTCGACCGTCTCTTTCAGCGTGGCTGCCTTCGCCAGCTGATCTGCCCTTTCGTTTCCTAGGGTTCCGACATGGCTTCGTACCCAGTGGAAACTAACTGCCCCATCTCCCTCTGCCCTCAAGAGGGTTTTGATCCTCTGGACGATGGGGTTTCTTCCCCTGAATCTACTCAGAGCCTGCAGTGCTGCCTCACTGTCCGAGTAGAGTTTTATTCTTTCGTCACTACGCCTGGGGAGTGCCCAGGTGAGTGCCATCTCTATCGCCAGAAGTTCAGCCTGAAAGACCGAAGCATTCTGCGATAATTTCACGCTTCCTGCAGTGGCTTCGTTCCCGTCCGAGAACGCACAGAAGCCTGCCCCCACTTGTCCCTTCAACTTTGAGCCGTCCGTGAACAGCTCATGCCCAACTCCCGTGGGTTTCTCCTTGTCCCACGGTGGGCAAATTTCCTCGGCAGGGTGGATCTGCCAGTCCACACTTTCCATCTCCATGTCGGAGGCTCGATGCGGCGCACCGAGAAGGTAGGCGTCCTCGCCTGACCTTAGGCAGTGCATTGCTGCCTCCCTTTCCACTACTAGGTCTGCCGGCTCGCACCCCGCCAGCACTTGGAGTGCTAGGGTTGACGTTGTGCGAAAACAACCGGTTATCCCCAGTAGGGCCAACCTTTGGATTTGGTTTATCCCCGTCTTCATTCTGACTGTGGGGTTCCACCATGCCCCACTTGCATACGTCAGAATTCTTTCAATTCCTCTCTGATAGATGGCCTTCTTGGTTTTGCCCGTTAACCTCATGCCATTCAATCTATTGAGAATCATCGTGCACCTTGTTCTAAGGTGCCTCAGGTGTGGCAGCCCTGATAGACTCTGATCCAGGACCACACCCAAGTATTTCATTTCACGCACCGCCTTGATAGTGCACCCTTGGAATCTGCACTGGGGTGGTGTTTTCATTACTCCTCTCTTAGCTATTGCTAGCAGAGTGGTCTTCTCAGGAGCGAAGCACAGTTTGCTTTCTCTGCTCCAATTTTCTAGCACATCCAAGGCCCTATGTGCTTCTCTTTCGATCACGTGTCTCCCTGAGGCGGAGACCACGAGAACGAAATCGTCCGCATAGGCTTGAATCTCCACTGCGGGCCCCAGGTCTAGGTTCAGTGCTGAATCAGCAACTATATTCCACCAGAGCGGCCCGGAGTTGGATCCTTGCGGACACCCTCTATGGTACGAACGCGAGGATTGCCCATTCCCGCTTCGAACTCGACTCTTCTATCAGACAGGTAGCTGCTGATCAGTTTGAACAGGTTCCTTGGACAGCCAAGTTCTTTAAGTCTGGTTAAAACCATTGGCCACCAGACACTGTTGAATGCCCCCCTCACGTCTAGTGAGATGAAGCAGGTATGGAGCCCCTCCGCTTTGTTCCTCTCTGCCCTCTCTCGGAGGCTGCGAATTGCCTGCGTTGCGCAACGCCCCGGAAGGAAACCAAATTGGTTCCTGTTTAGCTTTCCCTGCTCCATGAGGAAGCTAAGCGCTCTGTTCGTTATGAGCTTGTCCAGCACCTTGCTCCACGCCGAGAGGAGGCAGATGGGCCTATAGGCTGCGGGGTCATTTTTGTTCTTTCCGGTCTTGTTGAAAAGAACTAGCACCGCTGTTTTCCACAAGTCTGGGAAGATTCCCCTCCCGAGGCATTCGTTTAGGAGCGCCACAAAATACCCGGGATTTGCATAGTAGATTTCTCTGACTATGCTGAGGTCGAACCCATCCTTGCCTGGTGCTTTGCCCGTATTTAGACTGGAGAGGGCATTCTCCACTTCGTCTCTCGTGAAGGGGGGTCCTCACCAGTGTCCGGCGGGATCCGACTTTCTTCCCTTATTTCTTTTTGTTGAGGGGAGTCCCCTTCTCCCTCGTCTCCTTGGAAGTGGTAATCCAAGAGACTTTCTACGGTACTATCAAGAGTCTTTGATAGGCTACCGTCTGCCCTTTCTACCGCTGCTAGTTTTAGCGGTTCGGTTATGGATCCCCTCGAGATCTTATAGGGGATCCCGAAAGGGTCAGCCGGAGTTTGAAACTCACACAGTTTTCTCCAGTAGGAGATTTTCGAGAGATTCAGTTCTCTCCTGTATGCTGAACGAGCCTTTTTATGCACTTCTGTGCACTCCCTGTCTTGCGGAGTAGCTTTTGCTCTTTGCAGAGCTTTCCTACTCCGCCTAGCTCTCGCCCTAAGAGCTTTTAGTTTCTCCGACCACCAGGGGTGGGGGTCCTTGGCTCCCCTTTTATTTCCCCTACTACTCTCGCATAGCGTTGTTATTTGACTGGTAAGTTCTTCAAAGAGGGAGTTGAGGTCCGACACTTCTGCGGCCTCTTCTTCCCTCCTACCTCCCAACAAGGTAGTTAACTTGGCTTTAAAAGCCCACCAGTCTAGATTCTTCATTAAGAATCTTTTGCGCTTGGGTCGGATGGGCTTTTCCGATCCCAAAACGAAAGATAGCGCTAGGTGGTCACTGCAGCTCTCGTCGTCCAGTACTTGCCAATCCTGGACAAGGCTGCGCTTTGAGACTCTGACGAGAGTCACGTCGATCCAAGAGGAGCCCCTCGCCCCTTGGAAGGTCGGGGTGCTCTCTGGATCGTTCAAGAAACTCAGGTCTGCCGCGTTGGCAAAGTCCACTAGTAGCTGGCCGCGTTCGTCCTCGTTCTGATTGCCCCAGAGAGGACTCTTCGCGTTGAAGTCGCCTGCTATTATTATCTCATGACTGGGGAATTCCCCTAATAGAGCCATTAGCTCATTCAGCGTTTCTCTCAAATTGCCTGCCGGAGAACTGTATACGTTCACCATTAAAAATTTCGCATCACCACATTCCACGCCGAGGGCGACCACGTTCTCGGAGCATTTTATCTCGAGAACCGCTAGGGACGGGTCTTTCACGACCGTGGCCACCCTGGGCTTTGCCACCCTAGGGTGGTAGATCCGGTAGGAGTTAGGGAAGCCCACCACTCTTCCCCCTGTTCGAATGGTTCCTGCAGTAGCAGAATATGAGCTTTTTGCTCAGTGGCTGTCACCAGGGCCTGTGTTGTTGCTGCCCGTGCGTGGTGCAGATTGATTTGAAGCACCTTGACGCCTCTCTTTGGTTTATTATCCATAATGAGTGCGTTCTTTTAGCAGAGCCAGTTCTCTGACAAGGCTTGGGCATTCCTTGTCTAGGCTCGAGTGGCCTACATCCACTCGACGCCTGAATCTCTTGTTGTTTGCCAAGCAGTTAGTGCAGACCGGGCTGTTGCTGCACTCCTGGCGCTTGTGCCCGGTTTCCCCACACCGGGCACATCTATCCTGCTCTTCGGTGCACCTTGACCTAAAGTGCCCGAACCCGTTACACCTGTAGCAACGGACCTCTTTTCAACGAAAACAACTTTCCGAGTTTAGTGCTGATTATATTACACGTTTTTCAAAATATCGATCTATCTAAACACTCTAATCTACAATTGTTAAACAACAAATATTTTACACAGAATGTTATTTATTGCGAGGTCCTTTGAAAAACAGAAATAAATAGCATATAATTTTTAGTTCTAACATGAATGAGTTCTTACTATATGAGTTTTTGCTATGTTTATGCAGAAATCCGGCATCTATTTGATTTATTTTCAATCTGGTTCAATTAAAAATTTCACTCTGTTACAGGACGGCAACATCCCCTATATATTAATGTTTATTTAAAGCTTAAAAACAACCGTCCTAGAACGAGCTATACGCTAGTAATAATAGTAACTGAGAATATGGTGTCTATTGGTCATTCATGAGTTATGAGTATTTCGACTTTTTTTAAATTCCGCAGTAAGCAAATTGTAGCTGTTTGCACTACAAACCAGGACATAAATACTTCTTCAAAAATACAAATAGATAAATGCAACAGTCATTATTTTAGAAAAATATGAAAAATAAAGTAAAAAAATTGACGATTGATTTTGACACCTATTTTTGAAATTCATTTTTCACATCAATAATTTTCTTTCTTTATTTCTGGATCCATTTCTTTATTACAGAATCAGAATCACATGTTATATATCACCGAAGATAGCAAACGACCTTGGGTTGTGGTTGATCTTAAATGTGTTTTAATTATTTTTTGCTTGCTAAATAATCTTTTGAAACTCATTTAAGTACAATCAGATCAACTGAATTTTTACGGTTTTAGTCAATCCAGCTGTGTTTCTCCCTCATTTTTTTATAAACAGTTTTTCTATAGGTAGTTTAAATAATACTTTAGAAGAATTTTGAGGCCCTCTGATCAGTGAGGCCCCTGTGTATTGCACCACTCCTGTTTGTGTGGCCCACAAGAGATGCATTCTTAGCTCTGAAACATACAGAACTCTTGTTTTGTTTATTTTACCTTCGTGAGTGATGCAACTCATCTCTGCTTATTACATTTTAGCATGTGGTTCTGGTTAACAAGTGAAAAGTTGTCTATCGTTTATCATGATTGCTGGCTCACCACTCATGAATCAGTATGTTATTCAATTCTCTCTGCTTTACTTTAAGTGAGAAAGAACCCTTCTTGTTTTTCATTTTTTATTTCCAAGTTCAGCCCTACTACTGCCTTTGTCAGCTGTTAAGCTTGGTAATTTATGCAATGGTGTGCCTTAAGCTTCATGTTTCTGCAACCATTGTATGCTTCAGTAATTTTTATGTGTTCTGCTCATTTCTCTTTTTCTTTCCTTTATGTTATAACACCACTGTTTGGATTTTCTTTTTCTTTTCACAGAATGTAAAATATTAATAATGGCATCAGTGTACCATTTCCATCTTAATTGTTAATCAGTAATGGAAACAAAAATAGTTAAAAAGAAAAAAATAATCCCCAAAATATCCTTGATCTAGTTAATTCGCTTACACATAACAGGTGGTGGTATAAATAGCCATAAATGATGGCAAATGTAAGTACAGCAGAGACTGCATATTGATAATCTATTTTCAGTCTGCTATGAGAAGGTTGAAGTTTTTGCCTGTGCTCATGGAATAAGCGTTAACAGGTGTCTGTTATAGTGGCTGAAGAGTCAGTGTGAAATGAAGGTTTCATTTAATAATATCATTAGAGGGAGCAACTAAATGAATTTGTGCTAATGGTCAGAAAAATATTTAAAAATATTTTTGGAAAACCCATTCACAGAGTGTACAAATTTTGTTTGAACTTTAACTGGCCGGAACATATTTTTATTTGCAGTTTACGAGAGAAGATGCCGCCACATCTCACACATCATGTTGCAGCATTCAACGATATCCATTTAATCCCAAATGCAAAATAGCATATGGTGAACATTACGTGACCATTGACATTAAAGCATGACTGTCTTTAGAAGCAGCAATAATACTGTTCTTCACGTATATTCTTGTACGTGTATGCAGGATGAAGCAGTTAGGTCCAAATAATGAACTAAAATATGTACAGAATGAACGTTAATGGTAAAAAACTTACCTTACGCACGGCAAATTAAGCCTATTACATGTGAAGGTATATTCAGCCAGTACTTGCACAATAGAACGGACGACAACATATTTCAACAATCTAAACAAATCCACATACCTGAACAGAAAATTCACAGATTGAATAAAAAATACATCAAGTTAAAATTCTGTACTTATGCAAGGATATTTGCTGGGAATGACAATTAAAACATGAAAATTAAAACCCAAATGAACAAAAAGGATAAAAGAAAAGGACCAAACACAATTCACCACTGCAGCACACTTCCAAACATGTTTCGGCAAGATCATTGCCTTCTTCAGTGAAAACATATAGGTGTACTCAGGCACTAAGTCCTCGTTGGCGATCTTCAAATGACCGATTTACAATCTTGTGTCGTACTGCCTTCAACCTTCATCGTCACAGACATTGGATAATTTCACGTCATTGCGCAAGCCGTTCGAGGCAACATCTGTGGTATTATGTTCTTCTTGATCGTCCTTTGCAACGCTGAGTTCATGACCTTTGAACTTGTGTTTTTTTATTTTTTTATTTTTTATTTTTTTTTATTTTTAAATTGTTTTTATATTTGATCCAATATCACCAAGCATGAGGTAATTCAAGTGGTAAATTAGTGCTGCAGCATTTTATTTTATTTTTAAATTTCTCAATGACTAGGGCCAACGATGTAATAATTTGTCTTTTGATATCTCATAGGACTCATAGACAAATTATACATTGGAGGCCCTAGTCATTGAGAAATTAAAAAGAAATGCTGCAACACTAATTCTCCACTTGAATTACCTCATGCTTGGCGATATTGGATCGAATATCAAAACAGTCAATTTCAAAAAACCAAAAAACACAAGTTAAATGGTCATGAACTCAGTGTTGCAAAGGACGATCAAGAAGAACATAATACCACAGATGTCGCCTCGAACGGCTTGCGCAATGACGCAAAATTATCCAATGTCTGCGACGATGAAGGTTGAAGGCAGTACGACACAAGATTGTAAATCGGTCATTTGAAGATCGCCAACAAGGACTTAGTGCCTGAGTACACCTATATGTTTTCACTGAAGAAGGCAATGGTCTTGCAGAAACGTGCTTGGAAGTGTGTTGCGGTGGTGAATTGTGTTTGGTCCTTCTTTTATCCTTTTTGTTCATTCGGGTTTTAATTTTCATGCTTTAATTGTCATTCCCAGTGAATATCCTTGCATAAGTACAGAATTTTAACTTGACATATTTTTTATTCAATCTGTGAATTTTCTGTTCAGGCATGTGGATTTGTTTACATTGTTGAAGTATGTTGTCGTCCATTCTATTGTGCAAGTACTGAACTACTGTGGCTGAATATACCTTCACATGTAATAAATAGGTTTAATTTGCTGTGCGTAGGTTGAGTTTTTTTACCATTAACGTTCATTCTGTATATATTTTAGTTCATTATTAGGACCTAACTGCTTCATCCTGCATACATGTACAAGAATATATGTGAAGAACAGTATTATTGTTGCTTCTAAAGGCAGTTATGTTTTAAAGCATTCAACAATCTTTTACTAGAGTCCTGTCTCTCACTTTGCTGTTTGCCAACAACATGTGGAGGTTAGCCTGTTTGCTTCTTCGAAGATATTTATTTTTCATCTCAAATGATTTCAGCAAAGCTTTTGATTTAAAAATGCAATTCCATTCCGTGGAATTGTTTGTGTGCCACAGAATAGCAATACACTTTGATGAAGACTGTCTTACTTCGACACATCATCCACACAGTGAGGGTGACCATGGAGCCAATAACGAAGGTCATTGGCTGTACAAAGGTGTGACGTTGCAGGCAAATTCTGCAATGCATGTATACCATTTATACCCCAAAAAATACAGTAAATATGAACACCCACACTTTTAATAATTAGAACCCCATGTTATGATTTGATTTTGATAGCATGTGCAGTATCATTGTTAATTAAGATTTTATTTCTGACTGCAGAAATGTCATTTCCAAAGAAAGGTAAACTTTTTTGTAACTATCTGCCCTGCCATGCAAGCATGAATGCTATTGCTCTGCATATTATTCAGTATTTTTTAAATTTTGTTTGGAAGAATTTTATAGGCAGTTTAATTTAAAAATCTATTTTAATTTCCTTTGTTTTTTAGCTATTGGATTTACTTCCGGTGGCCTTCCTGAAGATTTAATAGCATCAACAATGCAAATAATGTACTGGAAAATTGGCAAGAAACCCTGGTTTTTTACATTTAATTGCACCCGCACTTTGCAGCATGCAGCTATGAAGATCTGGAGCCAAGATTTAGATGATATGGAAGGGCCCCAAATCACTTTTGCTAAAACATTACGGGTATGTGTATTTTATGTTCAGTTCATTGCATTTTTTAATTCTGACTGATTTTGTCAAATTATATTCTTACATGGCCCTTGTAAAACTGAAAATAGCTGTAAAACAGTCAACCTGTGTTCTCAAGATGAATTAGATCATCAGGTGACATGAAACTGATTTCCTTACATCCATGTTATATATTTATTTTTCGTGTTACTGCTGCTTTGTTAATTTTTCATTATGCATCTCAGACATTGTTTCTTGAAGAGATATCATTACAGTACTTTTCTCTACTTTTTGGCATACATATTTAATAAAAAAACATATCTGAAGATCATCAGTAAAAATGCTGCAAAAGACTGGAAAAAAAAGCTGGGGAATTCATATCCAAAATACCATATATCATAGAAATTCATGTTTCTTAAACAACTTTTATATACATGGAAAGTTCAGTTCCTCTATGTCTTCACGAATAAAAAAACAAAAACAAAACTTCTGTGAGCCTTGTATTTTTGTGATAAATCACAAAAGGTGATTCAATAGAATTACAAAAGGTGACTTGAAGCAGTGTAATTTTAGAAAAAACAAATCTACTTATGTCTAGCGATCAAAACATTTTGAATTTGTAACTTATTAAGATAAAGTGGAGGTTGATAGTTTCATTCACTGTTAGTTGAGACCAATCAGTTGTGCTAAAATGCTCCAGAATAAAAAAATAAAAGATATGTATGAAATCATTTGCATTTTTTTATATAATTCATTTATTTTGTTAAATTCAATTTCAGAGTTTTTGTGCATCAACATGTGATGTTACATAATATTAACAACATGAAACACAAACAATGAATAGAGGAAAATATGCTTATCAACTGACCATGTTTCACAATTTGTGTTGTGGTAATGAAAGGTCAATGGATGTTGCCGCTGAATTATGTACTCCTGCTCTCAACGGCATTTTCCCACTGGAAGTTATACTATAGAGCGATGGTCACACACACTATTCATTTTTTTGTACTGACTTAGGATTTTATTAAAATTTTTTGTCATTTTTCTTATATCAATATCCTTGTGTGTGACATATGATTGTGATTGTGTGATATTTCATTAAATTTTTTTCTTATATCAATATCCTTGTGTGTGACATATGATTGTGATTGTGTGATATTTCATTAAATTTTTTTCTTATATCAATATCTTATATCATTTTTCTTATATCAATATCCTTGTGTGTGATATATGCTTCCACTGAGCTTACTTGACCTCAAAACACATTAGCTACATTCAAAATGGTTTCTTTAATGTAGGTTATAAATGACTTATCTTATATGCCAAACATCCAAATGATAACACTTTTATGGCCTCGACTCATAAGCTACATAGCTCCAAACTTATATATTGTTTGGTCATTGAAATTTCTCAATGAGAAAAAATATATGTGTATTGTGCCTTAAATTTGGTCATGATCTGAACACCCAAAATGAAATATTAAGTTCATAAGGAACTATTTCCAAAGTGTAATATTCTGTTCACTCAGAACTTGTTTAGAAGCTGCTGAAATGGATACTTTCATTCAACGGAAATGTGACCTATTTGTAGTGGCAGCAGTTGTACATTAATTGCTCTCCTGTCACGATCCCGCAAGACCCAGTGGATGGCATTCACTCCTGGTTTTGCAAAGCCATCAGAACTCCAGTGGGTGCATCTCATTTATCTCGCAATGATTAAACCCATGAAGCATAGCACTGCCACAGAGTTGATTGGCTGGTGACAGTTGTGTTGACAGCCACATGCACTTTAAGAACAACAATAACCAGCTGTTGGTGAAGGCAGTCTTTTTTTCATCTCTGTCAATTTCTTAATAAATCAGCAATTAATTGCTTCCATTTATTATGCTTATCTTATTTTATTTCATTTTTCTCATTGAAATCAAAAGCTATTTTTGCTTCTGATTTCAATTGGACTTTGGGAGAAAGCACTGACAGAAAACTCACGGTGCAAACATGAGTTTTCCTTCAGTGCCTAATCAGAATGAACTTGTGTGACTTTGTTGTTTCTTTTCACCTTTGCACTACAGTTTTTCGTTCTGGTCAGAGGGAAGAAATATAGCATCAGTTCATAAGAAAAAATAAACTTACGGAATTCAACTTTTTGCCGAAAACAAAAATGTGGAAGGTACCTCACTTGCTCTTCCTTTTAATATTTACTACATACATACATACATATCACTAAGCTGTTCTCTGAGATTCAGAGGTTAGCTCCAAAAAGAAATACAAACTTCCAGATATTTTTACTTATTGTTGTCGTATCAAACTTTGCCATTTACAGCGATCTTGACATACAACTCGTGCTTCACTGATATCCATTACACGCCGTACACAACATCTTTTATACTTCATACTCATAATCTTTTTCTCATGCAGACACTCCTGAATCTGATCCACCATGTCTTCCTTGGCCTTCCTCTGCCTTTCCTTCCTGCCACTTGGGCTGAAAATATTTTCTTAGTAAGCATTTCATCACTCATTCTTTCAACATGGCCAAACCACCGAAGCATATTGGTCTCCACCTTGCTAACAACATTTTGGTTTACATCATACAACTGCAATACATCTTCATTCCCCACACAATCAGATCGTGTTTTGCCACAAACCCCACGTAAGTAACGCATTTCTCCAGCACACAAACGGCTCCTATGTTTTTTCTGCAGTACCCAGGTTTCACTGCCATACATCAGAGTAGGAACAATTACTGTTTCATACACAGCCATGCGGGACTCTCTAGAGAACCCATCATTCCTGTGAAAACCTCCCAGAGCAGCTATGACTTTCAAAGAAGAATTCACTCGCCTACTGATTTCACCATCCAACTTGTTCTCTCTGTCAAACATGCTTCCTAAATACACAAACTCACTCACCTGGTCAATCACAGTGCCATTTATACTTACGTTACATTCAGCGCTACCCATTCCTCTCTCAAACACCATAACTTTGGTTTTTCCCTTATTTATACTCAGTTTGAATTTGATGCAAACTTCATGCATCCGAGTCAACATACTCTGCAACTCACTTTTGCTCTCTGCCAACAGGACAGTGTCATCAGCATACAGCAATCTGCACACACAGATTTCACCAAGACATAAACCACTATTATCTATTTTGGCCTCACGCATGCATGCATCCATAAATATATTAAACAGCCATGGTGACATTACACAACCTTGTCTAACTCCTGCACCAAGGAAAACCATTTTGATAAAACACCATTCACTCTTACACAAGCTCTACTACCAGCGTACATGGCTTTTACACTATTAAGTAGATTCCCAGTAACACCATATTCATTCAATACCTTCCACAAAAGTGTCCTATTGACTCGGTTGTAAGCTTTCTCTAAATCTATGAAGGCAGTAAAAACTTTCTTCCCAAAAGCCAGATACTTTTCAATCATCATGTGTAATGCAAAAATCTGGTTAGTGCAGCCTTTACCAGGCATAAAACCACTCTGAACATCCCACACTTTCTCTGATGTAAGATCCCGTACTTTTTCAATAACAACCTTACCAAACACTTTCCCTGGCACACTCAGTAGGCTAATACCACGATAGTTCTTGCATTCAGTCTGATCACCTTTTCCCCTATACAAGGGAACAATGATAGCATCCTTCGAATCCCGAGGGACCATTCCTAACTCCCAGCACAACTGGCAGATTTCAGTTAACCAGTCAATTATAGAGTCACCACCATATTTCAACATCTCTGCAGTTATGCCATCAACTCCTGGAGCCTTACCATTCTGAAGAGATTTTAAAGCTTTACACACTTCTTCTCTTGAGATCCCTCCTGTGCTTTCATCCCTCATTGTGACATCATCTGCATCTGTCTCAGAATCATGTTTGCTCTCCTGATCTAATAACTCACAGAAGTATTCACCCCATCTGTCACTTAACTCATTGGGCTCCCATATCATTTCCCCAATCTCATTCTTCACACAACTTACAACTTTGTTTCCCCTATTTTTCCTGAGTCTCATGTACTTCCAAAAGGACTTTCTATCTTTCCAAAAAGCCAGTTCATGCCTTTCCACTTTCTCTTTCCTATCTTTTGCCTTACTGTGGCGAACCAGCTTAGCAGCTTCACGCTTCTTACAGCGATATTCATCCACAGAGACTCTACCTTGCAACATCCCCAAATAGGCTTCCTTCTTTTTCTTTACTGCCTCATCAATCTCACTATTCCACCAAGCATCACCTCTATTGTTACCCACTATTGTGGTGCCACAGACCTCTTTAGCAGCAGTAACAACACAGTTCTTAAAACATTCCCACTTCTTCTCTACATCCCTCTCACAAGATTTCAGATCCTTCAGTCGTTCTCTGAGTAAGTCAGAATAGTGCTGATGATCTTCAAGGAGCCTATCAACCTTTATTCTTTCTATCCTGGGTCTCTTCCTAATTCTTTTCCTCCAACCAACATTAAGTTTCACTCGTGACACTACCAAGTAATGATCAGAACCAACATCTGCACCTCTCATCACACGGGTGTCAACAACTAAGTGTTTCAAACGCTGATCGTAAACAACAAAATCTATCACACTCTTTTGACCAAGAGTACGATTTTGCCAAGTATATGTGTGTATATACTTGTGGTTGAAAAATGTATTAGATACACACATATCATTCTCAATGCAGAGTTCAATTAATCTTTCACCATTATCATTCACAGAAGGATCATTAAACTTACCCAGAACATTGTCAGAAATTGCATTCTGCACACCTACTCTAGCATTGAAATATCCTGCTATTATAACTTTTTCTTTAGCACCAAACTGGCTCAAAACAGCTTTTAGCTCATTCCAGAAATCTTCTTTCTTATCAGAAGGTTCCGAGTCACAAGGAGCATACACTACAGCAATTACAATTCTCTGAAGTTTCACTTTCAAACGAATCCAGAGAATTCTCTCACTTATGCAACTATAGTGAATCAAGTTGTTCTTCATCTTTTCACTTAAAATCACATCTACACCAACCTGTCCTGTCATATTATCCAATACTCCAGACCACACACTCACCGTGCCATTCACTTCTTCTACCCCAATTTCCTTCTTTTTGGTTTCATTTACACACAGCACATCCAGTCTATACTTATTCATCTCCTCAATCACCTCACTCATCTTGCCATTTATACCTCTAGTATTCCATACACCAATCTTACATTCACTCAGCCGAGATCCCTTTCTCATACGCCATTTAGAAAGTCCAGGTAGATTCTGTGGTTGACCGTCCTTCTCAAGTGTGGTAGGTCCACCATATCCCACACTTGAGTCATTCTTAATATTTCTTTTTGTCTTTTTAATCAGGTAAGTACATCAGTGTGGGGGATTAGCCCACAGCTGAGGGTTCCAGTTGGTCATTCATCCTAAGGATTCTGGAACAAAACCCAGTGAGTTGGGGTCTTTTCGCCAATGTCACACAGATTTAGCTTGCACCTCTCCAAGATTCACAGAGGCCCTAGTTGCTGTTGTGTGTGCCATTGTTACCATGGAGCTCCCCGAGGAATCAAACCCATCGCTCACTACGACCGCCCGCTTAATATTTACTGAAACATTAAAATATGGTTTTGTAATTTTGGAACACTAACTGTATTTGATTCCAATTAGTAGTTCTAATTCTGACTATTATATAGCTCTAATCATTCTACTATTCTCTTTTACGTGTGATATTTCAAAGTAACTTGTACAAAAATCTAGCGGATAATGCTTACCTTGGCATTCCTTTCTAGCGATGGGAACATTTCATGCACGTGTTTTCCGGTCTTTGTTGATGTTTTTGTCCTGAAGTCCGTTGTATGCGATGACTGACTTTACTTCTCACACTGTTCGCTGGGTATACTCATTGGATCTTTGCCTTAGGGTTCAAACACATCAATTTTTACCGTTCTTTATACTCGAAATTTTCGCCCATCCTCTGGGCATCCTCAGGAGCGTGGTGACTTTACCACCGATGTTCGTGGTTAACTTCGCGCTAATGGAGTCCGATACTCCTTGTTGCCATTCGTCGGATATACTTTCCTGGATATATTTCGTTATCAAACCTGGCTGGCGCCATCTATGTTTCATTAAAACAACTTTTTTTTTTTTTTAATTTCTTCTCCTATCCTGGTTTTCTTGTCTTTTTTGCCGGTTTTTCTTTTGTGTTGTTGTTTTTCTTGTCTTATTAGTTCTTTCCACAGGTCCGATAATGTGCTAGGGTCGTTCTGGTTACACAGCCTTGCTTTATTTTTATAGATTAATATTGCTTCTTCCCTCCTCATTTGCCTTTCCGATTTTTTATTCTTTTTTAGCATTTTAATTTCATCGAATTTTGGGAATGTCCGGTTTTCCATGCAGAATTGCACTAAAGCAGTTTTGGCTTTTTTTTTTGCCAATTAGATATGTGTTGTTTAAGTCTTTTTTAATCTGTTTTTCGTACTTCCAATGTACGATATTGGGGGTATGTGTGCAATTGGAATTTCGTAGGTTCCTGATTCTTCTAGCATTATTTCCTCTGATTTTTTGTTGACAGTCATACTTTTCACGGTGTGCACTGAGCTTCCTAGTTGTAAGTCATATTTAGCGCAGTGCCTATTGATTTCATTACTCACTCCTTCCAAGTATGGGAAAGCTCCAATGTATTTCAATTTTTTCTTCCTCATCTTCCTTTGGTTGTGCACTTCTTGGCCTTCTTTACTCTGAGTCATATGGTTTTTACTCTCATGTATCCATTTATTAATTAGCTTGCTCGGGTACCCATACTCTTGTGATATTTTCGAGATAAACTCTATCTCTTGATTTTTTAGCCTGTTGTTAGATGAGTTGTGTACGTTTGCCGTATCAAGTTTACTGTGCTGTTTTTTTTTATGTATCACTGGATGGTGCGACGAGTATGGTATCAGTTCAGGTATGTAAGTTGCTTTTCTGAACACAGAGTATTCAAAACTATTTTTGTTTTTCTTTAGTTGGATGTCCAGGTAGGATAGGCAATTATTCTCTTCAAACTCAATAGTTGGCTCTATGGTGTTACAGATTTTGCTAAACTGCTGTGCTAGATCTTGTAGCTCGGCTTTGTTAAGTTTAGACATTATAATAATGTCGTCTACATATCGAGCATAAAGTATTGGTTTTTCAGGTAGATTTTGAATAATTTCTTTTTCGAGGTATGCCATAATCACTTCTGCGTATAATGCCGATAATGGGGATCCCATAGGGCCACCTTGCATTTGTTTAAATATATTTCCTTCAAAATGGAAGATGTTGTTTTCCTTGATGAAATATAAGGTATTCTTTAGCTCTTTCAGTTGCGACAAGTTTAGCTCGATATGTAGACGACATTATTATAATGTCTAAACTTAACAAAGCCGAGCTACAAGATCTAGCACAGCAGTTTAGCAAAATCTGTAACACCATAGAGCTAACTATTGAGTTTGAAGAGGATAATTGCCTATCCTTCCTGGACATCCAACTAAAGAAAAACAAAAATAGTTTTGAATACTCTGTGTTCAGAAAAGCAACTTACATACCTGAACTGATACCATACTCGTCGCACCATCCAGTGATACATAAAAAAACAGCACAGTAAACTTGATACGGCAAACGTACACAGCTCATCTAACAACAGCCTAAAAAATCAAGAGCTAGAGTTTATCTCGAAAATATCACAAGAGCATGGGTACCCGAGCAAGCTAATTAATAAATGGATACATGAGAGTAAAAACCATGACTCAGAGTAAAGAAGGCCAAGAAGTGCACAACCAAAGGAAGATGAGGAAGAAAAAATTGAAATACATTGGAGCTTTCCTATACTTGGAAGGAGTGAGTAATGAAATCAATAATAGGCACTGTGCTAAATATGACTTACAACTAGGAAGCTCAGTGCACACCGTGAAAAGTATGACTGTCAACAAAAAACCGAGGAAAAAATGCTAGAAGAATCAGGAACCTACAAAATTCCAGTTGCACACATACCCCCAATATCGTACATTAGAAGTACGAAAAACAGATTAAAAAAAAAGACTTAAACAACACATATCTAATTGGCAAAAAAAAAAAAAAAAAAAAAAGAAGCCAAAACTGCTTTAGTGCAATTCTCCATGGAAAACCGGACATTCCCAAAATTCGATGAAATTAAAATGCTAAAAAGAATAAAAAATCGGAAAGGCAAATGAGGAGGGAAGAAGCAATATTAATCTATAAAAATAAAGCAAGGGTATGTAACCAGAACGACCCTAGCACATTATCGGACCTGTGGAAAGAACTAGTAAGACAAGAAAAACAACAACAAAAGAAAAACCGGCAAAAAAGACAAGAAAACCAGGATAGGAGAAGAAATTAAAAAAAAAAGAAATTAAAAAAAGTTTTTTTAATGAAACATAGATGGCGCCAGCCAGGTTTGATAACGAAATATATCCAGGAAAGTATATCCGATGAATGGCAACAAGGAGTATCGGACTCCATTAGCGCGAAGTTAACCACGAACATCGGTGGTAAAGTCGCCACGCTCCTGAGGATGGGCGAAAATTTCGAGTATAAAGAACGGTAAAAATTGATGTGTTTGAACCCTAAGGCAAAGATCCAATGAGTATACCCAGCGAACAGTGTGAGAAGTAAAGCCAGTCATCGCATACAACGGACTTTAGGACAATAACATCAACAAAGACCGGAAAACATGTGCATGAAATGTTTCCATCGCTAGAAAGGTAAGCATTATCCGCTAGATTTTTGTACAAGTAACTGTATTTGTTCTAGCCTCTTCCTGTACTTCAGGATCGACTTATCTGTGAATGAAGATAAGTGAATTGGGAAATTGAACCAATTTGATTTATACTCCATGTCAACCTATAAGTTTAAAAATGCGATATTTTGTTTTCTGTACTGACTCTTAAAGAATCATCTTCATATTTGTGTAATCTTGCTTCTGTCTGAGTGTTGAGAAAATTCCTCATGGCAGTGATGCTAACTTGCACAACAGCTTTAGCATTACATGCTGACCTGAAGAAATAATTCTTCATAAATATGAGTGAAGTACAAAGTGGTCTTCAAATTTAGCAATTGTGTTTCAACATCTCAAAAAAAAGTTGTTTAGCTGTTTCTCTGACTATCCCGGGTTAACTCGTGTTCTGAGAACACCCGGGCATAGCAGAATTTTACGCTATGATGTGTTTCTACCTGATTCAAAATGTGCTGAAGGCAATTGGAGAAGAAATGAGTATTTGTGGGGAGATTTTGGTTGGTTGTGCATACATACTGTTGGTCACTGGTCACACTGGCCTTGGGCCCCAGAGCACATGACTCATTTTGCTCACTTTTGCTCTTGCCCTACATGTTTTGTTTTTGTTAGCTATTGAATTGTGTGTGCGTTGTGGTTATTATAGTCTTGAATTGTGGAAGATACAGCCAAGATAAGTTACTTTTTGTTACATAGGAAGAAAGGCAAAGGCAAGTAATCAATCAGAAACTGATGATAGTAACTGTGTGTAATGGATCTGTGTATAGTTAGTATGAGTATATTGACTTCGAATTTAGTAGGAGTGATTCTTCAGTAAGTAGCAATACGGAAGCTTGCTGAAGCCAACTCCAGCAATTCTGATAATTTTGCAACCGTGCAGCAATGATGGGACTTGCTACTGGCACCTGCTCATTCTCCCTTTACTGAACAACCATGTTTGTGTTTTGAAATTGACAGTGCCAGTAATTTTTGAGAATTTTTCTATAGATATTTTGATGAATACTATAAATATTTAGTTGATTAACATCAGAACAGCATGTGACAAGACTGCATACAAAGCCATGACTTCCTACCAGTGGAAATGAAATCAAATTTCTGGGGTAGGGGAATTACTGTTCTTTAAGGAATAAAAAAAAAGCAGCAAAGTTACAGAGTAACCTTGCTGCTTTTTTTATTTCTAAAAGAACAGTAATTTTTTATTGCTCAAAAAAAAAAATCAGCAAGAACTTTATCATACAAGCATGTTTGACTGATAAAACAAAACTTGCATTTCAGCAATAATGATGCATATGCTCCAAAATACATATCCTTGCCCAAAACTCAACAAAATATGGACAATTCTATAAAATTTAATGGAAAAGTTTCAAAATTTGATTATCCCCGAAACAGGTATTACTATCAATGAAAGTTTACTCCTTTGTAAAGGCTATCTTAGTTGGGTACAGTTTCTTCCTCTGAAAGGAGCCAGATTTGGGATAACGAGTTATTTGCTATGTAAGTCTAAAAGCGGATTCAACTGGAATTCAATTATATACATAGGAAAAGGAACAAATTATGATGGTGAGTTTGCACAAAGATATTCCTCTGTCAGTCCTAGTTGTTGTGACACTGACAAAACCTTTACTGGACAATAGATAATTATTAGAATTCTCCGCAGTTAGTTAGTTGATGTGTTGGTAAGAAGAAGACCTGATGTTCATGGAACAGTCAAATTGAATAGGAAAGAAATGCCACCAAAAAAATTTAAAAAGGGAAATTGTTGGTTACCAAAAGGGAAAGGTAAGAGCGATGAAATGGAAAGATAAAAAATACATTACACTATTATCACCAGTACATATACAATTGAAACACAAGATGTACCAAAATGTTTTTGAAATCAGATCTATTGCCAAGTGGATCATTGATTATAATGACACAATAAGTGGGGTTGGTAAATTTGATCAGCACTTAGCTGATTACAGTACACACAGGAAACAAGGCAAAAAATATCATAAGATTTTTTTTTCCATTTCATAGATTTAGCTGTATGCAATTCATATATTTCATAATCATGCTAATGAGTTGTCTTCAACTTCTGGAAAACCCAGCATTACTCCCTTCACCACTTAGACTTGCATCACGACATTTACCAGATGTTATTCCTGCCACAGAAAAAAAAAAAGAAACTAATCCAGCAAGACAGTATGCTTTATGCTGCCGTAAGCAAGATGCAAATGGAAAACCAGTAAGAAGAGATGTGCAATGTCAGGTATCACTGTGTAGTTCCCTGTTTCAAAAACTATCATACAAAAACTAAAATTTTATATTTTTGAGTTGCCCAAGATAACTCGGGATAGTAAAATGATGTTTGTAAAAAATACTTATGTATTTTGTTTACAATGTAAAGTTTAAAAAACGAAATAAAACATTGTTTTGTTTCATTTCAGTTTCCTTTATCTAAAAATGTAATAACAAATTGGTAATTATTTTACATTATTTTCCATTTAAATTGGTAAGGTAAAGAATAAACTTACAGATCCTTGCTGGAAACTTTTTAGCAGATGAATTGTTTGTTTGTTTTGCTTTATTCTGGCAAATGGAGAGGAAAGAATGATATTGGGAAGCATGAACAAATACCTCTGGCTTCAATTTTCATCTCCATATCATGTTAGACGAACACTAGGAATTACCTCCTATTTAAAGGGCATTGTAGGAAACTTTATTGTGGCAATGTAAATTTTCTTTTTTTCATTTTATTTACACAATGCAATGTAAAAATGTAACATAACATTCTTTAGCTAATGTCTGCATTCTTGGAAACAGATATCCACACACAGAGCCAAGGGATGTGAAGCTCTGAGAGGAAAATCCAGAATTTTGGATGGAAGAAGCTCTCTTGCAAAATGCCAAACGGGGAGCCTAGGGGTGAACCCTGTAGCATGGAACGAGATGTGATGCTGAGATATGCTGGGCTGCTAAGCAGGTCATATATGGAATTTTTTTTTTTTTTTTTTTTTTTTTAAGGGGCCGACCAAAAACGGAAGTTTTTGAAGTCCATCGGGACAAAATAAAAGTTGATGAAAAATAGAAGAAAAAATTAAAGCATTATTTTCTATTGTAAGTTGATGCATTTTTATTAAATTAAAGCATTTTTCCTAATGTAAGTTACATTTTAACAAAGAAATCAAACACTGGAGGACCCTTGCTTCCCCTCCCCTCTAAATACACCCTTGCTGGTAAGCCTGTGTCAATGAGGAGTGATGTTCTGATTGATTAATGAAGTTTGTTAGTTACACAATTTGGATATTGTTTAACTAGATGAAAGCCCATCAATAATGACGGGGAAAACAATATTTATGGTACAGAAATTATTGGCATTTATTTAGTTTTTGAGTTCCATGTCAATAGATGGTGACATTGGCTCACAGCTTTCTGAAAATTTCCCAAGCAGTCTGTTATGGAATTTGATACGACGGGTTGTCTGTTATGTGTTTTGTAAAACCTTTAGTCCCTGTTTCGTCAACACTTCCTGGAACACAACATTTTTCATATACACTGACTATGAACCCTGTATCAATTTCCCGTTCTTTTCCGTGAACTATTTTTGCCGGCTCAACGCCATGCAGAGCAGCATCATTAATGCTTTCTTGTTCAACTTCATAAAGCATTTTGCATGTGTCAGCAAAAGGATTATTTTGAGACATGAAAGTGCTTAACTCTTGCATCAGACGTGGATTGCACTGGGCGTTTTCCCTAATCTTCATTCTTTGATCACCAGCCTCTTTCGGATCCAATATATACAGTTGAGCAAACTTTCTCTGGTCCCCATTTGCTGGGTGCAAAGCTTCTGCTCGATGGTAAATTTGTCCGTTAATTTGGAAACAACAGGGACCGTATTCAGGAGGCGGAGCAATGTTAGCTCCCATGGACACCAAAGCGCTATTTATTGATCTTATGTTGTCCATGAAATTTTTCAAATGTTGATGCTGTTCTTTCGTTAACTGCTGAATAACAGGGGCTGATCTTATAGCATCTAATTTTACTTTGCCGTTATGACAGCATTGCATAAAAAGTTTGTCAGATGGTTGTTTGCCGCAAAATGTTTTGCATGACAAAATTCGCAAATACTGTCCATGGAACCACAGTTATGACTATGAGCATATACATTTAGTTCTACAATGTTAATTGTGTCAAGAACAGCTTGGTTTCTAGTTCGTGGATTTTGTCGGCGAATTGTAACACCACGTCTCTGGCGTAATATTTGCGATTGTGACATGTCTGCAATCTGATGTCATTCGCGACCTTGTGTGATTTGTTCTGATGTCATATTTGCCATTCGGTGTCGTTCCCGACTTCATTTAATTTGCTGAGGAGATATATTTGCTACGCGATGACGATTCCGATCGCATTCTCTTTGCACAGCAGACATACTTTCCCGACGGGCCCTTTCTTGCTTCGCCTTTCATCTTTTTTGCTGCTACCTTCTGGAAAGCTACTTCCTCAGTGGATTTTTTCCATTTAGGAGGCATATTTGCAGTGCTGTTGTTAAAACTCATGCAAAACAAAGTCGATGTTTTGAGACAAATGAACCACAATATTAATTACATGACTTCGAATCGCACACACCCGAAAAAACAACAACTTCAAGTGAAAGAAGAAAAGATGTAAACAAACATTAAACAGGAACGGTTACGGGTAACACAGGTTGAACACCGGATTATAAATGTTAGTCTTTTTCTGTTAAACAGCGTAATAAAGCATACCAAGGGTATATAAATAATAATAAAAATAATAATGAATTTTTATTTTTTGCTGTTACATTGTAGGCTGCAAAAAATAAAATTTATTATCATTATTATTTATATACACTATATAAAATAGAACCAAAATTTCCTGATGTAAAGTTTTCGAATCTCTAAAGAGTTGACCGTGTGACATAACACATCTCTGACGTCATGTGAGAATGATTTGGATTAGATGATGTCACAGCAGCAGCTGTGTTCTTTGTTGCTATGACAACAAAACAAAGTCATATACGCGTAGACTGTGCACGTGTATGTGATGGCGTCACCTACACGAAAAGCAAATTTTGACGTCACAAATATTTGTTTCTCGGTTGTTGCCTAACGACTTAAAAAGTGGCACAGAGGAGGAGGATTCTAGCAAATTATGTATTAAGATGGATGTGATCTTATGTTTGAAATCAACTTACTTGCATCCTGACAAAGGCAAATAAAGACTGAGTGGGAGCTAGAGAACTAACTTACAGGGGATCTCAGTAGCAGGTTCCCTACAGGTATGTCACTTTAAAACTTTTCTGTCAAAAACCAACATTTTATGTTTCTGTTTGATGAAAGTTTAGATGAAATGAGATGGACAAAATAAGTAGATGTCCATGTGAGGTTTTGGGTTGTAAAACAATGCTAAAACTATGTTTCTGACTTCTGTGCTTTTTGATCATAGTACAGCAAAATAACTGTTTAGACCTTTTTAAATGCCACATCACCGTTAAAACTCTCTGAAGTATTGTAATTTTCAATCAGCGGTCCAAGTATGAATTGTTAGTTTCATAGAATGCTTCAAAAGCATGGGGAGAAAGAATGGCAAAAAAAAAAAAAAAAAAAAAAAAAAAATATATATATATATATATATATATATATATATATTAAATGTCAGAAGTTGTGGCTTATATGTCCTGCATAATGCTTTTGAAATTAGGCATGTATCCTAAAAGTCTATTGTAAGAGGGGTGTTCAGAAAGCAATGCCTCTGCGCATATATCTCATCCAAGAGGTGTGACCTTGAAGCAAAGCCTTTCCCAACTTTTTCATTGTTCCACAAACTTCAGTTTGCAGTGAGGCACATCTTGGTTAATGTAGAAGTTTATTCAGGGCAAAACATGACATGTTTTCAACCATGTTGAAACATATTAAACAGCAAGCTGTATCAATGCACGAAAATGAAACTATTGGCAGAATTCACTAATTATTAGGCAAATATGGGAATTTTATAGTGAAGATACTGTGGACATTGGTTCTGTGCTTTGTTGGATGAAAAAATGAAAGGATAGTGGTGGAAATTTGGACCTGAATGACCAGAAGCAGTCTGGAAGGTCTATCTCCGTAACTGCGGATTTGAACAGGCAAAAAAGTTAATGTACTTATTTTAAAAAATAAGCAAATTAATCATACAGCCATAGTGGAAAAGGTAAACTTTGGTTTAACTAGTGTCAGTGAAATTATTACAGATCTGGTTTACAAGAAAGTGTGTGCTTGATGTGTGCAGTATGAGCTTATGCCTTATGCCCAAAATAAAGAAAGCAACACATGTCAACAATGGTTAGTTTTCTGTTATGATTTTTTTTCTCGACAGCATTGTCATAGGTGATGAAAGTTAGGTGCATAACTACGACCTGGGGTAAAAAACCCATTCACTTGAATATTGCTACCCAACTCTCCCAAATAAATAGATAAAAAAATCAGTATTCAACCTTCTGTTGGAAGATGCATGCTCAATATTTTCTGTAACCACAGAGGCATTCACCAGGATGCATGATCGAAGGTATGAAAATCAACTCCAAGACTTACATGAACACACCTGAAAGAGGTTAAAACAAAATACAAGCTGTGTTTGTCAAGGAAAAATGTCTTTGCTTCTTTAACATGATAGTGCCAGACCATCCCCCATATCAGTGCTGCCAGTTCAGTGGCAATAGGCAGCTTGTAGTTTCAAGTTCTTCCTCATCCTCCCCAAATCCTGGATTTGGCCATTGCAGCACTCAAGAAACATCACAAAGGAATTCATTTCAAATGTGAACAAGTTCAACCTGCTATTAGGAAATAGTTTCAAGAATTTCCTGGAGAGTTCTTTCAGAGATGGATTCAAAAAACTTGTTCAATGCTGGTGTCATATTGAATGACAGGGCAGTGGTAGAATTTTGGAAAATCTTCACTGGTCTGGTGGTATTCACTAGACTGAAGGACCAGTGAATGCCTGAAGTTGGTGGTCTGCACCTGTAAAAACCACAATATGTATGTGTGTATGTGGTATGCATACTACACTTGTTAACCTCCTAAACATATTCGTGTTAATAGGTAGCAGATTAACTTGACTTACATATTGTACGATTACATATTGTACGAGGGTTGTACCGAAAGTAATGCAAAAGTGGGGATAACTTTTTTTATTAACTGACAGATGTCATTCGAATTACACATGTTGATAGAGTAACTCTTTCTGTATATAAAGGTACTACTCAACATAGTTTCCATCACAAGTGATGCATTTGTGCCATTGTTAAACCCAGCTCTTGAATCCTCTTTGAAAAAATTCAAGTGTGGACTGTTGTACCCACTTCTTCACAGCCACTTTCACCTCATCTGTGTCATCAAATCATTGTTCCCAGAGACTGTCATTCATTGAACTGAACAGGTGGAAGTCAGAAGGTGCCAGATCTGGGCTGTATGGTGAATGGGGGCCACCAACTAACCTGATTTGTTGCCAAAGATGTGTGTGGTCTCGCATTGTCATGGTGAATGTGGATCCTTTTCAGATTCTTGTTTGGTCTCTTCCTCCGTATGGCTTCTCTAAGCTTCTTGAGTGTGTCAATGCACTGCTCGCTGGTCATGTTATGGCCACGTTCCAGAAAAGCAAGGAGAATGACACTCCTGTCATCCCAAAAAACAGTCACCATAACTTTCTGTGCTGATTGCTGGCTCTTGAGCTTCTTAGGCGTTAGTAAAGAGGTATGACCCATTCCATGGATTGATTCTTCATTTTCGGATCGTAAAGATACGCCCACGTTTTATCTCTTATCACCAGATCGAAAAAAAAGTGTTTTCATTGGCTTCAAATACTTCCAGCAGATCAGAGTAGACTTCCACCCTTCTTTCCTTCAAATCGGGTGTCAACTGCCGAGGTACTCACTTTGCACACACTTTCCAATACCTTTGGTCTTCCACCATCTTCTGTATGGCATTGTGACCACAGTCCATTTGTGCAAAAAGCTCACAGATTATGATTCATCTCTCTGCATGAATCAATTCATCCAGTCACTGACAATTTGTGTCAGTGGTCGCAGATGATAGTTTCCCACTGCGTGGTTTGTCTTCAATGCTGGTGTTCCCTTCTTCAAACTTCTTCATCCATCTGTGCACATTTCTCTTGTCAGTGGTACCATCTCCGTAAACATTCTGTAGCCTTCTGTGGATGTCAGACAGCCTGCACCCTTCCTTTGCCAAGAACTCAAAGATGGCACGTTGTTTCTGCTTGGAATCCGTTATTTACCTGCAACGAAGAATAAGGTTACTATAGAGGAAGAGTTACTCTACCAACATGTGCAATTTGAATGACCTCTGTCAGTTAATAAAGAAGTTATGCCCACTTTTGCATCACTTTGGGTACAACGCTTATGTTACAACTTCCAAGAGCCATCATTGTTCTACTTCCACTCGTGTTCATTGGGCCATTTATTAGTTCTAAAATGCCAATTTATTAGTTCTAAAAACATCATCAATGTGTTGCCATATATTACTTCTTTCTTTTTTTATTTTTTTTAATCACATTATGCATACATATCACTTAGCTGTTCTCTGAGATTCAGAGGTTAGCTCCACAAAGAAACACAAACTACCAGATAAATGCATATGAAAAAACACCAGGCAAATTTCGTGCTAACTACACTGCTGGACAATTGCTAAGGACGGATCATAAACGGTGATATAGCGCATAAAAAAAGTAAGTGTGGTTGGATGCCAAGTGAAATAAAATAATGTCAGAATACCAGGACATTACAAGAAAGACAATTTATTGTGCTATGAAATCCAGAAGGCTTTGGAACGTGTTCAAGGGACAAACAGGCCATTTTGTGCAGAATACGTAAACGTGAAAAAAAGGCAATTACCGTCCGCAGGCGTTCCTGCGTAAGATGTTAATACGGGATATGGCCACCATGGAGGGAGATGCAAGATTCCACACGTCGTGTCATGCTTTGCACAACATTATCAAGTAGCTGTTGGGGTAATTTATCCCATTGCTCTGTCAGCGCACGGATGAGGGTGTCCTTGTTTATTGGAGGGCATTGGCGACCAACAAGACTCCTCCCCAAAGCATCCCACACATTTTCAATGGGATTCAGATCTGGAGAACGTGCTGGCCATACGAGGCGTTGAATATCCTCGCTCTCAAGACACTCCTGGACAGCGACTGTTCGATGACATGTTGCGTTGTCGTCCATGAAAATGAATCTATCACCGACAGCACCACGGAACATGCGAACATGAGGTAGCAGAACATCATTAATGTATGTATCGTTGGCCAGTCATAGTCCCAGTTGGAAGCACATAGAGGGACGTACGGCCATTGATCATGATGCTAGCCCATACCATGACACTACATGTCGGATATCGGTCCCTTTCCTGTATGTTTGCTGGACAATATGCAGTACCACTATCACGCCAGATCAGTTGTCGTCGACAATCAGACGATAGACTGTATCTACTCTCATCTGAGAAGAGGACAGCAGACCAGTCGTTATCAGTCCAATTGCGATATTGATGGCACCATTGCAAACGGGCGGTACGTTGACGTCTGGACAATAGGATGCACACAACATGACAGCGGGCGTATAGTCCTCCTTCATGCAAACGTCTGGCGTCAGTTTTTCGGGAGATCCGCTTGCCAGTAGCAGCCATAAACTGATTTGCTACCTCACTAGCTGTGCTGCGCCGGTGTCTTTTTGTTGATAGCACTATGTACCGATCTTCTGCAGGTGTCGTACTGCGAACACGACCTCCCCCGTGACGTTTGTTACGCTCTCCATTTGTTTGAAATTATTTCCAAAGCCTTGAAACAACACTGTGGCTGAAGTCAAACTCCCTGGCAACATCTGTAATTTTTCGCTCTTCTTCAATCTTGCCAATAATACGGCCACGCGTAAAATCATCTAGGTGATGTCGGGAAGACATACTGAAAATTGCAAGTTCGTCAATTGATTCTTTCCCTTTCAACTTTGCGTTTGAACAACAACGGTCAATATGCGTCAAATCCTTTATATCTCTTATCAGCGCTATGACGTCACAAACAAGTTCGGCAATCCAAAATTTGCATACGCACAACACGTCTTACTGTATCCCGCACTTATGCTATTTTCCACATTTTCCTGCCTTCCATTTTATGGTTGCTATTGTCATCCGTCCTTAGCAATTGTCCGGCAGTGTATAATGAAACGACGTAAAAATCCTCTGTCTTATGCACAATCCAACAAACTTGTCAGACAGTCGTGATTCCAAGCCTGCGTTACACTTTAATCACTATGTTTAAAATGACAGGTTAAAAACTTTAAAAAAGATGACATTAAAATTCAAGATCTTTCGAAGGCGCTGGCCTTCATCATCAGGAAATGTACACATGCGGCATTTAGCAAACATCCAATGAGTTATATAACTTATTTTTAAAATGATAATGCTGTAGATTTGCAATTTCTTTCACACATCGTACATATGTTCAGTCTTTCTTATGTGAACCGTATGCATTGTAGAGTAGGGTGTCCCCCAAAATTTTTTTTTTAAATATTTTGACTCTCACCCCCTAAAAAGTTTTGTTTGGTGTACTTAAGATCTCCTGTAAAATTTCAGCTAAAAAAATGTTTAGAGGTCCCTCAAGGTCGCCAAAAAGTTTATAAAATAGTTTTAATTCAATAATTTTTTACAGTTACTTATGAAATTATTATTCTTTAAATATATTTTTTATTTAAAATGTTACATGCTTTTAATATGTCGATTCTAAAAAAATGTATTCTATTGATAATATTTAGTGTAGAAAATATAAGAAAAATTATTAAGAAAATGACAAAAAACAAACTTTATTCAACATTGCAAAATGCATTGTAAAAAGAATGTTTTACAGCAAAATTGACCTGTCAAGTTTAACAAGTTAATAAAAAGGAAAATATTGCCTAACATTCTATAAATAACATAATTACAGGGATCGCATTCGTCCTAAAATTCCTAAAATTCCTAATATTTTGTGACCCTCCTTAAATTCCTAAAATTAGACCTAAAATTTGCTATTCATCCTAAAATTTTCGTAAGCTTATTTTTATTAAAAACAACCGTTATTAACGCCAATAAATTTACCATTACGGTAAGGTAAAAAGACCTGTTATTGTAGAAACACAGCCTATATGCTGTGCTGCTGAAGGAGGGGAAAATGACGCCATCGAGATGCACTTGCTTCGGGGCGGGCGTTCCATTTTTTTGCCTTCGAACAGTTTTCGAGAGTAACAAGAGATCTAAGGGAAAAGGGGAGGGGTCATTTTCACCCCTGGTTTGCGCTTTGCAGACGAACTCCGTGGCACGCAGAAGATCGTACTTTATTTTTGTACATGCCTTGTGGAACCTCCTCTTTCTGCTGATGTTTTGTTATTGTAAACCGCAGGTGGGTGGAAGCAAAGAGGAAACATGTGGTCTTTTTCCGTAACCTCCGGTAATGACGATGGGATGGTAGCTGAGTTATCTTGGCAGGCAGTAGAGCACGTGATCATTGACCTTCGATCATGCGTCGGCGACAGCGACCTTCGATGCGCAATATATCTCGGCTCCGACTCGCTTTGACTGAACTTGCGTGAGATGCGTATGATAGTTTCTGGTTTTACGTCTTTTATGGTGTTCTCTGTGCAGGTTCAGTTCTCTAGTGGTGACCTGCTTTTTTTTTTTTTTTTCATATCTTCTGACATCCTCGCAGCCAAATTTCGGGAAGTTGTCTGGTTTTGCAATATTGGAACGTGTTTTTGTACTTCCCTTTCATTTTCTGGTTAGTAATACAAGTGTTTAAGATGCCTAAATCCAAAACGAAATTTCAAGATGCGTGGCTCGCCAAAGAATTGGACGGAGTGAAGTTGAAAGAATGGTGTTCTGCAACTGAAACAATATTTTCTGCTAAGTGTATATTGTGTTCAGAAATTTTCAATATTTCTAATAGTGGCTTTTCACAAGTAAAAGCGCATCATAAAGGAAAAAAAGTTCCCATAACAAGAAATTCCCATAACAATAAATTTGTTAAATAGTGTTCGTGATTCACATAAATTTTATAAAGAGTATGTTGATAAGCTGAAGGAAGAACAATCAAAAAAGGTAAAAGAAAGGAAGCAGAAAGAGAGGGAAAATAAGGAAAAGCAGCTAGAGAAAAAAAGAAAAGCTGAGTTTGATGACAAAATAAAAGAAAATGATGCAGAAATAAATAGGCTTAAAAAAGATAAAGAAGCCTCCCTAGCAGTAATTCAAGAGGGAACAGAAAGAATGCGAAAAGCTGTAGAAAAACAAAATACTGTTGAAATAGCAGTTGCCTCTAACTTGATCATACAAGGTTCAGCTGAAATAAAGAAAACAAAGTAAATTAGTTGTGGTGGAAGCAGAAAAAGATAGGCGTATCAGGAAAAGGTTAAAACAATAATATGAAAAAAGTAATTCAGTGAACAATTGTACATAGTTCTTGGTTTTCAATTACCTTTTTAGGATATTATAATTTAATGTGAAACCTGAAAACTTTCTGTGAAAATCGTGAATTGCTTCTGGTTAAACAGCATATTAATGTTCAAAGTGAAACTTGAATGTGGTAAATATACTTGAATATGATAATAACACGTGAAAAGATAAGAACTGAACATTAGAAGTAAATCATACTTAAACTTTAGACATTAGACGTTATGCAAAAAATTTGGGTGTGAACTTCGACCATATATACTAATGGACTGCGCATTGGCAATAGCTGCATCAAAGCCGCCATGGCTCAAACATTGGGCACGTCATCATCAGACTCCAAATTTCGTGTAAAAATGCTGTTATGATTACTAATTTACATTGCAGAACTTCAGTGTTTTCGGTGTATTATGTGAATGCGCCTCATATATAATGAAAACTCTTCAGGTAAGTTTACTTATGAGCTATATACATGCATGAACGGGTTGTTTACATTTTGTGATTTATAATGTGATGAACATTTGCGAAGAATTTGGAACATGCATTCCATTTTTTTTTCTTAAGTTACTGTATTTTTATATCAATAGCTGCAAGTTTCTGGTTAAGTAATTGAACTTTATTGACTTAGGTATTTAATTCGTTTCTTACCCATGAAAAATCATAGAACTTTCTTTACTATATCGCTCAGAGCAACCATAAGCACAGCAGGTGTAACCCATCTTTTTGACTGTTGTCATGTGATTTTATGTTGGAGCCAGAAATTTTGATGTCATGCGCAGTCTATCAGTATATATGGTTGAAGGGTGTGAAGCAAACTCTTTACAATGTATACAAAGTTGTTTTACTAGATGTATACAAATATACATCTAGTTTTTATTGAAATACAATCCTAAAATTTTCCTAAAATTTTTCTAAAAATTCCTAAAATTCCAACCTAAAATTTTCCAGAAGTATGCTATGATCCCTGTAATTAGTAATTTTTACATATCTTAAAGATCTTTACGGTTGCACTTCGCAAAGTTCTTTCTATGCATTTCAACTACCTGCAATAAATACTGTTTTTGTTCTTCATCTTTTGTTGCATCATTGAAACTTTAGATTAATGCTATGCCTCGCTCAGCACAGTCATTAACACATGGCAAATGTTCAACAATTTCTTCAGCTTCTTTAAAAGATTGTGTTTCTGGCCATTTCTCAACAGTCACGCTTAGGAAGCTGTCGTCTATTTGTGCGGTGTGAAAGAAGCTGCGAGAGATATTTAAGTCATCAAATTTTAAAGGAAGTTTCTTTAATAGGTGCAAATTCTTTTTTTCACTGATTTTACTAACTAACATATATTTCTCCTTGGCACTAAGAAGTGTTAAACAAAGAGTGGCAAGCTCTTCACTTAAATACCAGGAGTGGCGTAAAATCATCTTTAATCCTGTTTTGCGTAGTTGTATATCATCATATTCATGCAATCTTTGCATCAGTAAAACGTCGTTCACTGGTGCATCTACAATAGACTGACATGTGTACCATGATTGAATGTATACGCATACAACAAACCGATTGAACCTTTGAAGGCCTTAAAATTATTGAGGTGTCAATTGTATGATAGATTCATTTCCATCAAACAGTAGTTCAATTTTTAATGAATAAATGGCTTTTGCCATCCATCTAGCTCTGTGGAGAGCACATGGTTTCTGAATAATATTGTTCGTATCTATTCCAATCATAAGAGCAGAAATATTTAATAGTTCTTTGTAATCATCTCTAGGAAAGTGTTTAGCATCTGTCTGAAGTTGATTAGTAATAAAAAATTTCAAAGTGTCGGATGCTGCTATCAATGGCATTGTTTGACATTTTGGGTTGCGGTGGTTAAGTTCAATCCATTTTTCTTGAAATCTTTTAAACATAATAATTTCGGGTCCACTCGACGGTCCAAGACACACATGAAATATACCTGAAAGTAACACTTCAAACATGTGGTGTCTACAGGCTAACCACAGAAGGCTTCTTCCTATTTTATTTTCAAGAAGAACACATGTTCCTTTGAACTTTCCAGTATTTGAGGAGGTTGTGTCGAAGCACATACCAATAACCGGAGAATCACATTTCCATGACTGTAAAAGTTCAAAAACTGCATTGGCTGCTGCTTCCCCTGTACCAGATAACAGCTTATAAAATTCCAAGAAGTTTTGTACTATTATCTTTTAGAGAGGAAACTAACACTGTTAAACTTTCTTGTTTCATTTAATGATAAATCAGGTAATAACTTTCTGTCCCAATGAACTACTGATTTTGAGGCATTAAACTCCATTTTTATCTGTTGCGCAGTTTCACTACGTAAGCGTTGATGGTCACGATGAACAGTACTTTTTGAAATCATTACAGTTTTTAAAGTTTCATTACTCTTTGAACAGTGTGCTTCACCATCACCACCACCACTACCACCAGCCATGTTTAAGACAGATGCAAGTAACATTGTTGACTTTCTTGTACTTATATTATTTCTATCAAAAGCAGCAGCAACTTTTGGTGTTGTGACAGAGCTTCGACTTCGTTCATCTTTACCTGTATGCTTCTCACGTAATAATTTTTTTGTGGTGTAATTTCTGCAGCATATTCATCATCAGAGTCTTCTTTAGAGTTTTCAGTCTCAGTCTCATCCATTGTTGACGTAGAAGATACAGTTGATAAAGCAAAGGAATTCTGAGATGAAGCAGCTTCTTTTAATCGCTTTGCACATTTTTTCTGTCGTTCAGCTGATCTTTTCTCACGTGTACAGAGCTTTCTGTCCAGAGATCCAATACAACCTGCCCTAGATTGTCTTTGTAATCTGAGAAACTGACGATCCTCTTAATTTTTAATAAGTTGTTCCGAATTAGCGTGACTTATGTCAAATAACATATCCAGATTTTCACTATACTTGATTCTCTTGGTCTTTTGCATTATTCCTTTTTCGATTTCTCATTAAGCCTACTTGTTTGCCATATAAATCTTTAATCTTTTTTAAGATATGCTGCTTATGTCTTATTGGCAACCTTGATTTTTCCCAAAATGGTACAACATTATTGTTTACAAGAACAGCACTATCACTGATCGAAAGCTTCTTAGTACGATGAAAGTACATAAAATTGGTCATAACATCTCTTCCAGATGGCAGACGTGAGCCTGTTATTGATTCAGTAGGATATCCAATAAGCCATACGTAATTACTACTCCTAGTTTGTTTTGCCATTATATTAAAAAGAAACACTAAAACAAATTTCTCTTCTGGACAAAACAGCAAAAAGGCAACACATACAACAGAACAAACAACAACACATGTGCAATAAGTGATGTTAGTGGTTACGGTTAAAGTTTAAAGCTACAGTTAAGGTGCAATAAGTGATGCTAGTGGTTATGGTTAAAGTTTAAAGTTATAGTTAAGGTGCAATAAGTGATGCTAGTGGTTACAGTTAAGGTTTAGAAATCATATCATCATCATCATCATTGTCAACCATTATCAATCCACTGCTGGACGAAGGTCTCCCCAAGTTTCCTCCACAACGGTCTGTCTTGGGCCAGTCTCCTCCATGTCACCCCTGTATACTTTCGAATTTCATCCACCCATCTCCCATGTGGTCTTCTTCTGGGTCTTTTCCTGTCCCTTGGAATCCAATCTAAAATTTGGGCTGTCCATCGATGGTCTGTCCTTCTGGCAGTATACCCAGCCCATTGCCATTTCAGGGATTTAACTCTGATCATGATGTCTTCCACTCTTGTCATTTTTCGGATCCACAAGTTCCTCTTCTTATCTCTCCTGGTTACACCAAGTATGCACCTCTCCATGCTGCTTTGAGTTGTCTGCAGCCTTTGTATATCTCTTTTAGTTAAGGTCCACGTCTCTGCACCATACGTAAGCACTGGAAGGATGCATTGATCAAACACTTTTCTTTTAAGACATAATGGCATATTGCTCTTGAAAATTATGCTGTTTCTTCCAAAAGCTCTCCAGGCAAGTTTTGTACGCCGATTAATTTCTTCATCAATGTGACCCTCACTTGATATCTGCTGTCCAAGATAAACGTACGTGTCTGTTATCTCCAGCTTTTCTCCATCAATCGATAAATCTTCATTTCTTGTAAAAGCATTGAACATTACTTTTGTCTTCTGAAAGTTCATTTTTAATCCCACTTCTTTACTCTTGTCAGCAAGTTCCTGGATCATACTCTGCAGCTCTGATGGGGTAGTTGCAAAAATGACTACGTCATCAGCAAAACGAAGGTGGGTTAGATAATCTCCATTAATCTTTATCCCCTTGTTTTCCCAGCTCAGCTACTGAAAAACACCCTCCAATGTGGCATTAAAGAGCTTCGGAGATATGGTGTCACCTTGTCTCACTCCCTTTCCAATTTTTACGTGTGTTGTATTTTCAAACAGCCTAATCTTTGCACTTGCATTTTCATAGATGTTATTAATAATATTAATGTATGCATCTTCAATACCGCAGGTTTTCAGAGCCATTGTAACTGCTGATGGTTTCACCGAATCAAAGGCTTTTTCATAATCGATAAAAGTCATGCACAATGGAAGCTCATATTCCCTCGCTCTTTCAATTAGTTCTCTCAGCACGTGGATATGATCTATTGTGCTGTAGCCACTCCTGAATCCAGCTTGTTCTCTCGGTTGAGCCATGTCCAGTGTTACCTTCAAGCGGTGTGAAAGAACTTTAGTGAAGATTTTATAAACTACTGATAGGAGGCTGATAGAAATCATATATAGATATATAATTGCACTACAGAAGCAGGTGCAGCTTTTAATTATGTTTTTATATTTAATTATGATTTTTATTTTATTTTTTGTTATATAGATACTAAACATTTATTAATAACGAAAATAAAATAAATTATTGATCATCACTTATGCTTTTGATTAAAATTCCCAATTTTCACATAAATCAGTGTAGCTTGTGTGACCTTGAGGAACCTCTTAATCTTTTCCAAATGAGCTCTAACTTCATATATTTTAATAATAGGAGTAGAAGAAACTTTTTAGAGGGTGAGACCCACCTTTTTTAAGAAAAAGAAATTTACATTGAATTTTGGGACACCCTATTGTAGAGCTTATATAAAGTTTATCGTTTTGGTCTGGAGTTAAAGATCTTAAAGGAATAGCATATACTCCATGCTTTTGATCATGATGCACTTGGTCGCGATCCTTCCTGGTTTGAAAGAATGTATTATATGTTCTTGTCCCAAAGCTCAATCCATGTTTTTACATGCTTTTTTCAGTATATTAGTATAGTGTGGGTGAAAGTCCAATAATCCTACATATTACTTAGGGCATGTCTCTCATTCAAGAGTAGTACTTGTTAACTGTTGAAAATTTCGAATTAAAGCTTGAATGTTTAAACTGTTGAGATTTTCGAATTAAGGCTGTTTGAATGTTTGACAAGTTTGTTGGATCATGCATAAGACAGAGGAATTTTACGTCATTTTATACCAGATAAATTTTTTACTGATAAATATTTACTTTCTGTGAATCTTGTAGAGGTACCAACTAGTTTTGTGTAAAATTGGCAAAAAGACCCCACAACTCACTGGGTTTTGTTGCAGAATCCTTAGGTTGAATGACCAACTGGTGCCATCAGCTGTGGGATATTGTGGACCTACCACACTTGATACAGATGTCCACCACGGAATCGACCTGGAACTGGAAAAAGGTGAATCAGAAAGAGATTTCAGCTGAGTGAGTGTAAGATTGGAGTATGGAATACTAGAGGTATAAATGGCAAGATGAATGAGGTTATTGAAGAAATGAATAAATATAGATTGGATGTGCTGCGTGTAAGTGAAACCAAAAAGAAGGAAATTGGGATAGAAAAAGTGAATGGAATGGTGAGTGTGTGGTCTGGAGTATTGGATAATGTGAGAGGACAGGCTGGTGTAGGTGTGATTTTAAGTGAAAAGATAAAGAACAACTTGATTCACTATAATTGCATAAGTGAGAGAATTCTTTGAATTCGTTTGAAAGTGAACTTCAAAGAATAGTAATTGTTGTAATGTATGCTCCTTGTGACTCGGAACCTTTTGATAGAAAGGAAGATTTCTGGAATGAGCTAAACGCTGTTTTCAGCCAGTTTGGTGCTAATGAGAAAGTTATAATAGCAGGGGATTTCAATGTTAGAGTAGGTGTGCAGAATGCAATTTCTGACAATGTTCTGAGTAAGCTTAATGATCCTTGTGTGAATGATAATGTGAAAGATTAATTGAACTCTGCATTGAGAATGGTTTTAATCACACAAGAATGAAGATAGCTAAAACACAAATTAAGTTTTGTATCTAGTCTTCCTGTATTCGTCATTTCCATCTAATGATGTATCATCATCTGTTATCGAAGACTACTCCATCTCATTGTTAATACCAACAGCAAGTTCCTGATGCTCATGGACATCTTGTTGGTCAACAACTCCTTGGGGATCACAGTTTTGCATACTTTGTGACTGTTCTTGATTCACCTCAAATTCTTCTCTTGTTTACTTTAAGTCCTTTCTGTTTCTTCTGTATAAGTTATTACCTGCTTTCCAGGACCGTAGCAAGCTTTTCTTATGTAGGAGGACAAAACTTGAATTACGCCCCTTCAAGTTCAAAATCATGCCCCTTTGAGTTCAAAATTATGCCCCTTCAAGTTCAAAATTGTGCCCCTTCGAGTTCAAAATCATGCCACTTCAAGTTCCACTCAAATAATATGTGGTTTTTACTTTCTTACACACTGCCATTATAAGGAAGTATTATGATTGTTCAAAAATCGCATTTCAGGTTTTTGACATAATTTTATTCAAAATGTAAAAACTTAACCCAAGAACCTCGTAAATGTGTTCCAGTGACAGAGTTTTTCATACAGAGCTCTGTTATTTGCTCTTTGGATCATAGTGATAAAGAAAAGTTTCATCATCCGTAATCACTGATTTCAGGTAATCTTCATTTGAAGCAATTTCTTGCTTCAAAAATTCACACACCTCAGCAACCACTTGTTTCTGTTCAGGCGTTAGTAACAGAGGAACCCATCTTGCCCTGACTCAGGTCATGTTTAGTTTCTCACTGAATATAGTGTGGACTTTTCCAACTGAAATCTGTAAATGTTCTGCCATTTGTCTCTCTGTGAGCTGACGATCCTCACAAATAATCACAGCTGCCGTGCTTACCATGTGATCAGTAATGGCTATTGGAAACACCCCAGGTCCACCTTGTTTCTGAAACGATTCGTGGCCTGCATGAAATTATTTTAACCGTCACCGTGCTGTATGATGTGGCATCACACTCTAACCGTATGCCTGCACCAACATTTCATATGCTTCTAAATTTGTTTCCCCTGAACAAACACAGAAATTCAAAGCTGCACGTTGTTCTATTGTGATACCCATGACTCAACTGAGAGGGGGGCGCAAACAAATGCTTCTTCACAGCGTCCTACTCAAGATCATGTACAATGCAATGGCTCAGAAAGGTTCGTTCACATAGAGGGGAGTAAGGAGTATGCTGTGATGATGATTTGGTTTCATTATGTAGCTGTACTATTTAAAAAAAAAACATGCAAGTTTTTTCTTAACAGGCCTTGTACATATTGTATTACAATTAACTTCCAGCATTTGTGTCTTGGTAATATCCATGTGTGCAGAATGCTGTATGCTGATGACACAGCCATGTTGGCAGAGAACAAAAGTGAGTTGCAGAGTATGTTGTCCCAGATGTACGAAGTTTGCATGAAATTTGAACTGAGTATACAGTAAATAAGGGAAAAACCAAAGTTATGGTTTTTGAGTGAGGAACTGTTAGCACTGAATGTAATATAAGTCTAAATGGCACAGTGATTGATCATGTGAATGAGTTTGTGTATTTAGCAAGCATGTTTGACAGAGAGAAAAAATTGGATGGTGAAATTAGTAGGCAAGTGAATTCTTCATTGAAAGTTATAGCTGTTTTGGGAGGTTTTTGAAGGAAATGACGTGTTCTCAATAAAGTCCTGAATGGCTGTGTATGAAAGTGTAATTGTTCCTACTCTGATGTATGGCAGTGAAACCTGGGTACTGCAGAAGAAACATAGGAGTCGTATGTGTGCTGGAGTAATGCGTTACTTACGAGGGTTTGTACAAGACACCTTCTGATCGTATGAGGAATGAAGATGTGTTGCAGTTGAGCAATGTGAAGCAAAATGTTGTTAGCAAGGTGGATACTAATATGCTTTGGTGGTTTGGCCATGTTGAAAGAATGAGTGATGAGATGCTTACTAAGAAAATCTTTTTAGCCCAAGTGGCAGGAAGGAAAGGCAGGAGGCCGCCCCGGTGGTGCAGTGGTCTAAGCGATGGCCTCTAACCATTCGTCCGAAAGAAGTCCAGGTTCGAATCCCGG
The DNA here is from genome assembly GCA_039090855.1 of Macrothele yani. Classification (NCBI taxonomy): domain Eukaryota; kingdom Metazoa; phylum Arthropoda; class Arachnida; order Araneae; family Macrothelidae; genus Macrothele; species Macrothele yani. The sequence goes on along the minus strand of CM076999.1, from coordinate 63,785,955 downwards.
TGAGGCATGGATGTTGTGCTTGTCTTACGGCACTGGCTCTCTCCCTTCCTGGAACCAGTGACCCTAAAGCCCATTGAGTTGCTCACAGTGGTAGTTAAACCTCCAATCAAAAAAAAAAAAAAAAAGGCAGAGGAAGGCCAAGGGAGAAAAAAGGCAGAGGAAGGCCAAGGGAGGATCAGATTCAGCAGTGTCTGCGTGAGAAAAAGATTATGAGTATGAAGTGTAGGAGGTCTTGTGTACGTTGAGTGATGGATGTTAGTGAAGCCTGAGTTGTGTGCCAAGATAACTGTAAATGTGTAAATGGAGAAGTTTGATACGGCAACAGTAAGTAAATAATCAGTTGAAAATTTATCTGGTAGTTTGTATTTCTTTGTGGAGCTAACTCTGAATCTCAAAGAACAGCTTAGTGATATGTATGTTTGTATGTACTAACTTCCAACAGCCATTATCATTTTACTTCTACTCACGTAACTCCATTGGCAGTTTATTAGCTCTAAAAATGTCATCAATGTTTTGCCGTATATTTCAGCACCCTATGTTATTGGTCCACAAGTGACACCAAAAACAGTGTATTTAATATGCACACTGTATTAATTTTATTACTCTTCCTCTAGGAAGGCTACAGTGAAGTATAAATTTTAATTTCAAATTAGCAAAATAATAGAGTACAAATAGTAAAAAAATATTTTTATGTTGATTACAGTTTGTAAGCTAATTAATGAACATGTAAATTACATTAAACATTGGTCAGTATTTGACAGGCATAAGGTTTAACAGACAGTTTCATTTGTCTTTTCACCTGATTGTATCCATAATATTGGGTGTGCGCAAGAGTTCTACCCGTTTTTGTAATAGATGCAAATTGCGATTGGAGTAATTACATCACAGATGGCGCTGTGATGCCAATTTTCGGCCAATAAAGCATGGAGCAGTAGAGCATACAGAGGCACTAGGTATGTCCGAATAAGTCATTCGTAACGGAAATCATGGACGGTGTAACATGGCATGCGATAAGGAACACATTAGACATTGTTTACTGTACGAATTCGATAAAGGCAGTACTGCAGCCACGGCTTGCCACAACATCTGTCAAGTGTATGAGGAGGATGCAGTTGATGATAGCACATGTCGCTGTTGGTTTCGAAAATTCCGCGGCTGAGACAGAAGCTGTAAAGATCAACCACGTCCTGGACGTCGATCAGTGGTTTCTGACGAAGATGTGGACACAAACGACCCACATCCAACCATTCAGGAATTAGTGGAAACGTTGTCGGTACACAGGGCAACAGTCAAAAGATGGATGCATGCGCTTCGGCTCATCACCAAGTTAGATAACTGGGTTCTGCACCAGCTTTCCGCAAAGCAATGAAAGGTGAGAATCCGTACCTGTGTTTCTTTGCTTTCTTGTCACAGAAATGAACCGTTTTGGGGACAAATTGTAATGGGTGATGAGAAATGGGTACTGTACTGTAAAGCATCGACAGGCTGCATCCCAAAAAGGTTTTGTTGAGTGTTTTGGGGGATGTCCAGGGAATAATCCACTGGGAGGTTTTGGCACCTAACCAAACGATAAATGCTGACCTCTACTGCCAACAGTTGGACATATTGCGAGAACAACTTACATTGAAGCAGCCAGCACTCGTCAATTGCAAAAGCGTGGTCCTTTATCATGATAACGCCAAATTTCATGCTGTTATAATCACTTGGCAAAAATTACTGGACTTTGGTTGGTAAGTGTTACCTCACCCAGTGTATATTTCCCTGACCTGGCACCTACGGACTACCACCTTTTTCGATCGTTACAGAATCCCTTCGCTCTCCAGACCTTTGATGATGATGTGGATGATGTGAAAACTGTATTGCATGACCTTTTTGACTGTAAAACACAGGAGTTTTTCCAGCGTGGGATTCGGGCACTCATAGACAAATGGCAAGAGGTCATACAGAATGATGGCAATTATGTGAAATCCTAGGTACCTTATTTGTTGTGTTCTCCTCCTTTCTTTGTAGCTTACAAAAACGTGTAGAACTTATTCACACACCCAATAAAACTGCCTGAAGTGGATCAAATTGAACACTACACTGGCCAACAAATTTTACTTTTTTCTCTGCTGACTAAGATCTGACACTTGTTTTTAACTAATTTTAGTATGCTGATTTCAAATATGACACTCGTTTTTTTGCATCATGCCAAGTTTTTGAACTATCACATTATGTGTTTATTGCTATGATCTTGCATGACTCAAACTGTTCATCGCACAATTTACGCGGGATTTGCTGATAAATATCTGAAAAAATTATAAGTAATGCACCGCTTGATCCTTATGTTAGGAAAATTGTTCTCATTCAGATAAATTGCATATGGAGTGAAATAATCGAGGTTATAATTATCGTTAAAAACTATTTTTTAAACCAAGGGCTTTACATCTGGATTAAAACTTCTGTGGCTGCCAGGAAAGCCATCAAGCATTTGTTTAATAGTTAGAGTAGCTTCATGATTATTATTATGTAACTAGTGGTCCAACACCTGGCTAGATTCCCACCAACAAAGAGCAAACCTCTTTCCCACCAACTCTCCCCTCTTCTTCCACTCCCAGCACCACACCCAAGTCATTGTTTGCCTAGAGCTCTACGTAGCACGTAGGCTTACCTCTATTTACGGATTGCATGTTATGTTATTGACCTGGCTCTCTGAAGGATTTCACTCAAGTATTACTATTATATTTGTACAGTAATTGTGGATTGTGACTGAGATGTATTGGTTATGACCCGACATTATTCTATTAGAGCAATACATAACCTTCTGTTTGTTGAACTCGGCCACATGTCTGGCAGATGAAATTGTTTGAATAGTCGAGATTCTTTTTGCTATATATGTGGAAGCTTCACTGTACCCAGTCAAAGAACAAGTATTAGTAATTGTGAAGAAGCCTATTTTGCTTACTTTCATGTAAAAATTGGTGATCAAGACAAGTCTTAGGCTCCACACATAGTATGCAAGCTCTGTGTGGAAAATTTATGACAATGGACAAAAGGTAAGCGAAATAAACTAGCATTTGGTATTCCAATGACATGGCGAGAGCCAAAAAAATCATGCAGGTGATTGTTATTTTTGCGTAGTCCAGTCTTGGGTTACAATAAAAAAAAACTAAAAATAAAATTATATACCCAAGTCTTGAATCAGCAATCCGCCCAGTTCCTCATTCAGATGAAGTTCCTGTGCCTGTTTTTAATGTACCTCTGTCACTTGAGGAAGAGGAAGCTATGGCAGAAGTTGTTGAACATGATGTGGATTTTGATAATGATACTGGTTCATGTTCTAACTCAGGGCTGCAATGTTTTAATCAGGAAGAACTGAATTGCTTAGTGAGAGATTTGGGTCTTTTTAAAGAATTGTCTGAACTGCTAGCTTCAAGATTAAATGAAAAAAAAAATTACTTGAGCTTGGTACAAAAATAACATTTTATCGTAAAAGGGAATATGACCTTTCACAATATTTCAAAGTTGAAAGTGGTTTAGTTTATTGTCATCATGTGTTAGGTTTGTCAAATGCTGTGGGTGTGCCATGTTATGATTCCAATGAGTGGCGCCTGTTTCTGGATAGTTCTAAAAGTAGTCTCAAGTGTGTATTGCTCTGCTCCACAATGGGAATTTGCATACGTCAATTCCCAGCAGCAGAAATTCCCATTGGTCATTCAATCCATCTAAAGAGAAAATATGAAGATATTGAAAAAAATTTAAAGTTACTCAAATAAAGTGACCCTAACTGGATTGTCTGCATAGATCTTAAAATGATTAACTTTTTACTTGGCCAACAAGGAGGGTACACTAAATATCTCTGTTTCTTGTGTCTCTGGGATAGTCAGGCCAGGGACAAACATTAAACTCAGAAGAACTGGCCAGTAACAACATCTTTAAAAGTTGGAAAACAAAAATGTTATAAACCAGCCTTTAGAGAAAAAAACATCATTCCTCTCTACATAATTAATATCATGAAGCAGTATGTAAAAGCTTAAGGTGTAGAAGATAACTGCTTTCAGTACATTTGTGAAAAATTACCACAAACAAGTTATGAAAAAATAAAAGCTGGTGTCTTTAACAGGCCTGAGATTAGAACTCTGATGAAAGATCAGCATTTCATTAGCTCTATGAATTATATTGAGAAAGATGCACAGAATTCATTTGTTACTGTTGTTAATGATTTCTTAGGGAACAAAAAAGCCGAAAATTGCAAAGATATTGTTGAAACATTGCTGAAACATTTTCACTGCCTTGGCTGCAACATGAGCATAAAACTTCATTTTCTCTGCAGCCATCTTGATGGATTTTCTAAGAATCTAGGTGATGTGAGGAATGAACAAGGTGAAAGGTTTCACCAAGATTTAAAAATAAAAAGAAGGTGGGACATTCATATGATGGCCGAGTACTGTTGGAGTTTTAAAAGGGACTATCAGAGTATGGAGCACTCAAGTAAATCTTCCAAGTGAGAATTTTTTCCATGAAAATGAGAGTAATTTACTCATTGTAGGTTATGCTACTATATTTGTCTGCTAGCCGATTATGTTTTAAAACATATTATACCATTCTTAATCAATAAATTTGTTTACAACATAAACCATTAGCCCTAAATACCCTTTTTTTGCCAATTTTTGGACATTCAAAGTTTTTTAGTGCAAAATCTTGATATGATAGGCAAAAGCCCCTTTTGCATTTGGCTGATGAGCAAAGAATAGAATGTAAAACTTCAATCACAGCCAAAATATTTCCCTTGCCCAATTTGATACTCAAATTTCTCACTTCCGGAGACAATTTGCTGTGTCTTCTGCATTGTCAGAATACAGTGACTTTTTAAAGAAAATCCATTCAACTTCTATACCAGCTGACTTATTTTGAATTTCGGCATATATCATTATATTCATAAGTCAGTTCCTGATTTCTTCCTTTTCAAGGTTCACTGAACATGGTCATTTGAACAAGGACAAGATCCTATTCACTACAATTAAATGCACATTAATTTAATGTTACATGATTTTTAGTTGCTTAATTATTTGCTCAGCAAACTGGGAGCATAAAAAATGGCCCCAAAATTATTCAGTGCTTTATCCAAATTTAGTAGCCATATTGGGTTCAGTGAAGTCACCTGAAAAAAGTGACTGGACCACCACTATTGTGATTTTGATGGACTGACTTGATGTTTAATCGTCTTGGTCCAGCTGACTGCCGAAGAGTTCAAATGCTGGATAAAAGCTATGTAGGAAAATACGATATAAAAACAAATTGCATGCTCTGAACTGCATTTTGTTTTTTGTTTCATTACAATACCTTGTTTGGGAATAAAGATATAAAAGCAGATGCATTACTTTCCAAATATGGTATGTGTACACCTCATAATATACTGTACAAAAAGCTAAAAAGGAATATTTTTTGAGGGAACTCTGATAGTGGTGCTTGCCAAAAATAAACAACAACACACAAATGACTAGGAAGCATTCCTATGAGTGAATGTGTCTTTAAGATGATACTGCCTGATGTGTCAAAATATTTTGATAATCATGAAAAAGAAAGTATATGTTAAGCCCACTTACAGAGGCTGTAGGACATCAAAAGGATATTCTTTTACCTGTGAAACTTAGATAACCATTTTGATTAGCAAGATTTTCCTGCCACCTTTATTGGCTTTTTAAACTGGTAAGCCAATGATTTTCTTCATTGCTGAAGAACTAAGAAAAGAAATGAATGTAATTTTGCTGGAGTTTGTTAAGCCAGGAGTTTTAGCATTTACAAATATACTGCAAAAAAAAATCTGTTTCAACAGCAAACACTGATCTGGTTTTCATGGCATAAAAGTTAGCAATATTGCATTCATCCAAGGAACTTGCAGATCAGTGAATTTTTGATGTTAGCATGAGATGCAAAAAAGTTTAAGTTAAGTGAGCCACGAAAGTTTTGGAAAATTTTTTAATACAGGATAACTGAGTTTGATATAACTGATCTTTACTTGTTGCTTTTTTTATGCTATTAGAATGATGCTTCTTTTCTCTTAAGTTGACCATTTTATTATATTTTTGTTACTGAAACTTTTTTTTTTATATAAATATGTGTTTCAATGCAGAAACTTTGCCATGCAACAGCTGGAACATTTTTGAAAAAAGCAGATGTCCGGTTTGAAAAACCTCAAGCTATTTGCAAATATGAGTACTACATTGCTAATGAAGATGAAGATGAATCTGAAGAACTAAGTAATGAGGAAGAACTGGAGGATTTTGATGAAAGCTCTTTGACTAAAGAGGAGATATATGCTAAAAATATTGAAAAAGCTGAAAGGGAAAAAGTTCTTAATGAGAGAATTTCAAAGGGTGTAAGCAGGGCTTTAAAAAAATTTGAAAAAATTAAAGCATATGGTTGGAAGCAGAGTATGCAGAGGCGTAAGAAGAAATAAGCAATAAAAGTCAATCCAAGAAAAGATATTACTTGAAATATTTTTTTAGTGAAAAGTAACTTAAAATAAATCAGTGAATGAAACAAAATTTACCATGCAAATATTCTAAACTATTCATTCATTGTATAAAGACTTCAGTGTATTTAAGAACATATTTTTGTATTCATTTTCTCAATTAAAAATTAATCTATAATTATGAAAGAAAGAAACATAATTATAAAATATGTTTCTCTGTTTCATGCTACATTAGCAGATTGGTACTTGTTTTGAAAATAAAATTTATGGACTAGACAATAGCATTCAGTAATTAAAGAAACATTACTTCACAAAGAAAAAAAAGGGGTTATTAATGTCATTCATCACTGTTCTATTCACTCATACCCTTTAGTAATTTAAGATTTAAATAGTGTACAAGAAGTCATACAGATATCATTTTCATGCAGTGCTAACAAAATTATTTTATCTGTTTTATCTTGGCTCTGTTTTTACTGTACTTTCGTTCTAATAAATTGTAAATTATATATATGTGATTGGTTTATTTTTGTTTCAATTTGACATCTGCAACCACATTCTTGAATTTGACAATTCTTCAAATGTAATAAATTTCAACTTTAAATTTGCTAGTAACACTGTGCTGTTTGAACTGCTGAGTGATGTCAGCTGCTGAATTCTAACCATTCATCCAAGATGGACTCGGGTTTAAGCCCCAGATGATGCATGGGTAGTGTGTTTGTCTCATAGTGCTGGTTCTGAGCACTTCCTTATAACCAGTGACCCTAAATTAGGGTCAGGAACTTCCCTTGTAGTTGCTGATCATGGTAGTTAACCCCCTCCCCCCAAAAAAACAAACTAGTAATATTATATTGTAAATAAACTGTGAAGAGTTAAAACTTTTTTTTGAACTAGACTAATGAAAGTTGCCTGGGCTGCCCCAGTGGCGCAGTGGTCTAAGCGATGGCCTCTGATCATTCGTCCGAAAGGGGTCCGGGTTCGAATCCCGGTGAAGCATGGATGTTGTGTTTGTCTTACGGCACTGGCTCTCTCCTTTCCCTGGAACCAGTGGCCCTAAATTAGAGACGGGCGACTGCTTTATAGCCCATTGAGTTGCTCACGGTGGTCATTAAACCTCCAATAAAAAAAAAAAAGTCTGGTGGAGTTCAAATGTCATTACTGAAATGCCATAAACATTGATAATAATTTGGGCATAGTTAAATTTCTCAAATATTTTGAATTTGAGAAATCACAAAACTGAGTGCTGATGTAAAAAGTTTGTATCTGCAATGAAAATCAATCTGTTAGGTGGAATTGTTACACAATCTTTAAAATTGAAAATGCCCCTCCCCTAAAATGCCTGTACTATTTTTTGTTTATGACATGCTCTTCTTGAGAAACTGGTTTTTAAGAAGAGTTTATGACATGCAACTTTATGACATGCTCTTCTTGAGAAACTGGTTTTTAAGTACTTGGAATGAATTCTGTCTTTGTTGATTCTTCTTTATAGGGGCATAAAATTGTGGAATTAACTTGATACAACCAAATTTTTTGAAATTCATTCGGGTGTTCTGCAACAGTAAAAAAAAAAACTTGGGAAAACCGTACTCTTAGTCAAAAGAGTGTTGTAGATTTTATTGTTTACGATCAGCGTCTGAAACACTTTGTTGTTGACACTTGTGTGGAGAGGTAAAAATTTGCTTATTAAGTCTAAAGTAAATGTACAGGTGAAATGCAAATATTTACAGAAATGACTATGTAACATACAATATGGCACAGTGAGTAATGACAGAGCAAAGATTAGGAAAACACAATCAGCAGAAAACAAAAATACTGGAGAAGCCCAGAGAAAATCACTGGTGATCATCAGTAGAAGAGCATTGTGATTCAAAATTAAAGGTATGGCAGGCATCCCCCAAACTGTCAGTGAGGTTTGGGGGATGCCTTCCATACCTTTAATTTATGTGCAGCAGCATCAGAGAACTGGGGACAATGGTTGCTGAAAATATCCATCCAAGGGTGAAGGGGAGCAAAAAGAGCAGTACGGTAACATTGAAGTTGAGCACTGATTTCAGGGTACGACGAAGAATGATTCATCTCAAGGAGATCGTTTGTCCAATGGCTATTGGGAGGAGGAGAGAACAGGAGGGCACGGCCGGCAACCCGAAGCAGAGGCAATAAAGTCAGCCTGAGGCTATATGCGTGATGGCAGGTGAGTCGAACATCGTCTTCAACACCATGCAGTAGACAAAAGGAGTATTCGAGAGGGCCTCAAAGCTAACAGTTCAAGCGTAGAGTGCAGAGAACGGCCAGCTGGAGAGTCAACAGGGATATCATGCCAAGTGTAGGAACGTAGCAAATCCAGTGATGAAGAAGACGAGGCAGCGCCAGTCGCGACGTCCAAGTAGGTAAAGGCATGCAGACATGGCGAGGAAGGAGGAGCAACAACATCATCAGAGAGATCCATTGCGTCGGCACCAAGAACAGTCATCGGGGACCTATTAGGGGTATGCAAAAGTTTCTGCTGTAGGGGTCTAATCGGCCTGTGACCCATGCTGTCAGTTCGTACATGAAGCCAAGCATGGCGGTTGATAAAGTTCATTTGCGGCACTGTTTGTTATTCATGTTTAATTTAGCGAAAAGTGCGATTGAAGCATACGGTTCAATACGTATGGCGCAAGTGTTATGGGTGAGCGGACTAGTCGAGAATGGTTTGCCAGGTTTAAGAAAGGTTATCTAAGCTTGGAAGACAAGCCACGTACAGGTAGACTGCAGGAACGAGGAGCTGGAATCACTTGCAAGAAGATGCCACACAATCGACCACGCAACTGGCCAAACATTTGAAAGTGGCTCAATCGACGGTGGTACTGCGTCTACAGACCTTGGGGAAGATTCAGAAGATTGGTAAGTGGGTTCCGCATACTTAAACGGAGCGTAATATTGGTCAACGATTGGGCATTTGCATGTCGTTGCTGAAGAAGTTTCAAGGGAAGAATTTCTTGTGGAAGGTTGCCACCGGGGAAGAAAAATGGGTCTATTGCGACAACCCTGTACGCTAGTGATCCTGGGTCGACCCAGGCCAGCCATCAACATCCACTGCAAAACAGGATATCAACGGGAAAAAAGTGCTGTTGTGTGTGTGTGTGGTTGGATATGCATGGAGTGCTGTACTTCGAACTGTTGAAACCGGAAGAAACAATCACTGCACAACGATATAGCTATCAGTTGATGAAACTGACCGCCGCAATCGAGCAAAAATGCCCATTGACTGGTAAAGGACACCGCCCAGTCACCCTGTTACACGATAATGCCAGACCACATGTCGGTGTCACCACGAAATCAACCCTTGAACAATTACACTATGAGGTTTTACCGCACCCTGCTTACTCCCCGGACATCGCACCCTCAGACTTTCATCTGTTTCGCTCTTTGCAACATGCCCTAGCCCAACAGGGATTCACCACAGTTCCAGAGGTGGAAAATTTCGTGACTGCGTTCTTCAGCTCGAAACCCGAGTCCTTCTATCACAGGGGCATTCACTTGTTGCCTGAAAAATGGCAAAAGGTCATTGATGCTAACGGCCAGTATTTCGTTGAATAAATGTGTACTGGTTTCCTGATTGTTCCTGTCTCCTTTCTCCTTAAAACGGCGGAAACTTTTGCATACCCCTAATATATTGGGTATTGGTGAGTCTTAACTGAAGAATTGTGGCCTGATCTAATTCACGACGCTTCCAACATACAAAGAAAATGGCAAAAAAAAAAAAAACTTTTCTCAAAGTGTTTAAGGAAATGCTTTCTTCAAAAGGTGAAAATCTTCCAGCTGTAGATAAATTTTTATATGCAAAGCAAAAAGGAGCTTTACAAGAATTTGCAGATGGATAATGAAATGTTTCAAGATCTGAAATATTTTTTTAAATGTTATTTCACATGAATGTAACTGCACATTTGAAGTGTTGTAAATTTAGATATGTTCAATGTTATCAAGACTGAAATGTGACAGAGTAATGTGGGTAAATAATACTAGAGAAATCAATAATAAAAAGAAAAAAAAACTTTAGGATTGCCAAATTCTTCCAAATACATCGTCATGATTGTGTGTTTTGTTCCTATAGGAATGGAATGCATTCATGTGTGTGTGTCTGTGTGAGACACAGGAAACAAAACTCAGTATAAAAATTCAATTCAGATAATATTCAGTTCATGCTACTTTCATGTATATGTAAATAAGAAGCGCTTTTCAAACTGCTTCTCATTTACATATAGTGCTATGTGTTATACACTATACTACTATGTGTGCAACTAGCACTACAAGCTAGTTGCATTTAATTCAGTGTTTCTGCAACTTATGTTGTAAACAAAGAAACCTTTAAGAGATTACAACCTTCCCATGCTGACTCATGTTTGATGGATGTCCCATGCTGACTCATGTTTGATGGATGAAACAACTGTACGAATTACCATCTTGTGACATCTATGTGAAAAAGAACAGTCATGTTTCTAATTGTTTTATCCTAGATAAGAATTCTTGTGTGAGTGACAGTCACGCTGCAGTGGACTTACCCTCTACCAATGCTGTATCTTCTCACTTTATTCGAACAAGCAAAGTTGAATTCATTCTTTCTGAATGTTCTTTCCCATTAGCCCCCCCCATATTTCAGTTGACTTTCATTATAGGATGAAACAAACATTGCTGTGTTTCATCATAGTTTATATCGTGTTCATACATGTGCCTGTGAATATTAGATTCCTGTTTGGACGGGGTAAGGTAGGGACACATTCAGGATAAAGAGGGTTGAGGATGATTTGCAAGGATGTAGGTAAAAACACCCCTAGGAAAAAATACCCCCGGAGAAAGTACCCCCGAAAATTGAAAAGCGGAAAAAATACCCCCGGAAGAAATACCCCCAGAACAAACGGTTCACTGTAAACTGCCACACAGGAACACTGTGTGGCAGTGTTCCGGTGTGGCAATTTACCAGCAACCCTGCCACACATCTTTCAGCAACTTGGCTACAAAAGTTCAAAGAGGGGGGGGGGCTATAAAGATTGCCGTTTCTGGGCCTACATTGATAACTGAATTGGGAAACGAATTTCGGGAAAACGTTCCATGTAAGCCAAGCGAGAATTGTACTTTAATTTGAAGAAATAAATTGCCTAGGATCCGAGATACACTTGGTGGGGAGGGGGGGGGGTCTACCCCGAACTTTCGTAATATTATATTCTGGGTCGCTGGAGTCTGTCAGTGTATCGAGGAAGTTCCCCTTGAAGTGTCCGCGTAGTCCATGAGCTTGGGGGTGGGGGATGGGGTGGTTTTCCCCCAAAATGCACGTAGTAAACATTAGTACCATGTTTTATATAATTATTCTGTACACGACCACGAATTTTCAGGAGGGTGGGGTAACCCCACCCCCGTTTCTAAGAGCTATTCAGGGGTAACATCGAGGATACACTGACCGACTCTAGAAGTCCAGAATATAAAATTACGGAAGTTGGGGGTAGAGCCCTCCAAACCAAGCATCTCGTATCCCTCTCACAGGCTTCACCAAATTTCTGGGGGAGGGGGGATACATAGTTTGCCATTAAACACAACATGAAGCATAGAAATTACGAGCAAATCCCTTACCTTGAAGACTTGTCTGCGCTCTTAGAAACTTGCACCCACTCTCCTGAAAATTCGTGGGCTTGTAGAGAATCATTATGTAAAGCATGCTTCTAATGTTTACAGCTCTACGGCCATTTCAACATTTTGTGGACCCCCTCCCCAAAGCTCACTGACCTCCCGGGCGCTTCAAGGGGAACAGCCTGGATACACTGACAGACGCCAGCTGCCCAGAATCTAATACTACGGAAGTTGGGGGTTGAGCCCCCCCCCAAGTGTACCTCGGATTCTCGGCAATTTATTTCTTCAAATTAAAGTACAATTCTCGCTTGGCTTACATTGAAAGTTTTCGCGAAATTCGTTTCGCAATTCAGTTATCAATGTAGGCCCAGAAACGGCAATCTTTATAGCCCCCCCCCTTGAACTTTTGAAGCCAAGTTGCTGAAGATGTGTGGCAGGGTTGCCGGTAAATTGCCACACCGGAACACTGCCACACGTCAGTGTTCCTGTGTGGCAGTTTACAGTGAACCGTTTGTTCTGGGGGTATTTCTTCCGGGGGCATTTTTTCCGCTTTTCAGTTCTCGGGGGTATTTTTTCCCGGGGTATTTTTACCGTTTACCGATTTACAAACACACTTACGCACACAAAGGTATGAATTCACCTTCCTGTAATGGAAAATTCCTCTTCATCTACGAATAGCAGTATTTGAATTTTGCAGGCACCAGTCTTGCTTCTGTTTTGTTTGTTTCCTTTTATTTCATGCTCTTTCTTAAGTCAAAAGATTTAATCGTACTATCAAATGTTTCTGCCACCAGGTGGCAGAATGATATCAGGTACTGACTTCTAATTATCACAGGTCTTTAAAAAATACTTTTGGAAAACTGACTTGGATGTTTCAAGTTATTCATATGTAATATTTTGGGTTGCTGAACCCGAAAATGTAACCCATATTGCTCAATCATGCACAGATTTCTTGCAAATTAGGACTAAATAACATACTAATGCAGGTTACGGTTTAAAAAAAAATCAACAAAAAAAAAAAAAAAACATGTAATGTAACTGAAAATTTTAACATCTTGAAACTTGAATTAATTCAATAAAAAACTGTACTGCTTTTATTGTTGTTCATCCTTGTGAAATCGTCTTTCCTTCCCTTGAAAACTTCGTGTGCGTTTTCGCTTGTGAGTGGTTTCCGGTATCTTCCGCAATAGCATCCAGCAGTTATCACACATCATATTTACATTCCAATTTCCTTGATATCTACGTTCCATATCTCTTATGTCTTAGTGGAGCCTTTTCCCTTTTTCTTCGCTGAAAGATCCCAAGTCTTCACGGAAATAGTCCACATGGGAATGCAATTTTAAGTTTATCTTGCAACCTTGAGCTTTGAATGCCTTCAGCATACATTCCACAATGAGCTTCTAGTTTGGATCCTTGATATTGCCTAAATATTTTTCAATGTCATCCTTATAGGATAACCAAGTTTCCTTTTCGGTTTCATTCGTGGTCTGAGTGAAGTATTTATCACGCAAAAGTTTTCGGATATCCGGACCTACGTAGATTCCTTCTTTCAGTTTGACACCAGATAAATTTGGGAACTTTGAGCTCAGGTATTTAAGGCATTCGCCATCTTCAGGGATAGATTTAACGAATTGTTTTATGAGCCCTAATTTTATGTACATGGGCGGTAAGAGGACCTTGTTATTAGGAACCAAACTTTCCCGGATAATTTTTTTCCAGGCCTGAGAGTGTCTCGAAGTGGCCAGTCTGTTTTATTCCAGTGAGATTGTCTGTCACGGGTATCCCAAAAGCAAACGAAGCAGAGGTACATATTTATGTGCCATTCGTCCTGATGAAGCTAAGTTAATACCCAGTGAAACCATGGTCGGCTTGAAAAAATAAACATTTGTGACAACTACGTTGTATTATCTTAATCTACATATAAGCAGAGGTATTTTGTGTAACCGGATTGCTGGCCTAACAGTGTTGTCAATACTTTGAAATCCCCGCATATTAACCACTTGTGGTCATCGTGCCAGATTTTCTTAAGAACCAAGGCAAAAGTGCTCACAGTGGTCGTTAAACCAGTAAAAAAGTTCGTTTTGGGAAAAAAATTGAGGATCTGTTTCACTTTCAAACTCTGGACTTGACTGCACAAGAGAAAGACTTTCAATTTTTTCATCTGATTCCAAAACAATGTCATCTAAGCAATGCGGAGGCTTCGGGACAGGCAATTCACTATTATGCGGGGTTGGCCGAATAGCAGACTCAAGATTAGGGTAAGTAATACCTTTCTTACTTTTCCAGTTATACCTCTTCACATCGCATGAATGCCGCCCCGGTGGCGCAGTGGTCTAAGGCGCTGACCTCTGATCATTCGTCCGTAAGGGGTCCGGGTTCGAATCCCGGTCAGGCATGGATGTTGTGTTTGTCTTACGGCACTGGCTCTTTCCCTTCCCTGGAACCAGTGACCCAAAATTAGGGACGGGCGACTGCTTATAGCCCATTGAGTTGCTCACGGTGGTCGTTAAACCTCCAATCAAAAAAAAAAAAAAAAAAAAATCGCATGAACAAAAATAGCAGTGCCGCCCCTGTGGCGCAGTGGTCTAAGCGATGGTCTCTGATCATTCGTCCGTAAGGGTCCGGGTTCGAATCCCGTGAGGCATGGATGTTGTGTTTGTCTTACGGCACTGGCTCTCTCCCTTCCCTGGAACCAGTGACCCTAAATTAGGGACGGGCGACTGCTTATAGCCCATTGAGTTGCTCACAGTGGTCGTTAAACCTCCAATCAAAAAAAAAAAAAAAAAAAAACATCGCATGAACAAAAATAGCAGTGCCGCCCCTGTGGCGCAGTGGTCTAAGCGATGGCCTCTGATCATTCGTCCGTAAGGGTCCGGGTTCGAATCCCGTGAGGCATGGATGTTGTGTTTGTCTTACGGCACTGGCTCTCTCCCTTCCCTGGAACCAGTGACCCTAAATTAGGGACGGGCGACTGCTTATAGCGCATTGAGTTGCTCATGGTGGTCGTTAAACCTCCAATCAAAAAAAAAAAAAAAAAAGAAAATAGTCATCTTTGTGTTTTCCCGCTCACGCTACATCATTAGCACGGCAAAACAGAACGACTGTTTCTTACCTTTGAGCCACAAGCGCAGATCTTCAACACAACATTTGCACACTTTATGCTGGCCTACGCCTGATCTTGATCTTCCAGCTGCAAATAAAATTAACAAAATACACTTTTTTTAACGAATTCAGAAATATTTCTTTGAAATTTCTTGACAGATGAAACAAAACATGTCCAGAAAAGTTTTACAACCTCTAGTGGGCATTTTGAAATTGCACGCGAGAAAAGGCACTGCCATGTTGAAAAGAAGACAATAGACTGAAGGGAAAAGACCGGAGATGCGATCTGAACTGCACGTGAAGCAGCGTAAACTAGTTTGTACTGGTTTCAACAGGTTTTCGCACGTCGCAGGAGGCGGCAAACGGAAAGTAAGTGGTTTCCACGCCTAAAAACACATTTCACAAGAAACACTTTCGATTTTTGATTTCTTAATAAAAATGTATGTAAATTTTATCGAGAAAAAAAACTCATACAATCCTATCATACTGATTAACTTGATTTTTCTGAAGAAACCGGATGTGATAGACTTTTTCCATATTTTTTTCTGAATTCAGCGTGCAAAAATCTATAAAAATCAAGAAAAACATTAGGTCAGTTTCTTGGTCGCAGACCTGTGTTATTCATCCAAGTGGGCCTGAATTTGAGACCTTGGTGAGGATTGATGCTGGCTTCTAACACTTGGATGAATGATTGTTTATCCAGCTGTCATGAGTTTGTAACGGTGAGGATTGGCGCCAACTTCTAATTACTCATTCAAGCAGGCTTGAGTTTGAGACCTTGCAGTGAGGATTGATGCCGGCTTCTAATCATTCATACAAGTGGCCTGAGTTTGAGATCTTGGTGAGGATTGGGGGTGTGATTTTATTTATTTATTTATTTATTTATTAGAGGTTTAACTACACACCGTGAACAACCCGTCCCTAATTTAGGACCTGCCGCCCCGGTGGCGCAGTGGTCTAAGGCGCTGGCCTCTGATCATTCGTCCGTAAGAGGTCCGGGTTCGAATCCCGGTGAGGCATGGATGTTGTGTTTGTCTTACGGCACTGGCTCTCTCCCTTCCCTGGAACCAGTGACCTTAAATTAGGGACGGGCGACTGCTTATAGCCCATTGAGTTGCTCACGGTGGTCGTTAAACCTCCAACCAAAAAAAAAAAAAAAATTAGGACCACTGGTTCCAGGGAAGGGAGAGAGCCAGTGCCGTAAGACAAACACAACATCCACGCCTCACTGGATTCGAACCCGGACCCCTTTCGGACGAATGATCAGAAGCCATTTCTTAGACCACTGCGCCACCGGGGTGGCGGGTGTGATTGTCCTTCAGCACTGGCTCTCTCCCTTCCGTGGAACCACTAACCCGAAGTTAAGGGTGGACGACTGCTTCTAGCCCATGAAGTTGCTCATGGCAGTCATTAAACCCCGAACAAAAAAGCAGAAAAATATGTACTGTGTTGTATTTTTGCGCGTATAATTCGAGACTCTTCAGAAGGTCAGGCTTTGACTGATACGCCTATTGAAATTTCTCAGCCGCCCCGGTGGCGCAGTGGTCTAAGGCGTTGGCCTCTGATCATTCGTCCGTAAGGGGTCCGGGTTCGAATCCCGGTCAGGCATGGATGTTGTGTTTGTCTTACGGCACTGGCTCTCTCCCTTCCCTGGAACCAGTGACCCTAAATTAGGGACGGGCGACTGCTTATAGCCCATTGAGTTGCTCACGGCGGTCGTTAAACCTCCAATCAAAAAAAAAAAAAAAAAAAAATTTCTCAATGAGAAAAAAAATTCGGGTTCGGCAGTGTCGGGGTCACTACCGCTAAGGTTTTTGGCGGAAAACGTCTTACCCAGGCGGTGTTGTCGGGGCGGAGTGTTTGTAGGTTTGGTAAGAAAGAAATGAGTGCAACAAACTTGCATGTTTTTTATTTTATTTATTTCTCACAATGCTGACTAATTTGTAAAATTTTGTTGAAGACAGGACAATGGTACGATATATAAGACTTAGATGCCACACTTATATCTCTAGAGAACGTTAAGTCTATCGTGATATTCTTAAAAGTTGAAGTTACTTGGATTCGTGGCCAACACCAATCTGAACTTGTTCAGAAACTGTTTCAGACGATCGTTCGACGCCTCAATGTTAAAGTCCCCAGTGAGCAGAAGCGGTATGTTGGGATCACAGGGCCAGTCGCTAACTATTGTTATGACATGATCTGTGTATTAAAGCATTAGTTGAAAGAGAAACCTCTCGATGAAGTTGAGTGGTGTCTGTGGATGAATATAGACTGACACTAGAACGAATTTTAATTGGTTGGGTATCAACTTTCACTATTACGCCTTCGCCGACATGAATATCCTATAGACAACTGAATCCAGAATACTTGGGTATTGGCCGTCGTGGAACGGTTCTAGCGACATGAGCCCTGCACGTTTTCTGATAGTTGAAGACTGCTGTGCCGCCGTAGAGTCGACTACGCTTCTTCTTGCCAGTGCCTCGACTCGTACTGGGCTGTTAGTCGTAGTCATCGCCGTGTCTGTCGCACTCTTTGGACTCAATGTGTTTGAAGCCGGGTATGTCGACGGTTTTTTCTTTATCCATCCAAGTCTCCGTGAGTGCCAAGTAGTCGAAGCGTGATACGTGAAGCCGTTACTCTTACTCAACGTTCTCACCTTTCCTTGCTTTACTGATGTCCAGCAGTTTGAGCACAATATAAACTGTTGAGCGTCTCCATCTGTGAATTCCTGATGTAAGAATTCCAACATAGCTTCATTGGGCCGTTTTAAATAATTTTGGAACACCATATGCGATCACAAACTCCACAAACAAAACCCAACTTGTTACCATAGAACGACTTTTCAAAGTGCTTCGTCGCCAGACGCCAATGGGTTATAAACGCTAAATCTTGATTTTCAAATGTATCATCTGCTTGTATTTCGTCGCATTCCATCGGTTCTATCTCACTGTCGACATCCATTGCCTGTGAATTGGCGTTGCGGCGTCTGTGTGACTGGTACTCGCCTCAGCTTGTCGACGCTGCCTCATCCTCCGCATTCGTTCTGCTGCTGTCATAGGGGCCTTTTTAGATTCCTCGTTTATTCTTCTTTCACTTTGTAAGGGTTTACGATAAGAATTTACCTTCTTGTTTTGAAGATATTTCGACATTTTTGGAATTTTAACGAAAATTTGTCCAAGTTCAACACTTTGTCACTGTATATTTTTTCAAGTTCTTTCACTATTGTCACATGAATGTTTTATTTTATAGTACTCGTCGAGCTCTGTTAAACGACATCTCACACAATGTCATACGCGCGCGCGTTAATTTTGCCGCGCTGCGAAACCGGTAATTTTCCACTCCAACTTGGCAACCATCTAGTGGCGGCGTGTGACGTCACGCGCTCAAGGCTAATGTCGCGTGACATTCTTACATCCTTGCTCTTTTAAACCGTGTATTGCTTATTTCGATATGCGTTATAGTTTTAAAGTTATTAAGACTTGTCTGGTATACACGAAATCGTAACATCGAGTTTCACATATAGTTTTTCCCCATACCAGACCCGCGGGTTAAGACGTCTTCCGTCAAAAAAAATATTGTGCCTCAAATTCGGTCATGATCCAATCACCCTGAAAGAAAATATTACGTTGCCTTTCAGTGTGTTCTTTTTCTAAACCATTCCGAAAGCGTACAAAATATAGTATTCCATTCATAACAACTTATGAACAAGCTGCTGAAACAGATATTTCCAGAAATTAAAATCTCAGTCACCGTTTTGGGGTGGCTGCTGTCGTATGTTCATTACCTACCAATCGCGATCCCTCCAAGATCCCATGGCTAGCATTCACCTCTGATTTTGCAAAGCCGCCAGAACTACAAGGAGTGTATCTCACTTTTCTCGTAATGATTGAACCTTAGCAACTTGCCGCTGTCACGCAGTTGATTGGCTGGTGACAATTGTGTCAACAGCCGGCGGCACATGCGCTTTAGAATAGCAATGGCCATCAGCCAGCGGAGGCAATCAATTTCGCTCTGCTAATCTCTCAATTGTATCTCTCAACAGAATTAAAATCAATTATTGCTTATCATAATTTATTTCATGTTTCCGATTGAAATCAGAAGCTCTTATGGTTTTTGATTTCATCCGGTTTCTGTGAGAGAGCAGCGAACCATAACTCACGCTGCCAGCATTACTCTCATTTGGCACACTCGTGTCACCTTGTTTTTTTCACCATTTTCCGGTCGTTCGGTAGGAGAGAAGGAATACTAAAGTTGGTAAAGAAAAAAATGAACATAAATTATAGTTTTTCCCGAAAAAATTGCGGAAGTTTCTTCACTTTCTCTTCTTTTTAATATTTACTGAATCATTAAAAATATACTTACAGAATCTCGGAACACTAAAGCTGTATTTGTTCTAGCCTCGTCTTATACTCAGGATTGACTTATCTATGAATGAAGATATGAAAATTGAGAAATTTAACCCATTCGACTTGTACTTCATATCGACTTATAAGCCGAAAATTACGGTAGGTTGATCCAATATGCATTACTGAAACATTATTTTTCAATGGGAGGAAGATGATAAGGAAGAATACATTTTGTAGGTTGATTTGTAACACCAGGAAAATTTATATGATGTGCACATGACAACTCCCTAGAAAAAAAACTGAGCATGTTATCTCCTTTTGTGAAAAACACTTCCATTGAAAAGAATATTTAGACTAGGCTAAGACCATTGAACTCCCAACTTACACGATAAAAAGGATTCGTACTTTGTCACTGTAATTTACAGGTGTACCTGAATTGGTAATAAAATTAAAAGTAGTATACGAGGCTTTAAAATTTAGGTAATCTCCTTTGCATTCTTTTTAATACAGTGTCGCAAATGCGCTAGCAACATAAATGAAAAACAAAAAAACTTTTTAAATTGATGAATGATGCAATTTTTTATATGCAGCAATTGAAAACATCTGAAAGAGTAGGCACAAAACTTGTGCAATAGGAAAAGAGAGCAAAGAAGTTGATGGCCTTTCCTGAGTTACAAGTGAATAAAATAATATTTTACGAAAATCTAGTTGCCTTGGAATTGAAGGTATTTCTGTTGTTGAAAATATGTGTCTATGCTAGATTCGCAATACGCAATGCGAGTAAAGTGATTGTATGTGATTTTCATTACAGCCAGATTATTCTTTTGCATGGGGAGAAGTCTAGGTTATTCTCACACCTAGACTCACTGTGTTATGAATATAAACTGAGGATGTGTATGAAGATATCATGCAAAATATGGAACCCTACGACACATGTGACTACGATTCCAATCGTAGACTGTTCAGTGAAACAAATAAGATCATTGGAAAAATTAGATGGCCTGTACTTAGTTAGACTAGGAATGCAATCGGGGCCTGACGCCCCCAGGCCACTGTTTTTCAAGGCCTTGTGGCTGCAGGCTACTTTTTACCTAACTGAATCCGACTTTTTAAAATTTATTTATTCAATCATCGCCCATAGAAATCAACATTTTAACACAAATAATCTTAACCGAGTTTTTCCTTTCTTCTCTCTGTTCTATTTTATTTTTTCTTCAAAGTGACTATGCGCAAATCCCTAAACCTTTTGTTAACCGAAACTACCTCAGAAATAGCCAGTGAACTGGATATATCATCATTGTCAACCATTATCAACCATTGCTGAATGAAGGTCTCCCCAAGTCTCTTCCACAACAGTCTGTCTTGCACCAGTCTCTTCCATGTCACTCCCGCATTCTTTCGAATATACAGGGTGCATAGGAAAGTCCTTTTAACCTGGAATAACTTGCGAATGGAGAGATGTACAGTTATGCAAGTGAGATAAAGTTACTACGCCCGATTGAATGCAACCGATAGCAGCGCCCTTAGTGGCGAAATGCGGAAGTTAGCCATTGCAAATCGAAAAGGAAAAGATATAGAGCAAAATTTCCAATTACAAAGTTGTAGAGCATCAATTAATTAGTACAAAACGACATTTGTTTCACACTGATAAGATAAATTGTCGCCTGAATACCCAACAATGTATGAAATCGATGCGCGACGATTCGAATTTGCATATTCAAATTTCGCAAATGTAGCCGTATGGAAATGCAGATTGTGACGTTGTACCGTACCTACGATATAAAAACCAGTAGCAGGATGTACCCTGATCAGAAGTTTAGGTCTACGTACGCTGTGTGAGAATGGCGAAGTTGGATTTCTGGGGTTACGTAGAAAATCAGGTGTATGTAACGGCGCTTACAAGTCTGCTTGCAATAGTGTGACACCTTCCATGCTGAGGAATGTGCATGCAGAGTTACTTTCACGAATAAAAATGTGTATCGTGGGCAATGGCGAACTCTTCGAACATACTCGACATTAACTTTTTATCACTGTGCGCCAGTTTGCCTTTTTTGTTTTTGTTTTGTCTGACGTCATCAAACTGTATTGACATAAGTACGCATTTATGCAATAAATTGTGTGTATTTGCTCATACTGTTCCTTTCAAACGTTCACACAAAAGGTCGCGCATCGATTTCGGACATTTTAGGGAATTCAGGCGACAATTTATCTTATCCGTTTGAAACAAATGTCGTTTTGTACTAATTAATTGATGCTCTACAACTTTGTAATTAAAAATTTAGCTCTATTTCTTTTCGTTTTCGATTTGCAATGGCTAACTTCCGCATTTCGCCACTAGAGGCGCTGCAATCTGTTGCATTCGATCGGGCGTAGTCGCTTTACTATACCGTTTTCTCACTTGCATAACAGTAGAGGAAAAGGGCAGGTTCTGTTGCAGGGGCAGCCCTCCATAGACTTAACATTGGCTGTCCACGAGGCTGTCCCCGGCTGCCCACGAGGCTGTCCCCGAGTCAGAATTTTTGTCACGTGATCGTCCCCATGATGTGCTGCCCCCTAGCGGTGCTTCTTGGAACTTTCAATGGAACTTTGTTTTTGAGGGATGGCAACGATCGAGAGGGAAAGGGGTGGATATAGGAGGATGTCAACTCGATGTGCTGCCCCCGAGTCAGAATTTTTGTCATGCGATCGCCCCCATGATGTGCTGCCCCATAGCGGTGCTTCTTGGAACTTTCAATGAATCTTTGTTTTTGAGGGATGGCAACGATCGAGTGGGAAAGGGGGTGGATATAGGGGGATGCCAACTCGATGTGCTGCCCCCTAGCGGTGCTTTTTGGAACTTTCGATGGATCTTTGATTTTGAGGGATGGCAACAACCGAGTGGGTCCGTTGGGATTTTTTGTATTTATTCCAGTGGTTTTCAAGCAGAATTTTCCCCTCCTCTTCGATGTTATTTTTCACCGGAGGAAATTTTTACGTAACGATGCTGGGGAATTTTCTTTCCAATGGAGTGAAAATGCTCTAATGGTCTTAGCAAGGTCCTAACTCACGATGATTTGGTTTCAAAAAATTGGTCAATGGGCTCGTGTAGCCTACTACGTATTCACTCTATTTTTTTTAATTACTTTTACATTATTTCTTCATGGTTTTTTTTATATATTTTTTGTATGTTTTGAGGGAGTTTTTTCGTGTAGATGTAATGAATTTTCTTGGGAACTTTTCTTTTTCATACATTTCATTTTATTTCAGACCATGAGACGGTTAAATGCTTCTTTAGAAACGATTTCGTTCCTGTTCGCAGTAACTATTGGACTTTGACAAAATTTTTGGGAAATCAAGCGGAAATGTAGACATGTTAATTCTGAGTCTTTCGCCCTTCCAATATTTTTTTTTCTAGTCGTATTTTCATGTACTATGTATTCCAGCTCTTTTCTTTTTTATAACTTTTACGTTATTTCATCATGAGTTTTTTATATTTTTTGTATGTTTTGAGTGAGTTTTTTCGTGTAGATGTAATGAATTTTCTGGGGAACTTTTCTTTTTCCTTTATTCAATTTTATTAGGAAATGCTTCTTTAGAAACGATTTCGTTCCTGTTCGCAGTAATTATTGGACCTTGTCATTTTTTTTTTTTTTGTTAAATGACTTCATGCTAATTCTGAGTGTTTCGCCCTTGCAATATTATTTTCTCGTAATTTTTTCGTGTGTTCAAGAACTCTACAGGTCTTTCACAGTTAAAATTCTGATGAAACAATATTTTCTTACTTTATTTCGCATATCATTATAGCTTCCCAATTTCGCTATTTTACTTCACCTTTTCTTTTTTTTGAAATTTCGTAAAACTTTTCAGTATGTCAGTAATTGTTTTCTTACTTGGTCAAACTTGTGACTCCATTGATTTGGACTCTTTTTTTTTCCATTTCATTTCAACAAAACGATTATTTTAGATGTAGCAAGTCATCAGATTTTTGTTTCCTTATATAGCATATTTTCAAACTTGCTTAAAAATATTCCTCAAAGCTTTGCATGTAATCAAATATGCATTTTTTTATTCTTTCCTAGTTTGCTATACTTTTCGTGGACTGTCCCAATAAGAAAGCATTCATTGTCAAGACATACAATCTAAAACCTTTTTTTTTACGATAAAATTTGTATTCTTTGGGCTGTATATTTTTCTGTCTCGTCCAAAAAAACATTCATTCTAGAGGCAAAGCTAGTGATTCCGTTCATCCCATAAACATTATTTTTTTAACGGTTTACTAACTCATCAGAAAAGCAGTTATTCCCCACCCCCATAGCGAAAATAAAGAAATTCTTACTTCTTTTCCATACATATCGACTCAATCTATTTCTTTTCGAAATGCTGGTCATGACATTTCAACTAAAATTTCCTACTTTCACCAAAAACCATATTCTTAAACGAGCTATTTTTTTTTTTACTTTATTTCATGTATAACTAAATTTTTATTGTTTCCTCACCTCATCAAAGTTAATAAGAACTTCCCCAATCTCATTCCTTTCCCTCATTTAGTTCGCTTTAAATTGAGATGTTTAAAAACTTCGCGTATATTTCTTCCACTAAATGTCCAGTTCTCCCGTATCGGTCCCATCATTTTTAACTTCTGTGCCTGCCGCATTTTTTCTTTAGATGTTTAGTTTCATTGAACTTTTCTTTCGTTTCAATTAGGTTTTCATTATCGTATTTTTTATTCATTGTCTCAGCAGAAAAAGCTTTCATTCTGGAGACATTGCGACTAAGTCCATACTTCCTCTAAACATTTTTATTTCACGTTTTACTAATTCGTAAGAAAAGCAAATGTTTCCAAACTCTCATAGTGAAAATATCGTATTCTCCTTATTTTACTTATTATGTTTTTCCTTCTATTCAGTGTTGTATGATTCTTAAAACTTCGGTTTATTTTTATGAAACTTCTTTTTTTTCTTAGTTTTTTTTTTTTTTCTGATTCAACCTATCAATCTTTTTCTATCGATTTAATTGCTCTTATTTTTCCATTAGACTTTACTTTTGAACAGAAATGTGTCTAAAATCTTCAGATGTATTTTAGTCTCTAAGGCCGATTCTTCACTATTTCAAATAAAGTCATTGTAGGATTTTAGTGTAAATGCCCCTAAATCTTTAGAACTTCCTTTTCATAGTTAGATACTAATTCCTCGAGGTTTAAATTAAAACATGAAAGAAGAGTGTTTTTACGCTCAATCCAGTGAAAGAAGAGTGTTTTTACACTCTCTCCAGTGAACGAAGAGTGTTTTTACGCTCTCTCCAGTGAACGAAGAGTGTTTTTACGCTCTCTCCAGTGAACGAAGAGTGTTTTTACGCTTTCCCCCAAGAAATTAACTTTGGAATCTCCCTTCTTCTACCGGAAATTGACTATCTTGTGCGACTGTTTTCACGCGTCTACTGCTTTGCTGGAAAACCTCATGACATGAAATCCCTTTGCTTGGTAGATTAAACTAAATTCTGGTTTTGAACTTTGAACGCAAACTCAAGCTTGCAAAAGCATAGTTTTCTGAGCGAACTTAAACTGTCTAAGATGACAAAAATCTAAAACTGGTGACTCAATGGGACAGAGCGTTTGAACTTTACCGTTCATTCAAGATTTAAGAGATCAGTCGTGAACCACTACAAGGGAAATAAGCAGACCCTGATTTAGTCCACTGTTTCCAAGGAATTTAGAAAGCTAGTGTCGTAATTCAAAAGCTCATAACTCAAGCCTCCCCAGGATTTAATTTCGGACGGGCGATTAGTCAGATGTCAATGCTTAGACATTGAAAAATTACTTCAGACAAATATTTTCTTACTTAAAAGTGCTTCAAGTCAGAATTTGTATTACTTAAGACATTGAAAAATTACTTCAGACAAATATTTTCTTACTTAAAAGTGCTTCAAGTCAGAATTTGTATTACTTACGATTTCCCTTAGTCAATATTTTTTCTATCTTAAAAACTTCTAAAGGGTTGATTTAAAAAAAAAAAAACGAGTTCTCCCCAAAACGTAAAATTTCCACGGAATTGTATGAGGAACCAAATAAATTGACGATGCTTGAATGTTAAGTCTTTCAACCCATTTCTTTCTCTTCATGTTTCACTCCATAAACTTTCTTCAAATTCCTATATACCCAAGAATTTTGTTAAATGTCCAAGTTCGACTCCACCAGAAATTTTCTGAAAATGATAGTTTCTCTTTTTTAAAAAAAAAATTCTAAAATAAGAATCCCTTCAATGAAACAAGAAATTCCTATTCAAAGCATTCCATCACTCTTTCTACTTCAAATACTCTCTTTGTAAATCTAAGGAGGTGTTTTTGTTTTAGGTTTTTTTTTTTTAATATTCATATATTTTTCCCACTAACTTTAGAAGATATTTTCCCGAAATGTATGTACTTATACGATAGTAAAACATCATACAACTGCTCGATGTTCAATTCACTTCACGCTGTCTTAAGGATGTTCTTTCATTTTCTCATAACACATAGACATGTTATTTTTCTTCCCATTCACTTCAAAGACTTGAGATCATCTTAATCGAGTCCTTTGAGAAAAACTTTCATAGAAAAGCATAAATGTAATGAAAATGTCAGTTTTCTTAAAGAAATCATAAGAATAAGAATTTTTTTTTTTACTGAAACAAGTTTCCCCTGTTCAAAGCATTAAGTGGCTCTTTTCGCATCAAATTCTGCATTTCCTCATGTAAACTTTATTCTTTTTCTACTTCATATCGTCGTTCGTTTCTTGTTTTTCCCTATGTAACTCAAAACTTCTTTTCTTAATCCATTTTTCATAAAGTATCATTCTTTTAAGTTGATTTTCTCCCCCCCCCTCTCTCTCTCTCTCTCTCTTTTTTAAATGCATTCCTAAGTTCATATTGAGAAGGGTTTAAATTTTGATTGAAAGATCGTTTTAGGAAAAGTTGAAAACTGATAATGTTCGTTTCGGAAAAGTACATTCTCATACAGGGTTAAAAAAATGGAACACTTCATATTTTCTTAGGGGCGGTTTTGATGAAACACGTTTCACTAAAAACAGTGAAATTCCTATTGAATAACATGGGGAACTATGAAATTTAAGAAGCACGTTTTCGTTCAAGGAATATATTTTAAAAGGTCTATATTCGATTCAGTTGAAAACGATTCTGGTAGAAAACAGAATGCAGAAAAAACAGTCACAGCAAGTTCCTGAAAGTTGAAAATAGATGAGGTTGAAATTTGGAAAAATGTCTAAGGAAAGAAATTGTTATAAAACACAGACTGTTTAGTTTTCCCAGGCTAGGGGTCTTCAGTGAGAGCGCTTCTTCTTTTTCAACCCAAAGAATGAAGCGAGTCAGTTTGAAACATTTCAAACTCCCCGAAAATAAGCCGTGTACTCTGGTTTCGACTCAATACTGTAAAGCATTGCTCACAGACCAGTCGGAATTCCGCCTCAATTGGTTGCCTAATGGAAAACCTTAGACCCCTTACCAATAACAATTCCCAAATATCCTTAAGAAAAGTCTAGCAAAAAAAGCACTAGTCCCCCATTAAATCAATGGCATTCATTCTCTTACTGTTTTAAACATTTCAAAAAAGAAGTTTACATTCTCACTTTTACTTTAAAAATCTTGAAAGCTTAAATTTTGACCCATTTCAAAAAAAAAAAAAAAAAATTCACTTAAAATTTAATTTAAAAAAACAATAATTACTCTTTAAATTTATGTCTTAAAACTAAAAAAATATTTACGCTTAATATTTCAATAAATAATAAATATTCACAAACCCATCTTCTACCTTGCCCATTTAAAAAAAAAAAAAATTCTGAATTTATATAATCGAAATCATTACTTCTCCAAGTAGTTCTTTTCCCCTGATTGTAGAGAGGAACTCTTCTGAAATCTTCACTTTTCCACATATGTTCATAAAAGCTTGAGCTACTTCCTTAGGATTCAACAAGGCCACAGCGTTCACGAAACTTGAAATCGCTTTCCTGTTCCACTCAGTAGTTAGGCATGGAGGATGCATCTGAATAGGTGGAAGTACTTCAGAAATGCATTCGCGACGTCTACATAAGTGTCTAAGTTCACACTCCTCAATCGATGTATTTTGAAACTTTCGGGATTCTCCGAGCACGATTTTCTGGAATTCTGAACCCATTAACAATTCCAGGATGCTGTCCCACACGCCATCCAAAATGATTTGGAGTTTCTTACACTGCTTTTTGGTTAATGCAACTCCTGTTAAGTGAAAAATCCTGAAACAGAATTTGAAAGACTTGAAGACTTCTTACTTTATTTAAACTTAGAACAGAACTAAAATTCACTAAGCGTTTCCTTTGCATACTGTGACTAATGCATGACCCTTATCACAACACGTGTTGGTGTGTCACCCACCATGCGTCAGCGCTTCACGGTGACTGTTTCCTTATCTGTTCATCTCTCAACGAACATACTATCGACTCTAATCAGACAAAGCTTATTTTCAGGTAAATTCTTAGAGAAAAACGAAAGGACTTCATTATAATTAATTTTCATATCCAGAGAGAATAAAACTAAAATGTATTCGGTAAGAAATTCTTCATGGTTGAATTTTCCACAAAAGGAATACGGAAAGCGAAATAATTTAATCAGGCACCCTGAAAGAATTCATCTCAGAATTAAAACCGCTTTTGAAAAAAAAAAAACCCAGTAAACTATAGAATACTTTGTTCTTCACATAAAGAAAACACACTGTAAGATTTCAATATTCCCTTTTTTCTTGAAATTTCTCACACGTAATAACTAAGATCAACTGAGTCCAGAAATGCTTCGTCTACTTTAGTATTTCGATTCCGAGGGAGTTCTTCCCGATACTGTTAAGATATTTTCTCAAAATCCAGTTGTAAAATAATTTTGGTCATGTTTATTTGATTGTCGTTGTCGGAGATTTCCAATCCGTTCATATCCACCATGTCATATACTGTGTCCCCGAGAGTTTCTTCAAGCAGAAAAGAGCCTTCATTTCACAGAAATTCTTCTTTTGGTGTTCGTAATGTTTCCAAAGTCAAGCTATTTTTTTTCCAATGCTTTCTTAATTAAAGCTGAAAACGAAATGGATCGAAGAAACGTCTGTTGTATGACTCTTAACATAGTAGATTTCTTATCACCCACTTTAGTCCAATGTTCGCCGCACAGAGAAATTTCAGATTTCAAAATTTCACCATCCTGACCCATTTTTTTGTGAGTGAAATCCAATACATGGTGAAAATCTCGACTTATGCATTCCTTTGAGTGGGGAATCGCTCTCATGAAAGGGGGCAACGGTTAAAATCGACATTGATTAAAATTGGAGAGAGGAAAAATATGAGAATTGAATAAATAATGCATAGACGGGATTCCCGAAAACAAAAAATATAAGTTTTATATAAAAAAAAAATTCCATGAAAAATATTGGAGGGCGAATGATATCTCACATCGGTCTTCCACTCCTCCCAAAATTTAACGAAGTCCATTAAATCTCTGTTGTCAGTACACGTATTTGTTTAATTTTGGGTGGAATGGATGACGATGTGAGATATCATTCGCCCTCCAATATTTTTCATGGATTTTTTTTTTTTTATATAAAACTTATACTTTTTATGTTTTCGGGAATCCCGTCTATGCATTATTTATTCAATTCTCATATTTTTCCTCTCTCCAATTTTAATCAATGTCGATTTTAACCGTTGCCCCCTTTCATGAGAGCGATTCCCCACTCAAAGGAATGCATAAGTCGAGATTTTCACCATGTATTGGATTTCACTCAGAAAAAAGTGGGTCAGGATGGTGAAATTTTGAAATCTGAAATTTCTCTGTGCGGCGAACATTGGACTAAAGTGGGTGATAAGAAATGTACTATGTTAAAAGTCATACAACAGACGTTTCTTCGATCCATTTCGTTTTCAGCTTTAATTAAGAAAGCATTGGAAAAAAATAATTTGACTTTGGAAACATTACGAACACCAAAAGAAGAATTTCTGTGAAATGAAGGCTCTTTTCTGCTTGAAGAAACTCTCGGGGACACAGTGTATGACATGGTGGATATGAACGGATTGGAAATCTCCGACAACGACAATCAAATAAACATGACCAAAATTATTTTACAACTGGATTTTGAGAAAATATCTTAACAGTATCGGGAAGAACTCCTCGGAATCGAAATACTAAAGTAGACGAAGCATTTCTGGACTCAGTTGATCTTAGTTATTACGTGTGAGAAATTTTAAGAAAAAAGGGAATATTGAAATCTTACAGTGTGTTTTCTTTATGTGAAGAACAAAGTATTCTATAGTTTACTGGGGTTTTTTTTTCAAAAGCGGTTTTAGTTCTGAGATGAATTCTTTCAGGGTGCCTGATTAAATTATTTCGCTTTCCGTATTCCTTTTGTGGAAAATTCAACCATGAAGAATTTCTTACCGAATACATTTTAGTTTTATTCTCTCTGGATATGAAAATTAATTATAATGAAGTCCTTTCGTTTTTCTCTAAGAATTTACCTGAAAATAAGCTTTGTCTGATTAGAGTCGATAGTATGTTCGTTGAGAGATGAACAGATAAGGAAACAGTCACCGTGAAGCGCTGACGCATGGTGACACACCAACACGTGTTGTGATAAGGGTCATGCATTAGTCACAGTATGCAAAGGAAACGCTTAGTGAATTTTAGTTCTGTTCTAAGTTTAAATAAAGTAAGAAGTCTTCAAGTCTTTCAAATTCTGTTTCAGGATTTTTCACTTAACAGGAGTTGCATTAACCAAAAAGCAGTGTAAGAAACTCCAAATCATTTTGGATGGCGTGTGGGACAGCATCCTGGAATTGTTTATGGGTTCAGAATTCCAGAAAATCGTGCTCGGAGAATCCCGAAAGTTTCAAAATACAACGATTGAGGAGTGTGAACTTAGACACATATGTAGACGTCGCGAATGCATTTCTGAAGTACTTCCACCTATTCAGATGCATCCTCCATGCCTAACTACTGAGTGGAACAGGAAAGCGATTTCAAGTTTCGTGAACGCTGTGGCCTTGTTGAATCCTAAGGAAGTAGCTCAAGCTTTATGAACATATGTGGAAAAGTGAAGATTTCAGAAGAGTTCCTCTCTACAATCAGGGGAAAAGAACTACTTGGAGAAGTAATGATTTCGATTATATAAATTCAGAATTTTTTTTTTTTAAATGGGCAAGGTAGAAGATGGGTTTGTGAATATTTATTATTTATTGAAATATTAAGCGTAAATATTTTTTTAGTTTTAAGACATAAATTTAAAGAGTAATTATTGTTTTTTTTAAATTAAATTTTAAGTGAATTTTTTTTTGAAATGGGTCAAAATTTAAGCTTTCAAGATTTTTAAAGTAAAAGTGAGAATGTAAACTTCTTTTTTGAAATGTTTAAAACAGTAAGAGAATGAATGCCATTGATTTAATGGGGGACTAGTGCTTTTTTTGCTAGACTTTTCTTAAGGATATTTGGGAATTGTTATTGGTAAGGGGTCTAAGGTTTTCCATTAGGCAACCAATTGAGGCGGAATTCCGACTGGTCTGTGAGCAATGCTTTACAGTATTGAGTCGAAACCAGAGTACACGGCTTATTTTCGGGGAGTTTGAAATGTTTCAAACTGACTCGCTTCATTCTTTGGGTTGAAAAAGAAGAAGCGCTCTCACTGAAGACCCCTAGCCTGGGAAAACTAAACAGTCTGTGTTTTATAACAATTTCTTTCCTTAGACATTTTTCCAAATTTCAACCTCATCTATTTTCAACTTTCAGGAACTTGCTGTGACTGTTTTTTCTGCATTCTGTTTTCTACCAGAATCGTTTTCAACTGAATCGAATATAGACCTTTTAAAATATTTTCCTTGAACGAAAACGTGCTTCTTAAATTTCATAGTTCCCCATGTTATTCAATGGGAATTTCACTGTTTTTAGTGAAACGTGTTTCATCAAAACCGCCCCTAAGAAAATATGAAGTGTTCCATTTTTTAAC
Source organism: Macrothele yani (assembly GCA_039090855.1). Lineage (NCBI taxonomy): Eukaryota > Metazoa > Arthropoda > Arachnida > Araneae > Macrothelidae > Macrothele > Macrothele yani. Next base: position 63,754,479 of record CM076999.1, on the reverse strand, counting down.
CCTATATGAGAATGTACTTTTCCGAAACGAACATTATCAGTTTTCAACTTTTCCTAAAACGATCTTTCAATCAAAATTTAAACCCTTCTCAATATGAACTTAGGAATGCATTTAAAAAGAGAGAGAGAGAGAGAGAGAGAGAGAGAGAGAGAGAGAGAGAAAATCAACTTAAAAGAATGATACTTTATGAAAAATGGATTAAGAAAAGAAGTTTTGAGTTACATAGGGAAAAACAAGAAACGAACGACGATATGAAGTAGAAAAAGAATAAAGTTTACATGAGGAAATACAGAATTTGATGCGAAAAGAGCCACTTAATGCTTTGAACAGGGGAAACTTGTTTCAGTAAAAAAAAAAAATCTTATTCTTATGATTTCTTTAAGAAAACTGAAATTTTCATTACATTTATGCTTTTCTATGAAAGTTTTTCTCAAAGGACTCGATTAAGATGATCTCAAGTCTTTGAAGTGAATGAGAAGAAAAATAACATGTCTATGTGTTATGAGAAAATGAAAGAATATCCTTAAGACAGCGTGAAGTGAATTGAACATCAAGATGTTTACAATCGTATAAGTACATACATTTCGGGAAAATATCTTCTAAAGTTAGAGGGAAAGATATATGAATATTAAAAAAAACAACCTAAAACAAAAACACCTCCTTAGATTTACAAAGAGAGTATTTGAAGTAGAAAGAGTGATGGAATGCTTTGAATAGGAATTTCTTGTTTCATTGAAGGGATTCTTATTTTGGAATTTTTTTTAAAAAGAGAAACTATCATTTTCAGAAAATTTCTGGTGGAGTCGAACTTGGACATTTAACAAAATTCTTGGGTATATACGAATTTGAAGAAAGTTTATGGAGTGAAACATGAAGAGAAAGAAATGGGTTGAAAGACTTAACATTCATGCTTCGTCAATTTATTTGGTTCCTCATACAATTCTGTGGAAATTTTACGTTTTGGGGAGAACTCGTTTTTTTTTCAAAATCAACCCTTTAGAAGTTTTTAAGATAGAAAAAATATTGACTAAGGGAAATCGTAAGTAATACAAATTCTGACTTGAAGCACTTTTAAGTAAGAAAATATTTGTCTGAAGTAATTTTTCAATGTCTTAAGTAATACAAATTCTGACTTGAAGCACTTTTAAGTAAGAAAATATTTGTCTGAAGTAATTTTTCAATGTCTAAGCATTGACATCTGACTAATCGCCCGTCCGAAATTAAATCCTGGGGAGGCTTGAGTTATGAGCTTTTGAATTACGACACTAGCTTTCTACCTTCCTTGGAAACAGTGGACTAAATCAGGGTCTGCTTATTTCCCTTGTAGTGGTTCACGACTGATCTTTTAAATCTTGAATGAACGGTAAAGTTCAAACGCTCTGTCCCATTGAGTCACCAGTTTTAGATTTTTGTCATCTTAGACAGTTTAAGTTCGCTCAGAAAACTATGCTTTTGCAAGCTTGAGTTTGCGTTCAAAGGTTCAAAACCAGAATTTAGTTTAATCTACCAAGCAAAGGGATTTCATGTCATGAGGTTTTCCAGCAAAGCAGTAGACGCGTGAAAACAGTCGCACAAGATAGTCATTTTCCGGTAGAAGAAGGGAGATTCCAAAGTTAATTTCTTGGGGGAAAGCGTAAAAACACTCTTCGTTCACTGGAGAGAGCGTAAAAACACTCTTCGTTCACTGGATAGAGCGTAAAAACACTCTTCTTTCACTGGATTGAGCGTAAAAACACTCTTCTTTCACTGGATTGAGCGTAAAAACACTCTTCTTTCATGTTTTAATTTAAACCTCGAGGAATTAGTATCTAACTATGTAAAGGAAGTTCTAAAGATTTAGGGGCATTTACACTAAAATCCTACAATGACTTTATTTGAAATAGTGAAGAATCGGCCTTAGAGACTAAAATACATCTGAAGATTTTAGACACATTTCTGTTCAAAAGTAAAGTCTAATGGAAAAATAAGAGCAATTAAATCGATAGAAAAAGATTGATAGGTTGAATCAGAAAAAAAAAAAAAAAAAACTAAGAAAAAAAAGAAGTTTCATAAAAATAAACCGAAGTTTTAAGAATCATACAACACTGAATAGAAGGAAAAACATAATAAGTAAAATAAGGGGAATACGATATTTTCACTATGAGAGTTTTGAAACATTTGCTTTTCTTACGAATTAGTAAAACGTGAAATAAAAATGTTTAGAGGAAGTATGGACTTAGTCGCAATGTCTCCAGAATGAAAGCTTTATCTGCTGAGACAATGAATAAAAAATACGATAATGAAAACCTAATTGAAACGAAAGAAAAGGTCAATGAAACTAAACGTCTAAAGAAAAAATACGGCAGGCACAGAAGTTAAAAATGATGGGACCGATACGGGAGAACTGGACATTTAGTGGAAGAAATATACGCGAAGTTTTTAAACATCTCAATTTAAAGCGAACTCAATGAGGGAAAGGAATGAGATTGGGGAAGTTCTTATTAACTTTGATCAGGTGAGGAAACAATAAAAATTTAGTTATACATGAAATAAAGTAAAAAAAAAATAGCTAGTTTAAGAATATGGTTTTTGGTGAAAGTAGGAAATTTTAGTTGAAATGTCATGACCAGCATTTCGAAAAGAAATAGATTGAGTCGATATGTATGGAAAAGAAGTAAGAATTTCTTTATTTTCGCTATGGGGGTGGGGAATAACTGCTTTTCTGATGAGTTAGTAAAACGTTAAAAAAATAATGTTTATGGGATGAACGGAATCACTAGCTTTGCCTCTACAATGAATGTTTTTTCGAAGCCCAAAGAATACAAATTTTATCGTAAGAAAAAAGGTTTTAGATTGTATGTCTTGACAATGAATGCTTTCTTATTGGGACAGTTAACGAAAAGTATAGCAAACTAGGAAAGAATAAAAAAATGCATATTTGATTACATGCAAAGCTTTGAGGAATATTTTTAAGCAAGTTTGAAAATATGCTATACAAGGAAACAAAAATCTGATGACTTGCTACATATAAAATAATCGTTTTGTTGAAATGAAATGGAAAAAAAAAGAGTCCAAATAAATGGAGTCACAAGTTTGACCAAGTAAGAAAACAATTACTGACATACTGAAAAGTTTTACGAAATTTCAAAAAAAAAAAAAAGATGAAGTAAAATAGCGAAATTGGGAAGCTATAATGATATGCGAAATAAAGTAAGAAAATATTGTTTCATCAGAATTTTAACTGTGAAAGACCTGTAGAGTTCTTGAACACACGAAAAAATTACGAGAAAATAATATTGCAAAGGCGAAACACTCAGAATTAGCATGAAGTCATTTAACAAAAAAAAAAAAAAAAAAAAATGACAAAGTCCAATAATTACTGCGAACAGGACCGAAATCGTTTCTAAAGAAGCATTTCCTCGTCTCATGATCTGTAATAAAATTGAATAAAGGAAAAAGAAAAGTTCCCCAGAAAATTCATTACATCTACACGAAAAAACTCCCTCAAAACATACAAAAAATATAAAAAAATCATGATGAAATAACGTAAAAGTTATAAAAAAGAAAAGAGCTGGAATACATAGTACATGAAAATACGACTAGAAAAAAAAATATTGGAAGGGCGAAAGACTCAGAATTAACATGTCTACATTTCCGCTTGATTTCCCAAAAATTTTGTCAAAGTCCAATAGTTACTGCGAACAGGAACGAAATCGTTTCTAAAGAAGCATTTCCCCGTCTCATGGTCTGAAATAAAATGAAATGTATGAAAAAGAAAACTTCCCAAGAAAATTCATTACATCTACACGAAAAAACTCCCTCAAAACATACAAAAAATATATAAAAAAAACCCATGAAGAAATAATGTAAAAGTAATGAAAAAAATAGAGTGAATACGTAGTACACGAGCCCATTGACCAATTTTTTGAAACCAAATCATCGTGAGTTAGGACATTGCTAAGACCATTAGAGCATTTTTACTCCATTGGAAAGAAAATTCCCCAGCATCGTTACGTAAAAATTTCCTCCGGTGGAAAATAACATCGAAGAGGAGGAAGAATCCCGCTTGAAAACCACTGGAATAAATACAAAAAATCCTAACGGACCCACTCGGTTGTTGCCATCCCTCAAAATCAAAGATCCATCGAAAGTTCCAAAAAGCACCGCTAGGGGGCAGCACATCGAGTTGACATCCCCCTATATCCACCCCCTTTCCCACTCGATCGTTGCCATCCCTCAAAAACAAAGATTCATTTAAAGTTCCAAGAAGCACCGCTATGGGGCAGCACATCATGGGGGCGATCGCGTGACAAAAATTCTGACTCGGGGGCAGCACATCGAGTTGACATCCCCCTATATCCACCCCTTTCCCTCTCGATCGTTGCCATCCCTCAAAAACAAAGTTCCATTGAAAGTTCCAAGAAGCACCGCTAGGGGGCAGCACATCATGGGGACGATCACGTGACAAAAATTCTGACTCGGGGACAGCCTCGTGGGCAGCCGGGGACAGCCTTGTGGACAGCCAATGTTAAGTCTATGGAGGGCTGCCCCTGCAACAGAACCTGCCCTTTTCCTCTACTCATAACTGTACCTCTCTCCGTTCGCAAGTTATTCCAGGCTAACGGGACTTTCCTATGCACCCTGTATATTCGATTTCAAAGATTTGTTGCCCCCCCCCCCGCATACATGCTGGCGTCGATAACGCCTGTGCTAGTCTTCGGAGCGCCAGGCCACTTCTTTTTCAATACTGCACCACTGGTTTAGACAGAATGTATAGATATAGAATAGAAGCCAAATGAAACAGTACACAGGAATATGAAATATGAATGGATGCTTCTAGGCATTATTACACTGAGTAGTCTAATAATTTGTCATAGTACTTGTACTACTATATTTCTGAGTAGAACCTCTGGGCTCTTCCACAAGCACTCTGAAGGGTTATGAAGGAATGTTTGATCCCGATGCACTTGGTGCTACATTTATGTAACCTAATAGGGCGAGTCCAAGTCAAATAAACCAAATAGGAATTAATTTTTTGTTCGATTAATTGAATTTTTTTTTTTTTTTTGCATAGGTGCGTGAATATTGTACTTTGAAATGGGATTTTTATCACTTTGCATTTTAAATTCATAATCGCTTTTCCATTAGTGTCTCATAGAGCGTTTTCGGTGAAAATCGACATCTGCAATAACTCTCTCTTCTTTCATGATATATATATATATTTTTTTTGAGTGGAGGTTTAGAGGTTTAACGACCATCGTGAGCAACGCAATATGGGCTATAAGCAGTCGCCCGTCCCTAATTTAGGGTAAATGGTTCCAGGGAAGGGAGAGAGCCAGTGTCGTAAGACAAACACAACATCCATGACTCGCCGGGATTCGAACCCGGACCCCTTTCGGACGAACGATCAGAGGCCATCGCTTAGACCACTGCGCCACAGGAGAGGCCCCATGATATTTGATATATTGTAATAGGACAAAATACATTTGTTTCAACATGAAACGAATTTCATGTCTTGTCATTCAAATTAGTGAGCTAAAAGTTAATTTGGCCGTCCCGGTGGCGCAGTGGTCTAGGCGATGGTCTCTGATCATTCGTCCGAATGGGGTCCGGGTTCGAATCCCGGTGAGGCATGGATGTTGTGTTTGTCTTACGGCACTGGCTCTCTCCCTTCCCTGGAACCAGTGACCCTAAATTAGGGATGGGCGACTGCTTATAGCCCATTGAGTTGCTCACGGTGGTCGTTAAACCTTCAATCAAAAAAAAAAAAAAAAAAAAAAAAAGTTAATTGGAAATGTTACAGTGATATTTCGAAAAAAAGAAAACTTTTTAACTTACAAAAATTGTTTAACCTTTAAACATTCTAAGAAGGAAAAACAGACTCTGATTTTAACATTTGTTTCCAATTAGATATATTTTACAATCTAATTGAAAGATGATCATCATGTTTGGAAACTGGGACATGCCTATTTCATTTTCTGTAGGCCTCTAGACATGTCAAGGTTTCAAAAAGTTGCCATTTTAAGGTGGACGTCAAGTAATTTTACTTCCTATACTTCCAATGGAAAAACGTTTGTACACATTTCCTTCACAATTAGTGTGTTCCCAAGGATGAAAATTTGAACATCGATTAAAATGACTTCATGTTATAACTTGGAATACTTAATTTTTTCTAAAACTAATCATAATTATATTAAAAACCAATAACATTTCCTTTGGTGGTGTTGAAACCAGAAAAAGGATGGCGCGACCTGTACTTTGATGACGTCAGTACAAACAAATGTTGGATTGCATAATTATGAAAATATTAAGTATTCCAAGTTATAAAATGAAGCTATTTTAATCGATGTTCAAATTTTCATCCTTGGGAACGCATTAATTGTGAAGAAAATGTGTACAGAAGTTTTTCCATTGGAAGTATAGGAAGCAAAATTACTTAACGTCCACCTTAAGCCTAATTTTCTCCACTAAGACTGGTTGAATTTTGGAGATTCTGTGAAATTATTTGGGGGGGGGGGTCGACCACCGTGAGCAACTCAATGGGATATTTAGGGTCACTGGTTCCAGGAAAGAGAGAGAGAGAGAGAGAGAGAGCTAGTGTCCCATGTCAAACACAACATCCATTCCTCACCGGATTTGAACCCGGGCAAATATCGGAGGAATAGTTTTCAAGCCAGCGCTTACATCACAGCACCACCGAGGCTGCGAAATTAAATTTAATTTTCATTATTTTTCAATGAAATTTATTTTCAGTTTCGAGTTACTGCAAAGCGCTGCAGTTCGGTCCGGTACAGTCCGAAGCGCCTGTTCCTTTTATCGTTGTCACACCCCATCATGAATTTAAACGGAGCAATGTCGGGTTTATATCACTCACTGGCATACGTTTTTAGAATAGGCGCTAAACGATGCCGCGGAATCGGACGGGATTCGCTGCGAAACGATGGTGTTGTGGGTGGCATCCAGTGTCGCTGCAACAGTGGACACCATGCCAGAGGAATTGATGGAATCAACAGCATTGTGTGGCTAAATGTTGTTGCACCACGAGGCTGGACTTCCGAATCGGAATGCTTTCAAGTAGTTCCCGATTTCCAGTGCATCGTTCCGCTTTGTTTACATAGAACCTGATCATACCCAACGTGAAAGAAAGTAGTTCACGATGAATTTTATAAGGATTTTTTTAGAATTTCGTTATAATACACGCCTCAAGGCTATTTTTATTTGTAAATGTATTTTATGATAGAAATATATCAAATAATAGTACTAAGTTTTTTTGTTATTTTTTTATCTGGAGTTAGCGTGTTTTTCATGCGAAGCCATAAAAAACACGCTAGTTCCGGATAAAAAAATAACAAAGAAACTAGACACTAAAATGCTTAAACTTTTAAACACTCAGCTTTTGTTCGGGAGGTCAAAGTGTAGCCTCTTTGACTTCTTGAGCAAAAGTTTGAAATGGCTTCGCTTAAAAAATTGACGCTTCATTTTAATATTTTTTAGAATCCAATTGAAAAGCTCTCAAACAAAATCTGAGAAGCCATACTTCCCAATCGGAAGAAATATTGGCCTGTAGCCTAATGGAATGTTTGTTCCAACGATTTTGCAAAAAACAAAATTTATATTCATTTGAGCAGTTCATTGAAATACTTCCTTCTACGGAGTGGAAAAAAATGAATGTAGGACACATTAATTTCGTGTTATTACATCACATTAAAAGCCCGTGGCATTAGGATTTTTTATGGAATTATGATGTGTAAATCAGTGATATGAAATAACTGTATTATTATTTTCCATAATAAAGTAATTTCCATTACGATAAGATTTATTTAATTGAAAATAGTAATAAAAATTCCATATCATATCGTGAACTACTTTCTTTTACGTTGGATGGGATCAGGTTCTATGTAAACAAAGCGGAACGATACACTCGAAATCGGAAACAATTTGAAAGCGTTTAGATTCGGAAGACCAACTGTATCACGATATTGGGAATGAGTGTTAATACAAAATACAACCCTTTTTTTAACGGCTTCAAAATTATTTTATATTGTCACCAATCTAGGAAAAGCTTAATATTTCCGAACAGAATGAATTTCATTGGTAAACTTTTTTATAATTGGATGCGTCCGATTTCTAAATGATTACCACACCATGTTCTTTCATTGTCATATGACGCAATTTTAAATTACAATTTTTTTTTGTATCTCGCTAAATCTTACACAGGTGACGTTAAGCAAGCTAAAAGGAAATTACTTAAAGTTCTTCTAAACTAAAATGTTTTATTCCCTATTCTACACTCAAATGCTATTTGCATCTGCCAGATCGTGTCTGCGTTATTACTGTTTTTGAGCGCGCTTTCTTTTCTTTAATGCGTGTAGTCTGGCTTCTTCTTTCGCCTCTCTTACCAAAGCCTTCTTCCTCTCCTGCATGAGCCCTCGGAGGTTTCTGCGGGCCCTTTGGAACCCCTCCAACATCCCTCTATTTGCCATAGCGACCGTGGCAGCCTTCTTTTCCTTCGCGAGCTGTTTGGCTCCTTTCCTTCTCACCGCTCTCTTGGCAGGCGGAGGGGAACAGCTACTGCTCGGTCTAGGAGGAGCTGCCCCTTTGTCCAGGCTGTGCAGCATTGAGCGAGTCAGAATAGGGCTTCTTTTTATAACACTATGGAGACTCAAAGCAGGTTCCGATGATCCACGAAGCATAGCAGCAGGATCTGTCCTTCTAATATCTGAACTGACTGCAGAATCCTGACTGGACTTCGTGCTCGCCTGGTGGTCTTCCCCTTGCCTGGTCGACTTGATGTAGATTTCTGACTGCAAAGTTGTCTTCTTGTCGTCTCCATATTGGTTGGTGACAAATATCATAACACTGCCGTTCTTCATCATTCCCTCCAAGTGCCTAAATGCGCTTCGGGATACTTCAGCGATACTATCAACAGCTGTCACTGAAAGCGGTGAAAATTTGGCATAACTTCTGGAAGCTAAATCCATGACTGATTAGGAAAGAACCAAAAAGAAAAACCACAACCTCACTACTTCAACTGATTTCTTCTTCAAAATGGTTCACTTCTATTTGAAAGTCCAACTGTTTCTTGTATCTCAGACCTCGCTTTCACGTAGCGCGTATTTTCAAACACAGCTGGCTGCTTGTTTGCAGATGTGTTAAGTGAAGTTACAAGCGCGTGTAGTTAGGCGCCATGAAGCTACGACAGACACAGAAGGAAAAGTGCTAACAGATATGATTTATATGATTACACCTTTTCTATTCTTCAATTTAATTACATGAGTGATGCATATCTATCAAGAGAAAATTTGCTTACCACCTGCAGCTCTTCCATGTTAAAAGTACCCTAATTCAGTAAAATGATTGCCAGCTTTTTAAGACTATTTAAAGTTTTCATTAATATGAAAGAAACAAAACTAGTTGCATTGAGCTAATCTTGATTTAAATTTACGATCTCAAGCAAAGTAGAATCAAACAGGAAAGATGACATCAAACTCTCGAGTGATACAACTTTAGGAAACGTCACATATTGGAGAAGTGTACATAAAGAACATAACAAAGCATAATCTTTCAACTGAATTTTGGAGCAAGACAGTTCGAAAGGGTTGTAACACCTACAATTTAAATAAATATTTTTTACTTAGAACTACGTCTAACTCCGCCGATAGTATGGGGCGAGTTACGATCGACCGCCTGTGACAAAAATAGTTCCCAATTGACTTAGAACTACGTCTAACTCCGCCGATAGTATGGGGCGAGTTACGGCCGACCGCCTGTGACAAAAATAGTTCCCAATTGAAATCATTATAGCGTAAAAAATGCGTGACGCACACTAATCGTGTTAGCATATTCATAAACAGCATGGAGTCCGATTTGTACTGCGCAATACACCGTGCACGCGACGCTCCCCCTGCGCGGGGGAGATGATGCAATATTTCCGGATGTGCCGTTTGACTCAGTCTATCTCGGCAACCGTTAGCGCAACACGACTGGGCGTGGTACCGTTTTAAAGCTCTCGACAAGATCTATTCAAATATATAAGAAAATATCGCAGTGGTTTAAACTAAAATCTAAAAAAAAATGTTTTCGTGTGAAGTGCTTAACATTTTCGACAATGCCCCGGAATTCGCAGAATGAACGCAAGCAAAAGTGGCGAAAATCAAAACGAGAGGCAAGAGCACGTGGTGAGGATGCAAACTCGACTAGCTCATTGAAATATCCGATCTGCAAGTCGTAGTCCTATGTTCCAACCTGACGGCTCAATCAGAACTGAGCCTTCCTGCTTTTCATTTAATAAGGTCTTTATTTTATTTGGGGATTTAAAGGCCACCGCATGCAACTCAATGGGCTATAAGCAGTTGTTCGTCCCTAATTTCGGGCCACTGACCCCAGGGAATGGAAAGAGACAAGGCCGTAAAACAAACACACAATCCATACCTTATTCGGGATTCGAACCCGGACTCGTCTCGGGTGGATAATCGGAAGCCAGTGCTTAGATCACTGCGCTACCATGTCCCAAGTTCTCGAGGAAAAGAGACTTAGATTTACAATATTTCTTTTTGTACGAGGTTTCCTAATCTTCCATGCTTCCAAACCCTTTGAGAACCTTCACATAATCTTCCATGCTTCCAAACCCTTTGAGACCCTTTCCATAATTTTCCATGCTTCCAAACCCTTTGAGACCCTTCCCATAGTCTTCCATGCTTCCAAACCCTTTTGAGACCCTTTCCATAATCTTCCATGCTTCCAAACCCTTTGAGACCCTTCCCATAATCTCCCATGCTTCAAACCCCTTTGAGAAAACGAATCACACAATCCCAAGAATTACTGCCATCGTAACGCAATTTTCCCATTTCGATTCAATTTCATATTCTGATAAATTTCACATGCAGTTAAGTCGAATTCCACATTAGAAAGTCACTAGATCATCTCAAAAATATTCGTTAAATAGACAATTAGCTATGTGGAAACTAATGCATTTATTTTTAATTGTATTGCATACAATTAAAATAATGCATTTATTTTTAATTGTATGCAATATACGCAGTGCAATCATAAAGAATAATATAAAATCAACTTACCGTTAAAACAGTCATTACCTTCAGCTGTAATGTGCATGCCACTACTTAATGCCCGAAGCGTGACTCTCTATGAAATAGTTGCCGAGGCTTATTACTCTCAGTACTCGCTGCCCACTTAAAATATCTGGGTCAGAGTTACGCTTCTTTGAGTGCTGGTGTTCCTGTCGTTTGCAGCCTTATCTGATAAATGGGGAGTCAAAATTTATCTTTTAGTTAGCAGGTTGTGTCCTACATCATTTTAAAATCTGAGGATCCAACAACTATTAGCGAATAGAAACCGAATATGAATTTAAGAATGGCATGGTTAGCCGCTGTTCTGGCGTGAATGGAAGAAGGTGGAAAAGGAACGATCGAGCATCATCCTTAACGCAATCAAGATTCAAAAAAATGAAATGCTTCTCCTCTTTGCGATCCTAAAAGGAGCACCACTGTATTTGTTTTTAAAACGTGCGATTCTGTTGTTTTAGTCGTTTCGGTACGAAACGCTAAAAGTTCACTACATAATAGAACATTTCTTCCAACAGAAAAGACATTGAGAAACGGATTGCAGAGTGTGTTCCGTTTCGAAAACTACATGAGCTGGCGACATTTCATATTCCAATTTCTTACTGAAAATAGAATGATCGTTAATTGGAATTATCTACATTTTGCAAATTTGTAAAATCACGAAAAACAATACCTTAGATTTCAGATACATTAGTTTCCTTTCAAAGACGCAGTTATTCATGCCATTATTTTGTCACATTTTCGATTTTCTAATGTGATTAAAAGACGTAAGCTCGATTATTTCCGTAAAAAATGAGAATTAAGAAACCACACTCATCGTTAAAAAAAGTGTTGCACCCAGAAGGAAGCAATAAACAGGAACGAAACTTGGTAGAAGTATCACGCTCGACCGCTCATGTGACGCAAGCAAACAGGAGTCGTAGCGCTGGGCCTGACAGCTGAGCCTGGCTCGTCCCGTTGCGCGTGCTTGCTATTCTGACTCGTGATGTTGTGTTGGTTGCATCCTTTTCGAGGCTGACGAGAAAGACAGGCTTCGGTGCGGAAGGGAATCTGTAAGGTCACGTGACCAAGGTAGTGCTGTTGCCTCTGCTTGGGCTGCCGAGAGCAAACGGTGACCGAGTAGAGAGCTATTTTTTCCAACACGCAGCAAATATAAGGTGGCACATCTAATCATTGCATATTAATTTCAAACTATTAGAGAATAAAACGTTCAAAAGGAACATTATTAAAATGTGAGTTCTACTGAACTTAATCGTTTAACACTACTGAATTATTTTTTTTTCGTTTTCCGTGTAGTGTGGATTTTTGCGTTTAGCCATTCCTTTAGCAAAATCGTATCAAGAGACATATTCGAAAGTTTTGTTGCTCGATTTAATGAAATTAACTATATTTTCTTCATTGTCCGTGTAGTTCATTTATTTTTCTTTTTGCCTTCATGATTTTCTAGCAACAATGAAAAGCAAATTCGTTTAATAAATAGCGTACAGAATATTAATAGCAAACGGAAAACGTCAAGCGAAATCATATTGAGGTCGAAGAAAAAGTGTTCCCTCATATACATATCTCTGGCTAAAACGTTCCTTACTAAATTAAAAAAAGTTATATTTTTTTCTTGTTCTGGAAAAAAATAATTTTTGGATATTATTGCATGTATTTTGTTTAATGGGGTTATTTCTAGGACAATGCTTCTGTACACTAAAAGTACATAATTTGGAAATAATTCCTTCTTTAAAAAATGCTTAGGATCCCTTTTAATACAAATCATGTCTGTGCATTAGTTTATTTTACTTATTTCTACTTGGGGGAAGAAAAAAAAATTAATCCTTATCTGTATATATTTCAACACTTTAAAATTATGTGACAACACATTCTGGCGCAAGCTATTTTCTTGGTAATTGAAAAAAAGTCGAATGAAGGATACTGTCACAAAAAATGCTCTCATTGTTTTGTGAAAAATTAATGCAAGAACTTTTTTCATAAAATTATTCATTTTTGTCACTATTAAATTTTCCTTTCGTTTGTAAATTCACAATTACTATAATTGAACACTGTTAGGTAAGCCAAAAATTTAAAAAAACTATTTCCATACTAGAATTTAATTCAAACTATAGCTCAGTAAACAGAATTCTTGCTCACCATTCACAGAAATTTAATTGTATTATGAGCCAATAAGCAATCTGAAATTGCAGATTTAGCGCTACTGACTAACTCTTTCATACCAGAAAATTTTAAAAATTCATCGCCATGGAGCAGGAAGCGAACCTGCATTTCCCGATTTCCATTCGAGCATGCTACCGTTACACCATCCAGGATGAGGAAGTCCCAAACATCCGAGTGATTTAATCTGAATAATCTCAGATTTTCGCCAGTCAAAGTGAGCCCTGCTTCATCGTAGCTCAGCTATTTAGAGTCAGGTCGATGCTTAGCAAATTCCCAGTTATTCAGGTAAACATTGGGGAAGAAATATTTCTTCTTATTATACATGGGAAATATATATATCTCTATAAGTAATCTGAAATCACATATTTACTGTTAACGTAACTGAAATCAAACGATCGTCAATGGAATGGAAACATGTCACCTTTCCAACAAGGAAGACGTGAAAAGTCCAACTGTCTCTGTCTGCGGGAGAGGTCATGGCAACTGTGAATCTGTTGTTTACACAGAATTTCTGTCAAAAGAGATGACCATCAATAGTGACTCATATTGCCAAACACTATTAAATTTGCGAAATTCAATTAAGGACAGATGCCGGGGTAAGTTGAGCGAAGGTGTCACTCTGCTGCCCAACAACGCTACACAGCACGGAAAACAAAGGGAATTGCTGTAGTCATTCAAGTCGGAGGTGTGGCAACGTCCACCTTACAGCCCCAACTTATCCCCATGCGGCTACCATTTGTTCGGTAAAATGAAACAGGACGTTAGTGGACAATGATTACCAACCGATGAGGCTGTGAAAAGTGCGGTCCTTAACTAGTTGCACCAAACTGGACTTTTTCTGTACAGGTATGGGAAAGTTAATCGCACGTTCCGATAAATGTTTACAGTCCTTAGGAGCCTATGTCGAAAAATGAATTAATGTTGTACCTTTAAACCAACATACATCCCTTGAGTATATCTTTGCTTGTTTGTTTTATTCAACAGTGTAACTAACTTTTTGATCCACCCTCATATTATTAAAGCACTTTGCTGCAATTCAGAAATCAAATTTTTAGTTTGCTTTAAAAATTAGCATCAACACTACATTTGGAAAAAGTATCAACTTACCTATTGACTATCAATTTGTCTTGTATCTTCAAGCGGAACGAAGTAAAAAATACTATTAAAAATAAACAAATGGGTCCATTTTTTTTACATAAATGTACCTCAAATGTCTGTTTCAAATAGTTTGAAAGAAGGAAGTCATCACAAGCTGCAACTGTATTCAGCTTCAGATTGTTTACCCTAACTTTCCTTATGTGATAGCATCTGCAACAAAGTTATAGATACATACAACAAAATAAATAAAGAATTCTTGCTAACCAATGGCAGAAATTAAGACATCTGTTTCAAATAGTTTGAATTATCACAAGTTACATCAAAATTATCTCAGTTTTAGATCCTCCAGTATGTGTTACAATCTGAATATTTTATGTATGAGTTATGTCCATTATTTTCTTTACCTAAAATCTACTTTTGTAATGTTCATACCTAACTGTGATCTACTTTTTTATAAAACATATTTGATAACACATTTTGGATTAGAGAACATTTCAACAGTATAAATAATTATTTCCCACACATTTCTAAAGGAATTGGTTAATTTTTCATAACACTTGGTTAATTTTTCATAGCACTAGGGAACTTATACATTTTGCTAACATTCTTTACTAGAAGCCAAATTTGCTCGTTATGGTAAAATTAAATTTTTACTTTCAATATACCTACTATAAATGTCAAGCTAAGCACTAGTACACACACACACACACACACACACACACCAGTGCTGAGACAGGCCGAACCCGAACCAGGTGCTGGCTGCGTATTACTTACTGGAGTTCGAGCTTGGAGGGGAAGAATTTTCTTCCTTTTTCTTTTAATGTGATTTTATATGATTTAGCACACGAGGCTTTTTTTACACTTTCAAGTTGTTAAAGAAAATTCTTCAGCAACTGGGTCTAAATGGGGAGTAGGAATTCTGCAGGGCTATCCATTCCGGGCTTGGATAACAAAATACCATATGCCATGAATTACAGGATTTCTGCCAAGGATAAGTTTTAAGAAGTATAGATAGTAAGCTGATGGAATTTTGCTCCCTACCTCAAAGGGGCAGCTCCCTGCTAATTCTATTGAGCAACATGCGACATAGTTTGTTGTGCCTCAAGATGTTTCCTGATACCCCCCCCCCAAAAAAAAAAAAAACATTTCAGGAAGAAATGAATGGTTAAAGAAATTATAGAAACATCCCTTACCCACTCTGCAGTTGAGAAAGACATCGGTTAATTGCATGGGTAGGAAAGAGTGGAAGTCTGGAAAACTTTTTAATGCCTATACAGGTTAATCATAGTTTTCGGGCTCAATCGGGCTGACATACTTCAGGTTCGGGCTCTTAAAATTGAGCCCGAACTCAGCTCTGACACACACACAGTAACACTTCAGTTAACTTCACACAGGTGTTTTTATCAAAAATTTTATGGCAATGAAGTCATAGTGGCAAGTATGAAAAATAAGAGACATTTCCTGGAATTTTTTAGTACAGTATTAAAACGTAAACAAAAATTCTACAATATTACTGCTAACATTTATTAATCTGGAAATAAGTGACATGGAACTCGTACGGGTATGGTGTCTTTGAGGGACTAGCCAGACCCCATGACGTGAAAGAGTACAGCATCATCTTCCACGGAAAGAAAATAGTCCATAGATTTTCAAATGAATTTGGACTGATGAAATCAAAACTGCTATTAAAATGAGGACCTCTGGCCCATTTTGCTGTGAAATGGCTTGGCAAATTAAGATGCATATCTTGGGATAGGAGAATATAAAAAAGGTATATCACAGGCACATTGTGTAACACGGGCAACAACTGCACAAACAATATTAGTTCCAATTTGAAAAAAAAAAAAGACACCACCAAAAATTAAATACAAATCTTCAGTACATAATGACACCACCACTCAGCATCACTATGTGAATAATATGTGATGAAGCAGAAAAATGATCGGAAATATGTTACGAGACGCTAACTGAAGTACTGCTATACGTGTATCCAAATGACAAACAAGTTTCAAATAAAATGAAACCAAATATGACATATCTTTACTTTCTAGTTTCAAAGATAACTTTTCAGAAATGTTATCTGCATTTACTACAGAAGAAAAATACATTTCAATGCTTTAACCAACCTGGCTAAACACTTTATATGCATATAAAATATTTGATAAGTTTGAACTCTTTTTCCTATCTCAGGACTTTGTGCACACTATGCACTAAGGAAAGACACGGAAAACTAAGCGTTCTGACTTTCAACTTCTTAATTTTTCTTTCACGCGATTTCAAATCATTTCGGTTATCATGTTTGGCTTTTACTAAGTTGTTCAAGAGTATTTTGCAGCTGAGGAGTTATGTTTTCCTATTTAATTTTCAAGCTACTCATACACAAAGATTCAACAGAAAATGAATAAAAAAATCTAAAATCAGAACTTTGTTTAAACGTATGCAGCAGATTTTGTATAAGACAAAGTTTGTCTTATACAAAATCTGCTGCATACATTACTTTGGTATGGCAAAAGTTGTAAGTTTCCTTTTCACTTCTATAATTTGACTTGCAGCCACTAGCACTGCGAAATCGTGGCATGGCAATTCCTCTAAAAATAATTATACCTTTTAATACAAGTGAAGAACTAGATATGAAATTTTTAATCGAAAGTAGTTCCCTATGTTTTGTACAGTTAGAATAAAATTGATCATGCAGTTTTTCAACATAATCTGTCCACACTGTTCAGACAGCTTTAGTAAATTCAATCAGACAAATGCTATATCACAGTTACATTAAGTTACGAAATTAAAAAATGTCCTCTTTAATTCAGAGACACATTACAATGTAACAGTTCAAGCATTAATTTCGTAAAGAAAGGGCTAACGATTGTTGGAGATGCAAATGTTATACAAATTACGAAGGCTAATTCCCTGAAAAGTTGCCCTGATTTCTGGTAATATTCAAGCTCTATGTGAATCGGCATTGGTAAAAAATATTAATTATTCTATTTGAAATAAGAATTCAACACCACAGAATAACTCACTTCTTTATACTTCACAATTCACGAGACATGAACAGATTTCAACACGTGTGAAACTAAGATCTACTCATTAAACCTATAACTATCACTAAAACTAAATAAAACGTTTACTAAGAATTAAACTCATATCTTCGAATTATAAAAATACCTACCTCACAAAACTATACGTGTATCCAAATGACAATAAACGGAACACTCACTCAATACAAATAACTGTGAACAAACGATGCAATGGCTGTTCAACCGATTGACTTGGCGACAGCACTAAGTTGTGCACGTGACTATTTCGCACCGTAGCCTGTCTTTCTCGTCAGCCTCGATCCTTTTCAAGTGAAGTATGCCTCGGGCGGCATCGTCTGGGTCCGGGAAGCTGCATGGTCTTATCGCCGTATTGCGCGCCATACCGGTCGTGTGAAATGGTCCAACTAAACGATTAAAGATCTAATCTAGTGCATTGTAAAGTGTGAATTAAAAAAGTACATAATAGCAACATAATTATTTCATTTATTCCTTTAACTCAAGACTACCATCAAAATTAAAAGTAGGAAATTTAGTAGAGTTATTTCCATTCCATGCCATTTGCCTTCATCATGATATACATATTACAATTCCAGATGACAGATCCTCTTTCTCATAGACTTTGTAACTTCGAAATTACAAATTTACAATTATTTGAAGGACTCATACACAGTCACAGATTACACTATTACAGACACACTGATTCACAAACGGTCACACTCACAGGCTACTCAAACAATCACTACATACAAAAGAAATTGAAAAGATACAGTGCATTTATCACAAATCACAGTTACGGTTATCCCAGGCTACAGTTACGCTTCTTATGGGAAACAATTTTAAAACCACTGAAAGCCAAAATTAGAAATTTCTAAGAATTCAGTAGAAAAAATTAGTAGCCTTCTCAAAAAAGTGGGAAAAATCAGTAGATCTCGGAAATCACAAAAATCCATCAGTAGATCAGTAGACAAGGGTCAAAATCAGTAAATCTACTGATAAATCAGTAAAACGGCAACACTGTATCACCATAGCACGCTGTTGGCGGCAGTAGATAGAACAAGGCATGCAGCAGCGACAGGAAGGGTCGCTGAGGTGACAAAAAAGACACCAGCTCGATTACTTCCGGAACTATTTGGAATTAAAAAATTTAATTTTGCAATTTCGTGCAGTTTGTAAAAACACACAAATCTATACCCATAATTTTGGGTACAGTCGTTTCGGTTTATAAAACAGAGTTGCTTATGTCATCATTTTTCCCGATTTTAGTCTTTCTGAAAAGACAAAATGACACAACTTTGATTATTTCCGGAACAAACAGAAATTGAAAAAAAAAAAAAAAAAAAAACATAGTTGACCAGGTCATGTTGCTAGAAAAACATACAAAACGATACTTTGCATTTTAGATACACTCGTTTCCTTTTGGAGATAAGGTTAACTGTGTCATCATTTTGCTCCTATTTCTTATTTCTCACGTGTCAAAGAGACACCAGCTCGATTATTTCCGGACAAACGGGAATTAAGAAAAGATAGCTGGAGAGTTCGGATAATTTGTAAACACACGAAGAACGATGCCCTGCATTTTGGATAGTGTTTAGCTTTAGAGACTGAACTGATTATGTTACCCCATTTTCAGCTTCCACACGTAACAGGAAGACACAAGTACCATTATTTCCAGGAGAAATAAAAAAAAAGTTGGTAAGTTCATGTAGTTTAGAAAAACATACAAAACGATATCCTGTATTTTAGGTACACTCGCTTCGTTTTAGATATAGAGTTTATCATGTCACCATTTAGCTGTATTTTCGCATTTCTGACGTGCCAATAAGGCATCCGCTCAATTGTTTCCGAAACTAATTGAAATTAAAACACGGTATTTGGTCATTTCGCGCAGTCTATAAAACCACACAAATCGATGTCCTGAATTTTGAACACAGTTGTTCGTTTCAGAGATATAGTTAATCATGGAATCATTTTGCTTCACAAGTTTGATTGTTCCTGGAAAACACTGGGAATTAAAAAACAATAGCTTCGCAGTTCATACAGTTTATAAAAGCACACAAAACTACGACATAAATCTTGGATACATTTTTTTTCGTTTCAGATTATCGTTTTGTCAAATTTTCGACTTTCTAAGTTTATAAAGAGGCACTAGCGTGTTTAGTTCCGGAGCAAATGGAAATTAAAAAGCCACAGTTGCCTCCTAGTTCGATAGTTTAGAAAAATACACAAAACAATGACCAGGATACAGTAATTTCTTTACAGAGAAATAGTTGATCATGGCATCATTTTGTTCCTTTTTTGCTTTTCAGGAGAAGTAACAGGAAGTAAACGAATAAAGACGTCTTGCAAAATCAATATTTCACTTGAGAAAGACTAAAAACACAGTAATCAATACTCTAAAATCTATTTGATACGCACAGAAGCCTCTTATTTCATTCTGAAGAATCTAAATTTGAAGTTTCTTCTTCACATTCTGATTGCTGCTGTTGAAACAATGTTTTCTCATTTGATAAGATGTACACTGAAGTGCCAAAAAAACTGGTACAGACGAGCGTATGCAAAATACATAGCAACGTCACCTATGCACGTACGCGGGTGCGTCCGGCAGTGCGTGTATAAAGCGATAGACATCCTTGCCAGCTGTCAGAGCTGTTTTTGGCATGAGAATGACAAGTAATAATGATTTAGGTGATTTTCAACGCGGTGTCACAGTTGGCGCTCGTGAGATGGGCCATAGTATTTCGGAGGTAGAAACGAAGTTCGGATTTTCACGGACGACCATTGCAAGGGTGTACCGTGACTACAAGAATTCCGGCAAAACCTCCAACCTACGATAACAGTGTGGCCGTAAAAAGACATTGGGTGAACGTGACCATCGTCGGCTGTCAAGAATCGTTTCACGCGATAGGCGTGCAACACTCTCGCAGATATCATCGGAATTCAGTGCTGGAGCCTCAACAAGCATCAGCGTCCGGACTGTGCAACGTACCCTGCACGATATGGGCTTTGTGAGCCGACTCCGAACTCGAGTTCCCTTGATGGGTGCACGACAGAGAGCTATGCGTCTCGCTTGGGCACGGCAACACCGCCACTGGGCACTTAATGACTGGAAACAAGTAGCCTGGTCTGACGAGTCGCATGGTGTGGCGCAAACCCCATGAAGCCATGGATCCCGCATGTCAACAGGGAACTGTACCGGCTGGTGGGGAGTCCATAATGGTATGGAGTGTGTTTAGCTGGACTTCACTTGGACCCCTGGTACGTCTACAAACGCCTGTGACCAGACAACGCTATGTGCGCATCCTTTCTGACGAGGTACACCCGTTCATGTCCTGCATTCATGCTGATGGGTTGGGCCTGTTCCAACAGAGCAATGCCCCTCTACACAAGTGTCGGGACGCCACATTATGATTAAAGGAGCATTCACCTGAGTTTAGGGTGTTGCCATTCCCACCCAAGTCCCCAAATCTGAACGTGATATAACACCTTTGGGATGCCATGCAACACGTTATCGAGCACAGGAATGCCAGACCTCGGAATACACCCGAATTGTGGAACGCTCTGCAGAAAGTATGATGTGCATTGCCTACAGCTTATTTCCAGAAGCTAGTGGAGTCCATGCCCCGTCGTATTTCTGTAGTCCTGCGCTCCCGTGGGAGACCTACCAAGTATTAGACTGGTGTACCAGTTTTTCTGGCACTTCAGTGTATTCTGTCATTTTGCAATTTCCTCTCTCTTCGAAGACGAGGAAAGAATTATTTTTGATTCGTATCTCGTCTACCTAGGAAGGAAATTTCTTCTCTGATCAGCCAAGCTGGGTTATTCAAAGCAAAGATAAACATTGGACGTTTGTGTTCCACAGGAACATCTACCAATCTTGATTCCAAAACAGGAGAAGTAAGCAGGACAAACATAATGTTCTATGCACAGTTGATTTAGGATCTGTTCATCTGGCACCTTTTGGCGGAGACGTTCGGGAAGAATCTGAATACCGATCTCCCCTCCTCTTCATTATTCCAGTTTTCTTGGCATTCTCTCATAATGCTTTGCTGTATGAAGATTTAATACTCTGAAATCAAATTTTCACTGAAAAGTCTATTTTAGATAGTTTTGTACCACTCTTAGCCAGACGATCTGCTAGTTCGTTGCCGTGCAATTCTGATGACCTTTGATCCAATGAAAATGGACCTCAGATTTAATGTTTCCTAGGATTTGTTTTATTTTAAGGACTATTTAATTTTTATTCTTAAATTGTTTAATGGCTGACAAGGCAGCCTGACAGTCAGGGTAGATGTGGATGTCTTCTGTATCACAGTTTGAGTGTCCAAGTAAGTGCCTGCTCTATTGCCACCAGTTCATTTTGGAATATCGAGGCATCTTTAGAAATCCTGAAAGTCTGAAACAGTTAGCTTTCCACTAGAGAAGACACAAAATCTAGCTCCAATTCTATTATTCCATTTAGAGCCATCACCAGTGAAGACCTAAAGAGCTGAACTTGAAACAATCCTCAAACAGCCAGAGATACTCAGTAGTGCCCCTCGCTGAATTTGGGCTAGTTTTGAATTAACAGAATTTGGACTAGTTTTCTTCTCATTCTTTTGGTGTACTGCAACCAAGCACCGCAACCATACTAAATAAGTCGTTCTATTTCACGTCTATAGATAACCTTTAGCGTACCACTCAGGACACCCATCCCTGTGACTCTATTCGTAAGTTTCGGACAACGTTGCTGAATTTTATTTCAGCGAGGAATGGCGGTAAGTTTTCTGTCAAGAGTAACTCCTAAATACGAGAGTTCTCTTACTGGCTTAATTGTTTTTACACTAAAACAAGTGTGACGTTCTTTTTTCACTTTACCTGTTCTAGGAAATAGAGCAATGATGCTTTTTCTGGTGAAAAGTCTAGTTCAAATTATTTGCTCCAATCATACAGTTTGTTAAGTGTACCATGTTCCTTATCTTCGATTATATGTCTTCCCGATGCCACCACTATTAGAATGAAATCGTCCGCACAAGCTAGAAGAGTGACATGCTCTTCAAAAGTTAACGAGAGTGCTGAATTTGCTATGAAATTCCACCAAAGTGGTACTGAGACCGATTCTTGGGGACATCCTTTCTCAAAATCTTTTGAAAATTTTGTGCCACCAATTGTAGCTACCACCTTCCTATTACTAAGTATCCGGGTGTTTCACTGGGGAGTGACAAAAGAAAGAGACAGTAAAGTTAACTTACTTTATTGGAAGAGGAAAAAGACGTCTACAGGAGTAAGAGTAGGCAAAAGGTAATCAATGGATGACATGTTCCACATGATGACCATCCGCTCTCACGACGTGGCGAGTACGTGCTTCGAAGTGCTACAATACCGACGGGAAGATGTTCGACGGGATCCGTGCAATTTCCTGTTGGATGGCACGTCGGAGGTCAGGCAGTGTTCGCAGGTTGTCCTGGTACACCCGATCTTTCAGATAGCCCCACAAGAAGAAGTCGTGCGGCGTTAAATCGGGGCTGTACGGAGGCCAAAGGGAGACCGGCTGAAAAAATTTTGGGGAATCGTCTGGCGATGACCCGTGGGCCATACTGCTGGTGAAGCAAATCAAGAACAACATTTGTGGAGTGTGGCGGTGCTCTGTTCTGTTGAAACGTGCGGTTGTGAATCCAGTTTTTATGGACTGCAGCGGGGAAAAATCTATTCTTCAAAAGTTCACTGTAGGCGGCAGCGATAACTGTGGGCTCCAGGAAAATGGCCCAATGAGGACATCACCACTCATTGCACACCAAACGGTTAGCTACAGCGGATGGAAAGGCTTCACAACACAGACCGCTGGCTTCTCGCTTCTCCAGATGCGGTAAGTTTGCCGGTTAACGTAGCCATCCAACCAGAAGTGAGTCTCACCGCTGAAGACAATGCTCTTCACGTCAAAGTTGTGCTCATCGACCAGTGAACACATGTCATTCACAAACTCATAACACTGCAAGACGGTTGTTGTGCTCAAAGGCTGATACACCTGGATTTTGTGGGGAAACATGTCCAAATCCGACGTCACAATGCGTTATGCGTACGCTCGGCTAACGTCTAGTGTTTCTGCGCAAGTCATATTGACGTACCAGCTTCTTCGTGCCGGAGTTCTCGTGCGGCTTCGATGTTTTCGGCCGTCCGCGCTGTTCTTCTCTTCGTCGCCATGCTTGTCACGTCATCTGTGACACTGCCGGTTCGTTCGAATTTCGCTACCAATTTCGTCAGGTACACACGGAATGGCTTACGTAGATTCTTAAACGCTGTACCCCACTTTCGTAACACTTTTGTAGGGTTTCACCCCTCCGCATACCAATTTTTCACCAAGCAAACTCTTTCTTCCGTGGTATATCACTGCATTTCCGAAATCGCGGGTGCACCGTCCCACTACTTCCTCACGAATGCCTGTCGCCTGCTAATCGACGTCTCGGACTTACAGCGTTATCTCGTTATTCTTTAACGATTTATACCACAAGAAAGTTGTCACTACCCAGAGAAACACCCGGTATTTCACAAACAAGTCTAAAGATATTTTTAGGACACCAACGTTTTTAATTCCTCAAGAACTGCAGGCCACTTCACATTGGAAAAGGCGCCCTTAACATCTAGAGGAACCAAGCAAGTACGAAGATCTTTTCTTTGATTTTGTTCGGTATTTTTTCTAAGAAGTGCCAACGCTTGAGTTGTATTTCTATCTGGTAGGAAACCAAATTGGGAGGTTGAGAACCAGAGGCGTAACTAGGGCGGGGCAAGCTGGGCGGCTGCCCCGGGCGCAGCCCAAGAGAGGATCCAAAAACTACTGCGCACAATCTGATTGAAATTTGAAATGAAACTTTTGTACCAAATTCTGGTAGTTTCTTCACGCCATACTTTGTCATTTGTCTATGCACAGAATTTTCTTATAATGTTTCGGTAACCTTGCCAGTTTAAAATTCGCATTTCTTCCTCAAGATGTTCAGGAGATATTAATTACTCACATTCAGAAATGAAGGCCGGGTTGTACATACGCTACGATGTAAGGATATTGTTCACATTGTTGAAGATTCTCTGGGGGCTTTTCGATCATTACTGCGATTTCAGGCCACGACCGTCAGCTGGCTGCATTCCGTCAGTTTAATGTGGTGCTGAAGGTCTAAACTCCGAAGTAGTCCGGAATCTGACCTTCCACCTCTCTTTCTTTATTTTATCAATCCTAAATGACTTCCCGCTTCCAATTCGGCTTCACTCCCCAGAACATCCTCGATGTCAGGATAAGGGAAATCCATGAGTAGTCCCCATACCATTTTCTAACTTCTTCCGACGCAAATAAAGCGGGTAAAGGGCCGATCCCGTTTGGAACAAGAAATGACACCTCAATCAATAATACCGTATTTTCTGCATATACCCTAATGTAAAAACTTAAGCGTTTGGTTGTTAAACTACAATAAAAATATGAATTAGGGTAGCTAGAAAGACGTAAAGGCTTGTCCGTGCTCCGACAGTAAGAAGTTCTCATAGGAAGGAAATCGAGCCAAACTCATGCAACTGAAATGAACTGCAAGCGCGGACTAGAGGTGCATTCGTATTGCAAGTTCTTATATTAGCGTGCTTTTCTTTGTGGTTTAACCTAGACGGAAAAAGAAGTTTAAGTTTGTGTTTTCGTTTTATTTTTTAATATCCTTCTGATCAATGAAGAATCCATGCTGAATTTGTGTACATCAAATATTCTCGTACGGCTTTCCAACTTTTGATCAGATTCAGATCAGTTGGTTTCCTGACAATGCTCTACAAACAGTCTAAGTTTAAATGTGCCTCCCTCATAGAGATGCATTGGGATGTGACGTAAATTTTGCCGAGCATTGTATATTTATCTATAATACACTGCTGGCCACCCAAAATGCAACACCAAGAAAGACACCAGATAGCAAAGCCAGATTTACTGGACACATAACAACAGATACAAAGATGAAATGATTGAGCTTACAGGCCCGTGCGATTTGCGGAACACGCAGACATCAATAGTTCGTGTGGCCCCCATGGCTGGCAATAACGGCCGCTACACGCCGCGGCATCCAACGGCCTTTGGATGTGGGCTTGGGGTATGTCGGTCCAGGCTGCTTCCACACGTTGCCACAGTTCATCAGGCGTAGCTGCGGGTGGTGATTACCGGCCATTCGGTTGCCGATCAGCGACCAGACGTGTTAGATGGGCGAGATATCGGGAGGACATGCTGGCCACGGCAGCAGTGACACCTGGTGGGCCGTGAAGAATTCTTACACGATGCGGGCGCACATTGTCTTCTTGAAACGTTGCCGCTGGGGGTCCTGCAGGTGAGGGAGGACTACAGGCTCCAAAACGTTGGAGATGTAGCGGTGGCTGTTGAGTGTACCGGCGATGCGTACCAGAGGGGTGTGGGTGTCATATCCAATTGCGCCCCGAACCATAACGCCAGGCGACAGACCGGTATGGCGATGCATAATGCAGGCGTCATACAGTCTCTCGCCGCGGTGCCGTCACGCGCGGATGCGACCATCATGGTGTTGCAGGCAGAAGCGGGATTCGTCGGAGAAGACAATGTAGTGCCATTTTGTAGTCCAGGTGCGGCGTTCAACGGCCCACTGCCGCCGCACTCGCCGGTGGTGTAACGTCAAAGGTAATCGGAGCAATGAGCGCCGTGCGAAAAGGCCCCGCTCCTGCAGATGACGTCGAACGGTACGTGCTGACACAGGTTGTTGCGCAACACACCCTAATTCGTGCGCTAACGTTCGTGATGTGGCGGTGCGAGCGGTCAATGCCCGTCTCACGGCATGCCGGTCCTCCCGTTCGGTGGTGTGCCGCGGCTACTACAATCACTCACGTCGATCCGTCCGTCCCTCCTGCCCCCACCGAATCCATACTCGCCGCACTGTGGCTGGATGTCGTCCCACACGGGCGCCGATGTCTCGGTACGATAAACTGCTGTCGCGATAAGTCACTATTCGTCCTCTGTCGAACTCCGAAACGTGCTGGAATGACTGCGGTATTCTGCGACGAGGCTTCAGGAAGCTTCCCACGCACAGGTCCGGCAGCACAACACAGTTCCACTACTTACAACCCGCCTTCTGTGCACCCTTCTTATAGTGTTTCTCGGTGGCGTGCCAGGCGCGATTCTCATATGCCCTGCAATGCTAATCGTTTGCATGTCCTCTTGCGGGCGACGCATGCTGCGAATTTCAGGCCAATCGGATGCTTCCTTCTTGATGTTGCATTTCGGGTGGCCAGCAGTGCAGATAGTAATGTACAGTATTGAATTAGTAATATATTTACATAAGGCAGATGTGGGGGCGCAGTGTTTTGTGGTTTTCCCAGGGCGCAGAGATACTTAGTTACTCCCCTGCTGAGAACCATTGTTGTGAACAAAAAAAAAAAAAAATACAATTCTATTAGCTACCAGCTTGTCCAAAATCTTACTCCACGATAGCAGTAAACAAATTGGTCGATATGTACCTGGGTCTTCTTTATCTTTGGCATCTTTATTGAAAAGACTAACAGAGCCACTTTCCAACTTCTGGAAAAGATTCCCTCCCCAAGGCAGACATTTAAAATTCTAATAAAGAAGAGGTCTGGATTACAAAATTAAATCTCTTTAATTATGGTCAAATCCAAGCCATCAATACCTGGAGCTTTACCTGAGTTCAAGGAATCAAAGATATCCTCTAACCTCATGACGAGAAAAGGGAGGATCACCAATTGTTTCTGGAGTTCTGCAAACATTTCTAATTGGAATTTGCATTGGAGAATCACACAATTCGTCATCCAATGGGAAGTGATGTTCCAGAAGAACTTGTAATGTGTCATCAATTGAATTAGTCAAAGTACCATCGGCTTTTTTAATATTAGAAATCACCATGATTTTCCCAGTGAATTCTTTGCAAACTTGTATGGTGTTCCAAAAGGATCACCTGGACGTTTTGTTTCACAAAATTCCTTCCAAAATGTCTTTTTGCTTGTATTAATTTCTTTCTTAAATTCAGTCAAAGCCTTCTTATATTCTTTCTCTAATGTTTTTTTCCCTCTTGACATACCCTTGATCTTTGATAACGTCTTCTTAAGATTCAAGTTTTAGAACGTTTTGGTGCCCACCAAGGCTTCTTTTGGCTTGTAATCCTTTTTTGCCTTATTTATTCATAGATACCTTGCACTTCACTCGTAATTTCTTCTATGAGGGCATTAACATCAAAGTTTTCCTGCCTGCTACCAAGGAGATTGTTTAACTGGATTTTGAATTCACCCAATCCAAGTTTTTAATTGAGTGTTTCTTTCTATTTTGAGGTAATTGCTTTTTAGCTACTGATCTCAAAGATAATTGGTGGGTGATTGCTGCATGAAATATCGTCCAAAACTCTCCAACCCAAAATATTAACAGTCTTATCCAACCTGAATGCTGTAATATCTATCCACGAAACCCCCAGGGAACTTTGATATGTTGGTGCACTTTCTGTATCGTTACAAATTAATAATCCTTATGATAAGAAAAATTCCTGTAGTTTTTTACCTCTTGCATCTTTTTCTTGAGGTCCCCAAAGGGAACTTTATGCATTGAAATGACCTCCGACTATAATATTTTCTTCTATGATTTGCTCAAGAATTAAATGAAGTTCACGCACCGTCACTTCCAAGTCCTCTTTCGGAAGACTATACGCATTGATCAGAAAGAAAGAAGTCTTCTGAACTTCCACTGTAATCACCACTACTCTTTTTGAAAAACTAATTTCAATAAAATTTAGATTTTTATTGAAAAATACAGATGCAACCCATGGTTTATCGGTGGTTGAATATACACAGCTTGTTCTTAAAGGAAAACCTTGCACTCTAGACACATAAGTATACGGTTTCTGAGCTAAGAGAATATCAATGTCACGTTTTTCAACAACAAGCGAAAGCGAAGCTCTGAGAACAGCTGTTTACTAAACGGGAGAGTGCAGCTCTCACATACAGTACATTATCCCATGGATACCGATTAGCCTCGCTACACCTGTCGAAGAAAATTTGGACCGACAGCAAACTCTAAATTTGGACCGACGGCAAACTTTAAATTTGTCTCGGATAGACCGGCCAAGAAATATCTGAGAATCTCGCTGTTCTCCTGGACTTGATTCCGGTAAATCATGTTGTTGAGAAGAAATGTCACGATAAACGCGGCAGAATGCGGGAGCGCCAGCAAAACCTTCGTTTTTATCCCAACCGGTGATTTATGCATTCTGACGTAATAGAGGATAATTTGCATAAGGACATGCATAATTCAGCTGTCAACGTCAAACTCGACTTGCGTTTTCAATGTTTCGATAACATATCGTACGATTGGCTTGCATAATGTCGCCAAAGTCACGTGCATGCCTAATTGTTTCCAAAAGACACAGTGCAACAAATTCGAACTGGAAAGCACTACTTACCCAGTTTATGTAGTTTGTAATTATACACAAAACCATGCCCTGCATTTTGTATACGGTCGTTTCGTTTTCGATTTTAGGTATGTCGTACCCAAACGGGACTACCTTACTTTCCTCGGTAACAAATTGGATTTAAAAAGCAATACTTATTCATATTATGTAACTTCTAAAAATACACAAAAGGATCGTCTCCATTTTGAACACGGTCAGTTTGTTCTCGAATTTTGGTCGATACTACAGAAAACACACCACCACACATATCAACGCTATAAATTAGAATTCAAAGAATACTTACCAAACTTGTGTAATTTGTAAATGTGCATAAAATGATGTCCTGCGTTTTAGATACAGTCTATTTGTTTTTACTGACGGTAATATAAAAATTTGCTATTTGTTTTGTTTTTCTGACGTAAGCAGATCTTCGAGGGTTTCTTAGTAACTAATTGTAATTGGAAGACCTACCCAGTTTGTGTAGTTTACAAAAAATACGCAAAACATAACTCAACATTTTGCATTTAAAAAGCAATACTCATAATCTCTAGTGCTGTGCCACTCCTGAATCCAGCTTGTTCTCTCGGTTGAGTCATGTTTAGTGTGGCCTTTAAGTGATGTGAAAGAACCTTAGTGCAGATTTTATAAACCATTGATAGGATGCTGATGGGTCTGTAGTTCCTGAGATCCTCAATATCACATTTGGTTTATGTAGCAGGATAATTGTAGCATTGTTCCAGTACTCAGGAATCCTCCCTTTATTGAAACTTCTAGGGAAAAGCTGGGCGAGTATAGTTTCAATTTCTCCACTTGCTTCTTGTATAACGTCCACGGTAATTCCATCTTCTGGAGCTTTTTCCCGTTTCATGTTCTTAATTGCATTTGTAACTTCAGCCGGGATAACTGGTGGGACTTAGGTACTATTACCTTTCGTAATGTCTAGATGTATCATCTTTTTCATATCGTTTTGAGTAGAAACCTTTCACTCTTGTCAAAATTTTGCCTCTATTTCTTGTTGCATTCCCATCTTCTTTTCTCAGAGCCATAATCTGTTTCCTTCCCTTATTGAGATGCTCCTTTGCTCTGCTCGAATCGCGCCACATCTTTGTCTGCCCGCACACAAATTAAAGCCAATTTATCACTGAGCTGTAGTTGAAATGAGGTGGTAGTGAAAGAGCCTAGTAAAAACACCAGTGTCAATCATCATTTCAAAGTAAAAAATGCTTTTTGCCCAAAAATATTTTTCCAACTTGCATAATCTTTGCACCAGACTAGTCTTTTGCTCCAATAAACCTTGGTTATTGTTGGAGACAGTGTCGTCTGCTGTTATATATACGCATGGTCGTGGCAGATACTGTTCCGCGTTGACCTCTGTTGTATTTTTTTTATTGAAGGTTTAAAGACCATTGTGAGCAACTCAGTGGGCTATAAACAGTCGCCCGTCCCTAATTTAGAGCCTCTGACTCCAGAGAAGGGAGACAGCCAGCGCCGTAAGACAAACACGACATCCATGCCTCACCAGGATTCGAATTCGGATCCATCTCGGACGAATGATCAGAAGCCATCGCTTAGATCACTGCGCCAACGGGGCTGCATGGTTGAATGTGAGTCCTTCTCTAATCCATAGGCTGTGGAATGCATTTCTAAGAATATATTCAGCGTCTAGAAGGTACAGCCAAGGAACTCCTAGAGAGGCAACTGCCGTTGACGACCGTTATTTGTAGTTAACCGCACGAAGACAAAGAACCGCAACACCAACCCAGCTCAGACCGGCCCTTGCTGCCGGTACTGGAAGTTGATATCAGCTTCAACTGTACGCAGACGACTTCATGAATAAGGTCTGTATGCTCGACGACCGGCAATTTGTGTGTCCCAAACCGCACGGCACATGAGGGAGCGATTAAGTTGGTCACACATGCATGTTAGCTGTAACGAGAGTCAATGGACGTCTGTCCTCTTCACTGACGGATCGAGTTACAGTTTAGAGAGCTATTCCAGACGTTGTTTGTTCTGAAGCGACCTAGGAATCCGCTATCATCCCGGTAACATTCATGAAAGAGTTCGTTATGGTGGAGGTAGTGTGTGTGTGTATGGGCTGGCATCTCTTTAGGTGGTTGAACGAATCCCTATGTCCTGCCACGTGGTAACCTGACTGCACAGAGATATAGATATTATATCCTTCATCCATATGTACGTCCTTGCAGGTACAATAGGCGAAATGTTTCTTCTACTGGACAATAATGCTAGAGCACACAGAGAGCACCTCATGAAGCAATACCTTGAGGAAGAAACCATTGTTCTTATGGAATGGCCAGCTCGATCTCCGGATGGATCTAAATCCCATTGAACATGTTTGGGATGCTCTGGGGAGACATGTTGCTACCCTCATCCGCCTCCCGATACCCTACAGGGGCTTACTTCTGCTTTGCAGGAACAAAGGGTATTACTGCTTACTGAGTTAATAATCATGAGCATGGAATATCCATGTCGGGCCAGTATTGCTGTTAGAGGCCACCACATACAATATTGAAACAACTTCGCTATTGAGTTCCTGTACCCTATGTTTTGACATGTTCCTGTATAGTCCCTTTTCCTGATATTAAGAAAATGTTTTCGTGATTTGTTTTTTGCCTAACCTTGTAATTTACAACTTCATGCATCTTTACACCGATTTTCATGAAATTTCACCAAGTAGTTTTTTAATCATCCTAATTTTTCTGATTTTCCTTAATTTATGGAAACCAGTCTGATCTAAACATTACCAAACAACTCCGTTAGCAAGGCTGATAAACATACTGAGTTTCTCCAAGAAGAATATTAGTACGTGATCGAACTTCTCTAGTTTAAGGACTCAAATCTACTAAGATATATGAGAAGAAATCTTTGGTGGCGTCCAAACATGCCTCTTGAAAAAATTTCGTTTTGGAGAGGTATATTTGTCTTTCTAAATGATTAATCTGGCTTACATTTCTCCCAGACATAAATATGTGCGTACGTTAAATGTTTTGCTTTATAAATATAACAGACACATTGTAATGATGAATTCCCCTGGTTAAGAAATATGTTTTTTTTTTGTCATTACCACATTCAACCGTTAAATCATCAATAACAAAAAGGGCATTCCCGCTTATAATAGGATGGAATTCCTTCGTCAAACGTAACATTTGGAATTCAATCGTATAGCGTTTGATGTACACCATAAAACCAAACTTCATTCATGTGACTCAAGATGAGAAACGAAGTGAGTTTTTCCACATCATGTATATCTTGCAATAAGAGCGATGAAAGGGTGATGTAATCTTAGCGCTTTCATGCCGAAAACTAAATAAATCGTAAGTAGCACAACAAAATTTAAAGACAGACACGAGAAAATTAAACATAAAACTGTTTACTTTAACTTTACAAAAGTGCCAAATTTCTTCTTGACAAAGCTGTAGACTCGTACATCGTTTAATACATTTTTCGAATGAAAAGATTTGAAAATGGAATTAAGACTTGTTTCGCGGTATCTTGAATACAAATAAAAATGCAGTATTGACTACATACTGTTGAAAAACCACTCTGAAGACATACATCGTTATAATTAACAAGGCAGAATCTGGAGGAAAATCTTTCAGTATGACCACCAAAATACTGAGGGGCATGTCCGTAGGAGTCGAAAAATTCCAGCGTTTTGTAATTTGGCATATACACTGACGGAAAAAAAATCCCAAGACGAAGAAGGGGTTGTGTTAGATAAACGACAGTTGGTAGGCGGTGAGAGTACATCTGTAAGATGACGTCTATGCAAATTTCGCGCTCGGCGCATACGTGTGGCGCTAGTAGCGCCTCTCGTAACATGCAAAGCAGGTTTGCTGTAAATACGCGCTGTAACGTTCGTGAGCGTTAGTCATCGTTCAGATTCGACGTAGTGTGTTGATGTTAGTCAAGAATGCCTTTAAGAAGACGAAGAAGACATTATCAACAGCTCACGGAGTTTGAACGAGGTCGTGTAATAGGGCTACGAGAAGGTGGATTTTCTTTCCGCAATATTGCAGAACGACTTGGCAGGAATGTAGCCACTGTGCATGATTGTTGGCAGCGGTGGTCAAGGGAAGGTACTGCCTCAAGAAGTCCTGGTTCCGGCCGGCCACGTGGCACTACTGAGAGGGAAGACCGCCGTGTACGGCGTATGGCCGTGGCGAATCGTACCGCGTCTCCGGCAGCAATTCGAGCTGCAGTTGCCACCACAGTGACACAACGAACTGCTACAAATCGGTTACTTGAAGGAGAGCTCCGAGCCAGACGCCCTGTAGCGTGCATTCCACTTACTCCAAACCACTGCCGTTTGCGACGTCAGTGGTGTCAAGCTAGAGCTCATTGGAAGACGGAGTGGAGATCTGTTGTGTTTTCTGATGAAAGCCGGTTCTGCCTGGGGGCCAGTGATGGCCGTGTGTTGGTTAGAAGGAGGCCAGGTGAGCGCCTGCAACCAACCTGTCTGCGGCCGAGACACACTGGACCTACACCTGGAGTTATGGTCTAGGGAGCAATTTCCTATGACAGCAGGAGCACTCTCATGGTTATCCCACGCACCCTGACGGCACAGTTGTACGTCGGTCTGGTGATTCAACCTGTTGTGCTGCCATTCATGAACAGCATTCCAGGGGTGTTTTCCAACAGGATAACGCTCGCCCGCATACCGCTGTTGCAACCCAACATGCTCTACAGAGTGTCGACATGTTGCCGTGGCCTGCTAGATCACCAGATATTTCACCAATCGAGCACGTATGGGACATCATTGGACGACAACTCCAGCGTCACCCCCAAGCAGCAATAACCGTCCCTGTATTGACCGACCAAGTGCAACAGGCATGGAACTCCATCCCACAAACTGACATCCAGCACCTGTACGACACAATGCATGAACGTTTGTGTGCTTGCATTCAACATTCTGGCGGTTACACCGGTTATTAATGTACCAGAATTTTACATTTAAAATGGCTCTTCTCGCGCTTACATTAAGCTGTGATCTTGAAACCTTAATCGATTAATTATGTTACTTATACAAATGTATTGCCGCCATTTCATTACAACTTTTTTTCGTGGTGTTGGGATTTTTTTCCGTCAGTGTACATAGCCAGCCAATGTGTTCCTGGCATCTGATGAGGATCCGTGCAAACAACGAGGCAGGCTGGAAACTTCGAAATTGATTTTGGAAGTCTGTCAGATGGAAACACGTCAAGAAAGAGAGGACGAGTCGTCACAGGATCGCGTGTTAGAGGGTCGCGTATTTGTATGTTATTCATTTTTAATTTGAAAAGTCACCAAGAATGCTCCGGGATTTAGTAATTTCTATAATATTTTGAAACCCTGCATAGATAAAAAAAGAAACAGTTTTGCTTAGTGCTCTGGCAGCGAATTAAATTCATATGACCTCCATCATATAGATCAGAGGTAACGTCAAATGCGAATAAAGTGTATCGTTTTGAATATTCTTCTCGAGTAATATTTATACCCCCGCCTTGACCAAGTTTCTCAGTTCCTTGAAATAAAATGTGATAGGAACGAATAATGTTTTCAGAGAAAAAATGTCAGAGGTTTATGTGGGAATCCGTCAACATACACAGCAATGAAGTTCACATCGTAATGCTTGAATTCAAAGGGGTTTATCTTATAAGTGCCATTGAAACTTTCATTATATAAAAATATTCACATGACAGGAGAGTTTCCTTTGCTTCATCCCCTAATTCAACGGGAATTCTATATACGCTTGATATGGATACGTGTTGCTTGACGAAGAAACCACACGCTAATTCAAGCTAACATCAACCTGAGAAATCAATGAATGAAGAAATAAAATAATTCTAATTCTGATCTCAGACATACAGAAGAATTATGATGAATGAGCGCCATTATTAGCAGAGCAAAATGAATTAAGGATCAAAAGTATCTCGTGCATTCCTCTTGACTTTCTTTGAGGGAATGGCATGCCTTTTAATCAGTTTCTTTCTTTTAATTCTCCAACCTAACATTTATTTTACTTTGACCGCTACCTTGCCAGCTAGTACTCGTCCAGTTTTCTGGGCTTTTTGCTTTGCAGCCGTTTTTATATCTTTTCCATGAATGACATCTTTCGCCAAGTCACCTCAATTCTTGTTACCCCATCGTTTTTGTGCCTTGCTTTAGTAAAGACGCAGCAGCACTAAACAAAGATCGAAACAATCCTCCTAACCCATATTCTTTCTGTAATGGAATGCCTTGATATTAGGTTAATTCATTCCCTGTTTGATTGGTATAATATGCCTCGAATGATTTCCCACAGCATTGATAGGGATGATACATGTTCGTCACAGATGTTTAAGTCGAAAATTAAGCTGTCAATTACTTTCCCTCGTTCGAATGGGACTAACTGACCGGTATGGCTTCTTGTAACGATTTCAATACTCTGAAATGTTTTTCGAGCGAGGAGTAATTACTGAGGTTTGTCATGTGCTGTACACATGATCTTGACGTTTTCACCAGTAACTTTCACAATCCTTAATAATAGGGCGCGAAAATCTCCAACCAACTGAGGTAAAACTATTGGGTTGTCGGAAAAATGATGACGTATTTTAGCCATATTCTGCAAAGGTCATTTATTGATAGAAAGAACAAAGATCAATCAATGATATATTTATTGATAGAAACAACAAAGATCGATAACCGTTTTGTTCGATACCCTTTTGCCACCTTTCAGTGAGCTGCAGAATGCCTCATTCATAGAAGGACCTGTCTTTCGTGGCGAAAAACTATACAAAGTGCTGATTTACAGCCTCATATGAATTGAACGTTATACCAGGAAAGGACTGTTGAAGAGAGCGAAACAAGTGAAAGTCTGACGGAGCAAGGTCAGGCAAGTATGCTGGGTGTGGCAACACATCTCATCCAAGCTCCAATAAGTTTTGGCAGGTGATCAAACTTGTGTGTGGTCTCGCGTTGTCGTGATGGAACACAACACCTTTACGATGAACGAGCTCTGGACGTTTATGGATGACGGATTCGTTCAAACCGTCCAATTGCCGATAGTGCACATTCGAATTGATTGTTTGGTTCCGTGGTAGGAGCTCGAAAAACACGACACATTTAAAATCCCACCACACTGGGACCAGAACCTTCCGCTGATGAATGTCTGATTTAGATATCGTTTGAAGCGAAGCAGCACGTCGGGACCTAAACCGTTTGAGCAGCACATTGCTGTACACAATCCACTTTTCATCACCAGTTATCAGTTGCTTCAAAAAAGGATAATTTTCCTCCCGTTTAATGAGCATATCGCAGATGTTTATACGCGCAGTCAATTCAGCGTCTTTGAGTTCATGAGGAATCCACACATCGAGCTTGCTTACATATCCCATCTTCTTCAAGTTGTCGTGAACGCTTGAATGATGGATGTGCAATGTGTCTGCAATCTCTCGTGTCGCGTAACGTGGGTTTGACTGGATCAATGCCTTGATTTGGTCGTCATTGACCTCGGTTGGCCTCCCGGACCGAGGAGCATCGTTGAGGCCAAAATCACTAGCACGGAATTTTGCAAACCTGACGTTCTTGTAGAGCATTACCACCGTGCACTTTACGCAACTTTTCACAAGCTTAACGCGCGTTCTTCCCTTTAAGGGAGTAAAACAGTAAAATATGGCGAAAATGCACAGTTTGGTCTTCCATCTCAAACTTGATGTCAAATCTCCGCAAATCAACCAAATCGCTCACTATTCCTTTTAGACTGCAGCTAGAACTAGCACCTGTCGAATGCCATAGCGATAACAGAGCTGCGCATGCCTCTAGTACTTCCAAAACCGCCCAAACGCCATCGGGTGCCAAAATACGTCATGACTTTTCCGACAACCCAATAAATCACTATATACACTCATCGTCAAAAGACATAGTTGCACCCAGAAGGACGTGTCGGATTGCCTTGCTATTCGGGAGAAAGGTAAAGGTTACCAGGAACAATAAATGATTAAACATTGAGACTGATATGGGCAATATTTATTGATATGCCAATAAGTAGAGACTCTCAGTATGACGTCGGGCCGCCATGTTTGCTGACACAGCATGCCATACGTCTCGGCATGGAGTTGTACAAGTTTCTAATGGTGTCATGCGATAAGCCATCCCATGCAGCTCGAATTTTCTCACGCAGTTCCTGCAGATTGTACGGTAGGGGTGGAGTGTGGATAGCGTGTCCAATAGCATCCCACACATTTTCAATCGTCTATAGGTTTGGCGATGTGGCTGGCCATGGCAGAGCGTCAGTGCCTGGAATGCAAGCTCTCGAGACCGCAGCATTATGCGAGTGAGCGTTGTTGACCTGTTGGAAAATCGCACCAGAGTGAGCATTCAGAAAAGGTAGGGCCATTGGTCGCAGAACCTTATTAACGAAACGTTGGGCTGTCAAAGTTCCTGTAATGAACACCAAAGGTGATCTGGTATCGTAGGCAATTGCACCTCACAACAGGACTTCAGACTTTCTGGACGTGTGACGGTCGACAGTAAACCGTTCATCTTGGCGTTGACCTCGGTGCCTCCACACACTGATTCGTTGGTCGTCTCCTCCAAGACAAAAGCGGGACTCGTCACTGAAGATCATCCGCTACCATTCTGAGTGGCTCCATGACAGTCTAGCACGACACCATTGCAGTCTTTGGCGACGACCCAATGGTGTTAAAGGCAGTGGTCGTAACGGTCTGCGTGCGTGTAGTCCTACGTCGTGCAGCCATCTGCCAATGGTACTGACACTAATCGGACGATGCATGGATGGCACCTCTGATCGCTGAATATCCGCAATCGTGGCTGCTGGGTCACGCCGCGCATGTCTGTTAACCAGTCGGTCCTCTCTCTCGGTGTTTCGTCTAGGTCTCCCAGACTCTTCACGTCACTGTTGCGTGCCTTGTTCTATCCACTGCCGCCAACAGCATGCTATGGCGATATCCGCACGACTGGTATTGTGCGGAATATGGTGATAAGACCATTACGCTTCCTGGTAGCCCGATGATACTGCCCCTCTCGAACTCCTCCAACTACTTGAATTGCTTCCAAACTTTTCTCAGAGGCATACTTAACTTGCAAAGAATGCAGCTAACACAACAGCACGAGTCAGAATTGCAAACACTCGCAACGGAAAGACCTTATACAGCCGGTCAGACACAGCCCTACGACCCCTCCTTGCTGGCGTCACATGCGTGGCCGAGC
Organism: Macrothele yani; assembly: GCA_039090855.1. Lineage (NCBI taxonomy): Eukaryota > Metazoa > Arthropoda > Arachnida > Araneae > Macrothelidae > Macrothele > Macrothele yani. The sequence continues at coordinate 63,716,505 of CM076999.1, read as the reverse complement.
GTGATACTTGAATGTCTCACGATGTCAAACCTACCCACCAAGTTTCATTCCAGTCGGTTGCTTCCTTTTGGGCGCAACTATTGTTTTGACGATGAGTGTACATATAACAAAGAGTAGGAAGAGTTCAGATCTGCTATAAAATTTCCGTTTGACAGTAAGATCAGTTGGCTTCAAACAGATGGGATTCCACACCTAAAATTCTGCGAGTCCAGGTTGAAATCTTAGTCGGGTTCTTGTGACAAGAATGAATTTAACTTTTCTTGTGGCTTTATTGTAATACGTGAATTTTTTTATTCAGATGCTGACTTCGATAACGTAAGTAACATAGTCGCAGTAACCTTGAGGAATTTTTTCGGGCTTTAACTGACTGTTACAAGAATCATACTCAAAATACTGGATGAACCGTTGATATTAAACCACGAATGTTGGTATATTAGTTCGATGAGACCAACTTCCCAGTCTCCTGCTAAATCAGTTGGAGAAGGTAATGAAGAAATGGGATATTTTGTTGTCTTACCTGTACAGTTAGCTTAAGGAGCTGTCGCTTGAAAGTGTTAGATAGAAACTCATCTTGAAAGTGAACAGAAAACGTAGCTCTCCTATATTTTTATACAAAGAAATAATTCTTAAAGGAAGTCCATGTATTGAACTTATTGGGGTAGCCCCTGAATTTTACAAAGTAGTGTACTGAACCTTTCCGCCTTCGTTTTTGCAAAATTTTTCAACTGCGTAGGAATCATTTTGTTTCATCTTTTGCATTTCTTCTGCGCAAAATTTCCTTCAGTGTCTTCGTGGAACAAATCTTTCACTTTATAAACGGGAGGAGATCTGGAGAGACGTTGAGAAACAATAAATATTTCGTCTGTCCAGTTCTACTGATAACCCTTTTCGAATGCCAGTTTACTTCTCGTGATGCGAACAGTGTCACCCACTTGAAATTTGTATGGAGTCACCTTCATTGTATTATCTCCATATAAATTTTTCCAAGTTATATCCTCTTTATGTTCATCCACATTCACCTGCTTCATTGTAATACTGCGATGAAGGCTGTTATTATACCCTCGAACTAATTCATCAAGCACGTATGCACTTGTACGTATATCTACTTGTGAAATATCTCCAAATACGGGATTTCAATGAAAGATTAAATCTTTCTATAATGCATGCTTTTGTCTCGTAGTTTTGTAGTAAAGAGTGAACACCTTTTTGTTTTAAAAATTTCTGAAACACCTCATTTCTAAACTCTGTTCCCTTGTCGGTTTGCAGTTTCTGCCGTATTCGATGGATAAATACTTGCGAAAAGATTCCTCTATATTAGAGCCAATCTTTTGTTTCAGTGGAACAGCTCATGCAAACTTGGACAGAATATCAATGCATGACAATACATATATAACGAAATCCATTATTGTGTTGATGTAAACTTAACGTACCTACAAGGTCTGCCTGCCATTGTTCGTCTAATTTGGAGACGTAAATTCTATTTCTCGGTAATTTTTTTCTGACCGGATTGGGTAGAGTGTAAGTACCCTGACTTCTTAACCATTCCACAACATCCTTTTTCTTTATTTTGCCTTGAGCAGCACGGTGTAAAGCATCGACTTCACCTAGCGCACCTTCTCGCTTCGGATCATGGTAAATTTGTTTCAATTCGCCCTCCATTAGAAGAATTAAATTTTATGTTTTTGACTCTGACTCCAGAGAAGCACGATCAAATGAGCAAACAAGCACTTCACCCGAACAAGACATGCCGATAAAAAGCCCCAACTAATGTAGGAAAAAATACACCCCCTCTTTCTGCCGTGCGGTATGCATACCGCATACACTCTGCCGGACCACTAGACGTTCGGTATGCATGCCGCCTGTCATCCCCCTCTGCTACCCCTGATCCGGACTTCAAAAGTGCGATCTTGTACTTTCAGCCGTTTTTGCTCAAAACACGTAATGCGAATATGTGATCAAACTTTTCTCCAAAACGAAAAGCCGTCACCAAATAAGAACTGCATCAATTCGTTCATTTGTACGAAGTACGCAAATTGGAAAAAATTATTTACATTTTCAGAGCATGCAGTTCCTCTGTGACCTCTGAGTGGATGTCCGAGTCTTGCAAGTAGTTTCACAGTGGCCACCGCTCGTTATAGAACTTGCCTCCAATAGCCCTTCTTTTTTCAATCTGAGACAGTAGTCGCAAATCAACTCTCCCGGATAATTTACTCCTTGTAAGCATATTGACTAATCATGGCTGTCAAGTGAGACTTCGAGATTTCATGATTTCTTAAAACTTTTTCTGTACGAGACGAAACAGAAAATCCATCAACAAGAACCCTATGTGATTGTTTATGGTCATGAAAAAGTTTACACACAGACAGAAATTTCAGAAAAAATTAACCAGTTTTTTTTTTGTTATATTTGTCTTTAACCTGTGAAAGTGATTTTCATTTATGTTCCTCAAATTCGTTTTCCCAGAATCAGAAAATACTTTCCTCAGATTTTTCTGTTCTCCTTTATTTTCATGTTTGTTTCTAATAAAGTAATGTATCATATCAGAGGTGGGATTAGGCCATTACGCTATATCAGTACGATAGTATGAATTCTCAAAATAGTATACCTATACTAAAATATCCGAAAATTCTTGGCGTAGAATAAAGATAAAATTTTCCAAGCTTTCGCACATCATCCAGATGGAAGATAGACAGCTAACTGCAAACTGGATAATAGAAGGTTTTAACAACAAGGAAGGTTGACAGCTAACTGCAAACTGGATAATAGAACGTTTCAACAACAAGGAAGGTTGATAGCTAACTGCAAACTGGATAATAGAACGTTTCAGCACTTTGAACGCGGTAACTAGACAGACATTAAATGATTAGGAGCAAACGTGATATTTCGAAGAAACGAGGTCACATTGGTTGGGCACGCGGTACAGTGGTAGAGAACTCAGCATTATTTGAAGAATTGATTCCAAATACGTGGCAACTCCAGACAAAATATATCATTGCAAGCCTCGCAGCTGGTCACGATTTCCACGGTTTCGCGAATGGCGGTAGATTTGGGTGTGGAGTATGAAGCTAATTTCTTTACGTCACTCCATATACGATCGGCGGACTTGAACTTGACTTCTCTTGATAGGGCAGTGGTTATTTTCCCGTCTCTGTATCCCTTTTATGTTCGCTGATTCTACACTGCTGGCCACCCAAAATGCAACACCAAGAAGGACACGACATAGCAAAGCCAGATTTACTGGACACATAACAACAGATACAAAGATGAAACGATTGAGCTTACAGGCCCATGCGCCTTGCGGAACACGCAGACATCAATAGTTCGTGTGGCCCCCATGGCTGGCAATAACGGCCGCTACACGCCGCGGCATCGAAATAAAGAGGCTTTGGATGTGAGCTTGGGGTATGTTGGTCCAGGCCGCTTCCACACGTTGCCACAGTTCATCAGACGTAGCCGCGGGTGGTGGTTGCCGGGCCACTCGGTTGCCGATCAGTGACCAGACGTGTTTGATGGGCGACATATCGGAAGAACAGGCGGGCCAAGGCAGCAGTGATACCTGGTGGGACATGAAGAATTGTTGCACGATGCGTGTCACGTGCGGGCGCGCATTGTCCTGTTGAAACGTGGCCGCTGGCAGATCCTGCAGGTAAGGGAGGAGTACAGGCTCCAAAACGACGAAGATGTAGCGGTGGCTGTTCATTGTACCGGCGATGCGTACAAGAGGGGGCGAGTGTCATATCGAATTGCGCCCCAAACCATAACGCCAGGCGACGGACGGGTATGGCGATGAGTAATGCAAGAGTCATAGAGTTTCTCGCCGCGGTGCCGCCACACGCGGATCCGACCATCGTGTTGTTGCAGACAAAAGAGGGATTCGTCGGAGAAGAAAATGTCGTGCCATTCCGAAGTCCAGGTACGGTGTTCAACGGCCCACTGCCGCCTCACTCGCCGGTGGTGTAACGTCCTTGGTAATCGGAGCAATGGGCGCCGTGCGACAAGTCTCCGCTCCAGCAGACTGCGTTGAACGGCACGTGCTGACAGAGGTTGTTGCGCAACACACCCTAATCCCTGCGCTAACGTTCGTGATGTGAAGGTGCGAGCCGTCAATGCCCGCCACACAACATGCCGGTCCTCTCGTACGGTGGTGTGCCGCTTCTGCGGCAATCACTCACGTCGGTCCGTCCGTTCCTCCTGCACCCACCGAATGCATATCGCCTCACTGTGGCTGGATGTCGTTCCACACGGACGCCGATGTCTCGGTACGATAAACCGCTATCGCGATAAGCCACTATTCGTCCTCTGTCGAACTCCGAAACATACTGGAATGACTGCCGTATCCTGCGACGAGGCAACAGGTAGCTTCCCACGCACAAGTCCGGCAGCACAACACATTTCCACTACTTACACCCTGCCTTCTGTGCACCCTTCGTATAGTGCTGCTCGGTGGCGTGCCGGGCGCACTTGATTTGCATATGCCCTGCAATGATAATCGTTTGCATGTCCTCTCGCGGGCGACGCATGCTGAGAATTTCAGGCCAATCGGATGCTTCCTTCTTGGTGTTGCATTTTGATTGGCCTGCAGTGTAATTCCAAAGGAACGTTTGGTCATTCCGATGTAGTAACGCCTGGACCCGTCCGGATATTTTAGTGGAATGACATAAATACCTGCCTCATTAAGAATAGGGGGCTTGTCAATATTTTTCTTAAGCATCGTGTATAAAGATGACGGAGACCTTATGCCGACACCGAAGTTCATCCTCCTGAGCGCGTTTTTGAGTTGATAGGAGACATTTGGTATGTAGGGAATAGAGCCCAGGTAACGAAGTTGCGGCATAGAAATATTATTAGCACTGCTGGTTCTGTCTTTCTCAATAAAGTTATGCATCTGGTTCGAAGTACGTCCTGCCTCTGTGGCCAATTCGACGATGTTTCTTAGTTCGGATTGTTTAGAACGAACATCGGATGAGACAGCGAAGGCTCTTCGAATTCGAGAACGAAATAAGGCGGTCTTGTAAACATCAGGGCAGAATGAACTGCGGAGCATCAAGTTGGGAACGGAGGTGGATTTATAATAGACTTCCGTGTGAAGGCGGTTGTCATGCGATTTGCTCGCTGAGACGTCGAGATAAGGTAAGGTACCATTGTGTTCAAGCTCCATGGTGAAATTGATTGTAGGGTGTACATAATTTATTTTATAGAGGAAAACGGGAGAGTCTCCTTTCCATGTAGCCATATGAAAAATACGTCGTCTGCATATCGTAGCCATGTGGTAGGTCTTGGGGTAATGTTGGTGAATATATGTTGTTCAATGGGGGGAAATATTGCTTCCGCAAGGACGGCTGAAAGCGAAGATCCCATCGGAGCGCCATTTATTTGCTTATAAATTTGCCCTCGAAAACGGAAGTAGCTGGAATTTGAGACCAAGTCCATTATTTTGGAGATTCTGAGGCAAGACTCTTGAGAATAAGCCGATAAATTAGATATAGCCTCTTTCAATGTTATGATGGCTAACGGTACGGAGATCGATGGATAAAGAGAAACTTCGTCGAAACTGCCGATAATGTCGCGTTGTTGAACGGTGAGCTGCTTGATTTTCGTGATAAAATCTAGCGTGGAGGTTATTATAAAGTCCGACCCCGGTAGGTGATTAGTTAAGAATTTGGTTAACGCTTTCTCTAAGTGGTACGTCGCTGCAGATCTTCTGGACACGATCGGTCTCAATGGATTGCCGGGTTTGTGGTGTTTAAGTCTGCCGAAGAGTTTTGGGATCTGAGGGCTAGGCGGCGATTTGGCGGATTTCTTGAGATCATCTGGAATATCAGTTGACCTTGCACTTCTCTTTACCTGTGCAATCCAAGAATTTAGAGGATTCCTTCGTAAGATTATAGATCCAGAATCGGATATAAATTCTTCTAGTTTTTTATTATAATCTGCTGCGTCCATTATCGCCATCTGGCCGGATTTGTCCGTTAGCGTCAGTATTATGGAGACGTCATTTCTAAGGTTGGAAATCGTTCTTGGAATTTTGAAATTATTAAACGATTGCTTCTGATTGTACCACGATTTTAGCCTAGAGTAACACAGTTGACGTAGTTCATCTTTGTTGTCTTCTAGAATTCGCGATATTATGGTCTGAAACTCAGAAACGACGCTTTTTGGGTTCGGTCTTTATCGGAAGCAAAACTTTGGTCCAAGTTCCAAAACTTTAGTTTCCTCTCGGGGGAGCGTTCGGTTAGAAATATTGACGAAGGGAATGGTGAAATCTTTAGGTTTAGGAGTCTGTAAAAACTTCAGGTAATCCAGTTTCTTGATGTGTCTCGATGAAAAGGAAGACTAGAGTCATTCGACTAACATATCCACCCGGAGGGTAAGTTTGTTGAAGGTAAAAGGGTCTCAAAGACTATGCAAGTTCATATATAGGTTATAGCATCGGATTTCTAATGATATGACGTCCTTTCTTCTAAGGTTCACTATCCTATACAAGGTATGGCGTAGAAATTTGTCCTGTTTCTTCTCAAACCATGATGCTTTTACTGACGTCTTAAAATTAAGGAACTTTGGGATCAAGCCGAATATCTTGCAAGCGGTTAGGAATTCGAGATGTGACCGTTCCTTCTCCAGTTTGAGTCTAAGCTGTCGAAATGACTTAAAAGTGTTCCACAGTGCTCGGAGACTGCAACAAGTTCAAAAAGTAGGAACTATATACCAAATTGTACTCAAAATAGTATAACTATACTAAAAAATCCGAAAATTCTTGGCGTAGAATAAAGATAAAATTTTCCAAGCTTTCGCACATCAACCAGATGGCTTTCTCAAGGAAGGTAGACAGCTAACTGCAAACTGAATAATAGAACGTTTCAACACTAAAGTCTCCAAAAAAGTAAACCCTGCCGTTATGAAATATCACACCAGATCCTGACGAAATGGTGTATTCAGGCTTGAAAATGGTGTACAAGTCAATTTTCTTCAAGCAGATTGTAGAGATATGCGTGCGCCCGTGAAATATGTCTTTTCCTGCGTGCAGATGACGTAACATGCGGAGGATCTGGACATTCGAAATCCTTCCATATCGAGTAAAGTCTTCCATTTGTCGTAGAGATGATCGTAGTATTTCACAGAATATCTTTCGTTAGATGCGCAAAGACAGAACATGCCATCTTGCATAATCTTAGCGCACTTCAAGTGGTGCTTCTCTTTACAATATCTTTCTTGCACCGTGGAACTCAGATCTAAGAGTCTGTGTATAACACCCGCGCAAGCAGGAGAAGTGAGCATCAGATCCTCATTGGAAACACGATTTTCTATGTACTCTGATCTAAGTAGCGTCAATCGTATGTTTTGCAACAGTTCGGGAAGACAGGAAACGCGTTTCACCTTGTAAGCCTTTACCCATCTCATGACAGCTTCAAATACGACTTCTTCACTCATGACGAATAGGTCATCTCTGCAAATGAATTATTTTAACAGCGTAAAGGACATGTTTGATAATTCTTCCGATATGGCCACGTCTTCAAAATTTTCACGAATGAATCTATTTGTATATTCGGTCACTTTGGCGAAATTAGGGCTCTCGGCATGTCCGCTAACTCTTAGAACATTGTCAGGATTCAGTCTTTTTAAAAGGAAAAGAAAACACGCACCAATGGTGCTTTGTATTTGGAAATAAATGGACGATTGATGTGCGATTCTTTTGACTAACATATCCACTCTCCGGGTGGATATGTTAGTCGAAAGACTCTAGTCTTTCTTTTCATCGAGACACATCAAGAAACTGGATTACCTGAAGTTTTCCCAGACTCCTAAACCTAAAGATTTAACCATTCCCTTCGTCAATATTTCTAACCGAACGCTCCCCCGAGAGGAAACTAAAGTTTTGGAACTTGGACCAAAGTTGTGCTTCCGATAAAGACCGAACCCAATAAGCGTCGTTTCTGAGTTTCAGACCATAATATCGCGAATTCTAGAAGACAACAAAGATGAACTACGTCAACTGTGTTACTCTAGGCTAAAATCGTGGTACAATCAGAAGCAATCGTTTAATAATTTCAAAATTCCAAGAACGATTTCCAACCTTAGAAATGACCTCTCCATAATACTGACGCTAACGGACAAATCCGGCCAGATAGCGATAATGGACGCAGCAGATTATAATAAAAAACTAGAAGAATTTATATCCGATTCTGGATCTATAATCTTACGAAGGAATCCTCTAAATTCTTGGATTGCACAGGTAAAAAGAAGTGCAAGGTCAACTGATATTAAAGATGATCTCAAGAAATCCGCCAAATCGCCGCCTAGCCCTCAGATTCCAAAACTCTTCGGCAGACTTAAACACCACAAACCCGGCAATCCATTGAGACCGATCGTGTCCAGAAGATCCGCAGCGACGTACCACTTAGAGAAAGCGTTAACCAAATTCTTAACTAATCATCTACCGGAGTCGGACTTTATAATAACCTCCACGCTAGATTTTATCACGAAAATCAAGCAGCTCACCGTTCAACAACGCGACATTATCGGCAGTTTCGACGAAGTTTCTCTTTATCCATCGATCCCTGTACCGTTAGCCATCATAACATTGAAAGAGGCTATATCTAATTTATCGGCTTATTCTCAGGAGTCTTGCCTCAGAATCTCCAAAATAATGGACTTGGTCTCAAATTCCAGCTACTTTCGTTTTCGAGGGCAAATTTATAAGCAAATAAATGGCGCTCCGATGGGATCTTCGCTTTCAGCCGTCCTTGCGGAAGCAATATTTCGCCCCATTGAACAACATATATTCACCAACATTACCCCAAGACCTACCACATGGCTACGATATGCAGACGACGTATTTTTCATATGGCTACATGGAAAGGAGACTCTCCCGTTTTCCTCTATAAAATAAATTATGTACACCCTACAATCAATTTCACCATGGAGCTTGAACACAATGGTACCTTACCTTATCTCGACGTCTCAGTGAGCAAATCGCATGAAAACCGCCTTCACGCGGAAGTCTATTATAAACCCACCTCCGTTCCTAACCTGATGCTCCGCAGTTCATTCTGCCCTGGTGTTTACAAGACCGACTTATTTCGTTCTCGAATTGGAATAGTCTTCGCTGTCTCATCCAATGTCCGTTCTAGACAATCAGAACTAAGAAACATAGTCGAATTGGCCACTGATGCAGGATATACTTCGAACCAGATGCATAACGTATCGATAAAAGCCAAAACCAGCAGTGCTAATAATATTTCTATGCCGCAACTTCGCTACCTGGGCTGCATACCAAATATTTCCTATCAACTCAAAAACGCGCTCAGGAGGATGAACTTCCGTGTCGGCATAAGGTCTCCGGCATCTTTATACACGATGCTTAAGAGAAATATTGACAAGCCTCCTATTCTCAATGAGGCAGGTATTTATGTCATTCCACTAAAATATCCGGACGGGTCCAGGCGTTACTACATCGGAATGATCAAACGTTTATTTTGAATTACACTGCAGGCCACCCAAAATGCAACACCAAGAAGGAAGCATCCGATTGGCCTGAAATTCTCAGCATGCGTCGCCCAGGAGAGGACATGCAAACGATTAGCTTTGCAGGGCATATGCAAATCATGTGCGCCCGGCATGCCACCGAGCAGCACTATAAGAAGGGTGCACAGAAGGCGGGGTGTAAGTAGTGGAAATGTGTTGTGCTGCCGGACTTGTGCGTGGGAAGCTTCCTGATGCCTCATCGCAGGATACGGCTGTCATTCCAGTACGTTTAGGAGCTCTACAGGTGACGAATAGTGGCTTATCACGATAGCGGTATATCGTACCGAGACATCGGCGCCCTTGTGGGACGACATCCAGCCACAGTGAGGCGAGTAGGGATTCGGTGGGTGCAGGAGGGACGGACGGACCGACATGAGCGATTGTCGTAACAGCGGCACACCACCTTACGAGAGGACCGGTATGTTGTGTGGCGGGCATTGACGGCTCGCACCGTCACATCACGAACGTTAGCGCAGGAATTAGGGTGTGTTGCGCAACAACCTCTGTCAGCATGTACCGTTCAACGTCGTCTGCAGGAGCGGGGACTTGTCGCACGGCGCCCATTGCTACGATTACCAAGGACGTTACACCACCGGCGAGTACGGCGGCAGTGGGCCGTTGAACGCCGCACCTGCACTACGGAATGGCACAACATTTTCTTCTCCGGCGAATCCCGCTTCTGCCTGCAACACCACGATGGTCGGATCAGCGTGTGGCGGCACCGCGGCGAGAGACTCTATGACTCTTGCATTACTCATCGCCATACCCGTCCGTTGCCTGGCGTTATGGTTTGGGGCGCAATTCGATATGACACTCGCCCCCTCTCGTACTCATCGCCGGTACAATGAACAGCCACCGCTACATCTACGTCGTTTTGGAGCCTGTAATACTCCTTTACCTACAGGATCTGCCAGCGGCCACGTTTCAACAGGACAATGCGCGCCCGCACGTGACACGCATCGTGCAACAATTCTTCATGTCCCACCAGGTATCACTGCTGCCTTGGCCCGCCTGTTCTTCCGATATGTCGCCCATCAAACACGTCTGGTCACTGATCGGCAACCGAGTGGCCCGGCAACCACCACCCGCGGCTACGTCTGATGAACTGTGGCAACGTGTGGAAGCGGCCTGGACCAACATACCCCAAGCTCACATCCAAAGCCTCTTTCGTTCGATGCCGCGGCGTGTAGCGGCCGCTATTGCCAGCCATGGGGGCCACACGAACTATTGATGTCTGCGTGTTCCGCAAGGCGCATGGGCCTGTAAGCTCAATCGTTTCATCTTTGTATCTGTTGTTGTGTGTCCAGTAAATCTGGCTTTGCTATGTCGTGTCCTTCTTGGTGTTGCATTTTGGGTGGCCAGCAGTGTAGAATCAGCGAACATAAAAGGGATACAGAGACGGGAAAATAACCACTGCCCTATCAAGAGAAGTCAAGTTCAAGTCCGCCGATCCTATATGGAGTGACGTAAAGAAATTAGCTTCATACTCCACACCCAAATCTACCGCCATTCGCGAAACCTTGGAAATCTTGTCCAGCTGCGAGGCTTGCAATGATAGCGTTTCTCTGGGGTTGCCATATATTTGGAATCAATTCTTTAAATAATGCTGAGATTCCTACCATAGTACCGCGTGCCCAACCAACGTGACCTCGTTTCTTCGAAATATCACGTTTGCTCCTAATTATTTAATGTCTGTCAAGTCACCGCGTTCAAAGTGTTGAAAGGTTCTGTTATCCAGTTTGCAGTTAGCTGTCTACCTTCCATCTGGATGATGTGCGAAAGCTTGTAAAAATTTTACCTTTATTGTACGCCAAGGATTTTCGGATTTTTTAGTATAGTTATACTATTTTGAGTATAATTTGGTGTATAATTTCTACTTTTTGAACTAGTATGAATTCATTGAACAGGTAGACCTACGCCCTTCCACTTGATTTATTGGTTCATGCTCTTGGTTGAGTATTTGGTTTGGCTCTGAGAGCTAACAATTAAAATCATTGAATGTCACACGAATCTAAGTAAATGGAGTTAAGATTTGTATTTAAACTAGCCTTATGTAGGTTCCAGTTGCACATTTTCTTTTGAAGCACATGAAACCGAAAGCTTTTGCTGAATTCGCTGATCAGCAGAATGACTCTACACAGGCTTCTGCAGGAATACTAATAAACTGTTTTTTTGCTTTTGAAGATGTTCGTCTTTCTCTTTTTTCTTCTTCCGCTTTTCATAACCTGTCTCAAAACTTCTTTTAACTGGCTTCATTTTTAGGAGAATCAGTCACATAAACTATATGTAAACGAAACAGAAACAACAGCTGAAGCGATGCCGATTTTAAGGGCACGATTAGGTGTTAATAATCACAATATTAAGTAAGTAACACTGAATAATATCACTACGTGGAAATCAAATGGCAACACAGAAATGCAGATTACAGACGATATTTTAGGTTATGTTGCGACGTTACCAGTGGTCAGTATCGCTACCACGCACAAAAGAAATTACTCTCTAGTTACCAAAATGTCACCTGCCTGTCAACAGGATAGCCAACTTCACATTTCTAGAGAACAGACGACAAGCACTATATAAAGTTTGGACCACGACTGCTGTTTTATGAATCCGCAAAATATTATATTCATCAACATAACTTTCCCCCTCTTTTTCCTTTTCTTTGTTTCCTCCTTGCTTTACTTCTCTTTCCGCAGAGAATCGGGTGCCCTCCGGGACGACGCACGGCCCTTTACGATTGCACTTTTCGCAACACCATGAATCCACCCCTGCGAGTTTTATTGTCCTAATGCAAGTTTTCACCGCGAAATCTGCGTTCGTATCTTTTGTATACGATCAGCTATACCTCCTGAACATTACATCCGATTCCAAAACTAAAAGAACGGTTTTGCGCAACATCAAAACTGAATAAACTGTGTGAGTTTCGCTGTCGTATCGCAATTTCCCCCTAGAAGTCTGCGGTCGTATATTTTTAATACCATGTACAATGACTTCACAATAAAACCTTTGATTCTAAAACTAAAAGCATGGTTTTGTTCTGCATTCAAAAACAAATCAGCAGTGCGACTTTCGCTGTCGTACTGCAATGTTTCACGGAGTAATCTGCGGTCGTATCTTTTAGATAGTTTCAACATTACCTACATTAACTCCTCAACGAAAAGTCAGATTCCCAAAGTAAAATCATCGTTTTGTTCAGCTCTCCAAAGTGAATAAACTGTACCAGTTTCACTGTCGTATCTAAATTTTTCACTGAGAAATCTGCGGTCGTATCTTTTGGATGACATCAACAATAACTTTACAACGAAACATCCGATTCGAAAAGTAAAATCGTTTTTTTTTTTTTTTTTTTTTTGAGGTTTTAAAACTTAATAAACTGTGTGAGTTTCGGTGTCCTAATGCACTTTTTCACCGGAAAATTTTCGATCGTATCTTTTGTGTACCGTTGACGATAACTCCAGAATACCACATGAGATTCCAAAATTAAACACATGGTTTTGGTCAGCTTTCAAAACTGTGTAAGTTTCACTGTCTGATTTTAACTTTTCACTGATATATTTGCGGTGGTATCTCTTAGATGCCATCGACAATAGCTGCAGAATGGAACATCCGATTCAAAAGGTAAACCCGCTGTTTTGTAGAGTTTTTTAAAACTAAATAAACTGAGCTAATTTCGCTGTCCTACTTCAATTTTTAACCGAGAAATTTTCGGTCGTGTCTTTTGTATACCATCGACAGTAACTGGACCACGAAATATCCTATTTCAAAACTAAAGCATGTGTTTGTAGAGTTTCCGAACTGTGCAAATTTTGTCGTAGTGGGGGAACAAGTAGTTTTCCTTGGGCTTTTTGTGATCCAGCACTGAGGTTTGGTTTTTCAAAAACCTATTTACACGAAGAGTAGTAATTCACATGTTGCCACTTCAGGAAATGCGACGGGGGGTGGCGGAGGGGAGCAGGTGGACAGAGTAGCAACCGACGAAGCCCACAAAACATTCTGTATCTTATAGTCTTTCTGTATCTTTATAGTCATGTAGTGACCATTTGTACCTTAAATTGAAGGTAGTTACACATTCTACATCATGCAGTTAGTTAATGTTTGAAAATACACGGTCATGAAGCCGCTAGTAGCAAAATAGTGGAAACCCCTATGCACCAAAACTTGTATGTTTAAATGTTAAACCAAGTACAGACTTCATAACATTTATTTTCACACAAAATTTAAAGTAGTGCCATTATTAATGAATGGTGAAACACATTGGGTTATTATTATTAATCAAATTAAGACAAATGTAATACAATATTATTGTCTCCAACAGGCATTTGTAAATTTAACAGCATGTAAATTATTCACTATCATCATCTGAGCTTATGTCTCCGGCTTCTACTGTTTGGTTTAGGCAAGCGTTATTACTGTCATCGTCATCTATATTCATGCAGTTGCACATGTCAGTGCATGGAAAACCATTCATCTACTTTTCTTACATGAGCACTTTACTAGTTCCAGAATAGTTTACGGAGCTGGCGGTATTGAAGTAATTTAGGTCACAAACCTATTTCCGCTGAATCTCTCACCCATAATCCTGTGGAGGTGGAATTTCCAGATTTGGTACAATATCATTTCGCCACATCATGGATTGATAATATGTCCGCATAATTGCAAGTCGAAGCGCAAATTATGTCAGTGGCATTTTTTCTGATTCTTCAACCTTCTTTTGAAATAGATCCAAACGGATATCACCAACGTAGCTTTCACATTATTCGGCATATATAGCATACACGTGAAACATTCTAATGTATACGTTACAGTATCAGACGGAATTGTTTCTAAACCTAGGTCAGCAAATGCTTGTACAATAACTGAATTACAATACTGAAAAGTCTTCCAACATGTAAGTTTTCCGTTTCCGACAAAACAACCAGTGGTGTCACAGCCAGTGAAGGCATGAAAACCAGGCAAAGCACTCACCTTGTCTGGTCTTAGAGCGTCACGTATAAGCTTCAGAGGAATGAGTTTTTCTTCTGAGTTGTGACCAACACCAACAATACATGCCGAGTCTGGACATAGCATGGGATACCGCCGCAGTGCGAATATCACAATATCTGTATCTGGTGAATGAAGGTGCAACCGTTTTTGCTTCTCTATTGGTTGCAACAACAGTATGAAGTGCCATTTTTTTTATCAGCCTCTTCATGTTCACTAGCTAGTTGTTGCACAGAACAGTTAGTCGCTGCCACTTCAGTCCCCCAAACCACAACCACAGAGAGCTTATGTTGATGATAAAACCTGTTAATAATCTTCTTTGATAGACCTAATTCTGACTTGGTTTGTGTATGTGATGCAGCATTTTCATTGACACATTCTTGATCATAGTACTATCTGTGATTTTATATGCTACTGCCTCACCGCCAGTTAGCCTCTTCGAACGTGTTTCATTTTAAAGAGATATTGGTAGTTCATATCTATCAAATACAATCTGCATTTCGGTGATAGAACTGTACTTCGTCTGAAGTCGGTCCAGGAAATGTTCAACCAGCTCTGCACATGTACGGATCAAGACAACCTTCTAGTGTGAAGACCGAGCGAGGAAAAACAGAAAGCTCGTAATTCCTGAAAGCCTCTTCGAAATCGACAGTTGGTCTAGACTTAGCAATTAGAAGCAATCTTACGAATAAAGCACGATCTACCTTTAGTTTCAATATTTTGGATTTGTGTTACAGCTACAGTTTTTTTATTACTTCACCACATGTTCAGTTTTAACATCTTCATAGTAGACCATAAGTTTGTGGAATTAGTTTTTATTTGAGTTTCTACAAACTCTTCATATGCTGTCTGCCTTGCAACATTTATGCGACAAACGTCATTTTTGTGCTGTCATGCATTACAGACTTTGTAACACAGTTCAATAAATCTTGTGATGTTTCTGTAAACACACTTCCTTGTTGCTGAAAAGTATTAACAAGTCGGGCAACATTTAGCTCTTCAGTTTAGTAAAGGTCACCGTGTCTTCATGATGGCTACTTCTTTGTGTGGAGCCAACACCTGCCATCGCCTTACATTCTGCAGTAATAAAAAAATCGTGTACGGGCAGATGGAATCCTTGTGAGACCTACTAAACCACTGCTGACCTTCATGCTTCGGTTAAAGTGTTCCAAGGCATGGTCTGGCTATATAGCACAAAAGGATACTGTAAGATATTTAGTTTTATTTGTTATATTTGTAGCCAATAGATGGCAACACAGAGCTGCGTCTCGGTTTTGCTCTCCTGCTGTAGAGAGAATTAGTTAGTATTGTATCAGCAGTTGTTGTGATCGGTTGTGATGTTCTTTTTTTTTCGGTTTTTCGAGTGAGAGTTGCTTACGGCAATCTGTTTATGTTTGCAATGTATCGATTGAGTGATCGATATAATGTGGTGACATTAAAAGAGCTCAATTAGAGCTAAAATTTACACAGTCCTTTATCAGTGTGTTGAATATTCTACATTTTTTGGTCCGTTGAGCCGGAAATACCTTCGACCGTTTTGGATGATGACTGCTTCTTCCAATTTGTGTTCGGTGTTGTTAATTGGCAGGTAGTTGATGAGATTGAAAGGTCGTGATAAAAACAAGTGAGTATTCGAGAATGATTTAAACCTATAGTTGTTTAGAGTGCTTTTGCTGACATTCTAATTATGGAAGCTGGAAATACCTTCGACCGTTTTGGATGATGACTGCTATTTCGAATTTGTGTAAGGTGCTGAACATCGGCAAGTAGTTGATGAGATTGAAAGGTGTGTGATAAAAACAAGTGAGTATTCCAGACTGATTTAAAGCTCTAATTTTAGAGTTGTTTTGCTGACATTCTAATTATGGAAGCATTAAAGATAAAAAAACGTGTATTTAAGGCGTCGTTGACAAAACTTC
The DNA here is from genome assembly GCA_039090855.1 of Macrothele yani. Taxonomy (NCBI): domain Eukaryota; kingdom Metazoa; phylum Arthropoda; class Arachnida; order Araneae; family Macrothelidae; genus Macrothele; species Macrothele yani. The sequence continues at coordinate 63,700,084 of CM076999.1, read as the reverse complement.
GAGATAAGATTGAATCGAGTGAATTTGACCAATTGAACAGTGCTAGCCCGGAAGTGTTATTATGTAAATCGAAATTAGCCGCTATTGAGTCAAAGAAAGCAGAAGCTTTTGAAAGAAGTTTTGAGTCCTGCGCTCCGGAAGAGCAGAGGAGCTACAGAAAATTATTGATAATTTGTCTTTGATTCTGCTGAGGAAAGTGTCTGGGCCCGTACTTCTGACAAATAATAACACGGCGAGTGAAAATCATTGCCGCTTCGCCTGCCGGAATTGTAAATTCCAATTTTTAGTGGTGGAGATGCCACTCAGTGGCTCTCCTTCCAAGATTTGCTTACAGCGTCTGTGTTATTGAATGATAATTTGTCTGGGTCACAGAGACTTCAGTATTTGAAAGGGTGTCTGAGAGGAGATGCTCTTCGTATCGTCCAATCATTGTCATTATGTGATACTAATTTCGAGGTTGCGTGGGATTTGTTGAAGAAGAGATATTCTAATAAACGTGATTGGCCTTTAATATTCTAAGGAAATTAGTTTCGCTGCCAGCGGTCAACATTGAATCTGCAGCTCAGCTTCTAAATATTGTAGGCAGCACTATTGAATGTGTTCGTGCTTTAGAGAACCTTGAGTTGAAGTGTGACGGAGTTGCCGACACTATGCTGCTGTTTATTGTGCAGAATAAGTTGGATATGACAACTCGTGGATGGTGGGAGATAACATTAGAAGCAGACAACATTCCTCAACTAAATCAGTTTTTTTATTGGAGGTTTAACGACCACCGTGAGCAACTCAATGGGCTGTGAGCAGTCGCCCGTCCCTAATTTAGGGTCACTGGTTCCAGGGAAGGGAGAGAGCCAGTGCCGTAAGACAAACACAACATCCATGCCTCACCGGGATTCGAACCCGCACCCCGTTCGGACGAATGATCAGAGGCCATCGCCTTAGACCACTGCGCCACTGGGGCGGCCTAAATCAGTTGTTGGAATTTATACAGAGGCATGTGCGTACGTTAAAAGGTGACAAGGTGATCTCTTATAAAAGGACTGTTCAACCTAAGGTTTCATCTTTTGTTTCGGAAGTAAATGTTAGGTGTTTATTTTGTAAAATGAATCACCATTTGAACAAGTGTAATAATTTCTTAAAGCTGACTGTTCAGAAGAGAGTAGAATTTGTGAAACATCAAAAATTATGCTTCAACTGCTTATTGCCAAATCATCAAGTGAGCCGTTGCTAGAGTAAACATTTTTGCATAATACCTTACTGTGCTTTCGTAGTAATGATATTAAGCAATGTAATGAAGAACCTGAGTTTAGGACACAAGTTGTATCTCCAACTACTACTACAGAGAGTAAAGAGCCCGAGCACTCCACTTTGGGGAAGGGACTCGAGTTAACATCATCGACGATTGTGTCGTGTGTTTCAGAATTTAATATGCCGCAACAAGTTCTGCTATGGATAGCTGTCATTCGTGTTGAGGATGCCTCAGGGAATTATCAGTTATGTCGGGCGCTCCTAGATCCCGGTTCCCAGGAAAATTTTATTTCAGAATCTTGTGCAAACAGACTTGGCCTGTGCATGGAGAAAACACGAGTGGCTATTTCATGTTTAAGTTCGTCAAGCTCGCATGCCAATGGGGCAACACAGATTAAGTTTAGGCCGCACAACAAGACTACAGCTATGTTTTCAACTTCGGCCTTTGTACTCAGAAAAATTATTGGAGAACTACCACACTCTCCACTTGATTCCCTTTTAGCAGAATTGTTTTCTGATGTCACTTTGGCTGACCCCAACTTTTACAAACCTTCAGCGATTGATATATTTGATAGAAGTAAATATCTCTCTGCCCTTGTTGAAGGGATATACTATTATGGCACAAGACGGCAAACCCTTTGCGGTACGTACGGAACTGGGCTGGATCGTTTCAGGTGAAGTGTCTAACTCCTGTGAGAAGTTATCAACAGTTCATGTAAATCACATTCAAATAGATCTTAACAATTGTGTATCTAATTTTTGGAAACGGGATTCTGTTCCTGTGGCTAGTCCCTTTACGAAGGCTGAACAAGCATGTGAAACTCATTTTCAAGATACGCATTCAAGAGACGAGAATGGTAGATACATTGTGATGTTGCCTTTTCACTTACCTATCTCACATCAGGGTGATTCCAAGCAACTTGCCATGAAACACTTAAGGTCCTTGGAGAACTCACTCTCAAGGAACCCTGAATTATACAGACAGTACTGGGTGGCTTTGTGTTCTTTATGAGAGAATACGAAGACCTGGGCCATATGCAAAGAGTGCCAGAAACTGAGATTTGTAAGCATGTGAGTTATTATCTTCCACAGCATTATGTAGTGAAGCCTTCGAGTAGTACCACAAGTGTCCGTGTGCTGTTTGATGCTTAGGCCAAGAGCACCTCGTGACTGTCGTTAAATGACCTCCTTATGGTGGGTCGAGAGTTCATCAAGAATTGTTCCATATTCTCTTGAGATTTAGAACTTTCCGGGTGGCTTTGTGTGCAGACGTGAAAAAGATGTTTAGACAAATAGTTGTGCACTCAGAGAACACTGACTGTCAGAGAATCCTCTGGAGAGAGAAACCTGAAGAACTTGTACAGACCTTTAGATTAAAAGCAATCACTTACGCCACAGCGGGTGCGCCATTCTTTGCAAGTAGATCTTTGAAGCAATTGGCTTTGGGCGAAGAGGCTGCTTCCCACGAGCATCCAGAGTGGTTTTGTGAGACTTCTGTGTTGATGATCTCCTTTCAGGAGCCAATTCACATGGGGAAGCCTCAGCTTGCACATGAGCTGCAAGAATTGTTGAAAAAGGGTGGTTTAACATTGCGTAAGTGGACATCGAGTGCTGCATATGTTTTAGACAATATTCCTGATGAGTTCAAGGATTGCAGTGACACCCTGAGAATTGATTGTGACAAATCGATCAAGGTGCTTGGCATTGAGTAGTGTCCAACTAGGGATACCTTCCAATTTTCGGTTGCTACCAACGAGAAGTAGGAGAATAGCAAACGAGTCATATTTTCAGAAACTGCCAAGATTTTTGATCCATTGGGTTGACTGTCGCCAATAGTGATTAAGGCTAAGATTCTTCTTCAAGAGCTCTGGAGTTCTAATCTGAGTTGGGACGATGAGCTACCCCAACAGTACAGGAACCGTTGGATCAAGTTCCAGTCACAACTTTCCTGTCTCAGAGATCCCAAGATTCCAAGATGTGTGATGACTCCAACATCTAATTACTTTGAAATTCACGCCTTCTGTGATGCTTCTGAGAAAGCTTACTGTGCAGTGATTTACATTCGTTCAGTAGGTTTGGACTCCTCGGTGCACGTATCTTTACTAGCTGCCAAGTCCAGAGTTGAAGAAGCAATCGGTTCCTAGGCTGGATCTTTGCTCTGCTCTGTTGGAAAATCTGCTGAAAGCTGTTCTTCTATGTCTCAACATTTCAATCAAGAAGGTTTTTGTATGGACAGATTCAAGAGTTACCCTCGCTTGGGTTTTGTCGCAACCACAACGCTGGCTCCCTTTTGTAGCTAATCGAGTGTCAATAATTCAGGAAGCGATTCCCTTTGTGGAGTGGAATCACATTGCTGGTACGAAAGACCCTGCTGACTGTGCCACCAGAGGTATTTTAGCTTCGGAGTTGGTTCAGTGTGACATGTAGTTAAGAGATACAGATTGGCTACAGCAGCCTAGTGTTGAACGTTTAGATGGAGATGCGCTTCAGGAGTCCCCATTTTCTGAACTACGTTTGAGAGAAGAAAGAAAGAGTTATGTGACATCAGCCAGCCAAAGTAAAGATCTGTCCTTTATTTTCAAGTTTTCGTCTTGGACCAGATTGTGCCGCGTGACAGCCTGGTGTTTGCGGTTCACACAAAACTGTGCTAATTCGTTATCTAAAAGAAACTTTTGCCATTTGAGTAGAGATGAGCTTCTTAAGGCTAGTTATGTAAAAGTGAAGTTCGTCCAATCCTCTGAGTTCGCTGATGAGTTGGCATGCCTTCATGCTGAAAGAGCCATTAAATCATCAAGTAAAATACTACAGTTGAATCCTTTTGTGGACTCTGAGGGTCTTTTGCGAGTTGGTGGGAGACTTAGAAATGCCTCAGTTGCAGGTAATGTGAAACACCCTATACTTCTACCTAGAAGGCATCATATAACAAAATTAGTTGTTAGTTGTGAAGCATTATCATCACACTCATCTTCACGCAAGCGCTCGTCCTCTACGTGCTTTCATCCGACAAAAGTTTTGCATTATCTGCGGCAGAGATGTCACGCGAAGATTTGTGCGTCGTTGTATGACATGCTTTCGTTCTTCTGCTACTCCAGCCTCTCAGCTTATGGGTAACTTGCCCTCAAAGGGAGTAACTTCTTCTAGAGTATTTCATGTGACGGGTAGACTTTGCTGGTCCGACTTTGCTGGTCCCTTCCAATGCAGAGAAAAGTGGGACGAGGAAAAAAGCTTTTCAAGATTTTCATTGCAGTCTTCGTGTGTTTCTCAACGACAGTGATTCATCCTGAAATTGTTGGAGATCTTACTTCTAACGCATTCATTGCAACGCTTAAAAGATTTATTGCACGTCGAGGTAAGCCTAGTGAGATATTTAGTGATTGCGCCACGAATTTCGTTGGTGAAGATCATGATTTGCGTCGTGTTCTTAAGCAAGAGCTCAATGCAACCGATGACAACAGTGTTGCTACGTTTTTCTCTTCCGAAGGCATCAAGTGGAATTTCAACCTTCTTCAGCGCCTCATTTTGGGGTCTTTGGGAGGCTGTGGTAAAGGCAATGAAGTTCCACCTTAAACGTACAGTGGGCAATACTTGTTGTTCTCTAGAGGAGTTCCTCATATTTTCAGTGCAAGTTGAGGCTTGCCTTAATTCTAGGCCTCTGTGTTCCATTTCTGAAGACCCAAACGATCCTGATGTCTTGACGCCTGGACAATACTTAGTGGGAGCTCCCTTGACGGCTCTCCCTGAGTTAGATCTCACTGCAGTTCCGATTTGCTTGCATCCAACGCTTAGTTCAACAGTTTTGGAGGCGATGGAGGTTAGAATACCTTACACAACTTCAATTTAGGCCTAAATTGTGCACTTCTAGACCTTACCTTACATTGGGTGATCTTGTGCTGATCAAAAACGAACTTGCGTTGGAAACCTGCCAGAGTTATAGAAACACATTCCGGCAGTGATGGCAAGGTGCGTGTGGTGACCGAACTGATTCCGGGATTTTCAAGAAACCCATAGTTAAACTGCGTCCATTATCGATAGATTGACTGTAAAGTACTTTTTCGTATAATTAATTTGATAGTTGACATTAAATTCTCGCATTGTAATTTTTAGCTTATTGTGTCTAATTCATATGTTGAAGGGGATTGTATTACTTTATGTGTTGAAAGCTTGAGCTTTCAAGGTGGGAGAAATGTAAGATATTTAGCTTTATTTGTTATATTTGTAGCCAATAGATGGCAACACAGAACTGCGTCTCGGTTTTGCTCTCGTGCTGTAGAGAGAATTAGTATTGTATCAGCAGTTGTTGTGATCGGTTGTGGTGTTCTTCTTTTTTCGGTTTTTCAAGTCAGAGTTGCTTACGACAATCTGTTTATGTTTTCAATGTATCGAGTGAGTGATCGATATAATGTGGTGACATTAAAAGAGCTCAATTAGAGCTAAAATTTCATACAGTCCTTTATTAGTGTGTTGAATATTCTACAGATACTATGCTTTGATTAATTACCTTGTGCAAATTCGCTAAATACGTCTGGACTTGAAACCGGTAAGCTCTGCATCTCTGCCAGGTATAATGGTATCATACGGGCCTAGTGATGTTTATCATGGGCAAAGAAATACTTCACAAGTTTGTCAAGAAATGAAAGATGGAGTTCCCAATTTCCTGTTCTTACTGCTTGAACAAACAAAAATAAATCCAATACGATTTGCATGTAAATCAGAACTATTTTGGCACTGGGAATATTTTCCAAAGTTGCATCAAAAGAGTTCAATTTTACAAACACTTCATGGACTTAAAAAATTCAGTAAGTTTATCATGTGCGGCAATGATAGCATCTATCTCCTTTTTAAGAAAGGCGTTTTCCAAGTTATTCACGGCTTCATGTAGAAAGGCTGTAATATGTTGGCTCTCCACAGTAAATGCATCGATATACAATTTGAATAGAGCCTGAAGAGTAATCATGTGCGCCTCTATTCTTCTCCGCACATGCTTCCCACCCAGAATACTTCATGTTGTTGCAGATCCATACAAATCACTTGCAATCTATGAGGTATCAATTCCACTATTGTCGATGAACCTGCCAATACACCTCAATGTAGCTATTGTTATATGTAGTTCGCCTGGTCGAAGCGGAAGATGATATAGATCTCTTCTACTAATTTGAAGTTGTTTTGCTGGTATGTATAGGCCTAAAGCTAATGTGATTAAGTTTGTGGTCCAGGTCCAGTGACATAAGTGTTAATATTTTGAACTTGTTTCAAAACTGTAAGTAGACTGGACCATTCTGTCGATGAAGCAGGTATTAGTGGTACTACATGTACTCTGGTAAGGGGCAATGCTTTTCTGATGTGCGCATTGTATGCAGACCAAGTAGGGACTCGGATGCATGTTTTATTATTTTCATCTGTTCCATTTCCGTCTTCATTAGCGACTGTGTTCCTATTCCCTAATATCTTAACTGTTAATCACATCTTTGTCATTATGATCGGCATTACCTTTGACTGAAGGCTTAAAATCAGAATACATTGAAAACGGCGGCATTGTTTTATTTTATTTTTTTGGCTTAGTGCAGGTAAAATATAAAGGCTTACAAAATTATAAATCAAGTCATTCAAAAAATACATACAAAATAACATAGGCAAATTCGTATTGGAAATGTACATTGCTGTTTTTTTTAAATAACTACCTTCAGTTTCAGTTATAAAAACATTAAAAATACTTATAGCACAATATTACTTCTAGTATATTAAAATACTTACAGTACACACACACACACACACACACGGTCGAGTCACATTATTGGGACCACCAGCTAATATCCAGAGTAACCGCCGTGTGCAGCGCAGACAGCAGCTAGACGGGCTGCGAGTGACTCAATAAGGTGCTGGAAGGTGTTCACAGGTATGTGGAGACATGCTGACTGTAGTGCATCTAACAGCTGCTAGAGGGTGCGTGGTGGAGGATCCACAGAGTGAACATGATCAAGGTGGTCTCATCGATGCTTAATTAGGTTTAAGTCTGGGGAATTAGGGGGCCAGAGAAGAACTTCGAAGTTTTCATCGTGCTCTTTCAACTACTTTCGGACGCTTCTAGCTGTGTGACACGTCGCATTGTGGTGCTGGAAGATCCCATTCGCCCCAGGAAAGACAATCAGCATGTATGGCTGTACGTAGTCTGGGATGATGGATGGATTCATAACAAATTCAGTCCATAATGCCTTCCACAGGTATGAGTGGACCCAGAAAATGCAATGAAAACATTTCCCAGACCATAACGCTGCCCCTCACCAGCTTGTGTTCTTCCAGCAATGGTTGAAGAGTGTTTGTTCTCCGATGTTTCTCGCCTTATACGCCAAGGTCCATCCGTTCGATGAAGCAGAAAACGTCACTCATCGGAGAAGGCAATCCCTTGCCAATCAGCTGAGGTTCAATTCCGATGCTGCCGTGCAAATGTAAGACTTTTCTGCCGATGCACCTTCGTTAGCTTAGGTGCAGTGACCATCCGTCTGCATCGGAGCCCCATACGCAACAGTGTTCGCTGAACTGTCGTTTTAGACACACTTCCGGTAGCCCCCTGGTTCATTCGGTTGACTGAGTTGTTCCACTCTATCGTGTCGATCGGCCCTCACACGTCTTCGAAGCCGACGTTCACCTCTCACATCAATGGCACGTGGTGCTCCGAAGTTCGCACGTCGCTTATTCGCAGTGGTGCTATTTCTTCAATCACGATACACTTTAACCACAGGAGCACGCGAACATTTCACAGACTGCGCTGTTTCAGAAATATTGCCACCCTTGACATGAAAGCCGATAATAATCCCTTTTTGTAAATCTGATAAATCGCTGCTTTTATCCATGACAGCAACGAGTGATATATTTCCAGAATGCCTACAACACACCTTATATAACCTCCAAGCCAGCTCATGACACGTGTCTTCTTTGATTGGCTACGCGCTGTTGACGTATGTATATCATCATCATCATTGTCAACCATTATCAATCCACTGCTGGACGAAGGTCTCCCCAAGTTTCCTCCACAACGGTCTGTCTTGTGCCAGTCTCCTCCATGTCACTCCTGCATACTTTCGAATTTCATCCACCCATCTCCCATGTGGTCTTCTTCTGGGTCTTTTCCTGTCCCTTGGAATCCAATCTAAAATTTCGGCTGTCCATCGATGGTCTGTCCTTCTGGCAGTATGCCCAGCCCATTGCCATTTCAGGGATTTAACTCTGATCATGATGTCTTCCACTCTTGTCATTTTTCAGATCCACGTGTTCCTTTTCTTATCTCTCCTGGTTACACCAAGCATGCACCTCTCCAGGCTACTTTGAGTTGTCTGCAGCCTTTGTATGTCTCTTTTAGTTAAGGTCCACGTCTCAGCACCATACGTAAGCACTGGAAGGATGCATTGATCAAACACTTTTCTTTTAAGACATAATGGCATATTGCTCTTAAAAATTACGCTGTTTCTTCCAAAAGCTCTCCAGGCAAGCTTTGTAAGCCGATTAATTTCTTCATCAATGTGACCCTCACTTGATATCTGCTGTCCAAGATAAACGTACGTGTCTGTTATCTCCAGCTTTTCTCCATCAATTGATAAATCTTCATTTCGTGTAAAAGCATTGAACATCACTTTTGTCTTCTGAAAGTTCATTTTTAATCCCACTTCTTTACTCTTGTCAGCAAGTTCTTGGATCATACTCTGCAGCTATGATGGGGTAGTTGCAAAAATAACTATGTCATCAGCAAAACGAAGGTGGGTTAGATAATCTCCATTAATATTTATCCCTTTGTTTCCCCAGTTCAGTGATTGAAAGAGATTTTCCAATGTGGCGTTAAAGAGCTTCGGAGATATGGTGTCACCTTGTCTCACTTCCTTTCCAATTTTTATGTGTGTTGTATTTTCAAACAGCCGAATCTTTGCACTCGCATTTTCATAGATGTTATTAATAATATTAATGCATGCATCTTCAATACCGCAGGATTTCAGAGCCATTGTAACTGCTGATGGTTTCACCGACACAAAGGCTTTTTCATAATCGATAAAAGCCATGCACAATGGAAGTTCATATTCCCTCGCTCTTTCAATTAGTTCTCTCAGTACGTGGATATGATCTATTGTGCTGCAGCCACTCTTAAATCCAGCTTGTTCTCTCGGTTGAGCCATGTCCAGTGTTATCTTCAAACGGTGTGAAAGAACTTTAGTGAAGATTTTATAAACCACTGATAGGAGGCTGATAGGTCTGTAATTCCTGAGATCTTCAATGCCACCTTTTTTATGAAGCAGGATCATTATAGCGTTGTTCCAATCCTCAGGAATCTTCCCTTCATTAAGGCATCGAGTGAATATTTGGGCGAGTACTGTTTCGATTTCTCCACTTGCTTCTTGTATGATGTCTACAGTAATTCCATCTTCTCCTGGAGCTTTTCCACGCTTCGTGTTCTTGATTGCATGTGCAAGTTCTGCTGGAAGGACTGGAGGAACTCTGGTACTGGTACCTTCCATGATGTCTGGAGTACATGCATCATCCCTTTCATATAACTTGGAGTAGAAATCTTTCACTCTTGTCAAACTTTCGCCTCTATTTCTTGTTATAGAACCACCTTCTTTTCTCAGTGCCATAATCTGTTTTCTTCCCTTACTGAGATGTCCTTTTGCTGTCTTTAGGCTTTGGTTGTTTTCAATTGCTTTCCTCACTAGTTCACAGTTGAATTTCCTTACGTCTTCAGTGATACTTTTTCGTACTGTCTTGCATAGCTCTATGTATTGCACTTTGGAAGTCACATCTTCTTTAGTTGTCCTCATCTCTCTTCTTTTTTGCATCAACATTTTGGTTTTTCCTGATAATTTGTTCACATGCAACTTGTTCTTATACCCAGCTAATTTTGTTGCTGTTTCCATAAGAGCTTTGGTTACTTTTCTGTTAACTTCAGAAATATCCACTTCTTCCGATGTTAGGCCTTCTAAAGCAGAGAATCTGATCTTCAGTTCCAACTTGAAGGTATTATGGTGTTTTTTAGGGTTGGTTATGTCAATACATTTTGTTTGTCTTATGAGCTTGCCACGTTCAAGTTTAGTGTTGAGGTGCATCTTACATCTCACCAATCTATGGTCACTACCTGTGTTGAACTTGTTCAATACACTGCAGTCTTCTATGACGAATTTTTTGTTACACATAATAAAATCAATTTCACTTGTCGTCCCATTTGGATATCTCCATGTCCATTTCCTGTGCGGCTTTTTCTTGAAAAATGAGTTCAAGATGAAAAACCCTTCTGCCTCTGCAAACTCAACGAGAGTATTTCCACGCTGGTTTCTGTTGCCATGACCGAATTTACCTACTGAAGTTTCATTCTGTTACCGTTGCCCTATTTTTCCATTGAAATCTCCCATAATTATCTACAAGTGCTGCTTACCTTTATTATTTAAATGACGAATTTCCTAATAAAATTCTTCAATTTCTTCTTCAGGATGACTTGTGGTGGGTGCATAAGTTTGAATAATCTGAGCCTGGTATCGTTTTGAGAGTTGGATAACGAGTCGTGCAGCTCTGTCAGAGGAACTTTCAACTTCTACAACTTTATCTTTCAGTTTCTTGTTTATTATAAATCCAACACCACTAGTTCTGCCAGTATCAGTCTCACGATAGTAGAAGAGATGTCCACTTTTCAGTTCAAAGAGATCTTATCCTTTTCTCCTTACCTCACTTAGCCCGACGATGTCCCACTTAATCCTTTGTAGTTCCTCTTCCAATTCAAGAAGCCTTGAATCAGAAGATATGGAGCGTCCATTATACGTAGCCAAAGTCAGCATCAGATGGCAGCCTAGTCCGGTCCTCCGGGGATTCTTAGCACCTTCTGCCTTCATGTCGCACTGGCCGCTGCCTTGGCCAGGTACATTCCAGCTGCCGGAGACTGAGGGCCAAGATTTAAGTTGTGGAGTCATTTTGGAGGGGTTTGGCCATAACTCACCACGCTGGCCAAGCGGGTTGGTGAGTGTGGGATAGAATTTCCTCTAATCCCGATGGTATAGTTATACCGCTATTGGCGGTCGTCAGAGCTCCTTTAGTGGGAACAGGATGCACCACGAGAAGGCGGGGTTGACATTTGTCAAGGAGAGGCTGTGATGTTACGTATCACCTGACCTTACATCCCGTATGTATATATATATATATATAAATATATGTAGCATGTCTTCTTATTATATATATATATGAGTATGTCTTCAATTCAAATGGACTAACTACATGTAACGACAATTCTACCTCATATATGAGACGACGCACGTACAGAGCAGCGCAGAAGAAGGTCGTTGGTCGCAGTTGTTCGTTATGGAATGAATTCGTTTAAGTTATTAATTATCGTCTTGTGTTACTTGTATTGTGTGCTCTAATAAGGATGTTATGGATATGATGGCTGATTGTATTAGTAGTGCAAGATTGAAGTCCCCTAGACGCAACGAGTTCTACAAGAAAAGTTGGGATCCGTCCAGGATTTGATTCCAAGAAGAAATGAAAAGTTCTGAGTCGGCCATGTTGTTCTGTGTCGCCCTGGCACGTACGGATTTATTCCTATCTACTGTTTTTTTTTGAAAATTCATCTTGGCTCGAAGTGCTGCTGAGTGTCAACCTAGGACGTATGATTTCGTTCTTTTTTTTTCGAGGAACCACCCAGGCTCGACGGTTATAGTGGGCTTCCTGCTCGAGTGCAAATATTTCGACTTGTTCCTGTTGTTTAAGGAGTCATCCTCTCGACAGCATTACTGAGTGTCACCCTGGCACATGTGGATCCGTTCCCTTTTCCGAAAAAACACCCAGGCTCGATGGTTATGACGAGCGTTCTGCTCGAGTGCTAATATTTTAGTGGGGCAGTTTTGCCCGAAAGATTCAAGTTTTGGTGATGCAATCTTGCCCTGAACATTAGTGTTGTGCGTGGATACTTTCGATCTTCGTTCAAGACCGTAAGTTTTTTGTATTAACAATGGTGAAAATAACTTTCGATTTCTTTATTTCTTATTGAAATTTTCTTTTGGATATTGACTTTAACGAATGACAAAGTATTTAATAATTTGTTCGCCTTGAATTATCTGTTTCGCAATGTTGGTGTAAGAATTTATGTGTGGAAGTGCCTAATTCACTGAATATGACTTACACTGCACTTTGGTATGTGGTAAATTTGAACACATGAATTTTCCAGTACGGTGATTTGTAAACTTAGTATATAACTAAGCATGGCATATTTAGCAAAAGGTCTTAAAGAAGACTTACAAATACTGGCTTATGAGTTGGGTTTAGAAATGCCAGCAGATTGCAGAATTATAGATTTCAAGAGAGTCATTCTTGAAAGTGAAAATTATAATGAGTTTTGCAGGGAGATGTTGAGCACGATCATAAATGCAAGGAAGAAATACGAAGGAGAGACGAAAATGGAACTCGAATTTGCAAAACTAAGAGTCGAGGCTGAATCTAGACAAAATGAAAGGGTTCAGGTTGAAAACACCAGAACTCCAAGTAAAGAGTTTAGAAACTTAATTCAGAAATTTAATATGGGAGACGATATAAGCCTGTACTTAGTGCGTTTTAAGCGGCAAGCCTGTCGTGTGTCGTTACCGCAGGACGAATGGGTCACTCATCTTTTGGGACTCCTCACTGACGAAATAAATCAGCTGATTGCTCGTGAGCCAGAGGAAAAAGTCGAGAGTAATGGCCATGTGAAAGAGTTGTTACTAAAGAGATTCAAATTAACTCCTGAAAGGTTTTTTCAGTTATTTGCTTCGCATCAAAAGAAACAGACCGGTACCTGGCGAGACTTTTATCATGAATTACTTACGTATTTTGATGGTTGGATTTCTGCCTTAAAAATAACAAATTTTGAACAATTGAACCAAAGACATGGCACTGAAAAATTTGACTGTTGTTGCACTTATCGACACAGGTAGTTCAGTATGAATTCTACGTGAAGATGTATATATAGGGTGAGTCAAAAGTCCTTAGACAAGCTTTAAGGGTAAGTCAAACGTACAAACACAAGTCGTTTTGACATATGAACGTGTGGTTGCAAATACAACGGACGTTTAGTTTTGGAGTTAATGGCGAAGGTATCTTTTTTGGCATAATGTCAGCGTTTTTGACCGTGCGAAATGACTTCAAAACCATATAGTCTCAATTATCACCGAAACTAATAGCAATAGAAAAACCATACTAGACCACCTGGTGTAGTTAATAAACGCGAAAAAAGACTGTGTAGTTAAACCCGGAATACCTGTTTTAGTTTTAAAGTTATTGTCGATGGTGTCTTTTTGTCAAATGTTCAGCATTTTTGACAGTGCGAAATGCCTTCAAAACCACATAGTCTCAATTATTTCCGAAACTAATAGCAATACGAAAACCGTACTGTACCACGTAGGGTAGTTTGAAAACACAAACAAGAATATGTAGTTAAATCCGGAATAGCTGTTTTTATTCTGGAATTATTGTCGATGGTATCTTTTTGGCAAATGTTTAGCGTTTATGACAGGGCGAAATGACTTCAAAACCATTTAGTCTTAATTATCACCGAAACTAATAGTAATAGGAAAAACGTACTGCTCAACATAGCGTAGTTTACGAACGCAAACAAGACGATGCAGTTAAATCCCGAATATCTGTTTTAGTTTTGGAGTTATTGTTGATGGTGTCTTTTTGGCAAATTTTTAGCGTTTTTGACAGTGCAAAATGACTGAAAAACCAAATGGCCTCAATAATCTCCGAAACTAACAGCAATACGAAAACCGTACTGCACCACTTAGGGTAGTTTATGAACACAAAGAAGACTATATAGTTAAATCCGGAATACCCATTTTAGTTTTGGAGCTATTGTAGATGGTGTCTTTTTGGAAAATTATTAGCATTTTTGACCGTGCGAAATGACGTCAAAACCATATAGTCTGAATTATTACCGAAACTAATAGCAATAGGAAAACCGTACTGCACCACTTAGGGTAGTTTATTAACGCAAACAAGACTATGTAGTTAATTCCAGAATACCTGTTTTAGTTTTAGAGTTACTGTCGATGGTGTCTTTTTTTCAAATTTTTAGCGCTTTTAACCGTTCGAAATGACTTCAGAACCATGTAGTCTTAATTATCTCCAAAACTAATAGCAATAGGAAAACCGTACACCAATCAGGGTAGTTTATAAACGCAAATAAGACTATGCAGTTAAATCCGGAATAGCTGTTTTAGTTTTGGAGTTATTGTCGATGATGTCATTTTGGCACATTTTTAGTGTTTTTCACCGTGCCAAATGGCTACAAAATCCTATAGTCTCCATTATCTCCAAAACAAATAGCAATAGGAAAACCGTACTGCACCACTTAGGGTAGTTTATAAACGCAAATAAGACTATGCAGTTAAATCCGGAATAGCCGTTTTAGTTTTGGAGTTATTGTCGATGCTGTCATTTTGGCATATTTTTAGCGTTTTTCACCGCGCCAAATGGCTACAAAATCCTATAGTCTGCATTTATCTCTAAAACTAATACGAATAGAAAAACCCTACTGCATCACTTAGGGTAGTTTATAAACGCAAATAAGACTATGCAGTTAAATCCGGAATAGCTGTTTTAGTTTTGGAGTTATTGTCGATGGTGTCATTTTGGCAAATTTTTAGCGTTTTTCATCGTGCCAAATGGCTACAAAATATTATAGTCTGCATTATCTCTGAAATTAATACGAATAGAAAACCCATACTGCATCAATTAGGGTAGTTTATAAATGCAAATAAGACTATGCAGTTAAATCCGGAATAGCTGTTTTAGTTTTGGAGTTATTGTCGATGGTGTCTTTTTGGCAAATTTTCAGCGTTTTTCACCGTGCCAAAATAGCTACAAAATCCTATAGTCTCCATTATCTCCAAAACAAATAGCAATAGGAAAACCGTACTGCACCACTTAGGGTAGTTTATAAACGCAAATAAGACTATGCAGTTAAATCCGGAATAGCTGTTTTAGTTTTGGAGTTATTGTCGATGGTGTCTTTTTGGCAAATTTTTAGCGTTTTTCACCGTGCCAAATGGCTACAAAATCCTATAGTCTGCATTTTCTCTTTAACTAATACGAATAGAAAAATCATATGCATTACTTAGGGTAGTTTAAAAACGCAAACAAGACTATGCAGTAAAATACGGAATAGCTGTTTTAGTTTTGGAGTTATTGTCCATGGTGTCTTTTCGGCAAATTTTCAGCGTTTTTGACTGTGCGAAATGACTTCAAAACGATATAGTCTCCATTATCATCCAAAACTAATAGCAATAAGAAAACCGTACTGCACCACTTAGGGTAGTTTATAAACGCAAATAAGACTATGCAGTTAAATCCGGAATAGCTGTTTTAGTTTTGGAGTTATTGTCGATGCTGTCATTTTGGCATATTTTTAGCGTTTTTCATCGTGCCAAATGGCTACAAAATATTATAGTCTGCATTATCTCTGAAATTAATACGAATAGAAAAACCATACTGCATCAATTAGGGTAGTTTATAAATGCAAATAAGACTATGCAGTTAAATATGGAATAGCTGCTTTAGTTTTGGAGTTATTGTCGATGGTGTCTTTTCGGCAAATTTTCAGCGTTTTTGACCGTGCGAAATGACTTCAAAACGATATAGTCTCCATTATCATCCAAAACTAATAGCAATAAGAAAACCGTACTGCACCACTTAGGGTAGTTTATAAACGCAAATAAGACTATGCAGTTAAATCCGGAATAGCTGTTTTAGTTTTGGAGTTATTGTCGATGGTGTCTTTTTGGCAAATTTTTAGCGTTTTTCACCGTGCCAAATGGATACAAAATCCTATAGTCTCCATTATCTCCAAAACTAATAGCAATAGGAAAAATGTACACCAATCAGGGTAGTTTATAAACGCAAATAAGACTATGCAGTTAAATCCGGAATAGCTGTTTTAGTTTTGGAGTTATTGTCGATGGTGTCTTTTCGGCAAATTTTCAGCGTTTTTGACCGTGCGAAATGACTTTAAAACGATATAGTCTCCATTATCATCCAAAACTAATAGCAATAAGAAAACCGTACTGCACCACTTAGGGCAGTTTATAAACGCAAATAAGACTATGCAGTTAAATCCGGAATAGCTGTTTTAGTTTTGGAGTTTTTGTCGATGGTGTCGTTTTGGCAAATTTTTAGCGTTTTTAATCGTGCCAAATGGCTACAAAATCCTATAGTCTGCATTATCTCTGAAATTAATACGAATAGAAAAACCATACTGCATCAATTAGGGTAGTTGATAAATGCAAATAAGACTATGCAGTTAAATCCGGAATAGCTGTTTTAGTTTTGGAGTTATTGTCGATGGTGTCTTTTTGGCAAATTTTCAGCGTTTTTCACCGTGCCAAATGGCTACAAAATCCTATAGTCTCCATTATCTCCAAAACAAATAGCAATAGGAAAACCGTACTGCACCACTTAGGGTAGTTTATAAACGCAAATAAGACTATGCAGTTAAATCCGGAATAGCTGTTTTAGTTTTGGAGTTATTGTCGATGGTGTCATTTTGGCACATTTTTAGTGTTTTTCACCGTGCCAAATGGCTACAAAATCCTATAGTCTCCATTATCTCCAAAACAAATAGCAATAGGAAAACCGTACTGCACCACTTAGGGTAGTTTATAAACGCAAATAAGACTATGCAGTTAAATCCGGAATAGCTGTTTTAGTTTTGGAGTTATTGTCGATGCTGTCATTTTGGCATATTTTTAGCGTTTTTCACCGCGCCAAATGGCTACAAAATCCTATAGTCTGCATTATCTCTAAAACTAATACGAATAGAAAAACCCTACTGCATCACTTAGGGTAGTTTATAAACGCAAATAAGACTATGCAGTTAAATCCGGAATAGCTGTTTTAGTTTTGGAGTTATTGTCGATGGTGTCTTTTTGGCAAATTTTCAGCGTTTTTCATCGTGCCAAATGGCTACAAAATATTATAGTCTGCATTATCTCTGAAATTAATACGAATAGAAAAACCATACTGCATCAATTAGGGTAGTTTATAAATGCAAATAAGACTATGCAGTTAAATCCGGAATAGCTGTTTTAGTTTTGGAGTTATTGTCGATGGTGTCTTTTTGGCAAATTTTCAGCGTTTTTCACCGTGCCAAAATAGCTACAAAATCCTATAGTCTCCATTATCTCCAAAACAAATAGCAATAGGAAAACCGTACTGCACCACTTAGGGTAGTTTATAAACGCAAATAAGACTATGCAGTTAAATCCGGAATAGCTGTTTTAGTTTTGGAGTTATTGTCGATGGTGTCTTTTTGGCAAATTTTTAGCGTTTTTCACCGTGCCAAATGGATACAAAATCCTATAGTCTGCATTATCTTTGAAACTAATAGGAATAGAAAAACCATACTGCATCACTTAGGGTAGTTTATAAACGCAAAAAAGACTATGCAGTTAAATCCGGAAAAGCTGTTTTAGTTTTGGAGTTATTGTCGATGGTGTCATTTTGGCAAATTTTTAGCGTTTTTCACCGTGCCAAATGGCTACAAAATCCTATAGTCTGCATTTTCTCTTTAACTAATACGAATAGAAAAATCATATGCATTACTTAGGGTAGTTTAAAAACGCAAACAAGACTATGCAGTAAAATACGGAATAGCTGTTTTAGTTTTGGAGTTATTGTCGATGGTGTCTTTTCGGCAAATTTTCAGCGTTTTTGACCGTGCGAAATGACTTCAAAACGATATAGTCTCCATTATCATCCAAAACTAATAGCAATAAGAAAACCGTACTGCACCACTTAGGGTAGTTTATAAACGCAAATAAGACTATGCAGTTAAATCCGGAATAGCTGTTTTAGTTTTGGAGTTATTGTCGATGCTGTCATTTTGGCATATTTTTAGCGTTTTTCACCGCGCCAAATGGCTACAAAATATTATAGTCTGCATTATCTCTGAAATTAATACGAATAGAAAAACCATACTGCATCAATTAGGGTAGTTTATAAACGCAAATAAGACTATGCAGTTAAATCCGGAATAGCTGTTTTAGTTTTGGAGTTATTGTCGATGGTGTCTTTTTGGCAAATTTTCAGCGTTTTTCACCGTGCCAAAATGGCTACAAAATCCTATAGTCTCCATTATCTCCAAAACAAATAGCAATAGGAAAACCGTACTGCACCACTTAGGGTAGTTTATAAACGCAAATAAGACTATGCAGTTAAATCCGGAATAGCTGTTTTAGTTTTGGAGTTATTGTCGATGGTGTCATTTTGGCAAATTTTTAGCGTTTTTCACCGTGCCAAATGGCGACAAAATCCTATAGTCAGCATTATCTCTGAAACAAATACGAATAGAAAAACCATACTGCATCACTTAGGTATAGTTTATAAACGCAAATAAGACTATGCAGTTAAATCCGGAATAGCTGTTTTAGTTTTGGAGTTATTGTCGATGGTGTCATTTTGGCAAATTTTTAGCGTTTTTCACGGTGCCAAATGGATACAAAATCCTATAGTCTGCATTATCTCTGAAACTAATAGGAAAAGAAAAACCATACTGCATCACTTAGGGTAGTTTATAAACGCAAACAAGACTATGCAGTTAAATCCGGAATAGCTGTTTTAGTTTTGGAGTTATTGTCGATGGTGTCATTTTGGCAAATTTTTAGCGTTTTTCACCGTGCCAAATGGCTACAAAATCCTATAGTCTGCATTTTCTCTTTAACTAATACGAATAGAAAAACCATACTGCATTACTTAGGGTAGTTTATAAACGCAAACAAGACTATGCAGTTAAATACGGAATAGCTGTTTTAGTTTTGGAGTTATTGTCGATGGTGTCTTTTCGGCAAATTTTCAGCGTTTTTGACCGTGCGAAATGACTTCAAAACGATATAGTCTCCATTATCATCCAAAACTAATAGCAATAAGAAAACCGTACTGCACCACTTAGGGTAGTTTATAAACGCAAATAAGACTATGCAGTTAAATCCGGAATAGCTGTTTTAGTTTTGGAGTTATTGTCGATGCTGTCATTTTGGCATATTTTTAGCGTTTTTCATCGTGCCAAATGGCTACAAAATATTATAGTCTGCATTATCTCTGAAATTAATACGAATAGAAAAACCATACTGCATCAATTAGGGTAGTTTATAAATGCAAATAAGACTATGCAGTTAAATATGGAATAGCTGTTTTAGTTTTGGAGTTATTGTCGATGGTGTCTTTTCGGCAAATTTTCAGCGTTTTTGACCGTGCGAAATGACTTCAAAACGATATAGTCTCCATTATCATCCAAAACTAATAGCAATAAGAAAACCGTACTGCACCACTTAGGGTAGTTTATAAACGCAAATAAGACTATGCAGTTAAATCCGGAATAGCTGTTTTAGTTTTGGAGTTATTGTCGATGGTGTCTTTTTGGCAAATTTTTAGCGTTTTTCACCGTGCCAAATGGATACAAAATCCTATAGTCTCCATTATCTCCAAAACTAATAGCAATAGGAAAACCATGTACACCAATCAGGGTAGTTTATAAACGCAAATAAGACTATGCAGTTAAATCCGGAATAGCTGTTTTAGTTTTGGAGTTATTGTCGATGGTGTCTTTTCGGCAAATTTTCAGCGTTTTTGACCGTGCGAAATGACTTTAAAACGATATAGTCTCCATTATCATCCAAAACTAATAGCAATAAGAAAACCATACTGCACCACTTAGGGTAGTTTATAAACGCAAATAAGACTATGCAGTTAAATCCGGAATAGCTGTTTTAGTTTTGGAGTTATTGTCGATGGTGTCGTTTTGGCAAATTTTTAGCGTTTTTAATCGTGCCAAATGGCTACAAAATCCTATAGTCTGCATTATCTCTGAAATTAATACGAATAGAAAAACCATACTGCATCAATTAGGGTAGTTTATAAATGCAAATAAGACTATGCAGTTAAATCCGGAATAGCTGTTTTAGTTTTGGAGTTATTGTCGATGGTGTCTTTTTGGCAAATTTTCAGCGTTTTTCACCGTGCCAAATGGCTAAAAAATCCTATAGTCTCCATTATCTCCAAAACAAATAGCAATAGGAAAACCATACTGCACCACTTAGGGTAGTTTATAAACGCAAATAAGACTATGCAGTTAAATCCGGAATAGCTGTTTTAGTTTTGGAGTTATTGTCGATGGTGTCATTTTGGCAAATTTTTAGCGTTTTTCACCGTGCCAAATGGCTACAAAATACGAATAGCTGTTTAACTAATACGAATAGAAAAACCATACTGCATCACTTAGTATAGTTTATAAACGTTAACTATGCTGTTTAACTAATGCTGTTTAACTAACTGTCTAACTAATAAACTAATACGAATAGAAAAACCATACTGCATCACTTAGTATAGTTTATAAACGCAAATAAGACTATGCATGTTAAATCCGGAATAGCTGTTTTAGTTTTGGAGTTATTGTCGATGGTGTCATTTTGGCATATTTTTAGCGTTTTTCACCGTGCCAAATGGCTACAAAATACTATAGTCTCCATTATCTCCAAAACAAATAGCAATAGGAAAACCGTACTGCACCACTTAGGGTAGTTTATAAACGCAAAGAAGACTATGCAGTTAAATCCGGAATAGCTGTTTTAGTTTTGGAGTTATTGTCGATGGTGTCTTTTTGGCAAATTTTCAGCGTTTTTGACCGTGCGAAATGACTTCAAAGCGATATAGTCTCCATTATCTCCAAAACTAATACGAATAGAAAAACCATACTGCATCACTTAGGGTAGTTTATAAACGCAAATAAGACTATGCAGTTAAATCCGGAATAGCTGTTTTAGTTTTGGAGTTATTGTCGATGGTGTCATTTTGGCACATTTTTAGCGTTTTTCACCGTGCCAAATGGCTACAAAATCCTATAGTCTGCATTATCTCCAAAACAAATAGCAATAGGAAAACCGTACTGCACCACTTAGGGTAGTTTATAAACGCAAACAAGACTATGCAGTTAAATCCAGAATAGCTGTTTTAGTTTTGGAGTTATTGTCGATGCTGTCATTTTGGCATATTTTTAGCGTTTTTCACCGTGCCAAATGGCTACAAAATATTATAGTCTGCATTATCTCTGAAATTAATACGAATAGAAAAACCATAATGCATCAATTAGGGTAGTTTATAAATGCAAATAAGACTATGCAGTTAAATCCGGAATAGCTGTTTTTAGTTTCGTAGTTATTGTCGATGGTGTCTTTTTGGCAAATTTTCAGCGTTTTTCACCGTGCCAAATGGCTACAAAATCCTATAGTCTCCATTATCTCCAAAACAAATAGCAATAGGAAAACCGTACTGCACCACTTAGGGTAGTTTATAAACGCAAAGAAGACTATGCAGTTAAATCCGGAATAGCTGTTTTAGTTTTGGAGTTATTGTCGATGGTGTCTTTTTGGCAAATTTTCAGCGTTTTTGACCGTGCGAAATGACTTCAAAGCGATATAGTCTCCATTATCTCCAAAACTAATACGAATAGAAAAACCATACTGCATCACTTAGGGTAGTTTATAAACGCAAATAAGACTATGCAGTTAAATCCGGAATAGCTGTTTTAGTTTTGGAGTTATTGTCGATGGTGTCATTTTGGCACATTTTTAGCGTTTTTCACCGTGCCAAATGGCTACAAAATCCTATAGTCTCCATTATCTCCAAAACAAATAGCAATAGAAAAACCGTACTGCACCACTTAGGGTAGTTTATAAACGCAAATAAGACTATGCAGTTAAATCCGGAATAGCTGTTTTAGTTTTGGAGTTATTGTCGATGCTGTCATTTTGGCATATTTTTAGCGTTTTTCACCGCGCCAAATGGCTACAAAATCCTATAGTCTGCATTATCTCTAAAACTAATACGAATAGAAAAACCATACTGCATCACTTAGGGTAGTTTATAAACGCAAATAAGACTATGCAGTTAAATCCGGAATAGCTGTTTTAGTTTTGGAGTTATTGTCGATGGTGTCTTTTTGGCAAATTTTCAGCGTTTTTCATCGTGCCAAATGGCTACAAAATATTATAGTCTGCATTATCTCTGAAATTAATACGAATAGAAAAACCATACTGCATCAATTAGGGTAGTTTATAAATGCAAACAAGACTATGCAGTTAAATCCGGAATAGCTGTTTTAGTTTTGGAGTTATTGTCGATGGTGTCTTTTTGGCAAATTTTCAGCGTTTTTCACCGTGCCAAAATGGCTACAAAATCCTATAGTCTCCATTATCTCCAAAACAAATAGCAATAGGAAAACCATACTGCACCACTTAGGGTAGTTTATAAACGCAAATAAGACTATGCAGTTAAATCCGGAATAGCTGTTTTAGTTTTGGAGTTATTGTCGATGGTGTCATTTTGGCAAATTTTTAGCGTTTTTCACCGTGCCAAATGGCTACAAAATCCTATAGTCAGCATTATCTCTGAAACTAATACGAATAGAAAAACCATACTGCATCACTTAGTATAGTTTATAAACGCAAATAAGACTATGCATGTTAAATCCGGAATAGCTGTTTTAGTTTTGGAGTTATTGTCGATGGTGTCATTTTGGCAAATTTTTAGCGTTTTTCACCGTGCCAAATGGCTACAAAATCCTATAGTCTGCATTATCTCTGAAACTAATACGAATAGAAAAACCATACTGCATCACTTAGGGTAGTTTATAAACGCAAACAAGACTATGTAGTTAAATCCGGAATAGCTGTTTTAGTTTTGGAGTTATTGTCGATGGTGTCTTTTTGGCAAATTTTTAGCGTTTTTCACCGTGCCAAATGGCTACAAAATCCTATAGTCTGCATTATCTCCGAAACTAATACGAATAGAAAAACCATACTGCATCACTTAGGGTAGTTTATAAACGCAAACAAGACTATGCAGTTAAATCCGGAATAGCTGTTTTAGTTTTGGAGTTATTGTCGATGGTGTCATTTTGGCAAATTTTTAGCGTTTTTCACCGTGCCAAATGGCTACAAAATCCTATAGTCTGCATTATCTCTTTAAACTAATACGAATAGAAAAACCATACTGCATTACTTAGGGTAGTTTATAAACGCAAACAAGACTATGCAGTTAAATCCGGAATAGCTGTTTTAGTTTTGGAGTTATTGTCGATGGTGTCTTTTCGGCAAATTTTCAGCGTTTTTGACCGTGCGAAATGACTACAAAACGATATAGTCTCCATTATCTCCAAAACTAATAGCAATAGAAAAACCGTACTGCACCACTTAGGGTAGTTTATAAACGCAAATAAGACTATGCAGTTAAATCCGGAATAGCTGTTTTAGTTTTGGAGTTATTGTCGATGGTGTCATTTTGGCAAATTTTTAGCGTTTTTCACCGTGCCAAATGGCTACAAAATATTATAGTCTGCATTATCTCTGAAACTAATACGAATAGAAAAACCATACTGCATCAATTAGGGTAGTTTATAAACGCAAATAAGACTATGCAGTTAAATCCGGAATAGCTGTTTTAGTTTTGGAGTTATTGTCGATGGTGTCTTTTTGGCAAATTTTCAGCGTTTTTCACCGTGCCAAAATGGCTACAAAATCCTATAGTCTGCATTATCTCCAAAACAAATAGCAATAGGAAAACCATACTGCATCACTTAGGGTAGTTTATAAACGCAAACAAGACTATGCAGTTAAATCCGGAATAGCTGTTTTAGTTTTGGAGTTATTGTCGATGGTGTCATTTTGGCAAATTTTTAGCGTTTTTCACCGTGCCAAATGGCTACAAAATCCTATAGTCTGCATTATCTCTGAAACTAATACGAATAGAAAAACCATACTGCATCACTTAGGTATAGTTTATAAACGCAAATAAGACTATGCAGTTAAATCCGGAATAGCTGTTTTAGTTTTGGAGTTATTGTCGATGGTGTCATTTTGGCAAATTTTTAGCGTTTTTCACGGTGCCAAATGGATACAAAATCCTATAGTCTGCATTATCTCTGAAACTAATACG
Source organism: Macrothele yani (assembly GCA_039090855.1). Taxonomy (NCBI): domain Eukaryota; kingdom Metazoa; phylum Arthropoda; class Arachnida; order Araneae; family Macrothelidae; genus Macrothele; species Macrothele yani. The sequence goes on along the minus strand of CM076999.1, from coordinate 63,675,862 downwards.
AATAGAAAAACCATACTGCATCACTTAGGGTAGTTTATAAACGCAAACAAGACTATGCAGTTAAATCCGGAATAGCTGTTTTAGTTTTGGAGTTATTGTCGATGGTGTCATTTTGGCAAATTTTTAGCGTTTTTCACCGTGCCAAATGGCTACAAAATCCTATAGTCTGCATTATCTCTTTAACTAATACGAATAGAAAAACCATACTGCATCACTTAGGGTAGTTTATAAACGCAAACAAGACTATGCAGTTAAATCCGGAATAGCTGTTTTAGTTTTGGAGTTATTGTCGATGGTGTCTTTTTGGCAAATTTTCAGCGTTTTTGACCGTGCGAAATGACTACAAAACGATATAGTCTCCATTATCTCCAAAACTAATAGCAATAAGAAAAACCGTACTGCACCACTTAGGGTAGTTTATAAACGCAAACAAGACTATGCAGTTAAATCCGGAATAGCTGTTTTAGTTTTGGAGTTATTGTCGATGGTGTCATTTTGGCAAATTTTTAGCGTTTTTCACCGTGCCAAATGGCTACAAAATCTTATAGTCTGCATTATCTCTGAAATTAATACGAATAGAAAAACCATACTGCATCAATTAGGGTAGTTTATAAACGCAAATAAGACTATGCAGTTAAATCCGGAATAGCTGTTTTAGTTTTGGAGTTATTGTCGATGGTGTCTTTTTGGCAAATTTTCAGCGTTTTTCACCGTGCCAAATGGCTACAAAATCCTATAGTCTCTGCATTATCTCCAAAACTAATAGCAATAGGAAAACCATACTGCACCACTTAGGTAGTTTATAAACGCAAATAAGACTATGCAGTTAAATCCGGAATAGCTGTTTTAGTTTTGGAGTTATTGTCGATGGTGTCTTTTTGGCAAATTTTCAGCGTTTTTCACCGTGCCAAATGGCTACAAAACGATATAGTCTGCATTATCTCCAAAACTAATACGAATAGAAAAACCATACTGCATCACTTAGGGTAGTTTATAAACGCAAATAAGACTATGCAGTTAAATCCGGAATAGCTGTTTTAGTTTTGGAGTTATTGTCGATGGTGTCATTTTGGCATATTTTTAGCGTTTTTCATCGTGCCAAATGGCTACAAAATATTATAGTCTGCATTATCTCTGAAACTAATACGAATAGAAAAACCATACTGCATCAATTAGGGTAGTTTATAAACGCAAACAAGACTATGCAGTTAAATCCGGAATAGCTGTTTTAGTTTTGGAGTTATTGTCGATGGTGTCTTTTCGGCAAATTTTCAGCGTTTTTGACCGTGCGAAATGACTACAAAACGATATAGTCTGCATTATCTCCAAAACTAATAGCAATAGAAAAACCATACTGCATCACTTAGGGTAGTTTATAAACGCAAACAAGACTATGCAGTTAAATCCGGAATAGCTGTTTTAGTTTTGGAGTTATTGTCGATGGTGTCTTTTTGGCAAATTTTTAGCGTTTTTCACCGTGCCAAATGGATACAAAATCCTATAGTCTGCATTATCTCCAAAACTAATACGAATAGAAAAACCATACTGCATCACTTAGGGTAGTTTATAAACGCAAATAAGACTATGCAGTTAAATCCGGAATAGCTGTTTTAGTTTTGGAGTTATTGTCGATGGTGTCTTTTTGGCAAATTTTCAGCGTTTTTGACCGTGCGAAATGACTACAAAACGATATAGTCTCCATTATCTCCGAAACTAATAGCAATAAGAAAAACCATACTGCACCACTTAGGGTAGTTTATAAACGCAAACAAGACTATGCAGTTAAATCCGGAATAGCTGTTTTAGTTTTGGAGTTATTGTCGATGGTGTCTTTTTGGCAAATTTTTAGCGTTTTTAATCGTGCCAAATGGCTACAAAATCCTATAGTCTGCATTATCTCTGAAACTAATACGAATAGAAAAACCATACTGCATCACTTAGGGTAGTTTATAAACGCAAACAAGACTATGCAGTTAAATCCGGAATAGCTGTTTTAGTTTTGGAGTTATTGTCGATGGTGTCTTTTTGGCAAATTTTCAGCGTTTTTCACCGTGCCAAATGGCTACAAAATCCTATAGTCTGCATTATCTCCAAAACTAATACGAATAGAAAAACCATACTGCACCACTTAGGGTAGTTTATAAACGCAAACAAGACTATGCAGTTAAATCCGGAATAGCTGTTTTAGTTTTGGAGTTATTGTCGATGGTGTCTTTTTGGCAAATTTTCAGCGTTTTTGACCGTGCGAAATGACTACAAAACGATATAGTCTGCATTATCTCCAAAACTAATACGAATAGAAAAACCATACTGCATCACTTAGGGTAGTTTATAAACGCAAACAAGACTATGCAGTTAAATCCGGAATAGCTGTTTTAGTTTTGGAGTTATTGTCGATGGTGTCTTTTTGGCAAATTTTTAGCGTTTTTCACCGTGCCAAATGGCTACAAAATCTTATAGTCTGCATTATCTCTGAAACTAATACGAATAGAAAAACCATACTGCATCACTTAGGGTAGTTTATAAACGCAAACAAGACTATGCAGTTAAATCCGGAATAGCTGTTTTAGTTTTGGAGTTATTGTCGATGGTGTCTTTTTGGCAAATTTTCAGCGTTTTTCACCGTGCGAAATGACTACAAAACGATATAGTCTGCATTATCTCCAAAACTAATACGAATAGAAAAACCATACTGCATCACTTAGGGTAGTTTATAAACGCAAATAAGACTATGCAGTTAAATCCGGAATAGCTGTTTTAGTTTTGGAGTTATTGTCGATGGTGTCATTTTGGCAAATTTTTAGCGTTTTTCACCGTGCCAAATGGCTACAAAATCCTATAGTCTGCATTATCTCCGAAACTAATACGAATAGAAAAACCATACTGCATCACTTAGGGTAGTTTATAAACGCAAACAAGACTATGCAGTTAAATCCGGAATAGCTGTTTTAGTTTTGGAGTTATTGTCGATGGTGTCTTTTTGGCAAATTTTTAGCGTTTTTCATCGTGCCAAATGGCTACAAAATATTATAGTCTGCATTATCTCTGAAACTAATACGAATAGAAAAACCATACTGCATCAATTAGGGTAGTTTATAAACGCAAACAAGACTATGCAGTTAAATCCGGAATAGCTGTTTTAGTTTTGGAGTTATTGTCGATGGTGTCTTTTTGGCAAATTTTCAGCGTTTTTCACCGTGCCAAATGGCTACAAAATCCTATAGTCTGCATTATCTCCAAAACTAATACGAATAGAAAAACCATACTGCATCACTTAGGGTAGTTTATAAACGCAAACAAGACTATGCAGTTAAATCCGGAATAGCTGTTTTAGTTTTGGAGTTATTGTCGATGGTGTCTTTTTGGCAAATTTTTAGCGTTTTTCACCGTGCCAAATGGATACAAAATCCTATAGTCTGCATTATCTCCGAAACTAATACGAATAGAAAAACCATACTGCATCACTTAGGGTAGTTTATAAACGCAAACAAGACTATGCAGTTAAATCCGGAATAGCTGTTTTAGTTTTGGAGTTATTGTCGATGGTGTCTTTTTGGCAAATTTTTAGCGTTTTTCACCGTGCCAAATGGCTACAAAATCCTATAGTCTGCATTATCTCCGAAACTAATACGAATAGAAAAACCATACTGCATCACTTAGGGTAGTTTATAAACGCAAACAAGACTATGCAGTTAAATCCGGAATAGCTGTTTTAGTTTTGGAGTTATTGTCGATGGTGTCTTTTTGGCAAATTTTCAGCGTTTTTGACCGTGCGAAATGACTACAAAATCTTATAGTCTGCATTATCTCCGAAACTAATAGCAATAGAAAAACCATACTGCATCACTTAGGGTAGTTTATAAACGCAAACAAGACTATGCAGTTAAATCCGGAATAGCTGTTTTAGTTTTGGAGTTATTGTCGATGGTGTCATTTTGGCATATTTTTAGCGTTTTTCACCGTGCCAAATGGCTACAAAATATTATAGTCTGCATTATCTCCGAAACTAATACGAATAGAAAAACCATACTGCATCACTTAGGGTAGTTTATAAACGCAAACAAGACTATGCAGTTAAATCCGGAATAGCTGTTTTAGTTTTGGAGTTATTGTCGATGGTGTCTTTTTGGCAAATTTTCAGCGTTTTTCACCGTGCCAAAATGGCTACAAAATCCTATAGTCTGCATTATCTCCGAAACTAATACGAATAGAAAAACCATACTGCATCACTTAGGGTAGTTTATAAACGCAAACAAGACTATGCAGTTAAATCCGGAATAGCTGTTTTAGTTTTGGAGTTATTGTCGATGGTGTCTTTTTGGCAAATTTTTAGCGTTTTTCACCGTGCCAAATGGCTACAAAATCTTATAGTCTGCATTATCTCCGAAACTAATACGAATAGAAAAACCATACTGCATCACTTAGGGTAGTTTATAAACGCAAACAAGACTATGCATGTTAAATCCGGAATAGCTGTTTTAGTTTTGGAGTTATTGTCGATGGTGTCTTTTTGGCAAATTTTTAGCGTTTTTCACCGTGCCAAATGGCTACAAAAATCTATAGTCTGCATTATCTCCGAAACTAATACGAATAGAAAAACCATACTGCATCACTTAGGGTAGTTTATAAACGCAAACAAGACTATGCAGTTAAATCCGGAATAGCTGTTTTAGTTTTGGAGTTATTGTCGATGGTGTCTTTTTGGCAAATTTTTAGCGTTTTTCACCGTGCCAAATGGCTACAAAATCCTATAGTCTGCATTATCTCCGAAACTAATACGAATAGAAAAACCATACTGCATCACTTAGGGTAGTTTATAAACGCAAACAAGACTATGCAGTTAAATCCGGAATAGCTGTTTTAGTTTTGGAGTTATTGTCGATGGTGTCTTTTTGGCAAATTTTTAGCGTTTTTCACCGTGCCAAATGGCTACAAAATCTTATAGTCTGCATTATCATCCGAAACTAATACGAATAGAAAAACCATACTGCATCACTTAGGGTAGTTTATAAACGCAAACAAGACTATGCAGTTAAATCCGGAATAGCTGTTTTAGTTTTGGAGTTATTGTCGATGGTGTCTTTTTGGCAAATTTTCAGCGTTTTTGAATGTGCGAAATGACTACAAAATCCTATAGTCTGCATTATCTCCGAAACTAATACGAATAGAAAAACCATACTGCATCACTTAGGGTAGTTTATAAACGCAAATAAGACTATGCAGTTAAATCCGGAATAGCTGTTTTAGTTTTGGAGTTATTGTCGATGGTGTCATTTTGGCAAATTTTTAGCGTTTTTCACCGAACCAAATGGCTACAAAATCTTATAGTCTGCATTATCTCCGAAACTAATACGAATAGAAAAACCATACTGCATCACTTAGGGTAGTTTATAAACGCAAACAAGACTATGCAGTTAAATCCGGAATAGCTGTTTTAGTTTTGGAGTTATTGTCGATGGTGTCTTTTTGGCAAATTTTTAGCGTTTTTCACCGTGCGAAATGGCTACAAAATCCTATAGTCTGCATTATCTCCGAAACTAATACGAATAGAAAAACCATACTGCATCACTTAGGGTAGTTTATAAACGCAAACAAGACTATGCAGTTAAATCCGGAATAGCTGTTTTAGTTTTGGAGTTATTGTCGATGGTGTCTTTTTGGCAAATTTTTAGCGTTTTTCACCGTGCCAAATGGCTACAAAATCGTATAGTCTGCATTATCTCCGAAACTAATACGAATAGAAAAACCATACTGCATCACTTAGGGTAGTTTATAAACGCAAACAAGACTATGCAGTTAAATCCGGAATAGCTGTTTTAGTTTTGGAGTTATTGTCGATGGTGTCTTTTTGGCAAATTTTTAGCGTTTTTCACCGTGCCAAATGGCTACAAAATCTTATAGTCTGCATTATCTCCGAAACTAATACGAATAGAAAAACCATACTGCATCACTTAGGGTAGTTTATAAACGCAAACAAGACTATGCAGTTAAATCCGGAATAGCTGTTTTAGTTTTGGAGTTATTGTCGATGGTGTCTTTTTGGCAAATTTTTAGCGTTTTTCACCGTGCCAAATGGCTACAAAATCCTATAGTCTGCATTATCTCCGAAACTAATACGAATAGAAAAACCATACTGCATCACTTAGGGTAGTTTATAAACGCAAACAAGACTATGCAGTTAAATCCGGAATAGCTGTTTTAGTTTTGGAGTTATTGTCGATGGTGTCTTTTTGGCAAATTTTTAGCGTTTTTCACCGTGCCAAATGGCTACAAAATCTTATAGTCTGCATTATCTCCGAAACTAATACGAATAGAAAAACCATACTGCATCACTTAGGGTAGTTTATAAACGCAAACAAGACTATGCAGTTAAATCCGGAATAGCTGTTTTAGTTTTGGAGTTATTGTCGATGGTGTCTTTTTGGCAAATTTTTAGCGTTTTTCACCGTGCCAAATGGCTACAAAATCTTATAGTCTGCATTATCTCCGAAACTAATACGAATAGAAAAACCATACTGCATCACTTAGGGTAGTTTATAAACGCAAACAAGACTATGCAGTTAAATCCGGAATAGCTGTTTTAGTTTTGGAGTTATTGTCGATGGTGTCTTTTTGGCAAATTTTTAGCGTTTTTCACCGTGCCAAATGGCTACAAAATCTTATAGTCTGCATTATCTCCGAAACTAATACGAATAGAAAAACCATACTGCATCACTTAGGGTAGTTTATAAACGCAAACAAGACTATGCAGTTAAATCCGGAATAGCTGTTTTAGTTTTGGAGTTATTGTCGATGGTGTCTTTTTGGCAAATTTTCAGCGTTTTTGAATGTGCGAAATGACTACAAAATCCTATAGTCTGCATTATCTCCGAAACTAATACGAATAGAAAAACCATACTGCATCACTTAGGGTAGTTTATAAACGCAAATAAGACTATGCTGTTAAATCCGGAATAGCTGTTTTAGTTTTGGAGTTATTGTCGATGGTGTCTTTTTGGCAAATTTTTAGCGTTTTTCACCGTGCCAAATGGCTACAAAATCTTATAGTCTGCATTATCTCCGAAACTAATACGAATAGAAAAACCATACTGCATCACTTAGGGTAGTTTATAAACGCAAACAAGACTATGCAGTTAAATCCGGAATAGCTGTTTTAGTTTTGGAGTTATTGTCGATGGTGTCTTTTGGCAAATTTTTAGCGTTTTTCACCGTGCGAAATGGCTACAAAATCCTATAGTCTGCATTATCTCCGAAACTAATACGAATAGAAAAACCATACTGCATCACTTAGGGTAGTTTATAAACGCAAACAAGACTATGCAGTTAAATCCGGAATAGCTGTTTTAGTTTTGGAGTTATTGTCGATGGTGTCTTTTTGGCAAATTTTTAGCGTTTTTCACCGTGCCAAATGGCTACAAAATCTTATAGTCTGCATTATCTCCGAAACTAATACGAATAGAAAAACCATACTGCATCACTTAGGGTAGTTTATAAACGCAAACAAGACTATGCAGTTAAATCCGGAATAGCTGTTTTAGTTTTGGAGTTATTGTCGATGGTGTCTTTTTGGCAAATTTTCAGCGTTTTTGAATGTGCGAAATGACTACAAAATCCTATAGTCTGCATTATCTCCGAAACTAATACGAATAGAAAAACCATACTGCATCACTTAGGGTAGTTTATAAACGCAAACAAGACTATGCAGTTAAATCCGGAATAGCTGTTTTAGTTTTGGAGTTATTGTCGATGGTGTCTTTTTGGCAAATTTTTAGCGTTTTTCACCGTGCCAAATGGCTACAAAATCTTATAGTCTGCATTATCTCCGAAACTAATACGAATAGAAAAACCATACTGCATCACTTAGGGTAGTTTATAAACGCAAACAAGACTATGCAGTTAAATCCGGAATAGCTGTTTTAGTTTTGGAGTTATTGTCGATGGTGTCTTTTTGGCAAATTTTTAGCGTTTTTGAACGTGCGAAATGACTACAAAATCCTATAGTCTGCATTATCTCCGAAACTAATACGAATAGAAAAACCATACTGCATCACTTAGGGTAGTTTATAAACGCAAACAAGACTATGCAGTTAAATCCGGAATAGCTGTTTTAGTTTTGGAGTTATTGTCGATGGTGTCTTTTTGGCAACTTTTTAGCGTTTTTCACCGTGCCAAATGGCTACAAAATCTTATAGTCTGCATTATCTCCGAAACTAATACGAATAGAAAAACCATACTGCATCACTTAGGGTAGTTTATAAACGCAAACAAGACTATGCAGTTAAATCCGGAATAGCTGTTTTAGTTTTGGAGTTATTGTCGATGGTGTCTTTTTGGCAAATTTTTAGCGTTTTTCACCGTGCCAAATGGCTACAAAATCTTATAGTCTGCATTATCTCCGAAACTAATACGAATAGAAAAACCATACTGCATCACTTAGGGTAGTTTATAAACGCAAACAAGACTATGCAGTTAAATCCGGAATAGCTGTTTTAGTTTTGGAGTTATTGTCGATGGTGTCTTTTTGGCAAATTTTTAGCGTTTTTCACCGTGCCAAATGGCTACAAAATCTTATAGTCTGCATTATCTCCGAAACTAATACGAATAGAAAAACCATACTGCATCACTTAGGGTAGTTTATAAACGCAAACAAGACTATGCAGTTAAATCCGGAATAGCTGTTTTAGTTTTGGAGTTATTGTCGATGGTGTCTTTTTGGCAAATTTTCAGCGTTTTTGACCGTGCGAAATGACTACAAAATCCTATAGTCTGCATTATCTCCGAAACTAATACTAATAGAAAAACCATACTGCATCACTTAGGGTAGTTTATAAACGCAAACAAGACTATGCAGTTAAATCCGGAATAGCTGTTTTAGTTTTGGAGTTATTGTCGATGGTGTCTTTTTGGCAAACTTTTTAGCGTTTTTCACCGTGCCAAATGGCTACAAAATCTTATAGTCTGCATTATCTCCGAAACTAATACGAATAGAAAAACCATACTGCATCACTTAGGGTAGTTTATAAACGCAAACAAGACTATGCAGTTAAATCCGGAATAGCTGTTTTAGTTTTGGAGTTATTGTCGATGGTGTCTTTTTGGCAAATTTTTAGCGTTTTTGAACGTGCGAAATGACTACAAAATCCTATAGTCTGCATTATCTCCGAAACTAATACGAATAGAAAAACCATACTGCGTCACTTAGGGTAGTTTATAAACGCAAACAAGACTATGCAGTTAAATCCGGAATAGCTGTTTTAGTTTTGGAGTTATTGTCGATGGTGTCTTTTTGGCAACTTTTTAGCGTTTTTCACCGTGCCAAATGGCTACAAAATCTTATAGTCTGCATTATCTCCGAAACTAATACGAATAGAAAAACCATACTGCATCACTTAGGGTAGTTTATAAACGCAAACAAGACTATGCAGTTAAATCCGGAATAGCTGTTTTAGTTTTGGAGTTATTGTCGATGGTGTCTTTTTGGCAAATTTTCAGCGTTTTTCACCGTGCCAAATGGATACAAAATCTTATAGTCTGCATTATCTCCGAAACTAATACGAATAGAAAAACCATACTGCATCACTTAGGGTAGTTTATAAACGCAAACAAGACTATGCAGTTAAATCCGGAATAGCTGTTTTAGTTTTGGAGTTATTGTCGATGGTGTCTTTTTGGCAAATTTTTAGCGTTTTTCACCGTGCCAAATGGCTACAAAATCTTATAGTCTGCATTATCTCCGAAACTAATACGAATAGAAAAACCATACTGCATCACTTTGGGTAGTTTATAAACGCAAACAAGACTATGCAGTTAAATCCTGAATAGCTGTTTTAGTTTTGGAGTTATTGTCGATGGTGTCTTTTTGGCAAATTTTCAGCGTTTTTGACCGTGCGAAATGACTACAAAATCCTATAGTCTGCATTATCTCCGAAACTAATACTAATAGAAAAACCATACTGCATCACTTAGGGTAGTTTATAAACGCAAACAAGACTATGCAGTTAAATCCGGAATAGCTGTTTTAGTTTTGGAGTTATTGTCGATGGTGTCTTTTTGGCAAATTTTTAGCGTTTTTCACCGTGCCAAATGGCTACAAAATCTTATAGTCTGCATTATCTCCGAAACTAATACGAATAGAAAAACCATACTGCATCACTTAGGGTAGTTTATAAACGCAAACAAGACTATGCAGTTAAATCCGGAATAGCTGTTTTAGTTTTGGAGTTATTGTCGATGGTGTCTTTTTGGCAAATTTTCAGCGTTTTTGAATGTGCGAAATGGCTACAAAATCCTATAGTCTGCATTATCTCCGAAACTAATACTAATAGAAAAACCATACTGCATCACTTTGGGTAGGTCATAAACGCAAACAAGACTATGCAGTTAAATCCGGAATAGCTGTTTTAGTTTTGGAGTTATTGTCGATGGTGTCTTTTTGGCAAATTTTCAGCGTTTTTGACCATGCGAAATGACTACAAAATCCTATAGTCTGCATTATCTCCGAAACTAATACTAATAGAAAAACCATACTGCATCACTTAGGGTAGTTTATAAACGCAAACAAGACTATGCTGTTAAATCCGGAATAGCTGTTTTAGTTTTGAAGTTATTGTCGATGGTGTCTTTTTGGCAACTTTTTAGCGTTTTTCACCGTGCCAAATGGCTACAAAATCTTATAGTCTGCATTATCTCCGAAACTAATACGAATAGAAAAACCATACAGCATCACTTAGGGTAGTTTATAAACGCAAACAAGACTATGCAGTTAAATCCGGAATAGCTGTTTTAGTTTTGGAGTTATTGTCGATGGTGTCTTTTTGGCAAATTTTCAGCGTTTTTGAATGTGCGAAATGACTACAAAATCCTATAGTCTGCATTATCTCCGAAACTAATACTAATAGAAAAACCATACTGCATCACTTAGGGTAGTTTATAAACGCAAACAAGTCTACGCAGTTAAATCCGGAATAGCTGTTTTAGTTTTGGAGTTATTGCGATGGTGTCTTTTTGGCAAATTTTTAGCGTTTTTCACCGTGCCAAATGGCTACAAAATCTTATAGTCTGCATTATCTCCGAAACTAATACGAATAGAAAAACCATACTGCATCACTTAGGGTAGTTTCATAAACGCAAACAAGACTATGCAGTTAAATCCGGAATAGCTGTTTTAGTTTTGGAGTTATTGTCGATTATGTCTTTTTGGCCAATTTTTAGCGTTTTTCACCGTGTCAAATGGCTACAAAAATCTATAGTCTGCATTATCTCCGAAACTAATACGAATAGAAAAACCATACTGCATCACTTAGGGTAGTTTATAAACGCAAACAAGACCATGCAGTTAAATCCGGAATAGCTGTTTTAGTTTTGGGGTTATTGTCGATGGTGTCTTTTTGGGAAATTTTTAGCGTTTTTCACCGTGCCAAATGGCTACAAAATCGTATAGTCTGCATTATCTCTGAAACTAATACGAATAGAAAAACCATACTGCATCACTTAGGGTAGTTTATAAACGCAAACAAGACTATGCAGTTAAATCCGGAATAGCTGTTTTAGTTTTGGAGTTATTGTCGATGGTGTCTTTTTGGCAAATTTTTAGCGTTTTTCACTGTGCCAAATGGATACAAAATCTTATAGTCTGCATTATCTCCGAAACTAATACGAATAGAAAAACCATACTGCATCACTTAGGGTAGTTTATAAACGCAAACAAGACTATGCAGTTAAATCCGGAATAGCTGTTTTAGTTTTGGAGTTATTGTCGATGGTGTCTTTTTGGCAAATTTTTAGCGTTTTTCACCGTGCCAAATGGCTACAAAATCTTATAGTCTGCATTATCTCCGAAACTAATACGAATAGAAAAACCATACTGCATCACTTTGGGTAGGTCATAAACGCAAAAAAGACTATGCAGTTAAATCCGGAATAGCTGTTTTAGTTTTGGAGTTATTGTCGATGGTGTCTTTTTGGCAAATTTTCAGCGTTTTTGACCATGCGAAATGACTACAAAATCCTATAGTCTGCATTATCTCCGAAACTAATACTAATAGAAAAACCATACTGCATCACTTAGGGTAGTTTATAAACGCAAACAAGACTATGCTGTTAAATCCGGAATAGCTGTTTTAGTTTTGAAGTTATTGTCGATGGTGTCTTTTTGGCAACTTTTTAGCGTTTTTCACCGTGCCAAATGGCTACAAAATCTTATAGTCTGCATTATCTCCGAAACTAATACGAATAGAAAAACCATACAGCATCACTTAGGGTAGTTTATAAACGCAAACAAGACTATGCAGTTAAATCCGGAATAGCTGCTTTAGTTTTGGAGATATTGTCGATGGTGTCTTTTTGGCAAATTTTCAGCGTTTTTGAATGTGCGAAATGACTACAAAATCCTATAGTCTGCATTATCTCCGAAACTAATACTAATAGAAAAACCATACTGCATCACTTTGGGTAGTTTATAAACGCAAACAAGACTATGCAGTTAAATCCGGAATAGCTGTTTTAGTTTTGGAGTTATTGTCGATGGTGTCTTTTTGGCAAATTTTCAGCGTTTTTGACCATGCGAAATGACTACAAAATCCTATAGTCTGCATTATCTCCGAAACTAATACTAATAGAAAAACCATACTGCATCACTTAGGGTAGTTTATAAACGCAAACAAGACTATGCAGTTAAATCCGGAATAGCTGTTTTAGTTTTGGAGTTTATTGTCGATGGTGTCTTTTTGGCAACTTTTTAGCGTTTTTCACCGTGCCAAATGGCTACAAAATCTTATAGTCTGCATTATCTCCGAAACTAATACGAATAGAAAAACCATACTGCATCACTTAGGGTAGTTTATAAACGCAAACAAGACTATGCAGTTAAATCCGGAATAGCTGTTTTAGTTTTGGAGATATTGTCGATGGTGTCTTTTTGGCAAATTTTCAGCGTTTTTGAATGTGCGAAATGACTACAAAATCCTATAGTCTGCATTATCTCCGAAACTAATACTAATAGAAAAACCATACTGCATCACTTAGGGTAGTTTATAAACGCAAACAAGACTATGCAGTTAAATCCGGAATAGCTGTTTTAGTTTTGGAGTTATTGTCGATGGTGTCTTTTTGGCAAATTTTTAGCGTTTTTCACCGTGCCAAATGGCTACAAAATCTTATAGTCTGCATTATCTCCGAAACTAATACGAATAGAAAAACCATACTGCATCACTTAGGGTAGTTCATAAACGCAAACAAGACTATGCAGTTAAATCCGGAATAGCTGTTTTAGTTTTGGAGTTATTGTCGATTATCTCTTTTTGGCCAATTTTTAGCGTTTTTCACCGTGTCAAATGGCTACAAAAATCTATAGTCTGCATTATCTCCGAAACTAATACGAATAGAAAAACCATACTGCATCACTTAGGGTAGTTTATAAACGCAAACAAGACCATGCAGTTAAATCCGGAATAGCTGTTTTAGTTTTGGGGTTATTGTCGATGGTGTCTTTTTGGCAAATTTTTAGCGTTTTTCACCGTGCCAAATGGCTACAAAATCGTATAGTCTGCATTATCTCTGAAACTAATACGAATAGAAAAACCATACTGCATCACTTAGGGTAGTTTATAAACGCAAACAAGACTATGCAGTTAAATCCGGAATAGCTGTTTTAGTTTTGGAGTTATTGTCGATGGTGTCTTTTTGGCAAATTTTTAGCGTTTTTCACCGTGCCAAATGGCTACAAAATCGTATAGTCTGCATTATCTCTGAAACTAATACGAATAGAAAAACCATACTGCATCACTTAGGGTAGTTTATAAACGCAAACAAGACTATGCAGTTAAATCCGGAATAGCTGTTTTAGTTTTGGAGTTATTGTCGATGGTGTCTTTTTGGCAAATTTTCAGCGTTTTTGAATGTGCGAAATGACTACAAAATCCTATAGTCTGCATTATCTCCGAAACTAATACGAATAGAAAAACCATACTGCATCACTTAGGGTTGTTTATAAACGCAAATAAGGCTATGCTGTTAAATCCGGAATAGCTGTTTTAGTTTAGGAGTTATTGTCGATGGTGTCATTTTGGCAAATTTTTAGCGTTTTTCACCGAACCAAATGGCTACAAAATCTTATAGTCTGCATTATCTCCGAAACTAATACGAATAGAAAAACCATACTGCATCACTTAGGGTAGTTTATAAACGCAAACAAGACTATGCAGTTAAATCCGGAATAGCTGTTTTAGTTTTGGAGTTATTGTCGATGGTGTCTTTTTGGCAAATTTTCAGCGTTTTTCACCGTGCGAAATGGCTACAAAATCCTATAGTCTGCATTATCTCCGAAACTAATACTAATAGAAAAACCATACTGCATCACTTTGGGTAGTTTATAAACGCAAACAAGACTATGCAGTTAAATCCGGAATAGCTGTTTTAGTTTTGGAGTTATTGTCGATGGTGTCTTTTTGGCAAATTTTCAGCGTTTTTTGACCATGCGAAATGACTACAAAATCCTATAGTCTGCATTATCTCCGAAACTAATACTAATAGAAAAACCATACTGCATCACTTAGGGTAGTTTATAAACGCAAACAAGACTATGCTGTTAAATCCGGAATAGCTGTTTTAGTTTTGAAGTTATTGTCGATGGTGTCTTTTTGGCAACTTTTTAGCGTTTTTCACCGTGCCAAATGGCTACAAAATCTTATAGTCTGCATTATCTCCGAAACTAATACGAATAGAAAAACCATACTGCATCACTTAGGGTAGTTTATAAACGCAAACAAGACTATGCAGTTAAATCCGGAATAGCTGCTTTAGTTTTGGAGTTATTGTCGATGGTGTCTTTTTGGCAAATTTTCAGCGTTTTTGAATGTGCGAAATGACTACAAAGTCCTATAGTCTGCATTATCTCCGAAACTAATACTAATAGAAAAACCATACTGCATCACTTAGGGTAGTTTATAAACGCAAACAAGACTATGCAGTTAAATCCGGAATAGCTGTTTTAGTTTTGGAGTTATTGTCGATGGTGTCTTTTTGGCAAATTTTTAGCGTTTTTCACCGTGCCAAATGGCTACAAAATCTTATAGTCTGCATTATCTCCGAAACTAATACGAATAGAAAAACCATACTGCATCACTTAGGGTAGTTTATAAACGCAAACAAGACTATGCAGTTAAATCCGGAATAGCTGTTTTAGTTTTGGAGTTATTGTCGATTATCTCTTTTTGGCCAATTTTTAGCGTTTTTCACCGTGTCAAATGGCTACAAAAATCTATAGTCTGCATTATCTCCGAAACTAATACGAATAGAAAAACCATACTGCATCACTTAGGGTAGTTTATAAACGCAAACAAGACCATGCAGTTAAATCCGGAATAGCTGTTTTAGTTTTGGGGTTATTGTCGATGGTGTCTTTTGGGGAAATTTTTAGCGTTTTTCACCGTGCCAAATGGCTACAAAATCGTATAGTCTGCATTATCTCCGAAACTAATACGAATAGAAAAACCATACTGCATCACTTAGGGTAGTTTATAAACGCAAACAAGACTATGCAGTTAAATCCGGAATAGCTGTTTTAGTTTTGGAGTTATTGTCGATGGTGTCTTTTTGGCAAATTTTTAGCGTTTTTCACCGTGCCAAATGGCTACAAAATCTTATAGTCTGCATTATCTCCGAAACTAATACGAATAGAAAAACCATACTGCATCACTTAGGGTAGTTTATAAACGCAAACAAGACTATGCAGTTAAATCCGGAATAGCTGTTTTAGTTTTGGAGTTATTGTCGATGGTGTCTTTTTGGCAAATTTTCAGCGTTTTTGAATGTGCGAAATGACTACAAAATCCTATAGTCTGCATTATCTCCGAAACTAATACGAATAGAAAAACCATACTGCATCACTTAGGGTTGTTTATAAACGCAAATAAGGCTATGCTGTTAAATCCGGAATAGCTGTTTTAGTTTAGGAGTTATTGTCGATGGTGTCATTTTGGCAAATTTTTAGCGTTTTTCACCGAACCAAATGGCTACAAAATCTTATAGTCTGCATTATCTCCGAAACTAATACGAATAGAAAAACCATACTGCATCACTTAGGGTAGTTTATAAACGCAAACAAGACTGTGCAGTTAAATCCGGAATAGCTGTTTTAGTTTTGGAGTTATTGTCGATTATGTCTTTTTGGCCAATTTTTAGCGTTTTTCACCGTGTCAAATGGCTACCAAAATCTATAGTCTGCATTATCTTCCGAAACTAATACGAATAGAAAAACCATACTGCATCACTTAGGGTAGTTTATAAACGCAAACAAGACCATGCAGTTAAATCCGGAATAGCTGTTTTAGTTTTGGGGTTATTGTCGATGGTGTCTTTTTGGGAAATTTTTAGCGTTTTTCACCGTGCCAAATGGCTACAAAATCGTATAGTCTGCATTATCTCCGAAACTAATACGAATAGAAAAACCATACTGCATCACTTAGGGTAGTTTATAAACGCAAACAAGACTATGCAGTTAAATCCGGAATAGCTGTTTTAGTTTTGGAGTTATTGTCGATGGTGTCTTTTTGGCAAATTTTTAGCGTTTTTCACCGTGCCAAATGGCTACAAAATCTTATAGTCTGCATTATCTCCGAAACTAATACGAATAGAAAAACCATACTGCATCAATTAGGGTAGTTTATAAACGCAAACAAGACTATGCAGTTAAATCCGGAATAGCTGTTTTAGTTTTGGAGTTATTGTCGATGGTGTCTTTTTGGCAAATTTTCAGCGTTTTTGAATGTGCCGAAATGGACTACAAAATCCTATAGTCTGCATTATCTCCGAAACTAATACGAATAGAAAAACCATACTGCATCACTTAGGGTAGTTTATAAACGCAAACAAGTCTATGCAGTTAAATCCGGAATAGCTGTTTTAGTTTTGGAGTTATTGTCGATGGTGTCTTTTTGGCAACTTTTTTGCGTTTTTCACCGTGCCAAATGGGTACAAAATCTTATAGTCTGCATTATCTCCGAAACTAATACGAATAGAAAAACCATACTGCATCACTTAGGGTAGTTTATAAACGCAAACAAGACTATGCAGTTAAATCCGGAATAGCTGTTTTAGTTTTGGAGTTATTGTCGATGGTGTCTTTTTGGCAAATTTTTAGTGTTTTTGAACGTGCGAAATGACTACAAAATCCTATAGTCTGCATTATCTCCGAAACTAATACGAATAGAAAAACCATACTGCATCACTTAGTGTAGTTTATAAACGCAAACAAGACTATGCAGTTAAATCCGGAATAGCTGTTTTAGTTTTGGAGTTATTGTCGATGGTGTCTTTTTGGCAACTTTTTAGCGTTTTTCACCGTGCCAAATGGCTACAAAATCTTATAGTCTGCATTATCTCCGAAACTAATACGAATAGAAAAACCATACTGCATCACTTAGGGTAGTTTATAAACGCAAACAAGACTATGCAGTTAAATCCGGAATAGCTGTTTTAGTTTTGGAGTTATTGTCGATGGTGTCTTTTTGGCAAATTTTTAGCGTTTTTCACTGTGCCAAATGGATACAAAATCTTATAGTCTGCATTATCTCCGAAACTAATACGAATAGAAAAACCATACTGCATCACTTAGGGTAGTTTATAAACGCAAACAAGACTATGCAGTTAAATCCGGAATAGCTGTTTTAGTTTTGGAGTTATTGTCGATGGTGTCTTTTGGCAAATTTTTAGCGTTTTTCACCGTGCCAAATGGCTACAAAATCTTATAGTCTGCATTATCTCCGAAACTAATACGAATAGAAAAACCATACTGCATCACTTTGGGTAGGTCATAAACGCAAACAAGACTATGCAGTTAAATCCTGAATAGCTGTTTTAGTTTTGGAGTTATTGTCGATGGTGTCTTTTTGGCAAATTTTCAGCGTTTTTGACCATGCGAAATGACTACAAAATCCTATAGTCTGCATTATCTCCGAAACTAATACTAATAGAAAAACCATACTGCATCACTTAGGGTAGTTTATAAACGCAAACAAGACTATGCTGTTAAATCCGGAATAGCTGTTTTAGTTTTGAAGTTATTGTCGATGGTGTCTTTTTGGCAAACTTTTTAGCGTTTTTCACCGTGCCAAATGGCTACAAAATCTTATAGTCTGCATTATCTCCGAAACTAATACGAATAGAAAAACCATACAGCATCACTTAGGGTAGTTTATAAACGCAAACAAGACTATGCAGTTAAATCCGGAATAGCTGTTTTAGTTTTGGAGTTATTGTCGATGGTGTCTTTTTGGCAAATTTTCAGCGTTTTTGAATGTGCGAAATGACTACAAAATCCTATAGTCTGCATTATCTCCGAAACTAATACTAATAGAAAAACCATACTGCATCACTTTGGGTAGGTCATAAACGCAAACAAGACTATGCAGTTAAATCCGGAATAGCTGTTTTAGTTTTGGAGTTATTGTCGATGGTGTCTTTTTGGCAAATTTTCAGCGTTTTTGACCATGCGAAATGACTACAAAATCCTATAGTCTGCATTATCTCCGAAACTAATACTAATAGAAAAACCATACTGCATCACTTAGGGTAGTTTATAAACGCAAACAAGACTATGCTGTTAAATCCGGAATAGCTGTTTTAGTTTTGAAGTTTTTGTCGATGGTGTCTTTTTGGCAACTTTTTAGCGTTTTTCACCGTGCCAAATGGCTACAAAATCTTATAGTCTGCATTATCTCCGAAACTAATACGAATAGAAAAACCATACAGCATCACTTAGGGTAGTTTATAAACGCAAACAAGACTATGCAGTTAAATCCGGAATAGCTGTTTTAGTTTTGGAGTTATTGTCGATGGTGTCTTTTTGGCAAATTTTCAGCGTTTTTGAATGTGCGAAATGACTACAAAATCCTATAGTCTGCATTATCTCCGAAACTAATACTAATAGAAAAACCATACTGCATCACTTAGGGTAGTTTATGAACGCAAACAAGACTACGCAGTTAAATCCGGAATAGCTGTTTTAGTTTTGGAGTTATTGTCGATGGTGTCTTTTTGGCAAATTTTTAGCGTTTTTCACCGTGCCAAATGGCTACAAAATCTTATAGTCTGCATTATCTCCGAAACTAATACGAATAGAAAAACCATACTGCATCACTTAGGGTAGTTTATAAACGCAAACAAGACTATGCAGTTAAATCCGGAATAGCTGTTTTAGTTTTGGAGTTATTGTCGATTATCTCTTTTTGGCCAATTTTTAGCGTTTTTCACCGTGTCAAATGGCTACAAAAATCTATAGTCTGCATTATCTCCGAAACTAATACGAATAGAAAAACCATACTGCATCACTTAGGGTAGTTTATAAACGCTGACGACCGCCCATAGCGGTATAACTATACCATCGGGATTAGAGGAAATTCTATCCCACACTCACCAACCCGCTTGGCCAGCGTGGTGAGTTATGGCCAAACCCCTCCAAAATGATTCCACAACTTAAATCTTGGCCCTCAGTCTCCGGCAGCTGGAATGTACCTGGCCAAGGCAGCGGCCAGTGCGACATGAAGGCAGAGGGTGCTAAGAATCCCCGGAGAACCGGACTAGGCTGCCATCTGATGCTGACCTTGGCTACTTACAATGGACGCTCCCTATCTTCTGATTCAAGGCTTCTTGAATTGGAAGAGGAACTACAAAGGATCAAGTGGGACATCGTGGGGCTAAGTGAGGTAAGGAGAAAAGGAGAAGATCTCATCGAACTGAAAAGTGGACATCTCTTCTACTATCGTGGGACAGATACTGGCAGAACTAGTGGTGTTGGATTTATAATAAACAAGAAACTGAAGGATAAAGTTGTAGAAGTTGAAAGTTCCTCTGACAGAGCTGCACGACTTGTTATCCAACTCTCGAAAAGATACCAGGCTCAGATTATTCAAACTTATGCACCCACCACAAGTCATCCTCAAGAAGAAATTGAAGAATTTTATGAGGAAATTTGTCATCTAAATAATAAAGGTAAGCAGCACTTGAAAATAATTATGGGAGATTTCAATGCAAAAATAGGGCAACAGCAACAGAATGAAACTTCAGTAGGTAAATTCGGTCATGGCAACAGAAACCAGCGTGGAAATACTCTCGTTGAGTTTGCAGAGGCAGAAGGGTTTTTCATCTTGAACTCCTTCTTCAAGAAAAAGCCACACAGGAAATGGACATGGAGACATCCAAATGGGACGACAAGTGAAATTGATTTTATTATGTGTAACAAAAAATTCGTCATAGAAGACTGCAGTGTGCTAAACAAGTTCAACACAGGTAGTGACCATAGATTGGTGAGATGTAAGATGCACCTCAACACTAAACTTGAACGTGGCAAGCTCATAAGACAAACAAAATCTATTGACATAACCAACCTTAAAAAACACCATAATACCTTCAAGTTAGAACTGAAGAACAGGTTCTCTGCTTTAGAAGGCCTAACATCGGAAGAAGTGGACATCTCTGAAGTTAACAGAAAAGTAACCAAAGCTCTTATGGAAACAGCAACAAAATTAGCTGGGTCTAAGAACAAGTTGCATGTGAACAAATTATCAGGAAAAACCAAAATGTTGATGCAAAAAAGAAGAGAGATGAGGACAACTAAAGAAGATGTGACTTCCAAAGTGGAATATATAGAGCTATGCAAGACAGTAAGAAAAAGTATCACTGAAGACGTAAGGAAATTCAACTGTGAACTAGTGAGGAAAGCAATTGAAAACAACCAAAGCCTAAAGATAGCAAAGGGACATCTCAGTAAGGGAAGAAAACAGATTATGGCACTGAGAAAAGAAGATGGTTCTGTAACAAGAAATAGAGGAGAAATTTTGACAAGAGTGAAAGATTTCTACTCCAAATTATATGAAAGGGATGATATATGCACTCCAGACATCATGAAAGATACCAGTACCAGAGTTCCTCCAGTCCTTCCAGCAGAAGTTGCACATGCAATCAAGAACATGAAGAGAGGAAAAGCTCCAGGAGAAGATGGAATTACTGTAGACATCATACAAGAAGCAAGTGGAGAAATCGAAACAGTACTCGCCCAAATTTTCACTCGATGCCTTAATGAAGGAAAGATTCCTGAGGATTGGAACACCGCTACAATGATCCTGCTACATAAGAAAGGTGACATTGAGGATCTCGGAAACTACAGACCTATCAGCCTCCTATCAGTAGTTTATAAAATCTTCACTAAAGTTCTTTCACACCGCTTGAAGATAACACTGGACATGGCTCAACCGAGAGAACAAGCTGGATTCAGGAGTGGCTACAGCACAATAGATCATATCCACGTGCTGAGAGAACTAATTGAAAGAGCGAGGGAATATGAACTTCCATTGTGCATGGCTTTTATCGATTATGAAAAAGCCTTTGATTCGGTGAAACCATCAGCAGTTACAATGGCTCTGAAAACCTGCGGTATTGAAGATGCATACATTAATATTATTAATAACATCTATGAAAATGCAAGTGCAAAGATTAGGCTGTTTGAAAATACAACACACGTAAAAATTGGAAAGGGAGTGAGACAAGGTGACACCATATCTCCGAAGCTCTTCAATGCCACATTGGAGGGTGTTTTTCAGTCGCTGAGCTGGGAAAACAAGGGGATAAAGATTAATGGAGATTATCTAACCCACCTTCGTTTTGCTGATGACGTAGTCATTTTTGCAACTACCCCATCAGAGCTGCAGAGTATGATCCAGGAACTTGCGGACAAGAGTAAAGAAGTGGGATTAAAAATGAACTTTCAGAAGACAAAAGTGATGTTCAATGCTTTTACAAGAAATGAAGATTTATCGATTGATGGAAAAAAGCTGGAGATAACAGACACGTTCGTTTATCTTGGACAGCAGATATCAAGTGAGGGTCACATTGATGAAGAAATTAATCGGCGTACAAAACTTGCCTGGAGAGCTTTTGGAAGAAACAGCATAATTTTCAAGAGCAATATGCCATTATGTCTTAAAAGAAAAGTGTTTGATCAATGCATCCTTCCAGTGCTTACGTATGGTGCAGAGACGTGGACCTTAACTAAAAGAGACATACAAAGGCTCCAGACAACTCAAAGAAGCATGGAGAGGTGCATGCTTGGGGTAACCAGGAGAGATAAGAAGAGGAACTCGTGGATCCGAAAAATGACAAGAGTGGAAGACATCATGATCAGAGTTAAATCTCTGAAATGGCAATGGGCTGGACATACTGCCAGAAGGACAGATCATCGATGGACAGCCGAAATTTTAGATTGGATTCCAAGGGACAAGAAAAGACCCAGAAGAAGACCACATGGGAGATGGGTGGATGAAATTCGAAAGTATGCAGGGGTGACATGGAGGAGACTGGCACAAGACAGACCGTTGTGGAGGAAACTTGGGGAGACCTTCGTCCAGCAGTGGATTGATAATGGTTGACAATGATGATGATGATGATGATAAACGCAAACAAGACCATGCAGTTAAATCCGGAATAGCTGTTTTAGTTTTGGGGTTATTGTCGATGGTGTCTTTTTGGGAAATTTTTAGCGTTTTTCACCGTGCCAAATGGCTACAAAATCGTATAGTCTGCATTATCTCTGAAACTAATACGAATAGAAAAACCATACTGCATCACTTAGGGTAGTTTATAAACGCAAACAAGACTATGTAGTTAAATCCGGAATAGCTGTTTTAGTTTTGGAGTTATTGTCGATGGTGTCTTTTTGGCAAATTTTTAGCGTTTTCACCGTGCCAAATGGCTACAAAATCTTATAGTCTGCATTATCTCCGAAACTAATACGAATAGAAAAACCATACTGCATCACTTAGGGTAGTTTATAAACGCAAACAAGACTATGCAGTTAAATCCGGAATAGCTGTTTTAGTTTTGGAGTTATTGTCGATGGTGTCTTTTTGGCAAATTTTCAGCGTTTTTGAATGTGCGAAATGACTACAAAATCCTATAGTCTGCATTATCTCCGAAACTAATACGAATAGAAAAACCATACTGCATCACTTAGGGTTGTTTATAAACGCAAATAAGGCTATGCTGTTAAATCCAGAATAGCTGTTTTAGTTTAGGAGTTATTGTCGATGGTGTCATTTTGGCAAATTTTTAGCGTTTTTCACCGAACCAAATGGCTACAAAATCTTATAGTCTGCATTATCTCCGAAACTAATACGAATAGAAAAACCATACTGCATCACTTAGGGTAGTTTATAAACGAAAACAAGACTGTGCAGTTAAATCCGGAATAGCTGTTTTAGTTTTGGAGTTATTTTCGATTATGTCTTTTTGGCCAATTTTTAGCGTTTTTCACCGTGTCAAATGGCTACAAAAATCTATAGTCTGCATTATCTCCTTAACTAATACGAATAGAAAAACCATACTGCATCACTTAGGGTAGTTTATAAACGCAAACAAGAAAATGCAGTTAAATCCGGAATAGCTGTTTTAGTTTTGGGGTTATTGTCGATGGTGTCTTTTTGGGCAAATTTTTAGCGTTTTTCACCGTGCTAAATGGCTACAAAATCGTATAGTCTGCATTATCTCTGAAACTAATACGAATAGAAAAACCATACTGCATCACTTAGGGTAGTTTATAAACGCAAACAAGACTATGCAGTTAAATCCGGAATAGCTGTTTTAGTTTTGGAGTTATTGTCGATGGTGTCTTTTTGGCAAATTTTTAGTGTTTTTGAACGTGCGAAATGACTACAAAATCCTGTAGTCTGCATTATCTCCGAAACTAATACGAATAGAAAAACCATACTGCGTCACTTAGTGTAGTTTATAAACGCAAACAAGACTATGCAGTTAAATCCGGAATAGCTGTTTTAGTTTTGGAGTTATTGTCGATGGTGTCTTTTTGGCAACTTTTTAGCGTTTTTCACCGTGCCAAATGGCTACAAAATCTTATAGTCTGCATTATCTCCGAAACTAATACGAATAGAAAAACCATACTGCATCACTTAGGGTAGTTTATAAACGCAAACAAGACTACGCAGTTAAATCCGGAATAGCTGTTTTAGTTTTGGGGTAATTGTCGATGGTGTCTTTTTGGCAAATTTTTAGCGTTTTTCACTGTGCCAAATGGCTACAAAATCTTATAGTCTGCATTATCTCCGAAACTAATACGAATAGAAAAACCATACTGCATCACTTAGGGTAGTTTATAAACGCAAAAAGACTATGCAGTTAAATCCGGAATAGCTGTTTTAGTTTTGGAGTTATTGTCGATGGTGTCTTTTGGCAAATTTTTAGCGTTTTTCACCGTGCCAAATGGCTACAAAATCTTATAGTCTGCATTATCTCCGAAACTAATACGAATAGAAAAACCATACTGCATCACTTAGGGTAGTTCATAAACGCAAACAAGACTATGCAGTTAAATCCGGAATAGCTGTTTTAGTTTTGGAGTTATTGTCGATGGTGTCATTTTGGCAAATTTTTAGCGTTTTTCACCGAACCAAATGGCTACAAAATCTTATAGTCTGCATTATCTCCGAAACTAATACGAATAGAAAAACCATACTGCATCACTTAGGGTAGTTTATAAACGCAAACAAGACTGTGCAGTTAAATCCGGAATAGCTGTTTTAGTTTTGGAGTTATTGTCGATTATGTCTTTTTGGCCAATTTTTAGCGTTTTTCACCGTGTCAAATGGCTACAAAAATCTATAGTCTGCATTATCTTCGAAACTAATACGAATAGAAAAACCATACTGCATCACTTAGGGTAGTTTATAAACGCAAACAAGACCATGCAGTTAAATCCGGAATAGCTGTTTTAGTTTTGGGGTTATTGTCGATGGTGTCTTTTTGGGAAATTTTTAGCGTTTTTCACCGTGCCAAATGGCTACAAAATCGTATAGTCTGCATTATCTCCGAAACTAATACGAATAGAAAAACCATACTGCATCACTTAGGGTAGTTTATAAACGCAAACAAGACTATGCAGTTAAATCCGGAATAGCTGTTTTAGTTTTGGAGTTATTGTCGATGGTGTCTTTTTGGCAAATTTTTAGCGTTTTTCACCGTGCCAAATGGCTACAAAATCTTATAGTCTGCATTATCTCCGAAACTAATACGAATAGAAAAACCATACTGCATCACTTAGGGTAGTTTATAAACGCAAAAAAAACTATGCAGTTAAATCCGGAATAGCTGTTTTAGTTTTGGAGTTATTGTCGATGATGTCTTTTCGGCAAATTTTCAGCGTTTTTGAATGTGCGAAATGACTACAAAATCCTATAGTCTGCATTATCTCCGAAACTAATACGAATAGAAAAACCATACTGCATCACTTAGGGTAGTTTATAAACGCAAACAAGAAAATGCAGTTAAATCCGGAATAGCTGTTTTAGTTTTGGAGTTATTGTCGATTATGTCTTTTTGGCCAATTTTTAGCGTTTTTCACCGTGTCAAATGGCTACAAAAATCTATAGTCTGCATTATCTTCGAAACTAATACGAATAGAAAAACCATACTGCATCACTTAGGGTAGTTTATAAACGCAAACAAGACCATGCAGTTAAATCCGGAATAGCTGTTTTAGTTTTGGGGTTATTGTCGATGGTGTCTTTTTGGGAAATTTTTAGCGTTTTTCACCGTGCCAAATGGCTACAAAATCGTATAGTCTGCATTATCTCCGAAACTAATACGAATAGAAAAACCATACTGCATCACTTAGGGTAGTTTATAAACGCAAACAAGACTATGCAGTTAAATCCGGAATAGCTGTTTTAGTTTTGGAGTTATTGTCGATGGTGTCTTTTTGGCAAATTTTTAGCGTTTTTCACCGTGCCAAATGGCTACAAAATCTTATAGTCTGCATTATCTCCGAAACTAATACGAATAGAAAAACCATACTGCATCACTTAGGGTAGTTTATAAACGCAAACAAGACTATGCAGTTAAATCCGGAATAGCTGTTTTAGTTTTGGAGTTATTGTCGATGGTGTCTTTTTGGCAAATTTTTAGTGTTTTTGAACGTGCGAAATGACTACAAAATCCTGTAGTCTGCATTATCTCCGAAACTAATACGAATAGAAAAACCATACTGCGTCACTTAGTGTAGTTTATAAACGCAAACAAGACTATGCAGTTAAATCCGGAATAGCTGTTTTAGTTTTGGAGTTATTGTCGATGGTGTCTTTTTGGCAAACTTTTTAGCGTTTTTCACCGTGCCAAATGGCTACAAAATCTTATAGTCTGCATTATCTCCGAAACTAATACGAATAGAAAAACCATACTGCATCACTTAGGGTAGTTTATAAACGCATACAAGACTACGCAGTTAAATCCGGAATAGCTGTTTTAGTTTTGGAGTTATTGTCGATGGTGTCTTTTTGGCAAATTTTTAGCGTTTTTCACTGTGCCAAATGGCTACAAAATCTTATAGTCTGCATTATCTCCGAAACTAATACGAATAGAAAAACCATACTGCATCACTTAGGGTAGTTTATAAACGCAAAAAAGAGTATGCAGTTAAATCCGGAATAGCTGTTTTAGTTTTGGAGTTATTGTCGATGGTGTCTTTTTGGCAAATTTTTAGCGTTTTTCACCGTGCCAAATGGCTACAAAATCTTATAGTCTGCATTATCTCCGAAACTAATACGAATAGAAAAACCATACTGCATCACTTAGGGTAGTTCATAAACGCAAACAAGACTATGCAGTTAAATCCGGAATAGCTGTTTTAGTTTTGGAGTTATTGTCGATGGTGTCATTTTGGCAAATTTTTAGCGTTTTTCACCGAACCAAATGGCTACAAAATCTTATAGTCTGCATTATCTCCGAAACTAATACGAATAGAAAAACCATACTGCATCACTTAGGGTAGTTTATAAACGCAAACAAGACTATGCAGTTAAATCCGGAATAGCTGTTTTAGTTTTGGAGTTATTGTCGATGGTGTCTTTTTGGCAAATTTTCAGCGTTTTTGAATGTGCGAAATGACTACAAAATCCTATAGTCTGCATTATCTCCGAAACAAATAGGAATAGAAAAACCATACTGCATCACTTCGGGTACTTTATAAACGCAAATAAGACTATGCAGTTAAATCCGGAACAGCTGTTTTAGTTTTGGAGTTATTGTCGATGGTGTCTTTTGGACAAATTTTCAGCGTTTTTGACCGTGCAAAATGAATACAAAATCCTATAGTCTGCATTATCTCCGAAACAAATAGGAATAGAAAAACCATACTGCATCACTTCGGGTAGTTTATAAACGCAAATAAGACTATGCAGTTAAATCCGGAATAGCTCTTTTAGTTTTGGGGTTATTGTCGATGGTGTCATTTTGGCAAATTTTTAGCGTTTTTCACCGTGCCAAATGGCTACAAAATCTTATAGTCTGCATTATCTCCGAAACTAATACGAATAGAAAAACCATACTGCTTCACATAGGGTAGTTTATAAACGCAAACAAGACTATGCAGTTAAATCCGGAATAGCTGTTTTAGTTTTGTAGTTATTGTCGATGGTGTCTTTTTGGCAAATTTTCAGCGTTTTTGACCGTGCGAAATGACTACAAAATCCTATAGTCTGCATTATCTCCGAAACTAATACGAATAGAAAAACCATACTGCATCACTTAGGGTTGTTTATAAACGCAAATAAGGCTATGCTGTTAAATCCGGAATAGCTGTTTTAGTTTAGGAGTTATTGTCGATGGTGTCATTTTGGCAAATTTTTAGCGTTTTTCACCGAACCAAATGGCTACAAAATCTTATAGTCTGCATTATCTCCGAAACTAATACGAATAGAAAAACCATACTGCATCACTTAGGGTAGTTTATAAACGCAAACAAGACTGTGCAGTTAAATCCGGAATAGCTGTTTTAGTTTTGGAGTTATTGTCGATTATGTCTTTTTGGCCAATTTTTAGCGTTTTTCACCGTGTCAAATGGCTACAGAAATCTATAGTCTGCATTATCTCCGAAACTAATACGAATAGAAAAACCATACTGCATCACTTAGGGTAGTTTATAAACGCAAACAAGACCATGCAGTTAAATCCGGAATAGCTGTTTTAGTTTTGGGGTTATTGTCGATGGTGTCTTTTTGGGAAACTTTTAGCGTTTTTCACCGTGCCAAATGGCTACAAAATCGTATAGTCTGCATTATCTCCGAAACTAATACGAATAGAAAAACCATACTGCATCACTTAGGGTAGTTTATAAACGCAAACAAGACTATGCAGTTAAATCCGGAATAGCTGTTTTAGTTTTGGAGTTATTGTCGATGGTGTCTTTTTGGCAAATTTTCAGCGTTTTTGAATGTGCGAAATGACTACAAAATCCTATAGTCTGCATTATCTCCGAAACTAATACGAATACAAAAACCATACTGCATCACTTAGGGTAGTTTATAAACGCAAACAAGACTATGCAGTTAAATCCGGAATAGCTGTTTTAGTTTTGGAGTTATTGTCGATGGTGTCTTTTTGGCAACTTTTTAGCGTTTTTCACCGTGCCAAATTGCTACAAAATCTTATAGTCTGCATTATCTCCGAAACTAATACGAATAGAAAAACCATACTGCATCACTTAGGGTAGTTTATAAACGCAAACCAGACTGTGCAGTTAAATCCGGAATAGCTGTTTTAGTTTTGGAGTTATTGTCGATGGTGTCTTTTTGGCAAATTTTTAGCGTTTTTCACCGTGCCAAATGGCTACAAAATCTTATAGTCTGCATTATCTCCGAAACTAATACGAATAGAAAAACCATACTGCATCACTTAGGGTAGTTCATAAACGCAAACAAGACTATGCAGTTAAATCCGGAATAGCTGTTTTAGTTTTGGAGTTATTGTCGATGGTGTCTTTTTGGCAAATTTTCAGCGTTTTTGACCATGCGAAATGACTACAAAATCCTATAGTCTGCATTATCTCCGAAACTAATACTAATAGAAAAACCATACTGCATCACTTAGGGTAGTTTATAAACGCAAACAAGACTATGCTGTTAAATCCGGAATAGCTGTTTTAGTTTTGGAGTTATTGTCGATGGTGTCTTTTTGGCAAATTTTCAGCGTTTTTGAATGTGCGAAATGACTACAAAATCCTATAGTCTGCATTATCTCCGAAACTAATACGAATAGAAAAACCATACTGCATCACTTAGGGTAGTTTATAAACGCAAACAAGACTATGCAGTTAAATCCGGAATAGCTGTTTTAGTTTTGGAGTTATTGCGATGGTGTCTTTTTGGCAAATTTTTAGCGTTTTTCACCGTGCCAAATGGCTACAAAATCTTATAGTCTGCATTATCTCCGAAACTAATACGAATAGAAAAACCATACTGCATCACTTAGGGTAGTTCATAAACGCAAACAAGACTATGCAGTTAAATCCGGAATAGCTGTTTTAGTTTTGGAGTTATTGTCGATTATCTCTTTTTGGCCAATTTTTAGCGTTTTTCACCGTGTCAAATGGCTACAAAAATCCTATAGTCTGCATTATCTCCGAAACTAATACGAATAGAAAAACCATACTGCATCACTTAGGGTAGTTTATAAACGCAAACAAGACTATGCAGTTAAATCCGGAATAGCTGTTTTAGTTTTGGGGTTATTGTCGATGGTGTCTTTTTGGGAAATTTTTAGCGTTTTTCACCGTGCCAAATGGCTACAAAATCGTATAGTCTGCATTATCTCTGAAACTAATACGAATAGAAAAACCATACTGCATCACTTAGGGTAGTTTATAAACGCAAACAAGACTATGTAGTTAAATCCGGAATAGCTGTTTTAGTTTTGGAGTTATTGTCGATGGTGTCTTTTTGGCAAATTTTTAGCGTTTTTCACCGTGCCAAATGGCTACAAAATCTTATAGTCTGCATTATCTCCGAAACTAATACGAATAGAAAAACCATACTGCATCACTTAGGGTAGTTTATAAACGCAAACAAGACTATGCAGTTAAATCCGGAATAGCTGTTTTAGTTTTGGAGTTATTGTCGATGGTGTCTTTTTGGCAAATTTTCAGCGTTTTTGAATGTGCGAAATGACTACAAAATCCTATAGTCTGCATTATCTCCGAAACTAATACGAATAGAAAAACCATACTGCATCACTTAGGGTAGTTTATAAACGCAAATAAGGCTATGCTGTTAAATCCAGAATAGCTGTTTTAGTTTAGGAGTTATTGTCGATGGTGTCATTTTGGCAAATTTTTAGCGTTTTTCACGTGAACCAAATGGCTACAAAATCTTATAGTCTGCATTATCTCCGAAACTAATACGAATAGAAAAACCATACTGCATCACTTAGGGTAGTTTATAAACGCAAACAAGACTGTGCAGTTAAATCCGGAATAGCTGTTTTAGTTTTGGAGTTATTGTCGATGGTGTCTTTTTGGCAAATTTTTCAGCGTTTTTGACCATGCGAAATGACTACAAAATCCTATAGTCTGCATTATCTCCGAAACTAATACTAATAGAAAAACCATACTGCATCACTTAGGGTAGTTTATAAACGCAAACAAGACTATGCTGTTAAATCCGGAATAGCTGTTTTAGTTTTGAAGTTATTGTCGATGGTGTCTTTTTGGCAACTTTTTAGCGTTTTTCACCGTGCCAAATGGCTACAAAATCTTATAGTCTGCATTATCTCCGAAACTAATACGAATAGAAAAACCATACAGCATCACTTAGGGTAGTTTATAAACGCAAACAAGACTATGCAGTTAAATCCGGAATAGCTGTTTTAGTTTTGGAGATATTGTCGATGGTGTCTTTTTGGCAAATTTTCAGCGTTTTTGAATGTGCGAAATGACTACAAAATCCTATAGTCTGCATTATCTCCGAAACTAATACTAATAGAAAAACCATACTGCATCACTTAGGGTAGTTTATGAACGCAAACAAGTCTACGCAGTTAAATCCGGAATAGCTGTTTTAGTTTTGGAGTTATTGTCGATGGTGTCTTTTTGGCAAATTTTTAGCGTTTTTCACCGTGCCAAATGGCTACAAAATCTTATAGTCTGCATTATCTCCGAAACTAATACGAATAGAAAAACCATACTGCATCACTTAGGGTAGTTCATAAACGCAAACAAGACTATGCAGTTAAATCCGGAATAGCTGTTTTAGTTTTGGAGTTATTGTCGATTATCTCTTTTTGGCCAATTTTTAGCGTTTTTCACCGTGTGAAATGGCTACAAAAATCTTATAGTCTGCATTATCAACGAAACTAATACGAATAGAAAAACCATACTGCATCACTTAGGGTAGTTTATAAACGCAAACAAGACCATGCACTTAAATCCGGAATAGCTGTTTTAGTTTTGGGGTTATTGTCGATGGTGTCTTTTTGGGAAATTTTTAGCGTTTTTCACCGTGCCAAATGGCTACAAAATCGTATAGTCTGCATTATCTCTGAAACTAATACGAATAGAAAAACCATACTGCATCACTTAGGGTAGTTTATAAACGCAAACAAGACTATGTAGTTAAATCCGGAATAGCTGTTTTAGTTTTGGAGTTATTGTCGATGGTGTCTTTTTGGCAAATTTTTAGCGTTTTTCACCGTGCCAAATGGCTACAAAATCTTATAGTCTGCATTATCTCCGAAACTAATACGAATAGAAAAACCATACTGCATCACTTAGGGTAGTTTATAAACGCAAACAAGACTATGCAGTTAAATCCGGAATAGCTGTTTTAGTTTTGGAGTTATTGTCGATGGTGTCTTTTTGGCAAATTTTCAGCGTTTTTGAATGTGCGAAATGACTACAAAATCCTATAGTCTGCATTATCTCCGAAACTAATACGAATAGAAAAACCATACTGCATCACTTAGGGTTGTTTATAAACGCAAATAAGGCTATGCTGTTAAATCCAGAATAGCTGTTTTAGTTTTGGAGTTATTGTCGATGGTGTCATTTTGGCAAATTTTTAGCGTTTTTCACCGAACCAAATGGCTACAAAATCTTATAGTCTGCATTATCTCCGAAACTAATACGAATAGAAAAACCATACTGCATCACTTAGGGTAGTTTATAAACGCAAACAAGACTGTGCAGTTAAATCCGGAATAGCTGTTTCAGTTTTGGAGTTATTGTCGATTATGTCTTTTTGGCCAATTTTTAGCGTTTTTCACCGTGTCAAATGGCTACAAAAATCTATAGTCTGCATTATCTCCGAAACTAATACGAATAGAAAAACCATACTGCATCACTTAGGGTAGTTTATAAACGCAAACAAGAAAATGCAGTTAAATCCGGAATAGCTGTTTTAGTTTTGGGGTTATTGTCGATGGTGTCTTTTTGGGAAATTTTTAGCGTTTTTCACCGTGCTAAATGGCTACAAAATCGTATAGTCTGCATTATCTCCGAAACTAATACGAATAGAAAAAACATACTGCATCACTTAGGGTAGTTTATAAACGCAAACAAGACTATGCAGTTAAATCCGGAATAGCTGTTTTAGTTTTGGAGTTATTGTCGATGGAGTCTTTTTGGCAAATTTTCAGCGTTTTTGAATGTGCGAAATGACTACAAAATCTTATAGTCTGCATTATCTCCGAAACTAATACGAATAGAAAAACCATACTGCATCACTTAGGGTAGTTTATAAACGCAAACAAGACTATGCAGTTAAATCCGGAATAGCTGTTTTAGTTTTAGGAGTTATTGTCGATGGTGTCTTTTTGGCAACTTTTTTTGCGTTTTTCACCGTGCCAAATGGGTACAAAATCTTATAGTCTGCATTATCTCCGAAACTAATACGAATAGAAAAACCATACTGCATCACTTAGGGTAGTTTATAAACGCAAACAAGACTATGCAGTTAAATCCGGAATAGCTGTTTTAGTTTTGGAGTTATTGTCGATGGTGTCTTTTTGGCAAATTTTTAGTGTTTTTGAACGTGCGAAATGACTACAAAATCCTGTAGTCTGCATTATCTCCGAAACTAATACGAATAGAAAAACCATACTGCGTCACTTAGTGTAGTTTATAAACGCAAACAAGACTATGCAGTTAAATCCGGAATAGCTGTTTTAGTTTTGGAGTTATTGTCGATGGTGTCTTTTTGGCAACTTTTTAGCGTTTTTCACCGTGCCAAATGGCTACAAAATCTTATAGTCTGCATTATCTCCGAAACTAATACGAATAGAAAAACCATACTGCATCACTTAGGGTAGTTTATAAACGCAAACAAGACTACGCAGTTAAATCCGGAATAGCTGTTTTAGTTTTGGAGTTATTGTCGATGGTGTCATTTTGGCAAGTTTTTAGCGTTTTTCACCGAACCAAATGGCTACAAAATCTTATAGTCTGCATTATCTCCGAAACTAATGCGAATAGAAAAACCATACTGCATCACTTAGGGTAGTTTATAAACGCAAACAAGACTGTGCAGTTAAATCCGGAATAGCTGTTTTAGTTTTGGAGTTATTGTCGATTATGTCTTTTTGGCCAATTTTTAGCGTTTTTCACCGTGTCAAATGGCTACAAAAATCTATAGTCTGCATTATCTTCGAAACTAATACGAATAGAAAAACCATACTGCATCACTTAGGGTAGTTTATAAACGCAAACAAGACCATGCAGTTAAATCCGGAATAGCTGTTTTAGTTTTGGGGTTATTGTCGATGGTGTCTTTTTGGGAAATTTTTAGCGTTTTTCACCGTGCCAAATGGCTACAAAATCGTACAGTCTGCATTATCTCCGAAACTAATACGAATAGAAAAACCATACTGCATCACTTAGGGTAGTTTATAAACGCAAACAAGACTATGCAGTTAAATCCGGAATAGCTGTTTTTAGTTTTGGAGTTATTGTCGATGGTGTCTTTTTGGCAAATTTTTAGCGTTTTTCACCGTGCCAAATGGCTACAAAATCTTATAGTCTGCATTATCTTCGAAACTAATACGAATAGAAAAACCATACTGCATCAATTAGGGTAGTTTATAAACGCAAACAAAACTATGCAGTTAAATCCGGAATAGCTGTTTTAGTTTTGGAGTTATTGTCGATGATGTCTTTTTGGCAAATTTTCAGCGTTTTTGAATGTGCGAAATGACTACAAAATCCTATAGTCTGCATTATCTCCGAAACTAATACGAATAGAAAAACCATACTGCATCACTTAGGGTAGTTTATAAACGCAAACAAGTCTATGCAGTTAAATCCGGAATAGCTGTTTTAGTTTAGGAGTTATTGTCGATGGTGTCTTTTTGGCAACTTTTTTGCGTTTTTCACCGTGCCAAATGGGTACAAAATCTTATAGTCTGCATTATCTCCGAAACTAACACGAATAGAAAAACCATACTGCATCACTTAGGGTAGTTTATAAACGCAAACAAGACTATGCAGTTAAATCCGGAATAGCTGTTTTAGTTTTGGAGTTATTGTCGATGGTGTCTTTTTGGCAAATTTTTAGTGTTTTTGAACGTGCGAAATGACTACAAAATCCTATAGTCTGCATTATCTCCGAAACTAATACGAATAGAAAAACCATACTGCGTCACTTAGTGTAGT